>CM053988.1:19556026-20156026 GCA_028641955.1 Protonibea diacanthus
AAGTGAAGACCACAGATAAAATGCATTAGTTTTCACAATAATGTTATTTTATGATACAATGCAAATTATGCTGGAATTTTTACTATAAAAAACACCCACTGAAATATATTATGACAGATTCAGTAAACGTATTAACCCCCCGGATAACCTGATAATAGTCACTGTATACGGCTCCAGTGTCAGGTTATAGACCCCAATCTCACATCTGTAATATGCCATATCATCCACTCATCAGTTATGATTTAATGAGTCAGCATAACAGCTTTTTTTCACCCCCCGATCTGATTATAAACATGCCACCCCGAACACGCAAACACTTCTGGGGCTTCCTTGTCTTCCTGGGAATGAATTCACTTCTTGCTGTATAATGAGAGTCGGTATGGGGTCCATATGGTTACAGCAGGGTTGGGTAGGAGCAGAGATAGGGAGGCAGGAAGGGGGTAATGCACGTTTTAATGAGATGTGAGTCTCTGTGGCACACCTGCACTCCAGCGATCTGTGAGGATTGCTCACTAGAGCCTAGAGAGGTATAAGACCTGACTAAAGTGCAATATAAGAGCCTTAGAGAGCCTAAAATGCAGCACTGACTTCATCAACAACTATATTAAATGCATTAGCTTGACTGATTTAGACAAGACTCAGGATTTGCAGCACTGCTGGATTTCCCTCTGTTGACAATGGGCAACACAGAAAGCTAATCAGGTATTACTTCTAATTCTTTTTAGCATGTGTTTGATGGTCATTTGGCTCTCTTTAGGTTGCTTTATAGACTTGATATGGCCCCAAGCAGATTTTGCCTCACAGCGTCTGTGACTCAGCCTATGTCATCACTCTCTGTAGCAGCTAGTTGGGAATTTGCCCACCACATGGCTGACTTTGAGAGATTCATTTGTGCCATGTGTTCGCAGCGTGGCATAGCAGCCTTTGTAACGTCCGTGTCACGTGACAATGGAGTGATCGTGAGGGTGAGCCAGTGGTGAGGATTTCAGCCAGATTTCAGGTGCTGCAGGGACCTACAGGAGGATGCACAACAGTTCAGACGGAAGTCCAGTCTGTTCTGTAAATGTTAATGAACTCATCTTTGTCCGATCAAAGGGAATAATTCATCCAATCAGTGCGGACAAGCATGCACGCAGCACAGCATTGTGTTTGCGATTGTTTTGACCTTGACGTCTTGAAGGAAAAGGATCAAAGTTCTCCTGTGGCATGACCAACGATGCGCAGTACAGTAGCTTTAGTAGCGTTTTTTGCCATTCAGCACAGCCCTGTGATTCCACATTGCAGCCAGGCTGAGTTAAATTATCATGGTTTGACTGGGAAATAGCCGCTCAAGGTCACACTAAGACAAACAGCGTGTTATCCCGAGCCAGAGGGAGGCTGAGTCGACTGATCTCTCACAAGAAGACCACACCAAGACCACTGGGGGCCTATTAGGGGCTACAGATTGTAGGGCCTTGTCATGCATTCACTCTATTTATGCCTCTCACTTGTCTTTTAAATAATGCATCTCTGTTTAAGCAGAGTCCTGCCTTTCTTTTTTTCAAACATAGCACCTGACACGCTTTGGTATTCTGCAGTTTGCTCCCTCCCGCGGCACAGATTTTTAAGGCTTTGTGTGGGGGCTTTGGTTCGGAGATGTGAGGGGAGAGTATGACTGAACTGAGAGCTGCTGCATGACAATGATGATAGTTGGAGAACTGGCTGTGCGGTAGCTCGAATGCGTAATGCATAATGAGCTCAAGGAGGTTTTCCGTCATTCTACATTTAGTAAATAACTTCATTATCTAAAAATCTAACATTTTTTTTTACACTACCACAAAATGCAAGACTTGCATTTCTGCAAATGCAAGGGAGTGTGAATGAAACTGACCTTTCAGCTAACTCATAAGTGGCATCGTTTAGGTTTAATATTGTGCCTCACAAATAAAATAAATAAATAGTTATTAATATCGTTGTGTTGTACCTTCTCACAGCAGGGAAGCATAGCATTAATATCTCGTATACTTGAGAATATTCCTGCCAGCAGGAGGGCGAGGCTTGTATATAACTGTCTGCGTGTGTTTGTTCCTACAGAATTTGGCTCTAAGTTCATGTGCATGGTTGCAATTCTTTGCACGCTTGTTTCCATGTCTTGTTTGTGTGAATTCTGAGTTGGGTATTTTTAAATGTGATGTTTGCTACGTGTTGAAGATCTGAGTTCAAATGTATGTGGCTAATGAGGCCTCTCAAAGCCCTATTAGAGAAAGTGCTCTGGACACTCTGATCCTGGTGGTTAGCACTCTTTCCCCACTGGACCTTTGATTCTGACCCAGTTTGTAGGAAAAAGCATAATGAGCTGAATGCGACTAGGTTTATTCTCTCATTAGCTCTGACCTGTGCTCAACAGAATTCTGTCGTCCTCTGCAATAGAACATAAGTCTCTGTTTCTGTTAACTTACCACAGTTTCAAGCTGCACCTTCCAAACAGCACAGGTGACTGAGAATGTTGATTGTTGTCGGTCTATGGTGAAAATCTAAAGTGATCACTTTAAGGTTATAGCCAAACTGAGGATAAAGACAACTCTAACTGTAACTGCCTTTGCTGTAACCTGTAATCTGAGTACTTTTTCAGTACTTGACTGGTTGTTTGCTGTTTTAACAGTAGTTTGAAGGACGGTTGATGTCATTTTCTTGCAATTCTCGGTGAATCAAAAGTTGTCTTATTGACACGTTGTGTTTTCTGAGGTAGCTTTGCCTATATCCGCTTGGTAAACCTTCACTTGCATGTGGATAGCCACCAGGGATTAGCTAACGTTGCTAATTTTGCTGACTGAGATCCAAACACAACACAGTCTAATCAACATTATGACTCTGCAAGCTACTAGATAATGGTCGGTACAGGTTTATGTGATATGCAGGGTTAGAATATGACAAAGTGTATTTAACATGAATGTCATTTACTGCAGATAAAGGGAAGTTATTTAAACTCAATCAATATTTCTCTTTAAAGAACATACTGCTGTTTGTTATCAGCTACTATTCAGTGAAAATATGTGACCTAGTCAAACTGGCAGCGAAGCCAATGAAAACAGGGATTCATTCAAGGTGAGACCAAATGTTACTTCAGTTTTTTTTAGAGCCACAACAAAGACCAAAATTTTGTGAGCCTCACTTGCAGTCCCTACTGGCCGGTTAGGAGGAGTATGGAGTCAGCTGCCGGTATAAAACAGAGCCGTGAAAAGCCACTTACTATAAAGGTCAAGTTCCAGACAAAACTACAATTTCCAGGCATATTTAGTTTTCAGTAACGAGCTCATCAAAGTGAGGCAGAAAGAAGAGGTAGAGAAAAAAGCTGAGCGATTTCTGATTCTGAGCAATTTTAATGACACACTGAACAAAAGATTGGTCAAAGTATGAGACAGTGAGGTGTAATTCATTTAAATTTCAAGTTGTTTTAAACACTTTGGTCAAAAAGGAGTTTTCAAGTTAGCTGGGTTATTGATTTCTTAATTCTGAAATACCATAAAAAAAAAAATCAAGCAATAGCTCATAGAACTCAGGGATGATTAGCAATCACAAATGTGATCAGGGCATCCCTAATAAAGATCTTCTGTGCCTGCTTTTTTAATAGATAATTGCTAGACCTACTGTCGTCATCATCTTCGTTGAGACTTTGACTCTACAAACTTTTGACCTGAAGTTTACCAGGCAGGAAGGGCGTCACAAAAAAAACCTTCTGGAGAAGGTATCCAGGATACTCCAGGATTTTGTTTGACCACACTTCCATCCTTCTCCATACAAACTGATCAATGTACTCCAAAAACATAATTTTACAGGTCATAAATAATCAAATTTAATTTGCTAGAAGGAACTCGTTTAACGCCGTAATGTGCACCACTAATCAGTAACCGACATTGAAGCAAACAGTGGGGAGTTATTAATTAAAATTCCAAAAGATCTAAAAACCAACATTTCATGATACTCTGATTCCAAGAATCAAAAGGAAATCTCCACTTTCCCCCTCCCAGGGATTCCCACAACACTGCTATGATTGGCTATCAAACACATGTCCTCTCAATCACAGAAGGCTACTCAGTGTGGGGGCGTCTAACTCTGCAGTGGAACAAAAGTCCTAAGACGGGCCTTGGATGGAACTGGAGGCAATTAAACTAGTTTTTACAGTCATTTCATTTCACACTGCTGGAATCTGAAGAACTTTTTTTTGACTCAAACTTCAGACTAATGTGCGTTGCACTTGTATTTTGTAGATTCATGAGCACTCATGGGTCAACAGGAACATCAAATATGGATCAAATACCCTGCAGGGTTTGTGGAAATAATCTGGTTTGTTGTGAAATACAAGGCTGTTTGTCTAAAACAAATATTGACTGTCAAAACATATTTTAGGTTGTTGTTTTGTTTGCTCAGGGCACTTTTATATAGTTTGTGTAAAAGCATGGACATTTGGGCACACGTCACCCACACCCTTCCACAAACTCAACACCAGCAGATGTCACCAGAAGCAAAAAATCTTTACAGAGTTAAGAAGTAGGAACTTTAAGATAAATTGTACTTGAAAAGGGCAAATAGCCATAAGATTTCTCGGAGAAAGCAAGAAGAAGAAAAGGCGACATGTTATATATGAGGATGGGAGAAGGTGCGTGCACACCCATCTTGAGATTACGTCTTAGATGGAAAAGCCATTTTGAAACCTGCTCAGTACTAAAGCAAACATCAATAATAGAGGTATTAAGAATTTAAATGAAGGACTTATTTAACATGGTAATTACCTGGTGACAAAAGCAAACGACCAAATGATTCAATACCTGACGACAATTCTGCATCCTTTATTAGTAGTATAATTTAACGCAGCCCCCTACAGATTCACTCCTGGTATTCTGGGGAGGTAGCACTGATTTTCAAAGCACCTCTGTCAGACAAATGTTTAGCATATTCAACACCCCTGGATCAATATGTTGTCCGGGAATAGCTTCTCTCGCGCTCCACAATTAATTCACTGATGTCGACCTCTGGCTTGAGTTTTAGTGAAGCCAACATCATCCGCCTGCTGATGGGACAGAGAGGGACATAAAGCAAATGACCTGTTTTAATACTCCCCATCAAAGCCCACAATAAAAGATCAAACAGGGCAGGAACAACTAGAATCTTTTACAATGACCTTAAAGTAAGATGCTAAATGTTGTGTAGGTTGGGACAAAGGTCGGCTCGCTATTGATCTTTCCACAGCGAGTCTCAGCAGCATTTCATGTCATGCTTTTTAATGTGTGGCAGTGTAGCTGTTTCATTCATTACAGTCTATCAAGTTTCCATTGCATGTATAAACACGGGCTGTGACTCAGGATGGCTGATCAAAAGTGCAGTTTATTTGTTCAAATAAAAATCTGCCAAATAGCAGTTAAAACGTGGGTGACGACCAACTCCCTTAATCCCACGCGACATGTTCCATCAGCGTCGCAGCTGGCAGAGTGGATTGCGGCTGTTTCTAGAAAATGATTGTGATTCCACCAGAAGCGCCGCAGTGCGTCCCAGAAGTGAGTCTCCACTCTGCTCCATGGAAAATACTCGGCCTTTTTATTTATTTATTTTTTCTTTTGACTGACTGATGCCGTGGCCAGAAGCAGATCGAGCTGGCCAGAGGTCACAGAAACAGCACAACAATTCCTGATTGTTAAAACAGACAAAAGGGAACTCATGGTGGAAGCACATAGACCATGGAAAAATGACCAAATCTGAGCAAGTTAACAAAGTTTGCTGCAAAAAGCGTCTGTTTGGGTGAAGCCAAGTGGAGAACAGACCAAGACCACCTCACAGATGTGCCTGTTGGAAGTTAGATGTAAAAACAATAATAAAATAAAAAGAGTAGCAGTTCTTTAAATTTATAAAATCAGAAATCTCAGAGATGCTGTAAGGATCAGGAGCAAAATAAGGATGTTTTATTTGTCAAAATTTGTTAAAAGATTAATTAACAGTTGTCATTCGAGAACATAACCATCAACCTCGTCTTTCTTTCATTTACACCCACACTTTAATCACAGCAATGTGTTTCAGTATTTGTAAAACTTCTTCTTCAAAGTTCTTATTACTGACACAACACATGAGCTCATCTAAACTTCACATTCCTGCAACTGACTCACCCACTGTTAAAAACCGTCATAAGTTTGCCAGACATATTCCTTAATTTGTTTGTGTTGCATTTGTAATTACAATATTTCCAGCACTACTTTGACGCACACAGCTGAATATTAAATACTGACATTATACATCTGCATGCCGATGTAAGCGTGTTGTGCTTGTTGTTTGCTCTAACACCATCAAAAGAATGATTCATTCATTGGCATTTTGTCATCACTGCTTCATGCGTGGATGTTTATTGTTTGAGAATTTACATCGCCCCACCTTTAGGTTTGGATCTATTGCTGTTCTCTGACACGGAAAATTCTCATAACACAATTAGTCTGCCTCTGTCAAAGTGAAAGAAATGAATTAAATAAGTGCATAATCTCTGAATCGCTTTTTGTAGAAGCAGCTATTGTTAGAAATGTCAACCAGCCAGCAACTTAAAAAAAAAAAACACACTTTGTGTCATCATGTGTGGCTCATCATCTTTCAATACATCAGTTTTCACAATGCTATCAATAAAGAGTGTAATAAAAGTTAAATTATGTTAATAGCACCAGATTGAATTTACAATGTTTTGTGAGGCTCAGCATTTACTCAATGTCTTCTTATGATGGCAAATGTTATTTTAGTGTTATTGTTATTAAAGGGCCCTGAAGCTGGGGCAGCTCGTTAATAACAAACGGTGTATTACATATCATGAACACAAAGTTCAAACATTTCACTTCACACATTCATATGAGGGATTTCAGCACGTCTGGTTTTATTATCGCTGTTTCAGTAACAAAACTGACCTAATGGAGCATGTAACATTAAAATAACAACATGATGACAGCTGTGGGTTGTCAGACGACTGTCAGTGAAATAAAACACACAGTCCTGATGAAGCAGATGAGCTGAGTTCTCTAGTTGATTTAATAGGATATAACAATAAAAAGTGGTTAATGACTGGTCCTGCACATGGGGGATTCAACTTGTGATTTACTTGTGATTAAACTTGCTCATGAAGCTAAGCCCAAATGAATTGCTTCTAACTGATTATGCTCTAACTATTGTTCTCCCGGCTAACCTACTTGACTCAATGCAGTGGCCACCGCAGGAAGGAGAGCATGCCGTGACAGCAACTACACCACTAGATGCCACTAAATCCTACACATTGGTCCTTGAATTATATAGACAAATACTGAAGATTACTGAGACTTTAATTAAAATTCCAATGTTGGATAAATCTCACCATTTAAGTGCCCAGAAAAAACAATCAAATCAGTGGAAACAGGGTAATGAAATAATAACAATATTGTTTAGAATATATTGTTTTATAAAGTGCGATTACAATGTGTGTATCCTATATCTGACCACTCATATTACATACATATTGTCATAAATAAATAAGTAAACTGTGAGGTTTAATTTGTTTTCCTTTAACAGTGAAGTATATGACCCACCTCTAGTCATCAATGATCTGGGGATTAGCCTCTGCTGGTTATCTGAAGTCACCGATGACAAAGATAGAGAGAACTAGGCAGATTAGATGAGAGTGGTATATTTTTGTGCTCTCTGATCGGGTGAAGGAAATGATGGATGGACTAATACCTGCCTGCGTCTTCCTCCTCTCCTGGCTCGGGCTTTATTGAGGTCTTTAGATTCACTTATCTACAGGCCCCCAGGTTATCACTCTCTACTCCTTCAATGACAAGTGCCACCTCAGAGAAGGCCTGCAGACACTCTTTCCCCAAACAAAAGAATTCACAATCTTGCTTTTTCCGTGATGCAGATCAAGCACGAAGCCGATGTTTTGCTCAAGTTTCACAAACAATAGATTGTATTGTATTTTAAGGAGAGCAATCACTGATCCCAGTTGCGGTGTAGTCTGGTTACCATCTACCCAGGAATGCTTTGCATGTAGTAAAATTGCTGCATTTTGAGAGAGGCTGGCGAAAATTCCACTCTTTTGCTCTGACCATATGACTGATAACCATTGTTTTCATTTTTAGTGTTCTTATCTAATTCTGCACATTGGACCACAACCAAATAAGCAGCAATACCTTTGCATGGGTTTGAACATCTGTGTTTGATGATTGTCAATATTGTGCCAGTTGTCCTTGTTTTCCGCTGCCAGCGCAAACACACAAAGGGTGGAAACTGAGGTGGCAATTCAGTTCCGTTTGATCGGAGTTTATCCTTTTGACCAGGCTGTATTTAAACAAATGGTGTAATCTCGCTGACTGGCATCTGAAAGGGGTGACCCAACACAATTACTGGTGCTTACATTCAGGCTGTACTTCAGCTAGAATTGGTGTTAGGTTTTGAAGAACCTTTGTTGTCTGATTTTTTGTTTTGTTTTGTTTGAGTTGCAAGACACTTTTTGCAAGCCACAGTTGTACCATATGAATTTTACAGGCGCATTAGTTTGAGCACTTTGCATATCTGTCTTTGCATGAATCACATTGAATTGGATTTTAGTGCCTGTATTCGTATCTAAAAAGAACCTTAGCAACAACACCCACAATTTCCTTGGTCATCCTATTCAGCCGCATAGAGGATGCTTATCTAGCTCCCCTTCCACTGCCCCAAGGGAAACTAGCTCCACTTTTCCCCATATGAGGCTGGATGGTGTCATTATCCAGGATCAAGTCCAGATCCCTGTCACCACCACCACTAGGCATGACTCGATTGAGTATTGACAGCATGGACTGCTGTCTCTCCTCGGTGATAATTTAACTGGTACACACCGCCTAGTGATAGATAAATTCAATAACTAAATATGTAGCATGCAACACATGCAAACCTTAATACTTAAGTCTGTTTTCAACTGTTTACCCTGTAAAAAAAAAAAACTGCCATTTCTATTAATTAGTGTGGGTGTACAGAGAAATAATTTACTGCTGTGTGGGTTATGGAGAGTAAAGCGGGGGCTTTTATAATAAGGAATATGTGCAGCTATTATAAAACCACAGGTAAGAATTCATACCAAGAAGTATTACAACTAAGACTTCCACTCCAGTGCACCTCTGCCTCAGCAGTAACATTTATATAAGAATCCATGTCAAGAAGTTGCAGGAAAGTTTGCCAGACAGTTTGCAAGTGTGACACTTTGCAAGGAGAAGACAGGAACACCATGATGTCACCTGGCCCGCTTACTTCAGATGTCCCGGCTTCTCTGCCTCAGATGGGGACTTGTTTCAAGGGACGCCCCAGGGCTACGGTGCCTCAAAGAACTCAGAGAAATACCCTTGACCGTCTCGGGAGCACTTCCTCTTCAAAGTGCAGGTGCATTTAAACAAAGAACAGTTACTTTGCTGACCGTGCAGTGTCGACAATAATGTCAAACATTGATATTTTCAAAATAAGTAAAGGCTCAAAAAAAGTGAAAGAAAAGGAAGCACTTAAATGTATTTCTATAAGAGCACGTCTGAATGTTTAATGTGAATTAATTATCAATATTTTTATATTAACGGTGGATCAAATGATTACATGTAATGTGAAAGGGGTCATTCTGATAAACCCACATATAATTTTAAACCAACTCTTCACTGATGATGATTTTTATTGTCTTGGTTTACTCTCGCTGCTCTAATCATCTTCTTTTCCATGCAGCAACAGCAGATAACTGCCCTAAAGATCCTTTTCTCAGGAGTTGGTGGAGACCAAAGCAGAGCTAAAAGTGAAAAATGGACTCATGCAGACAGAGAACCTCAAATGAATACTAATGCTAATTATAGCTCTGTGTAGACAGGCTGTGTAAACAGGCAACATGTTTGTTCATACCAGTATTATATAGTAAAAACGTACGTGTTTACACTATTTTGTGCTGCAAATGTCGAGCTTCCTTAAACTAACAGGAAGAGAGAGAAAGTTTGGTGACGATTCTTCTTGTGGATTTTTTATTAATATTCTGTATGGATCTTTTCAACACCTGGCTGTGATCTGATGTAAGCCCCCAGATGTTGTTTGCCATATTCAGTCAGTATTCATCAATCTGCATGCATGTACACCGTGTTAATGACATGTCTGGATTTTCATGCAGTCACATTGATTCTCTTCCATACTGCTTTTGTTTTATTTGTGTACGAGGATCTTCATTACCTCTTACATAAGAAAAAAATAATAAAATAAGACTGTGATGAAGCATCTTACTGACTAAACAACAAGTTCCACAACAAATGCATCACAGTAATGAAAAATAAAGCCACTGATGCAATGCTGAAGGTGGAGAGGGAGGAGTGGGAGGTTACACTTTGTAGTTTGGAACATTTTTAAATTAATGTTTGAAAGATATCTGGATATAAATATATATAGGATGAATGTAATCCAGCCCTCTTTGAGGAAGTTGATAGTTCTGAGAGATAGACAACAGTGAAAAATATTTGTCTAAAAGTAAGGGGAAACTGCTGGATCAGCACTGTCAGGCATTTTGAAGATTAAACTCTCATAGAGGAGCCCCCTTTTTTAAAAAAAAAAAAAAAAAAAAAAAGTGTCTGCCAACTTACATCAGTACATTCCCTGAATCCAATCTAGAGCTAGCAGCCATGGTGACAGCCACTGAGCAAGGGAGAAACAATCGGCTTAAATTCTGGGAAGAATACAGTCTTATCCCACTGGAATAGATGTAATTCATTTAACAGGTGTTAGACAAAATAATTATTTCTTGAAGATATTTTTGATCATAAATACACACCAGACACTGATATCCAAGTAATTACTGCCTGGCACAGCTCCTTTAAACCTTCTTTAAAAATAAATTCCCAGTCTGCAAATTTCAACCTTAAAATTCATCATGAGTTGAAGGACAATGGCAGATGAAACATTATCCATCTGTTCTGCGTCCACTTGCAGCTCTCCCTCTGCCTCTCTCCTTCCCTCCCCTGGTGAGGCGGTGGCAACCTGCGCATTACAAGTAGAAGGCTGATGATTACATTGTTGGACTGAGAGCGATGCTCATGGTGCTGTAATCCCAGCAGTAATCAATATCTCTGGCCGCTTCCCCGTCCCATCCCTTCTACTGCATGTAAAATATCCCCGAGCAACACTTAGCCCACACTTTAATTATTCTCTCAAAGTCATCAGTGGCTGGAACCAATACTGGTCTTGAGCATACTACAAATGAATCACAGTTTTTGTTTAGGGTCGGTTTACGACACGGGGGGACTGTGACGATTAATGATCGCCGCTGTGGAAGTTTTAATGCTGGAATCGTTTAGTGAAAATTAGAAAATCATTATGGATTAAAAGAAAACAACCTTTAAAACATTTTTAAATCCAAATGAAATGAATCCAAATGCTATAGTAAAGATATTTGTGGGAAAAAAAAACAAACTAAAAAAGACTAAAATCGCTTATTTCGAATGCAACTTACAGCCAGGCAGCAGCCTGCCACACAACACAAGAAGAGTGTGTGTGTGTGTTTTTTTTTTTAACAAAAACACACATTAGCTTTAAACCTAAAATCTTCTCCTCCTCTTACAGGTGTGGACATGCACCTGGGCATGCCCAAAGGAATAGCTTCCTGGCTTAACTTAGCATAAACGCTAGAAACGGGACCACAGCTTTCCTGGCTCAGAAGGTTACAAAAAGAGAGCTCTCTATTGAGAGACTGTGGATAAAAATATCAATAGAAATTTTTAAAAAATGCTCTGAGAATGTTTTTCATGAGGGAAAAAAAAGGATAACCTTTGTGACTTCAGTTAGACTTTGAAGATGTGGCAACCATTGGCAGTATCATTAAACAGAACTCTTGGGACTGTGAAGTGAAGCCAGCTTCCTCATGAGTTTATGCTCCCAATCACTAGTTCCAGGTCTTCTCCCATACAGCACAACATTCATTTTGTAAATTAGAGTTCCATTTAGGTAGGCGTAAATGTGAGTGTGAATGTGAATGTTTGTCTCTATGTGCCCTGCAGTAAGATGGCGACTTGTCCGGGGTGCACCCCGCCTCTTGCCCAAAGTCAGCTGGGATTGGCTCCAGCCCCACCGTGACCCTGATGAGGATAAGCAGTTGCAGATAGTTGGATGGGTTCCATTTAGAGTAAAATAGATGATAAAGCAGGGTAGGGCGTGGTTACCTTCATTCTCTGTTCTCACATTTTTTTTTTGGAAAACCAATTTGCAATATGTCACCTGCTCATTTTCTGCTCAGAAAAACCAAGATGCAATGCTCATAGTGCCAAACCAGTGGTTTCAAAACGCTTGTCCAAAAACCAGCAGGGGACATCATGGGACTTGGTGTCATCTATGTTCTTATTTTACAGTTGTTGACCATGTTTTATGACACCATACATAACCTTTTCAGGTCTATCAGCACTTATCTGATTTGCAAGTTAGACATAACCCTGTAAAATTCTCAGGAGATGATGATGAGGCCAAGAGACCTTTTTTAAGCACAAAACTTAGAAAGTGATGATGGAAGAGCTGGAAGCTAAAATTAGATGACTGCTTCCTACATATTTTATCTCTGCTCATCATGTACAGGCAAGCTGAAGAGAGGTCAGCAGTCCAGCACTGAGACGACTTCCCTACCTTCACGTTCTGCTGTAGTCGCCAGCAAATTACACTCAAGGTCGAGTTTGCACTGTTCACGTCACAAATAATTATGTATTATTGAATTGGTTTCTATTTTTACTGTGTCTTTGTATTAGAGCAATGAATTGTCAGTATTGACTTATTAAGAATTTACCTTTGTTAATTTAACACAAAACGGCAGCACAAGATCATTCAGCACATGCTGAACTGCTGTTTTGATTGTTTGGGTTAATTCTACCTATTTTGTCTGCATTGATACTTTTGTTTGTTTTGTTTTCCAACGCACACTCTGTAACTTAATTCTATGAAAGTATTAAGACAGAAAACCGTTTGTGATCTTAAATTTATCTCCAGATGGCTGCAAACAGGTAAAAAGCTATTACTTAGGTTTTTGGCCTCAGTGCCCCAACTAAACAAAATTTCTTTTCTTCCAGCGTTCATTTATGTTGATGCAGCTATTGATCATGCTCACAAGGAAATTATGTCTCTAGGCTTCGATGTTAGTAGGTGGGCCAGGACATTAATCAGGAAATCAATTGAGCTGTCGATTGGCCTGGCTGTGTTTGGAAAAGGATTGCAATCTGAAGAGTTGGATTGGAGTGAGAAGCTACTTATTCTGAAATTACACAGCAATATTCCAATTTGTAGGAAATTTGAAATGGTATTAGTTATGGTGCTAAAGTGCATTGCTGGCCAATATCTTTCTGCTCATATCACAGCACTGGAATGTATGATTAAAGGTCACTATCAGTTTGGCAGCATTTATTGGCTTTCTGTACTTCATGGTTTCACATTCTTTAAAGAGTGAGGCAGGTGATAATTTATATTTTTCTTGTTGTCAACAAACCCCATGAAAAGACCAAAACTAAGAATTAAATAATCCATCTGAGAATGTAGCCAAAGTCTGATATAGCTTACTCCCCTGTGCAATAGACCTTCAAGTTGTCCAAGAACTATTAAAAGCACATTAGTGAGCCACAGTTTATTTTGAGCTAATCCCTCATAAAACCATCCTGCTGTTGTAAATACTCACAAGACCACGGCTGAAAACTACCCCCAACAATTGCACTGCTGGTGTTCGAGTAATGTTCCCTAAAAACTACAGTGCCCCCGCTGTTTCCAGAAATTTCCATTCATTTTCTATCGCTTATCGCTATCACCTGGTCACCAGTTCATCACAGGGCTGACACATGGAGACAAACAACCATCCGCGCTCACATTCACACCTACAGGCACCAAAAAAAATCACCAATTAACCTATTGGACTGTGGAAGGAAGCTGGAGCACAATGACAGAGCCCATGCACACATGGGGAAAACATGCAAACTCCACACAGAAAGGCTCCAGCTAGCCAGGGGATTCAAACCAGAAACCTTCTAGTTGTGAGGTGACTGCGATAACCACTACAAATTATGGGACATTGTTGAGCTTGACTATTGACTATGTTTGAAATGGCCATAATCAATATGTTTAAAATAATGTATCAAATGACCATGTGAAAGGTGCCGCTCGAAGTTAAGAACCTAAACGAATGTGCAGCTTCACAGAGCAAGTTTCACTTTCTTGCTTAGTTGTCCGTCCTGCAGTATCATTGTTTTAGTTCACTCTCGCATAGTCACTGTAGGCTGCTGCGAAAACGCTCCAATAACCCACTGTACACCTGTTCAGGACCAAACCACAAACAGACATAGTCAGACACGAGCTAGTAAAAAAAAAGAAGAAGCCAAGCAATTAGTACCTATTTTTCCATCAGAAGTTGGTTTAGACCAAAAACAGAGCTAAAAGGAGAGTGAGCATTAGACTTTGATTCATCAGGTAGAGAGGAGGATGTCTCCAAATTAATGATAATGTGCCCTACCATTATAAACTTTAAGGTGATGATATATCAACTTGTTTCCGCTGCCCCCAAGTGGCCAAAAAATAATCAGTTATTACAGGTTTAGGGGCTCTTTGTTTTGTTAGGTTTAGTAGAGATAAATGGGCTTGGGGCTTGGAGTGCCACAGACATGATAGGAAAAATAAAGAAGTAATGAGTAATGTGGGAACACGGGGCGTAAAAACATGCAGCAGTGCCCAGCAAATAAGTTTAACCTGGTTTGACTTTCGCTGAAGCGCATTGCAATATTATCTGGCAGGGCGCTTTGGTGGCCAATTAAATATATGCGAGCGCTTATTTTCCGGTAGATTACTTTGTAAAATGAAAGTCATATTTTTACTGTTTACTTAGTAATTGTCACAACATAGAAAAAAGTAATTACCACTGTGATAAAATGGCTGTCAATCACTGACAATTTTTTTCAAGAGCACAGGAAAACCCTATCTCCATTTATGTTATAATCTAACGTTATAAAGCACTCTGCGGTGTTCGCTTCATTGTCTCACCAGTAACTGAAGCAACATGCCCCCATCAGCACAGCCAATAACTGCAAGTCTAGATGACTATTAATGTTGACACTAAGAAAAATACAAACACAACACCGGGCTAATTACAGTATTTGTTTCAGTACATAGTGTTTGTCATCCAATAAATGACAACCTAGAGAACAAGTGTTTTTGTAGAATGAAGCTGAAGTTGTTTTGTTTGTTATTTGCACCACACATTAATAAAATATTAGCAGCCTGTTGTGTTTTTAGATTGTTGTCAGTGAAATAGAATGCCACGATAACCTCGGCGTGCACTCAGTAAGCACAGTTCTCCTTTTTTCCGCAGTTATTTGCTCGACAGTGATCTATCCAGTATAATTCCCATGCCACTCCCTTTTGTTGTTTGCAAATTGAGATGTAAGGTGCACTAGTTCAAACATTAACACCACATCACATCAACATGCAGACTACATGTGGTTGGAATAATGATCAAGAGAACAACAATGCCACTGTTCTTGGGGTGAGGTTGAGGTTCTCGCTTCTCTCCCCCCCCCCGCCTCACCATCACAAGGCTCTTTGACATGCTATGAATCACCGGCGTCTCTCATTCCATCTGTCAACCTGTCTCTGTTTCTATCTTTCCCTGCCTGGGTTTCTCTCTTCCTTTGGACAACTTCAAACATACCAGCTCCTTTTGACAGCTACATCTGTCTCTGAGGTGCTGGTCATCAGAAAATGGTAAAGGCAAAGGCATTCTAAATAAAAGAAAAAAGACAAAATTGAAATTTCTTTACCGTAATGCAGTTGCTGAAGTGGGTAAATGGCGACATAGCCAGGCATTTTATTTTAGTTTTAGTTCCTTTCAGAAGCTGTAGGCATTTTAGAGCCTCTTTCAGAAGCTATACAGTAATTTCACAGTTCTATCATCTTTTCTCTTGGACATGCAAGTTTTCTGCGAGCTGTACAAGTTCTTACTTCGTAGCTTTGAAAATGTCCTTGTTAGGATGGAGTATGCGCAATGAAAAGAACCTGCAGAAACAAGTTTGATTGCACCAAATCTGTCAGGGAGGATCATTATCTCTAGAAAGTTTCCTACAGTGAGCAGCTGGGAAATTGTCAAAAACCATCTTGTTGTGGATGCAAATGAACCCCCTTTGAACTCCACTTTATGTATGTAGGTGTTTATAGCTGTCAATCACCATTAAGATTTTGAGAGTCTAGCAAATAGTGCACCGATTCTCATTTCTAGTCACCTTCTGTTGTTTGGATGCCGCATTGCTGTAGAAAGATTTGCCATATTTCCTTTAAACCTGGCTAAATATTATGATAAGACGATTTGTGCGTTTGATTTCAAACGTTGAGCCACTGGATGCGACTTCTTACGGCCTCAGATTAATATTGGATGAATGTCGATAGGCAACAGATTATCAAACATACAGGAGGAGGAGGTCGAGGAAATGTAAAACTGTAGTGCATTTAACAAGGAGTCATTCAGGTTGTAAACAAATGTTAGCTTGAGGAGAAAAGACAGAAAAAAGATATGTGATATTCATATGTGGTTTTATGTAGGCTGTGTACGATAGTGCTAGAGGATTAAAGTGGGGCTGTCAGGATTGGCAGATTGTGATTTCTTTTTACCAAAAAAATAAATAAATTAATTAATTAATTAAAAAAAACAGCTTTTTATGAAACTAGAGCCTACTGCTAGTTGGCTTTGTATGACTGAGGTTCTTATTAAAAGGAAGAAAACAGTCTACAGGTAGATTTTCAATTGCAGGGACTCAGGATATATTAAAAAGACACTGTATAAAATAAATAAATAAATAAAACATACAAGATAAAAACAGTCTAACAAAAAGAAAAACAAACCCCATGAATGAAATATAAACAGGTGTTTGATTTTTACTGTCATCCTAAAAATATCCAGCGGGGCTATCTGTTTTATTTCAAACTATCTTTTTGTACTGTTAAAAACTGAATGAAGGTGATGGATGATGGACATGTCTGTGTGTGTAGACAGAGCAGATTTGGCTGCTCTATACTCTGATTCACAGTCAGCACGACCCACACTTGAATGCTAATAATACTTTGTATATTGTTGTATGAACTGTATTTCACATAATTATAACCGTATTTCTGTCTGCTCTGCACATGTGGTGCCTATTGCATATTTTTTTCCTGGAAGTAGGATCTGTACTCTGCTGCTTTTTCTACCTACTATTTATTTTTCTGTGTTTGTGTGCAGTTTTTCTACATCAGGGAACCAGCAACACAGGATGTTGTATGCTGTATAGATTTTAGTGCTCTGAGACAAACCTGCTGTGTACATAACACACCTTAACATATGCAGACAAATCTACTGTTTCTAACATAAATAGCAGTTGCATATTTGTAATTTCTGTCTTGTTCTGTCAAAACAAATTTAGATTACAGTGCTACGGCATGTCATTTTTGGATCTGTTTTGCATCTTTGTATTACAAACTGAAGGCTGTAGAAGTATCGTGGCAGTGCTGCACAGTTGACTTGTCTTAGCCTGAACATATTGGATCTTTTATTTGAGAATCTCGAGTGTCAGACATGGGCACAAATGTTTTCTGCTAAAGTACAGATAGACAGTTTAAGGCTCTCCTTTTCCACACAAACCTTTGTGATCATTTTGTGAAAGACAGTTTATCTTTCATACAATCATTTATCATCACGTATTTTTCCAGTGAAATATTCTGCCTCTGTCTCTCGCAGATTGACAAATTTACAAAGCCTCCCTGTAGCTCGGTTGACTCTTGTGTGGGATGTGGATGGATGTGACGAAGACTCCCTGATGTTTTGGTTGTGACATATTTGGAGCGCAAGAGATGTGGAGATTGGTGAACTCTGAATTTATACACTTTAGCAGCTTGACGGTGACTCAACAGTTTAGGTCACAGAGTCGAACAGCAAGTACATCGTTAATTTTAAACTTGATTTTAAAAAAATTATTTGTGATGTAGATCATGAGGTCACAGTTTTTTTTTGGAGTTTCTGCATTGTTGCATTATTACAGGAACACACTTGTAACCATAATACATCCAGCCTCATATTTTAACCAACACCACATTTAAAACAAATAACTCAAAAGGAAAACATATTATATATAGAAAAAACAAACTTAAAACACTTGAATCGGCAAATAAAGAATGTCTGAAGTTGACCCAGGGCATAGATAAATGGAAATGGTGGTTTAATGCTGAATATGCATCTGTTTATCTGCTGTTTATCTCCAGTGATAATTATAGCCCACAATGCATTTTGCGTGTTGTGTTGCTATGCAAGACAACACAAGCTGTTTTACCTCTAGTGCACACTGTCCACTAACTTTAGATTGTGTATCACTGTTGCTGTCACTCTCTCAATGTGCATCATTATCTCCTATGAATGTTTTTTTGTGCAATATATATTAGCAATCTATGTTTTGGACATAATAACACAATAATATTGAAACATAACATACTGTATTGTGTCTCTCATCATCTTAGCAAGCAGGTGAATAAACACAACACTGAGAAGTGTTCACCTTATACACTTGTTCTTTTAAAAGTGTTAGCAAATGTTTATTTATATATCCAGCAGAGATTAAGCAACATTTATTTGGAGTCGTGTTTGTGGACAGCCGACAAATCTAAGCTCTTTTTAGCTCTTTCGCTGCTAAATGCTGCTTAATGTTGATCAACTAATCACTAACTTTGTCATTTGTTACAAGCCAGTACAGTAGCTGTAAACAGCTGCCTGCTGCAGCTGGAAATGATGCTGATAAAACCAAAACTAAAAGCTAAAAGACACTAAAATGCTGATTGAAAGCCGGTTGATAATCTTCCACCCCCTCTAATGTTACACATAGGCAACTGTGCCATTGCTAATATAAAAATATGTATTAGTGCAGATTTAAAAAAAGGTAGTAGCAGATCTTAATCACTGTTGTATTAATCACAATCGCTGTTGTGAATCCAGTCAGAGCCTTGAAGCAAACCTGAGCCACTAGCAACATCCGTCACTAAGTTCTCTGCATCAGTTTTTTTCAATACAATTTTCAGAGTGTCACACATCACACTACCAGCCTCAACATTAAATGGAAATCATCCAAAGAACAGTCACTTATGAATGTAATTCATAGGAGGCATGGGTTAAGTGCTACTTTATCAAATGTTGCTGCCAGTAAGTCAAGCTTCATTCAACAGCTAAAATTAATAAGGTTTTGGCAAATGTGTATTTCTGGAATGATCCTGTTGTATTCAAAAGCCCTTCAGTGAAGTCAAGGAGCTCTGATGGATCATATTTAAAGCTTTAAATAGAAAAACATGGTCCTCTGGTTTGGTTTATTCCACTTAGAGTTTTTGTCAGTGCCAAATAAAGTAATTTCAAACTCAGTGACCTTCTCCTGCTTTACACGTTTTCATAAAAGTGACACCTTTCCTCTGATTTTGTTCTGCCTTCTTCAATAATAAAAGGTGGATATGAAGCTGGATCAGCTGTGTGTGATCACACAGTAATATAAGCTTTTTGTCAGCACACTGAGGCACTCAGGTAATTATCCAAAGCGGTCTAGTCAATTCAAAAAGTAAATTTCTTCATAACATCACGTGTCTGATCATATATTTGTCTACGGTAATGAGGTTACAGCTGTTGAGAAAGAAGCTCCACAAAAAGGATTTGAGGGGAATATACTTGAAGAATGAATGAGGCTTGTGTACTAAGCTTCATCAAAAGTAGAAAATATGTATTTTCGGTGACTACTTTTCCCCTTTCCCTGTCCCATAAATCCACTGGAAAGACAAATTTTAGGATTGTTTTGGTGATTTTGCAGCAAATGAGTGAACAAATCCTAGAATCTAGAGTACGTGCAACGCCCTATCACCTGCACTTTAATTCACCCTGTTGCTCTGTGCTAGTATTAATGGCACAATGTCACTTTAACTCTAAAGCACCAAATTCCTCCCAGCTTTCTTATAAAAAAAACAGCAGGTGAGCCCATTAAAAGGCAACACTTCAAGCTGTAGTACTGGACGGTGTAGTTGACTTTTTGCAGTGGAAAATTCATTCAGCAATTCACTTTCCAAGGAAGTAATTAAGAGACAGTCTTTTGCATCATAATCGATCATTTGTACATATTCCGTTCAGAGTTGCTCCTCCAGACTCTCCCTATCGCAACTGCTACTGAACTCCCATATTAGCTCATAGCCACATTTAGTAACTAATGTTTCAGAAAAGACATTGCAGGCAATAATAAGTTAGTTAGTTTACAGAAACACCAGTCGACTCTTTCCCTGCATTTTTCAGCAAAGATTCCCTCTGTACTTGCTAAAATTACACCTGTAGTGTGAGGTGCAACATATAGACCCGTTTCACAGCAGATAATTTGACTTGTCATAGCAGAAACAGCACAGGTGAAAGTATTTGTATTAGCAATGGCCCAGTTCCAGCGAGCCAGCATGCACAACACCAGCACCCCGAAACTGGCTCACCTAAATGGAATGATATTTCATTTTTAACATTATCATTTTACTGCTGTGACAACACAAAATATCTGTCGTGAAAAAAAGATCTATTGACTGGATTTCAGCTGGCATTAGCAGGCAGCTAAAGCATAAAGACCACCAGCTCTGTGCCTTTCAACACCTGTCAGATCCATCTTCATCATCCTGGCTAGATGTTTAAAAGTGACTCATAGGATTGAACCCAGGCAGAAGCAGTGTACGCCCAGAAAACAAACAAACAAAGTCCTGTTTAGAGGCAGATGTTCATGAGAACAGGTGTGTGGAAACAACAGAATAAAGGCTGAGAAGTTCAGGAAAAATAGCCAGTCAGCAACACAGAACTGGCAGCAACGGAGCGCTCATCTATGAATACTGTGACTAATTACTGATGAGGAGCAGCTGGGTGAGCAGGTGAGCGGGTCAGGAGGTGATGAGCAGGAGCGAGGGAAACTCAGTGGTGACGGCTGGTGAGCAGGTGAGGAATGGCAGGTCAAAAGCAACAGTTGAGGTTAGTGTGCTGAACTCTGACAGTGTCTTTCCACCAAATTAGCCCTGGTGCCGGAAACGGTTTTTGTTCAGGACTCTTAGAACCTGAGAAACCAGCCCACGTTTCCATCAGCATCAAGAACACGTCAACAACTGAGCGTGTAATACACAGTGGAAGTAAATGGTGGTAGCAAGCTTTTATTTTTCTATTAGTACAGATGTGTTTTTATCCAAAAGACAGGCCATTATTAATGAAAAGAAGTTGAAGATGACAAATGGTATATAAAATGTTTTTCTTTGCGGGCATACAGGTGCAGCAAGGGTGGATCGCTCCTGGCTTCAACAGCAAGCTGTTCATGAGCAACTTTCAGGTGTTGCAGGAGTCCTTTAACTACATTTGTTGCTGCCATTCTGCAAAGAATAAACACCAACACTTTGCTTATACCAGTAAATAAAGACATCACCAACAACGAACACCGAGCGAGTCGCCTATTTGTCATTGGTATTGTGACTGTTTGCCACAGTGTTCGGGACGTTTGCAGCGCAGTTATAAAAGTGCTGCTTCAAGAACATGTCTTTTTTTTTTAACAACAGATGGAAAGCACCTCATTGTGTTGAAGCAATAGACAGCAGCCACATTCCCATAATAGCACCAGAACCACACTCCTATCACAATAGAAAAGGATGGCATCCTGTCATGCAGGCTGTTGTTGATGGAAAAGGTCCATTCAATGATGTGTGTGGCGGATATCCTAAGCGAGTACATGATGCACAAGTGCTGAAACAGTCCCGTGACTGTAACACACTGTCAATATCTCTGGCCGTGATGTAGAACACTTGGCTGATGAAGCATTTCTCTGATACAGGCAGACTAACTCCGCAGCAGCAGAGGTACTATCCCAGAATAAGCATCGCATTGTGGAGATGACTTTTGGGAGATGAAAAGGTAAATGGAGGTTTCTTCTTAAGAGAAATAAATTGGACCTTACAAAGAAGATGGTTCTGGTCTGTTGAGTGTTCATCAGAAGTTCCTGTGATGCATGCGGACATAGGGCCGACTGTCCGTGTGTTACAACAACGACAACAGCAGGCCACTAAACATGCCAACTGATGTTGTCACGGTTTGCGCTTCAGGTCAAGAAAAATCTGCTATTTTTTGGTTCCAGCTAGAGTCTCCTTTTCCAAACCAATTTATTTTTGGTTGAAAAGGTTCAAAAGTAGGTGCGTGAACTGGAACAGAACCTGTTTCATGTTGCTAGAAAAGGGGTGTGAGGGGAGCTACAAGCAGAGGGAAGAGAAGAATAAACAAGTGAAAAGACGAACGTCATGAAGTAAACTGTGACTGTGCTGGAAAAGGCATCATGTATGTATCATGTAGTTAGCAGAAAAATAATAATAATAATAAAAAAACAAAAGAGATTTCATGTTTCATGTTCGATATCCACTCAACTTAACCAAATGACAGCTATTAGTATCGGATCGAACCACTCTAAGGATTACTATTTTAGCCAGGTGCACTTCTATATGATTTTGTTTGACAAGTTAAGTATCAAATTGTAATATCTGTTCCATTTTAACCACCTGGATGAAAGACAAAAATCCAAAATCAACAATCACAACACCTCAGGACACCAGACCAGACGAATGAAGGTTGGGATTAGCCTTCCATTATATCACACAATGTTAATGTTTCTTAGTTCATTCCCCAGCACAGGGAGGCACTTCAATGAGCACGCCCATTAAGCCAGTTAAGTTTAAGTCAAAGTCAAAGGAGAACGGGCATGTGCTTGGGAGAAGAGTGAACTGGGGAAACAGATGAACAGAATCGATGGTCACCGTTTGATGATTGTTGGTGAGCCGCATTGTGTTCCTAGAAGATCTGGCTTCTCTCATTCACCATATTCACATGGCGGCATTTTCTGACATCGTAAACATAGTACATGACATAGTAAAGATATGGAGGGATGTTCAGTGTTCATTTCAGCGTTCAGTCTATGTAATTTCTGGCCAGTGCCCAGGATAATGCTTGGTTGCGCTTATGGAGCATGAGCACGAGCAACAGGGTGCCGACTGCAGTCCACTTACTGTAATGGGCAAAGGTGTTATTATTAACCCCAAGCTTATGGGAGCTTATGTCCTGTGAAAATGCAGTTTTCAACTCGAACAGACATTTTTACTTGTCTTGACATGAAAAACACAGGTGTTAATAAGTATCCCAGTGATGCAGCGTTCCAGAAGGCACAATACCCTAAAACTAGACATCTAAACTGAATCTGGTCGTTAATAATGTTATTAATTACACCTGTTGTGTGGTTTTCCTGCTTAAATGTCAAAATGTCTGCTGTGAAAAAGGTCAATAGTATTCTGCTTACTGAGGTTCCAAACAAAAGACAACCAGACTGAACTACTCTCATTGTAGTTTTTCCATCATTCACTGATGAGTGTGAGATTATTTACTATATTTAGCATATCATCGCACTCCTATGACTGATGAAGGTTTCCTTTAAGGGTGGATAATTAAGGGAGATAGTCTGAAACACAAGAATGGAAAATCAGCCAGAAGCATTTGGGGATTTTGTGGAAATCTTAAAATTAAGTTGTTTTTTTAATAGAATTAATTAAGCAAAGATTTAAAAAAAAATGGTAATGGAAATACAGTAGCACTTTTATTAATCTCTGGTTTTATTCTGCTACATAAAGTGTATAAAGCAGTGCGTGGATGTGGGAATGTATCTATAATGTCAGGCAAAGGTAAGAATTCCAAGCATTTACATAGCACATGTGGAGAATTAATCCTTATTATTTAATAAAATATCCATTTGTATGTTCGTTGTGTGAAAACCACAATGCATGAAACAAACATTTGTCACCAGCTAGCACTGTGCTGTATATCTCTGCAGGGTGTTCCCCTATTAGACTGCGGAGTATTGGCCACCACAGGGAACTGTTTCTTCACCCCTTAATGTCTAACATCATTCTTTAGATTTAAATATCCTATTACAATTCAATAGATGGAGAGAAAGGCGATGAGCGGCTGAAGAAAATGCTGTGGACCTGCCTGGGAATACTAAACAGATTATACATATGCGTAGAGGCCAACACTCCTCTGTGAATAGAGAGCTATGGATTTGCCCAGACTCTGTCTCTGGCATTTTAATCCAGTGGGGAGATTAAAGCAGTAATCCACCTTGATTTTGAATAATTTGACACATACTGTACACAAGGTCTGCAGGTTCAATCTTCATATATATTTTGGGGAGTTTTAAGAAGTATTGTGTAGATATATATTTCTATAGATGCACAAAATGTCCATTTCTAAGCATTAATACGCTTTAGTGTCATTTTATTGAGAAAAAAATGAGTTGTCGAGTTTTGTTCATGATTAAAAGAGGTTGTTGCCCAACCTTTGACTTTCACATCGAAATTCAATGAGAGATCTCGTGATCGTGCCAATGATCTACAAAGGCTGGTATATTTCAGACATAGACCAAACTTTTCAGCTGCACACCGAATGTTTTAGAGTGAAGCATTTTGGATCTTTGAGCTCCAATTTTTGCCCCTCGGGGGTAAAACACAGACCTGTCTGTCAGCTGCTGCTTCCAATGTATATAACTGCTAGAAATCTTGTGACACAGATTGCTACTGAACGTAATGCTGTGACATTGTCTTGTCTGCTGTGTTGCTGGTACTCACTTCATGGTTTTTGCTGCATCTTGTGCACTGCAGAATATAGATTAAATAGCTGCTTGCTCATTTTATTCTTTGTTTTAATCTCTTGAATTTGGTATATTTTTTTTTTTTTGTCTGCACCATGAATTAATGAGAAAAGATTGCAGCTGTGGTCAAAGGAAACAAATGTTGACTGCCGGTGCAACTTTAAATCCCCCTCCAGTCAAAAATGTGTTTTGCTTATCGTTACTTCACTTGGGTGCTTGAGCTTCACTCTGCAGGATGATGTATGTGCAAAGTTTGGAGGCTGCTAACAGGGGGAAGTTTCTCTGTGCTCACCTCAAATCTGAGTTTGAGGTGTGTTCGTACGAGCTGGATTTTAAGACATCACAACTAATTTAGAAGCCAAACATGGTCCACTGTTTCTCTGTCGCACAAACACCGAGAATTGACTTTTCAGTGAAGTAGGAAACATCTTTTGTCCGGCATTTAAACTTTTAAATGAACAATATTATATTCATATATTCATAGATTCTGGATTTTTGAGGGAGAAGAAGTTGAAGATGTCATTTTAAGAATTTTAACTAGTTCTTTAATACTTATTAAAACATGTCTGGAGGAGATCTTTATTACAGCAATTTCATTAACATTAGACAATGCTGCTGCACACAATTTAGGTCCAGTGCCAATATTCAGTGCCAATGTAGGAAGCAGCATGTCCCTTGGTTAGTGAGGCAGAAACTGTACTGTAAGAATGTGAAGGTTGGTTTGATGGATGAGCATGGTGTGTCAGACTTCCATGGAGACCGCAGTTTGTCTAAAAGTTTATTTTCCACCTCGCCCTATTTGTGACCTCAGCACTCTGTATGTTGCACTGAGCAGGGCGATGTTTTTAGTGCTGCTGCTGAAAAGCTGGGCACAACCTGTGGAAATATTGGTTTTAAAGGTTGGTTTCACTCTAGGTAAAGATGTTCTTATGTTAGAAGGCAAGACAATAAACACTATTTTACAAAAATGCCTTTGAAAACATAAACCTCTGCTGGTTGCTAGATGGCAACCATAGATTTGTGGAGCTTGTACACACTGATTCTGCACGTAGGAGTATATTGCTTTCAGGACATTCTGCTAGAAATCTGCTGTTCGTGTTCACATAAAACCAAGTCAGCCTTGACTAACCCAAACCATTTTTTCCTAAACCTAATCAAGTATAGTTTTGGTGTCTAAAATGAACCAAACACTGACTGAAAATGTCTAACCTCTCCTTAACATGGACTTGGCAACTTTACTTGTTCAAACAATTTATTGTTCATGTGCAAGAGTTTGCAAAACCAGGGTGACCATCTAGACACAGCCCTAAAATATCAACATTTATATTTCCTTCCTGAGGTTGGTGCTGAAAGAGTCTTCGAGCAACGTACTGTACAGAGCGCAGAGCTAGGCTAACTTGTTATTTCTAGTCTTTGTACTGAGCTAGGATAAACTTGTCCTGGAGGTTGCTGAGCACTCCACTGTTGGCTTTGATGGAGTGTTCCTTTAAAAATACACCATAGACCCTCAAAGGGAACCTCCAAATATAGTTTTGATATCCAAAATGAACTCCCCAGGTTAGCTAGTCTGGCAGGGTCCCCAACAGTTTCTTTAGACATGTACCCAACCAGCACTTGCCGTGGTGATGATGGCACTGCCTGTAGGATATCAGCCATAAAATGTGATATTGTATTGATCACTGTAGGGAAAGTCTCTTTTCACTTGTACCTGTCACATTGAGGTTAGGGCTCACAGTCAGAGAACAATGGTTGAAACTGGGAAGGTGGTTCGATTTCACTCACACACATTTCAGCAGGGGCTTGACTGGGGCAGCAACATGATTCCATCCATCCATTTATCCGTCCGTCCATCTGTCCATCCATCTTTGGATTTGCTATTCACATGGAAATGTGAAATGGAAAGAAGGTATTATTTTCTTCATTCCCTGTCAGAAAGGACACTATGGGGTAAATCTTTTCTCTGCGATAGCCTCAGGCAGTCAGGATCTCATCGCTATCACCATGCTCCATCTTTATAATCCTGCCTTATTCAAATGGCGACTGTTTGCCAAATGTTGGTATGTTTTATTAAATCCTCATGTCTTCGGATCCACTTGGCTGAATCATGGAACTGGATGAGACACCGCCACGAAAAAAACAATCACATTTTCAGACACGTATCGAAAATTAGACTTGAATTAGACTTGGACCAATTTCAGCTAATCTCCTATTTTGATTTTCAGAATTGAAGCTTGAATGTCTCTGAATATATCTTTAATAGTGAAGGAGTTAAAGTGTTTGGGAAGAATTACAAGAAAGTGCCTTTGCTAAAATATTCATGTGTAAATAATTATGGAAAAGACTGCATGCTTTTAGCAATATCCAAACTATTAATTTCTGCATTAAACATTTAATGATCATCATCAACACAGTGGAATGATCTGCATTGTTTCATAGCCTCTTTATACAAAAACACCAAGTGATGTTATGCATATATTGTACACACTGTATAGCTTGTTGCCCTTATCATTATTTTTAAGAGTTATGAATCATTGTGCATAAAATGAGCCGGCTTTTCCATTCAAGTTAATGACTTGTTATCAGCAGCTACTGGACAGTCAAGATGATACATTCAGTATCATTGTATGCTTCCTATATAGGGTACTTAATGAATCAATTTAAGCAGTCTTAAACTGCTATATAAAAGGGAGGCCAATGGTGTGCTACACCAACAAATCAGACTGGAGATTTAGAATTTAGGTCACGCTTCAGTTTTTAGCTGATCCTGAAAATACATTAATATTAAAAAAAAAAAAAAATTATACTCTACATTTTTTGTGTGTACAGCTTTGATCACAAGTGGGCATCTTTTTTTTTTTTTCACTGCTCTGTGTGCCATCTTTAGCTCAGCAGAAAGCCAACAGTCAGGAAAAGCCAAGACGGCAAAGTTTTCAAGAGGATTACAGGCAGACTTTGTCAAACAACCCAGGACAAGGAAATCACTTTCACTAATCCCACTCTCTGATGTCCGCCCCACAAAATGTCCCTTTCATCAGCAATAATTGAACATTGAGCAGACTACCATTGTGCTCGAGTCATTTCCTTTGCCCTTAGCCTTTTGACTTTCAAAGTATCTAGTCCTCCCTGTCCTGACATTGCTCTGATACTGTGTGTTGAGTGATTCTTTTACAGTGCTGCTGGCAGGCCTACACGTCTGTTCATATCTAAATTACCCATGAAAAATTACTTAAACCCCAACGTGATTAACTCTTCCTGTTTCCTTAATTTGTTCCTGCATGCCACATAATCTGTTTACAGTGATACAGTAATAGTGACAGGTTTAACACCAGAACTTACACCACTACACCAAAAAGAATGGGTCTCTTATTTCAGACAGAGGAAAGTTCTTATTTCTAGTTGGCAACGATTGATTTTTCCGCCTACAACGATAACTGTCGCTGGCAGATTCAATCAGCTGTAGCTAGCAAGCTAATTCAGTTGACATTAGCTCCATGACTTGGTCGAATAGGCCGCCTCTGGCTAACTCTTTAATATTTCCAGCTATTGAGTTGAGTTAAAATGTGAATCTTGCAATAGGAGTTTTGCTATGCTATGTTAAATGCTAAAAGATTAAGACTAAGGTAAAAAAAAAAAAAAAAAACACACATCACAAGCATAAAATTCTGCATCCTCACCAGAAATTGCAGTGTAGACCTAGTTAGCTCTAGCGTGGACTGGATGCATAGCTGGCGTTATGAGTTACTGCTACTGTTACTGAGTCCAACTGTGTTTTTCCGACTTTGAGAAGTCAAAATATCTGTTACTAGTAAGACATAGATGTTTGTTCATCTTTTGTTCATCATCTTCTTTTGCTTTCAGAGTAGAACTAAAGATTTTCTTGGGTGATGGCTTATGTGTGTGTTGGCAAACTCTTTCTTGGGTAATGTTGGCCGGAGTTGCTTAAACAATACAACAGCCAAGAGACACTAATACGCTCTATGTTGCCATGCTATAAATGCTATAAGTCCACCACCCAAACTCGTTTTATGGCAAGTATTGCTCTTCCAACAGCACCATGCACACCGCTTTGCCCTGTGGAGAAATCCAAAGCTTGACAGACCTGCAATGCCTAATTAGGGCTGCTTAACTATGATTGAACAATTAGTGTTTGGGGAACAGGTTTAACAAACTTATTTAAAAATTGTTTTAAAAATAACCTTTAATTATGGGGCAAGCTGTGTGTCCCAATCAGTCCAGTACAAACACATAATTGTAGACATTTAATTCAAATGTGAGTCCACATGTTCTGATTTATTTCAGTTTAACCTCAATCCAGTTGTACCCTGCCTGCATGTGAAGCACGATTTCAAAGTGCTCTGTCCCAAAACTGAGTTGGTGAAATGTCAAAGTGGGCTTTGGGTATTGCTCATGCATTTACAAGGAAGGACAGAGTGTTAAAGTTTATACATTTGGGCTTGTTGTTTTGTCTTGTTTCCCCAGCAGCAGGGAGTTCTCAGGACCTGCCTGGATCTTCACACGTGGTTTAGCCTCGGGCACTTTAAACCCTCACCACAACACACACACACACACACACATATATATACACATATATATATACACACACACACACTCACTTCTCTCCTCTTCCACCTCTCTTGTCTCTCCTTTTCCATGTCTGTCTGTCTCTCTCTCTCTTTGTCAGTGTCTCCTTCTCTCTCTCTCTCTCTCACCTTCTTTCTTCCCCTGTTCAGCGTTCAGTTAGTGAATCCCTCAAGTCTATACTGGACCACTTCTTTTGACACACACAGCAAAAGCCTGTCTATGAGCTTCTGCACTGACAGGATGAGGCCAAGCTTCCCCAAAAGTTGTGCCGGTGTACGTGAGTGTATGCAAAAGTGTGAATACAGTAGTCACTTGCATGCTTTTGCATGCATGTGATGTCACATAAACGACGGTGGGCATATTACTCACTGTCAAATCAGTTCTACAAGTTTTCATGGAACGAGTCCAAAACACGTGCAGTAGCTGGAACACCACATGCATATGAAATAGTCAAAATTGTTTGGACAGTAGTAGTAGAAGTGCGACATGACCAGTTGTGTTGTTTTTCCAGTTCTTTGCCCTTTTTGTCCATTTTTCACTGCACTTTTTACAATCAATGTATTCGGGTAAATATAGTGCTGATATAGGATATATATCACTGTCCTGGATCCAATTCCACTCACTCGGGTATTTATAAAATTCATAGCGATAACAATACATGTGCACAAATACAATAGTAAACACAAAGTTGTTTCATCATGTCCACCAGATGCAGCACTGAGGGAGCGCGGGGGGTGCTCCTGTGCCATATTTGATTTCACAAGGTTTGTATCGACTTTAACTGAAATCATCTCTCCCGGAGTCCATCATGTTTGTTCTCACTTTACATCGGCCTGACATTGATGTTTTCCAGCTTATTTAATCTTCTTATAAATCACTAAGCAGATTGGCTGTGGTGAGTTTGTACTTTCGATATCCTCTCCGTAACAAATTTTATGAATGCCTGAGTGACTGAAACATTTAGGTTCCATCTGTTAGTCCTCAAGGAGTGTGGTTTATATGGACAGACATGATGGCACAATGACTAATATAAAACAAGCTGCTTATTCCTCCGTTTGAGTCCTGCTTGTCATTACTGTGAGTCTTTTCTAAAGAACAAAGGTGCAGTTAGGTAGGATAAAAAATGCACAAACAGCAGTATTCATTCAACAATTTCATCCAGATGTTGTAGATGTTCTTCATCAAAAGGGATTAAAGCAGTTGACATGAGTTTCTGCCATGGGTGGATATTTTCAAAAGCTGTTGATATCATTTCAATGAAAATATCGGTTGCATTTAATCTTCTCTCACTGAACAAGTACTTACAAATGAGTCACAAGGTGAATGTCTTCCACCGTCACCACCTTCACGACAAAATGCTCGAGAAAAAGAGGCGCCTTGGACAAATTGCCTGGTTGACTTTGCTTTCTCCCTTCAAGGACGTTTGCTTCATCCTTACCTCTTCGTCTCTGCAGGCTTGACTGGTGCAATGGAACAAAAACGTTGACACCTTGTTTCAACAAATGAGAAATGACAAATGCATAAATCATTCAGGCTCTGCCGCGTAGAGATTTCAGTTTGACACAGTCTCAGTCTGTTTGGTGGCTCCACTGATGAAAACTTCCCCGGAGGACGACGGAAAGCTCGCGCCACCGCCGATGTGCTAAAATGGTCAGTGTTGTTCAAGCATAAAACATGTACCATCAAAAGAGCCATGATGATGTAACATAACGTGCACATGTATGATCGTGCAGGCCTGACCACACTTTGCAATTTCCCACAATTAATTATTCATGCATCTGATTTTAGCAGATCAATATAATTTAAAAATAAATATGCTGAATCAATACATGACTGTAATTCAGTTTCTAACCCGTAACAGCCTCATTGTGACTATATTGCTACTATATTGCGCTTGAACTCAACAGTGAAAGACAGTGTGTCAGAGGTTAGTATTCCTCCATGAACTAAAACAATATGTGAGATTTCCAGTGAGAGATCACCTTATCGAATGAAGATATACACTGTAATAGTGCTGCAGCTAAGATAATATTGCAAACACACCAACCCAAAGTGGTTAGATATTTGGTCTTTACCTTGACAGCATGTGAAAAAGACTCAGTGTTTCATTTGTCCAAAAAAAAAAAAAAAAAAAAAAAAAAAGCAATTTCTTCCGGTTTCATTAACTTGCAAATCAAGCAACGTTTTAATTATTCTCATAATACAAGTATGGAACGTAATTACTGTAAATTCAATGTCTTGCATTCTTTTAAAAGTTACTGTATTTCCCAACAAGACCAATATTCCACAGATGCACTAATCTATCTTCAAGCCCATCCAATTATCTATTTAGCCAAACGTATAATTACTCGTCTGTGTGCCAAGAGTGTTTATTAGGATTCCTTACACACAAATTAAATTGCCCATAAACAATTTCTAGGAGCCATTAGTGCATCACAAGAAATGGTTCACTTAATGAGGGGGCGGGATGGGAACGTTGAGATGGGGAGACGGGGGTTGTGGTGAATTCGCAGCATCCAGTGACATTGGGGAAATAGACAATTAGATCTTGGCAAGCTAACCTGCTGTACACTATCATGATGGCTTGTTTGAAATCAATATAATGAGCTGCACGTAGAGTGTTGTAACACTTTTTTTTCACAGAAACAGATGGAAATAACCCCTCCTCATGTTGAGGGCTGTGTTGGATTTTAAAGCCATAGCACTGAGGGGTGAGCACAATGGTGTTATCAAGTGGCCGTCTTCCTGTCACTGACGTCTTGTTGAAGTTGGTTCATGACGCCTCCAGAAGGCTAAACAGTAGGTGTGTGAGCGGAATAATTAATCTGCGTAGCAGCTGTCCCTCATTTATGATGATTGATTTACCCACTCAGTACCCTGCAGTTAGTGATGTGCAACACAGAATACATATTTAGACAGAGAAATACCTCTGGAATAACCCAGTCACCGGTGAAAGAAGTACTCGGATCTTTTACTGGAGTAAAAAAGAATGCTTAATTACAAGTAAAAATACTCTCTCACAAACGGAGAACCACAGATGCTAACGTGACCGTGCTACGGGAAAGGGTTAGACAGTGTGCATGGCTTTAGTGCATCATTGAAACATTTAAGACCATCCAAAAGCAAGAAAATGTGCAAGATTATTATCAATTACCAAGAACAATAAAAAATAATAATGGCGTCTGAAACTGATGTGTACGATGACAGTACATACGGCTTTATATAATAATGGTTGAGCAACATATTAACGTTGTAGTTGGTTGAGTTGGAGCTTGTTTTTTACTGCTCAGTACTGAGTAAAAGAGTCCAGTGGTTGCCCCTTTAATGAGTCAGAAAATAAATGAGTAAGAAGAAGAAATTAAGAAAAAAACAACAAGATATGCAGCATGAATTTATAATGTATACTTTTTTTAAAACTATTTTCTCCAATACTTTTTCCAATTCTACCTTGAACAGTTGATGAAATAAAGCCATGTGGATAGTGTCGAGGCTAAATGTCACTTTGGTGAAACAACTCATAGACTGTCTGAAAGGCAACAAAGTTCTCCAAGCAGGAACAGATTTCTCAAGACAAAAAAAAGTTGGGAATCACTGTTAAATCTTTTTTCTATTAAATATGCTTATCCTATGTTTATTAATGTAAAATCCTTATATGCAAAGTGACTAGAAGCTGTAGCTGTCAAATGAATATATAGAAGTAAAAAAAATGATTCGAAATGAGTCGAAGTGATGGAACTGAAAATAGTACACAAAAACTGTACTTTAAAAAGAGCTCCAGTGTTTACATTAAATAAACTAGGCTGTTCAGTTTCACCCTTAATATTAACATCACGCTGATGTTTAAATTGTGCTGTAACATTTCTGCAGTAAAAGCCAGCTGAACACATATATATATAGTATGTTTTGAACTTCTCCAAACAAACCTTGAAGAATATAAAACTTTGACCACAAGAGGTACTGTCATAACTTATTCACTACCAAGTGAGGACTCGTGTTTTGACACCTAACTTCAAAGTATCCTGATTCTATTTCATGTTGGCGTTGGAGGAAAGTCAAAAGGATGCCAAATGCAAAATCCGTCACTGAGGTCAAAGCTTCTTTCCCAAGATGACAGAGGGGTCGACAGATTCAGTGTCAGTTCAGAGATACAATGCCACCTGTCCTTGAAATCCTGTTCTAAGCATTAGCTTTGTCTTTTCTATCCGGCATGACCAGCTCTCTTTTCTCTTTAGCTGCTCTTTCATCTGTTATTTAATGGAGGGATTGCCAACATGAAAGACACGACCACTTTGCCTTTCATCACAATGACATCATCCCTCTGGCTACACCTGAGAACTTGTCTCATTAAAATTAAATGCTGCATATTGAGAGGAAAAAAAAATCCTATATATAATCCTGTTGTTTGAGTTCAATCAAAAGTCCTGCTTAGACATAAAGGTTTAGGGTGTCATCAGGGGGTCTGAAGCCTCTGCACCGGTCTGGTAATGAATTGGAGACAGGATGTGTGTTTCGTTCTTCCCACATGGAGTTTAATTCAACTTTAAAATAAGTTTTATTCTATTATTTTGATCCAGAAATGCACCATTATCTACTCTAAGTTCTTCTGTAAGTTGACGACAGACAACATGATCTTAAAGGGAACTTCTGTTTTCTTTTTATACTTTGGACCATGAAAACTCCCCAAAGTAATTCCAGAGAACATGAAACATGGCGGCGTCACTCTCAAGTTATTATAAACTGGAATTATCCTTCAGCTGTTATCTGGTTTCTGGATTGTAGAGCTGTTCATGTTTCTGTGTTGACTCGATTTTCAAAGGGTTGGTGAAGACGTTCAGTCTTGTTTTTCAGTGCTTCCACTGGCCGCGAACACAAATTACTTTCACATTAGTTGGCGTGTCAATAATCAGCATTTACAAACCAGAAGGAGATGTGTTTTTCATCTGTTGTACAAATGAGCGGATAATTATTACTTGGAGCCCACGGGGCAAACACCTGCGCAAATAGATATGGTGTATTGATTTGACATTATTACTTTAAGTACAAATAATGGATTGTTTTCCAACAGGGAATATATTATAAATATTTATATGCTGGACAAAAAATGAACAAATTGTCATTTTCTACTTGTAATTTCACAACTTCAGTGCATACGAGGTGTGCTGCTCACACTCAAATGTCCAACACTCGCAAAAGATTTTACCTTCTCCAACCGACCAAACTTTATGTGTAACCGAACTATTTGCCAGTTTAGCTTGCTGTAAGCAGTGTGGGCGATGACTGACTGATAACATGTTTTCTCGTCCTCTGCTTACTGTAGCTGTATTGCTCTTGAGACCGTTCAGTACTACAAATCTGTACACTCGACTCGACTCAACTGCTGCCAATGCCAACTACTTACTCAGAGCACTCAGCACTTCCTGTACATGCCGATCTCCAGCGTGTGGGGAGAAGAATACCGAAGAGCGCACTCTAGGAACTTTGGACGGTGGACTCAGCGTTTGTTAGCCTTTTAGTATGTGAATTAAGACTCATACTTAACAACGTTTGGAAGCTGTTAGTGTTCTGATTTAAATACCCCCAACGTCTGCATGTCTTATTTGATGCTATCATGATATCTATACGAGGTATGTCCACAGTGTAATATTTTGGGTGGATACTTTCGCTTCATAACTCCATATCATGTTATTGTGCCTCACACTCTAGCGGCCTTAAAGTTGCACAACACCCAATAATCAAAACTTACATTATACAGGCAGCATAAACACTCGACCCTCCCAGCACTAGAATACATAGCGTTTTCTGTTGTTGCCTGTTTGTGAGTGTTGACTGCACATTCCTCAGCTTCCCTACTGTTCTGTGCTGTTCCCTCAGTATCGCAGCATCGCTTTTCAGTACAGAGCAGATTGCTATCCCAGCTTTGCAATCCTCTCATCTGGATCCTGATAAAACCCTTCAGGACCCATGTAATTGTGACAGTCTCTTAGTACAACTGGAAAATATATATATCTCTCTGAGGCACACCAAAAAGACATATAGGTAATTCATATTTATCACATTATCTGTGAGAGAAAGAAAGGGAGGGAAAGGGAGGTGGTGCCGTTGCTGCGGTGCGCCTTTTTAATGTCATTAATTACAAGGCTCCGACCTGTAAGTAACATTAGTACTTTCACTTTAGATTAACCTGAACGTTTATTGGAGAGAACCCTTTGAACCGCTGCACTGATTTTAACAGAAGCTTTCTCTTTTCTATTGAAGCAGTAATGTTTCGCTGTACTCGGTCCCCCGGAGACGGTAGAGACATCTTCAATAGAACACCTGCCCTTATCAGTGTGCTTGACCTATTTCCCCAGCTTCTTTGCTCCATCTCTCCCTCTGTACAGCTCGGACTACAGAGGACAGGTAATCCCATTGACACTAGCAGAGACTGATGTAGTGCACCTGTGATCTGGTTATCTTGCCATATCTTGATCTCAGAGAGAGCTGGCAGCAAACCAGCGTGGTTCTTGTAAGAGTTATAGGGTGGTCATAGATCATTGACTAGCGCTCAGCTAAGTGAGCATTAAACTGGATCTTATTAGGGATAACATTGCATAGCAGAGTTTAATGATGCCGCTGATAATGGATGCAGTGAACGTTACGCTTTCACAGAAGAGACAGAAACTCAAGGTAGCAGTGCTGGTATGTATACATTGCTATATGAGAGATAAAGAGGAGACCTTGACTATATACTGTACTGTGGCAACACAGTATGGGTTATATTATATCATGCGTAGCTTGTGTGCTTTATTTGAATACCAGTGCAAGGTTTTGTGCTCTTATTTTTTTTTGGGGGGGGGGGGACCTGTGTGTAAACAAAGAGTTTTGCACAAGACAATACACAAATCTGACTGCTGAGGGCTGTTGCATTATGAAAACAAAGATATGTAAATATATATAAAAAAGAGCCCTGAGTATGGTCAATAAAGAGAAAGAGCTAAACATAAACAAACTTAAATATTGATGGAGGAAGTGAATCTCCTGGGAGGGAAAGCAAAGGCGTCTTCTGGTGCCTCTGCGTCTCTCTGAGCTACAGCGAAGCGCAGGGAGCTCCTGCAACTATAAAAGATGTGAAGCAGCGAACGCAGTCGTTATCATTGCTTGGCCTCTAGGCGCTTAACTCGGTTTTTACTCATTTTAAAAACATAATGTGCACTTTGTTTTATCACAGCAGTGCAACTCAATCCGCGCAAGAGTTGTCCACTCATTCAATTAATCGATTTTGCTGTCATCAGCCACTCGTACTCTCTCTATCCTGTGCAGTCTCTCTTCCTCTCCGACCTCTCTGCGGGCTCTTGATGGCAGCCGAATGGTCGTAGCGAGGCCCAGCAGGTATTTAGGCTTTCAACGGCTCAAGATAATGTGCATCTAGTCCATGAAGCTAAAAATGTAGCTACTCAGGCCTCCTTAATTCATTTAGCGAAGCCAAAGGAGGCTGTGCGCTGGATATGCAAAATCCATCATCGGGCAAACTGCCTCCAAGAAGCTGAGATGAGTGCATGGAAGAGTTTTAATCCTTTGTCACAATGGCTGCTTTTGATCAAATACGACTGAAAAGCTGCATATTGTGAAGGTACACAACAGGGAAAGAAAAGCGAGGTGTTGATTAGTCTCAGTACTATCAGATTAAATCTATTTTGTCTGGCTTCAGTGGTGAATTTCTCCGGTTTGGGAGCTTTTTCTGATGGTTATTTTTTCTCTGCTACAGTCAAGCAGGTTGCATCTCCTGCACAACCCTAATCTTTCTTGCTAAGGAAACCAGGGCAACCACCTTCTGACAACTCCCTCGACTCCCCTGGCTTATAGAGTCAGACAGCGAACACATGCATACACAAAGGCACACGCCAACACATACTGTAGGTGGTGATAGACAACTAAGGGGGAAGAGCACATTCACACAGATACTGTATATGGTGAGAGACACGCAGACATGCAGAGAGAGGCTGGCAGATGGATGGATAGGGAGTAAACAAGACACAGACAAATGTGCTATAAATGCAATTCATACTTTACTGTTTGTTATTAATCATACAATCCCATTACCGTTAAGAAATGCCTCTCTGTCAATGTGACAAACATCTCGGTAGCATTTAAAATGCTACAAATATCCTCAATGTTCCCCTAAAATATATTTTATACCCAACTTGCTGTTTTTTAGTTCATAACTTCTACCATGGTGGAGTTTATTAAAAATTGATTGAGTCTTGTCTATCCAGACTTATTTGCTCGGTGTTAAAGAAAAATGTCATCAGCAAACTTTTTTTTTTTTTTATGTATTCACACTCTCACGCCAAATTTTCTCTCATGGCAACAGAGGTATTGAGGCCTGTCTTTGACTGATGTGCTGTGGCACAAGTTGTCTTCAGCTGACATGAGGACTGCAGAGGGTTTTGACAGTGTTCACTCCAAATATCCTGCTCCAAGTGGAGCTGATCAGAATAGACGCCTCTCTCAGCACTGCTAGGCGAGCACCGCATCACAGTCTGTCACCACTGTCAAAAAGTGGGGACTGCAGCTGGATGCTCACTTTGCAACATGGCAATGGCCTGTAACATCTTGTTAAACTCTCAAATATGTCAGTTTTTCTTTTCTTAGACCACACTTTAAGTATAGGTCTGCACTTGTTAGACACAGAATATGATATTATGGAGTGGAAATTGCCAAAAAAAATAAATAAATAAAAATAAAAATACAGAAAAAACAATGAAGTCTGTGTGAATTTTCATCCCAGGTACATTCAATTCATCCCCGCCTACATCAGAATGATTGGTGGGGATAACAAAATTTACAACAAGCTATAAACATTTCTGTATATGCAAATTCTCCAGTTAATCCCGCCAAGACAACAATGTCTACAAGCCACATTAAAACTATGTTCATCTGGGGACAGGATCATGTGAATGACGGCTGGATGCAAATATTCCTCCATCTGGATATATATTTTTTTTTATTGAGTAGGTATTTGGTTTTCTATTTTGGGATTTTGATACTTGCATGCACACCTACATCTTTCTCCCTTACTGCACACTGCTGTACTGTAAGAGTCCTGTATGTAAGATTTAGAGGGCTTTATTTAAAAGAATATGACAGGAATTGAACATAATATTCATAGCTGTAGGTCATGTTCCATGAAGTTTGACATGTTGAACTGCTGTGTTTCTACAGTTGCCCAGAATGGAGAAACTAAAAACTGACGTGGTTGCACTGGTCCTTTAAAAATGGATGAGCAACTTCAGGTATCATCAGACAGACAGACAGACCTGAGCCACACGACCTTCTCTCCACCATGAAAACACAAAACAAACACACAAGAGACAAAGCTCAAAGACACAATTCAAACAGGTAAGAGAAAAGAACAAACAGAGGCACAGAGTGAGACAGACAAAGACAACGTCAGAGAGAGAAACAAAGGAAGAGGCTCATACAAAGCACAGAGAAATAACGCAAATATCCATCCATCACAAGTTAACTGGACACAAATACCTCTGTGCGTTGCTTTATTACTTACTGAATCACCCAGACAGAAATTACTTTCCTAGTTATTGTGAAGTGAAAAGTTATGATCACTATGCCTGCAGGTATTAAGGTATAGTTACTTAAGATTTCCCCTGAACACAGAACAGCACTCACTTAAAGCCAAGTCTTTGTTCAATAAAAAGTTTTCTGTTCTGGCTCTCGACCTCGATACATAATATACCTGTTGGTCGGATGATTTCCAGTGTTTGCTCCATGAGGTTGGCATGGGATGGCTTTTTCAAACTTGCTGTATGTTCTGTTTGTTCTGCTCCAAAAAGTGTGAAAACTACATCAACTTAAATTTACTGGTTAACATTTCATTGCACACATTGGTTGAAAATTTTCAAGTCGATTACGTGCACCTGTAATCACGCCCAACAGTGATGTCACAGTGTACTGGCCACACCCTGCAGTATACTTACTTTACACATTACCTGAGCAAGTTAAGAAGTCTTCTGTTGAACTTCTCTTTAAAACGTGCCATGTTTTGTTAATTTCCCATTATGTCAAAGAGGTGAAAGATGTCCATGCATTCAGTCCTGTTTTTATCATCAAGAAATAACATCAGTGATAAGACACTGAAATAGTAACTTGACAACTGCAATGGTCTTTTAACACATGTAAACACGAGTCCATTCAGAACATAGTTCCTGTTCAGCTCATATTACTCGGCTTGTAGCATCTCCAGAGTGGTTGCCTGTTTTAGCATTTTCTGCTAATTGATTTGACTACCTGTAAGTCAATCATTGCATGTACAGTAAGATGCAAAGCTTGATACAAATAGGTTTAGTTTATGGTGTTAATTCCAATTCCTTCAAAATAAAACTGGTAAGAAACTACTTTCAGTTTGCAAGCTCTGACTTTATTGGAACTGTCAACTAGGACAACAAGGACCTGACAAGCCAATCAACATCTGTCAGTAACAGAGTACGAGTGCATTAAACCATGGTACATGCTTAAGAATAGTCCACCATAAGATGGATATATCAGCAATTTAAAGTCACGATCAAAACACCAGCTTTAAGTTGGTTGTTGCCATCTAAATGCTATTATAGATTAGCATGCGTTTTTGCCTTTCATCTTGAGTCACTTCATTTTAGTTTCTTTTGTTTAATTTAGTAAACTAGACTCAATTTACATCATTCTGTTTCTGTAGCTATTTAAGTCTCCTTTCTGTAAAGACAGCCAGAAGGTAACTCACAAAGTACATGCTGCATTCCTGCTGAGCCCTCTGGTGATAATAGCCTCCCAATGTTCAGGTACTAACAATAGATGGTGTGAATTAGTAAAAGTTAAGGAAGGACAGAACAAGTCATTTGGGTAATAGGACCTTGTAATAATCTCATTAAAAAGACGGAGATGAGCACAGGGACAAGACCATTATCCCAATCCATTCCCTACATTAGAGGTATTTATTACTTTAGTTTTGCAGTTCTTTTCTCATCAGCACCTTGATTGGAATTCTGCGTCCGTGTTTGGCTGCTGGGTCGGATGGCCGGGGAGAGCTCCCATCAACACTCAGGTGAAGTGAAATCTCAGACTGACGGAGCTTTCCCTGGTGACTCGGCAACATGGCTAATGGCCTTGCTCAGGGCCTGCCCAGGCATAGCTTGTCGATACAATTCTCTTCCGTTTTGCCACTTGCCAGTTCCCTTCTGGAGCCAATTCATGAACCGAGATGGTGTGTACCTTTCCCACGAGGTCACCGCCTGTCTCCGCATAACACTTAGCCCCAGTCCACTTCTCCACATCCCCTCTGGTCCTCTCTCCTCTCGCTCCACTGAGCTTCTCTTCCTTGTGACAGGCCGTACAGTGCAGTGCATTACAGTGAGTCAACTTGCTCTTTACTGTAAGGGTTTTATTCCAAGATATAGTGCTGCTCTGGGGCAATGAATACAGCCAAAGCACCACTTCACAATATATGTTTTATTGCTTATGCAGACTGTGAACAAAATTTCGAGGAAGTTCCATTTTAGATACAGTAAAATATAAAATAATTTTCAGGTTTATCGTGCAATCCTGCACTTATTATTCATATGTCTTTTGGCATTTCCTTCCAGTCTTTATGCTGACTTTGACTGGCAAGCATCTCTAATGTGCTGCCAGTTTTAATTTGGGCGTTTGGGATTGACCACTCATTCAAAAAGTAGTGATTCTTTATATCCCTATATATATGTAGTAGGGATGCCAATTGGATACGGTGGGAGCATGGGCGATGATATGACAGCAAAGTGTTTAATAAGAAGCTGTATAACTTGGCTCCCACAGTCAATGTTAACAACCACACTATTGTCTGCCTACATATCACTGCATCCAGTGAGTAATTTCCCCCAGGCAAAATTTAGTCTGACTGCACCGTCATCCTGTACACATACATCTACCCAGTCAAGTGTGATATCGGGTGACCAGCTCCCCCCTCCCATCACGTAATACCACACTTGACGTTCTTACCTTGAGGGTAACTAGTGGAGTGATGTGTGAGCATGAGATGTGTGTGTTTGAAATGATTTGCCAAAAACCGACCAAAAGTGCGTGGTTCTTGTCAAATATATTCATTTCATTTTCATCCTCAAGATCTAGGTTTGGGAGGATGTCTGAAGAGGATGGGCAGATTACTGTAGATACCTGAATAAAACTGAAATGAAATTGGCTTTTTTTTTTTTTTTTTTCCAGATCGAGCTCAACACGGGACTCACATGTCAGAGTAAAACACTTTATGGGTTGCTGCAATCGTTCCAAACCATGATTTAGCACAAGTCCTTTTCAAGAATACATTATTTCTTACATGTCTGTAAATTGATATCAAATGTGATGGCTCCAAAATATCACAATGTTTTAAATTTCCGAGCATTGTCGACTTCATCAGTCCTTGACCTTAATCATAAAAAGCAGCGATATACCTGATCTTCATCCTTCACTGCTCTCTCACTCATCATTCTGTCAAGATTTCTGATTTCCTGGAAATGAATGACAATTTGGACGTCACAGACTTTACTCTTTGGAAACTTTGAAAGTTGTGATCAGGGGTCACACAGACTCTTTTGATTCTTTGCCTCGTAAAATAATGAAACTAAACTATCACAAATGTAACTTATCGATATAACTGTCTTCAACCCTTCCACTTTATAGAATATTCTTAAATTGAATTAGGAATACCACCCTATCTGGTCAGGTATGTAACCAACTATTTAAGATCAGACATAAACATTATGAGTTAAGGGATAAGCCCATAAAGTGGTTGTAGAGCCCTGCACGAAATTAGATCAAAATCTGGAGAATTAGTTATTGATCCAAAAGGGCACATTTCTGATTGGCTGATGCATCTGTTGAGTGATGCTGCTTGAAAGGCTTTCAATTCTGATATCACCACTCAAAGCATGTTGCCATTGGGGAATGGCATCCAAAATGTCTCTCTCTGATCAGTGTAAATCTGCACATAAGGCTCTCTCACCCACCTTTTCTGGACATGCCCAAAACTCTATTATTTTTTGACATATTCACGTAGTTCTGACATGATATGACCTGATGATCCCGACCTGATCCGGAGATTGCATTATTTGGGTTTACTCCTTCCTTCCCTGGTAAGCTGCAACATTTCCATACAAATCACTGTAATGCACGGAAATCTTTTTGCAAAGAAAGTTAGACATTGTGCCTCAGTTTAAGATGCATGATTCACAATCTTAATAAATAATAACTGATAATTAATATGTGGCAGCGATTTCTGGATCACCTTGCCCAGTAACACACTGATCTTTTGGTCTTTTGTTTCTTTTCTTTTTTTTTTAAATGTCTGTTTTCTGCACTGTATTATGGAAAATAATAAAAATAAATAAAATTATTAACAAGATTAGACATGATATAACTTGATCTTTAAGCACTTTTCTGTGTTAACTTATCTAGGACTCAGTTTTTTGATATGGCAGTTACACACATATTGTCAGCCCACGGGGGCCCAGTATACTGCTGGTTGTCTCCGTTCAGTGCAATAATTACATTCACCTGTCACTTGATAGGTAATCACTAAAATCTTGGTTGCATTAAAAATGGAATAAATATGTTAAAAAAGTTGTTATAGGTGTCAAAAAACGATTCGACCAGTGCTTGTAGTGCGCGCAGACATAGCTTCCCCGTCAGTTGTTGCAAATAATAAAGCGGTCTGAGTTGCTTTCATGACTTCATCTAAAGGAAGAAAAAAAAAACAACTTTTGCTCGTCTCATTTCAGTGTGGCTTAGTTTGTTATCCACCAAAACATACCATCCATAATAAAAACAAAAACTTTGTAAGCTGCCACAAGTCAAGTGCTGAACAGCAGGAGGCTGTCAGACAGCCGGGCTGAGGAGGTTATGGTTTCCACTCACCCAGTCAAAGTGCATATTCATTCACGCTGCTCCGCTCTGGTTCAGCACTGAACTGTTCAACTGTGTCTCAAGGGTGAGCATCAGACAGGCATAATTTCAAGGCCATGCACTGTTGCTCTCATTACTATTCCTGAGCCATATTTACCTGTTTAACCGAGGGGAGAGAGAGTGAACAGGTAAGTGTCTGATCAGTTTTAACAACGGGGACTTTTGTTTTATATTTTTGAATTGATACCTTAAAATTATGATCTGTTACTTTGGACGGCAAAATAAATCATTTACAGAGAACATCTTTTTCAGATCCACTGACATTTCTTTAAGAGTCCAGTGGCCCGAGCATATGCCAGCATGTATTGGGCAAAAAACATTCACACCTGTGAGTCTCACACGGGCATGTCTGTAGAATCTGGAGGGAAATGAGTAGACTCTCTGAAAACACATGCAAGTACAAGAAAAACACACAAAAAGATTGATGGCTACATTTTGTAATCCTGGCTCTTTGAAGTCAGTTGGAGCTACAGTACATAATGCTGCTCTGTCCATTCAACTTCTTGTCTTCTCGGCTCAGTGTTCGGGGAATTTGCATGTACCTGTTAAGCCAGTGTTGATGAGCTCAAACATGTGGGAACTGGGTGAGTATATAACTCCCCTATTCCCTTATTTGTCTTGAGCTCGTGGTGCTTCAAGAGGGCTCTGCCTCCGCAATTTGCATCCCAGTGTACAATAATCACTCTGCTTTTACACATATACTGTACCTGTATCCCATGCTGTAATACTGACACAGAGACCACCTTATAAGTGGTCCCATTGGGCTGCCACTATACCGCTGGTTTCTAACCTTTTACGCTTGTTACCCCTGAGTCCACTTGTCAGGTTGTGAACTGTTTAAATGGTAAATAGACATGTCATTCAGCCAGTCACATACACTGATGGCATTGTACCAACTGCTCATCAGTTTAAGGAGCTAACCATTCATACGCATTCACACACCGATGGCACAGCCTTTGGGAGCAATTTGAGGTTCAGTATCTTGCCCAAGGACACTTCGACATGCAGACTGGAGGGGATCGAACCGCTGATCTTCTGATTAGTGGACGACCCGCTCTACCTCCAAGCCACAGCTGCCCTGATCAAGAACATGAAATGCTACTTAGCTTTACATTTTAATTCACGATAAAAATATTATTGGTCGGTCTGTAAAAAATCATTCTGCGACTCCTCAGATCGATGTATCTGCATCTAGGTATGTGCATTACCTGCTTGTTTCATAATCTTTATACATTTTCATGGGTTGAAGTTTTATAATAACAGATTAATTATTGTATTATTGACTATATTTGCAGTTCAAGTTTGTGTCCTGTCCTGCTCACTCTTTACTGACAGTCTTTACAACTTCTAAGGGAATTGTACAGTATGGGAATAGCACTCTTGGGCTCTAGTGGATTACCCAACGCTCTTAATATATCCATGACGAAGACCCAAAGTGCTGCGCAGCAGAGGGCAAAAGGGCAGCGATGTTTTGTTTAAAGTACACAGCTCAATAACTGTCACTTTACACGAAGTTGGCCAGAACTACCATGCTGAAAGTGATGGGAAACCCAGCTGACACTGGACGAAAGTGCCAGTCTTTCATCCCCACGGGTCTCTCCCCAGTGCGTACTGCACCTGACACACACCAACCATCAGGGAGACATGCCACTTCCCACGTAGTTTTCCCCTCGGCAAAGGTGGTGCAAACATACAGTAAATCACACAAGGTTTGACTCAGTGCGCAGCACTGTAGGCCCCGGCATCTGTCTCTCACACCCACAGGTCTCTTCTTGGTCCACAGGTCTTTCCAACATCAACTGCGCTCAGGCAGCAAATGCCACCCACCAGCTATCGCAGCTGCCAAACAATAGGTGGTGGGAAGCAAAATAGGCAGGTGTATGAAGTACAACAACACCTCAAAACACAAACCACAGTCTCATAGGCGCATCGGTGTCCTCTTGGTGCCATGTAAGGACACAGCGAGAGACACTGAGTGTCATTTGTAAACATTACTTCCAATATGTGTATGAGAAATTAGCATCGGAAAACAACTTTAGCTTATGCAATCTCTGGTACAAAGTTTTTCCAAATTATGAAAAATGACAGCCGATCGCAAAGTAAAGCAAATTACACAGCCTTCGAATACATACGCGGCATATCATAGCGAACACACAGACCTCCCCTGTTTGTTTGTTTTTGTACTTTGGAGCCATATAAAAAATGAAAACAGCCTCTGAACTGTGTTAAGCTGTCTTTGCACACAAGAAAGCAATGGCCCATTAATATGACCCGCAGGCAAATCCTTTGCCAGATCTGTGTCTCCTTCCATCTGTGGAATAACACAATTTATGATGCTGTATCCAATTATAGAAGGCAGAAGCTTGTCAAGGGCAATGAGCTCTAGTGACCTCTGACCCTACAGCCGATTTGTCTGTGCCTATGTCTTAATATCCAGAGTGTCTCTGCAGATCACTGCTGCTGTGACATTCAGCTCATTTTCTTTCACTGGTTATGCACACCGCCAGCGACGACTTTATTAGAGAAATAATGTTTCAGTCATGAACTTTTGTCAGGCATCACATTTATATCTTTATGAACAAAATCCTTGGACTTGATTTCATATTATGTGTAATATTATTTCAATTTAGCTCAGATTTCCTTAATTAATTGCCCTTGTCTTTGGTAGATCTTATTAGACGTCTGAAAGAGAGTCTCTTTCTTATAAATCGCTTTTTTCTTGAACAAAATAAGGTTTCTTAACAGATGCCAGCACTTAGTTTGACCCTTACTTCATGCCAGAATATAACTATCAAACAACCTCTGCAAGTTGTGTACATTAGTCTAAAAAACGGCATTACTGTTACTACTATTATGCACGTGCCAGAGACACGATGACACCAGAGCCTCTTATCACCATGGACCACATGTCTCCGTGCAGAAAAAGAGAAACGGTGGTGAGTTGTCAGGAAGTTACTGCTGTTCTTCTGGTCATCGCTGTCACCGTCACGCAGCTCACTGAGGGCACGGCAGCCAAAATGCTCTGAGCGCTGCCAAAACACCTTACAACCTGAGGGTCCTCCACCAGGAGGGTGGGCGTAGAAAGGTCAGAAGTGTGACTCCAGAGTCCGAGGTTAGCATCCATTCGACGCCCCGTTTGTAGTTTAGACAACAACAACAACAGCGCTTTGGATGAGATATGAGAGAGATCATGATTTCAGTTTACATCTTTAATGATTTATTCAGCATCAGCAACATTACAGAACATTTCCTCTTCATGTTAAAATAAAATGTGGTCATTAGGATTCCTGCTGGGGCAAATTAAATCTAGAAAACAGGATTGGAAGAGAAGGAGTAAAAAGAACAAAACCAGCTTACGCAGGCATTTTCTCAATCAGTGTCTCGCTGTGAGCAAACGTGCAACATACAGCAGCAGGTTTGGTGGTTTCACATAGTGATTCCACTTTGTTCTTGACACTGTTTTAAAGCAGGCAGAGCTCTGTGGGGAAAAAAGGTGATGTGCACGAATCAGAAATTCATGATATTTGTATTAAAATCTGAAGCCCGTTGTTGGGGTATTCTTTGCTTATGTAGACAGACCACTGTCAATCAAATGTGATCAAACCAAAGCCATACAGTGGCTTTGAATGTATATCTACATTTCCTACCCGCAGATGCAAGCCCTTCAACCATACACACTGGCTTTTAATGTGAAATGAACAGGGTGGATCTTCATATCCCTCCACCTGGCACTGCTGCTGCTGCTGCCTACCTGCCAGCCTCTCTGAGGTAGAGGGAATATTACATGGCTCTTTTTTTTTTAATGTTCTCTGTAAATCCTGGGGGGAAATTACCCAAGCCCGGTCACCACCGTTTGTGACAGATGGAAAACCTTTCCAAAGGGATTATGATGCCCTAGACTTGCTCTCATTCTCATTTCTTTTAAAGCCCAGGTATCAGTTATCTGTCAGCCGAGCTCTGGATTGCCTTGACAGAGGTGCACATGTCTCGCCTCGCCCCTCGCCAGAGAGCGGATGAAATTCCCCGTTATGACCTCTCTGTCTCTGCCATTCACAGCTGTCAGGCAACACAATGACAGGTTGGTGACATTTGAAATGCAACCTGATAGCGCCCTGTTGGGTCTTGTTACCACTATCACCCCCGACCCAAGAAGAGGCTTTATAGTGTGCCACATTCACAATTGCCCCTTAAAATGGGATTAACTCTCGAGCACATAGTTTGAGGGGAAATTGATGGACTGCTCTATTATAGGGGATGTTGTTGACTTTTCTTTTAAGATATCATGTACTGATGGAAAAAGGTGGTTCAAGCATAAATGAGTTGGAAGCTAAACTGCTGTCAGCTGACGTGGAGGGTTGTGTATTTTCCAGGGTATGATTTATATTTATTTTTTTAACAAAACTGCAAAATAATTAATAATGCAAAAACAATTTTGTGTACACAGATTTGGTAGAGTATGAGACACTGTATGCAAAACCAACGGAAATAACAGAAATTCTCAAAATAAAACAATAAAATTGAAGCATGTATATAATAAAATAAAAATAAATGCTGTCGTCCTGATCTTTCTGTAACCTGAATCTAGATGTATTTGCTTTCTGTTTTTCCATGTGGAATTGCTGTTGACAGTTAAATCAATATACAAGTGTCCCTCCCCACTGGAAATATTTTCTTGTTTATGTACTGCTTCATGACTGCACACCCACACTGTTGCACTGTATGCACATTGAAGGCTACCACACGTTATCCCAAAAGACTCTCATACTTATTAAATGCAGCAAACGCAGAAAACATGTTCAATGGCACTGAAATCTGACTTCATTGCCTCTGAGGAAAGGAGGAAATGCACAGGCAGTGAGAGTCACATGGAGCAAAAACATTTCATAACATTTTCACAGGATGCTTACGACCACCCTGCCTCTGGATGAGAATCCATAATATGAGCTCTCTACACTTACGCGTCATGACTGCCACATCAGTGGATTCATTGTTAAGGATCTGAAATTTTTGAAAATATCTAAGAACACGTTTTCATTTTCAAACCATAGTGAAAAATAGAATTTATTAGAATATATGGGCAAAATCTAGTGATTGTTGTGAACGAGCAATTTAAATTTAAATAGTAAAACAATTTAAATATATTGTGGTTCTTTTTTGTTTTAATTTTGCAGTTTTAGGTAAACAAGTCCATGGAAACCAGATGCCACAACCAGCCGTGTTAAGTAGCAGATCAGAGCAGATCAAACTGACTAAGGCAGACCAAAGACAGCATAGAGAATCCAGACAATTTTCAAAATAAAACACCCTGTGCAGTCTTCAGATCAAACAGCCAAAATTATTTAAATACATATCCTACTTATTGTGTTGTAGAAGCACATAAACCAAGAACAAATGACCAAAAACGATGCCACGCAACGCCGTACGAACAGCTCTGTGAGGCCATCCTCAAGCACAGTGGTACTTTGGGCGAAATGCTAATCAGCATGCTAATGCAATGACAATGGTAACATGCTAATCTTTAGCAGTATTTACCCTGTTCACAGTCTTAGTTCAGCATGCTGCCATGCAAACATTAGCACCAAACAAAGTAAGAAGAAGCCACACTGATATCTGGTGGCTTGCAAAACTTACAGGAGCCGTTCACGACTGGGGCCGAAGCGCTCACGCCTCACTGATTGTAATTATTTTAGTCTCATGTGTGTTCAGTAAAACACATGTTCAGAAATCCTGCATTGAATGTGTGTTATTGTGCAGCAAAATAACCCAAAAAAAAAAAAAAAAAAAAAAAAAACTTCGATATGAACTATTTTTGCTGACACAAAACATTAATGTACTTTTTTAAAATGTAGTGTAGGCACAGTGTCCATTGTGGGCTCGTGTGTTTTTACTTCATGGTTTATATTTATAACACATGAGTCACAATGGAGTGATTGGAGAAGCATTCTATAGCTCAGTGGGAACAAGTCTGAACCCAAAAGCATGACTCAGAGACCAACAAGGTAAAGTAAAAGTTCAAATTTACTCATAGTCAGGGACAGGCAAAAGTCAAAACCAGGCAGGCAGAGAAAAACAAACACATATATCCATAAAGGGATTAGGATGAGCAGCAGAAAGACCAAAAGGCAGGCAGGGGGTCATGCAGGCAGAACACAAGCAGGCAGTAATGGATTGCTAGGATGCTAAGGCGGCACAACAGATGATCTGGCAGGGAATGAATGGAAATAGGCCGGTATATATACTGCAAGGCTGACAGGGAAAGTGGAAACAGGTGTACAGGTAGGCGGGGGAAGTCAGGTGATGAGGAATGGCAGGAAAAGGGGGGTTACTGCAGGGCAGGAGGGAGTGGCAGGACCAGAAATGACGGGGGAAGATATGCTGAGTTTTAGACAACTCGAAGCTTTCCACCCTCTTCGCAGAAAAGTAGAATGGAAGGCCACTCAAAGTCAAAGTTCCTACTCGTAAACTCCCAATCCATCTACTGTTCTTGTACATCTCAATCAAGAGGTGAGGGCAGAGGATATATTTGTAGACTACAGTATTTGTATTAGGCTTGTAATACATTTCTAAGTGCTGAAAAATAAAATGTATAATGGTGTTACCTCATGCAGAACTTTTAATTCTTTAGACTGTATCAAAGTTTTGGATCCATCGTGTTCATCTTCTACATTGGAGATTAACACTGAAGATGTCAAAACTGTGAAATAACATAAAATATGTTTCTTCAACATAGCCTTTTTTGCTTTGATTACAGCTTTGTATATTCTTCACATTCTTTCAGTCAGCTTCCTGAGGTAGTCACCTGAAATTCTTTTCCGTTAGCAGCCGTCTCTTGTCAAAAGTTAATTTGTGGGATTTCTTGCATTCTTCATATTTGTTGTTCAGTTCTAGTGTTGGCAAACAGTAAATATTCCACTACAGTGCTGAACCATATTGTCATATTGTCAAGAACCGCTCAACTAAGTAAGGAGAAATCACATCATTACTTTAAAACATGAAGGTCAGTCAATCCGGAAAGCGCAGTCGCAAAAACCACCAAACAATGATGATGAAACTGGCTCTCATTAGAGTTCAACAGCAGACACATCTCAACTGTTCAGAGGATGCTTCATGGCTTCATGGTCAAACCAACCACTACTGAGGGAGACCAACAAGAAGAAGAGGACTGCTTGGTCCAAGACACACAAGGAATGGATATCAGACCAGTAGAAATCTGTACTCTGGTCTCTTGGTCAGCTGAAGTCTGGGCCATCAGTTTTGAACACATGCAACCACTGAAACCTTGAAACAAACACAGCAGAAGGTTTAAATAATGAAAGTATTTATCCATCATGTTGACATTGCTTTGCTGCAAGTGCGCACAAAGAGTGTTGCTTTAGAAGGGACTGCACGGAGATTAGATTCAAACTGGTGACATAAACGTAACACAATTTCTTCTCTAACCTATATGCATCTGCCACCTCCTACACTGTGTTTTTGTCCTTCCTTATTCAAGTGTTCGAACCTATCCATCTATGGGTAAAAAATCCATTATTTAACTTGCTGTGACACCTAAGCAGGAAGAAATAGAGGACACACTTAACAACATGAGCACCTAGCCTCGACCCAGGGGGTTAAGAGACAATTCAATGCTTGATTGGAAAAAAAAAAAACAACTTTAATGGAAGTCTGCATTTGCTGTTCTTGTAAGCACTCTCTTTTTGTGCAACCCAATATTCCCATTGGTTTCCAGGCACTAATTCTAGGCTAGCCACAATATGAGTAGAAATAAAGCCTGAAGGCAGCTCATTTCCATATGCTGCCCCCCTCGTCCCTGCACTGGCTAAGAGTAGTGAGAGACTGTACTCTATATAATCACTGTCTACAGCTGCACCAGGGGTATAAATATACTTCCTTACATCTTTGACATTCATATAAATGACATTCTCTCTTTCAGTTGCATCAAACCTCCCAGGTCCATTAATATCTGCTCTTCCATTACCTCCAAAGTAAGACAAAGAGAAGTATCCATGAGGAACTGTTTAAATAAGTCATTTGAAGAAAGAAGAGATTACTCAGTGCATAGAATACATAGTAATTTGCAAGTCTGATCTGTTGTGTTCTATATTGCAGTAAATGGTATAGCTTAAACAGAAAACGGCAAAAGTAAAACATCACTTTACTCCTGAGGGGCAAACAGAGTATAATATCTGCCTAAGTTATTAATTATTTAACTTTAAATTATAGCTTAATCACTTTGATGCTGCGCTGACTTGTAGTAGGATGAATCATTCCCACTCTCTGTTCTTGCATTGTGTAACTTTGGACTCTGGGATGCAGTTACTGGATCATATAGTATATATGACCTTCTGTTTACTCAACCATTCACAGAACTTCTTGATGGCTGTTAGTTCAGTCCATACGACTGGGAGCTTAAAGCACCAGAGGAGTTTTGGTAATATTTATGCAACAGGTAAAGGAGCCAGGAGGTGGAGGTTTTCATGCCCAAGGTCAGGGGGAGCCAGTTGGGGAATACTGTCATGCCAGAACCTGAGCCATGTATGCAACTGTGCTCAGCAGTCTGACAGAGGCTAAAAGACCTTCACCTTCACATTTTTGCTTATGTACAAATTAAGGTCTTTAATAAGCTTTGGTGGACATATTTTCAAACTTTCTACAGAGCCAGTCTAGCTGGATCACTTAGTTTTATGCTAAGTTAAGCTAATATCAAACTATAAGTGAAAAATCCAAGACTGTTTCTTAAACAAAAGCAGAAAATGAATTCTCTCCCCAGAGAAATCTTGAATGCTCCTCCATTGGACCTCTGGGTAGCCAAGTTTTAAATATTTAAACTGTTAACTCTTGCTTTCATTTGACACTGCCATCATGGGGACATTTTGTTGTGCATGTATAATTCATTTCCATAACTGTTTAAAGCCAGATATAACCACCATCTGTATCTCAGGTCTTTTTTCTGACTGACAAACAGCATGTAATACTTTTCACCAGTTTTTCCTAGATGTCACAATCTAATTGAAATACATAATTATTATGATTTAAGAAGTCTAGATTATCTCAGCTACAGCAAAAAAAAAAGAAAGCTCTGATTTCAAGTTGACATCTAAAAATTAAATCTTTTAACTGGCCGAACTGCAGAAAAGAGAGAAAAAAAGAGAAAGCAACAGGGAGGGTAGTCTTTGGAGACAGGGTTGTAATTTTACTAAGTGAGTCATCAAAGATAGCCATTTAATCCCAGATTTGTCCCAGACAGGACGCTAGAACTCTTTTGATCAGGAAATGAGGCCAACACTGGGCCTCCAGAGAACCCAAATCCATTTTGGGGATTGAAGTCAATTCAGGGAATGAAAAGATCAACAAACTATCTATTTGTCCAATGCAAAGCCTGTGGTTATCTAATTAAGTAAAACGTACACAAATGAGGCTATTGCTGGACAGCAGTCTTGTCTCTAGGGGGAATTTCTAGAAATTTTGTTCATATTTTAACCATCAAAAGACAAAAAGAACAACCTGACAGCTGATTCATCAAGAGACATTTGTGACATTAGAAACCTGGATATTCAGCAGAGGCAAATTATGGTCATGATTCATCCATTAGATTTATTTCCTTGTAACACACACACAATTAAATGGCTATCTTTTAGTGTAAACATGTTTTATAACATCACTGTTATGCAACCATCACTCTCTCACACAGAAATATCACAGCTTCAATGCCAGTCCTCTATTATTGAATAGAAAGAGAGAGAAAACTGCAGGTAGTCTGCGTTTAATATTTAAGTGCTTTCGCTGGATTCCAGCACCTGCCTTGCATACTGAAGAAAAACTGAGGATTTCTCAGCGGACCTGGCCTGCAGACCCTGTGGCCTCCACCCCTCTCTCCATCCCACAACACCCGCAAACCCACCACCACCACCACCACAACTCTCAACCCAACCCTGCCTTCTCCACAAAGCCTGGTCTGCACCCAAACACTTCGCCTTCATGCTTTATTCATTTTCCATAACATGAACATCACAAGTAAGTCTGTCTGTCAGCCACTCTTCGGATTCTAGGATTAATGTAAATCCAGACAAACAAAGAGGATTCAGTAGTGGATGATAATGGATAGGTGCTATTTGCATTGTAATATGAATTCATTAGATCTGTCTATATCCACGAGACGACGGCTGACTATTTCAGCTCTGATGTGACGTTTTGTTGCTGTGGAAATGCTTCCTCCAGATGAGCAGTGGAGATAGAGGTGTCCTTGTTCATCTGGAGAAATGTTTATCATGATTCCTACGCACTCCTTTCTTCTCTGACAAATCAACTGCAGCACTTTTTCACCAACATTTGGGGGAGATATATCCCGGCACGCTCCCTTAGGACCCCCAATTCTGAGGCATCTCATTTTTTTTGTCCTCTCCACGTCTCTCAGCAGGGGAGGATGAAATGTCTTATGTTTAAAATGAATAGAGGTGTCACAAGGCGTCACTAAATGCACAGGGACTGTTTGATTGCTTCACTCCGGTATGAAGGGCTGTTCTCGTGTCTGTTTGGTGCCTATCACTTGATGCCGGTTCGCCTCATCATAAATAATGCAGCCTGCATCCTGCCCACCCAACAAACACCTAAATGAAGACAGCCTGCATTGCAGATTCTCAGAATGAGTAAGGTTACTTCAAGGAGCACGACGAACCCGAACGAGAAAATAAGAGGAAGCGTTTGACGAGGAAGCCGCCGTTTGAGGGCGGTGTTTACAAATATGTGTATTCTTGTTAGAATGATATGCGTGTGTGTGTGTGTTGGTGTAAGTGTGCCTGCGTGCACATGTACCTGCTTGTGTGGGTGGAATAAATAAAGGCACCATACATATCAGGGGTAGTATAGAGGAAGAACAGAGAACTCTATGGGTGAATACGTAAGGCTGTAAAATACAGTAGCTCTATCTCCAAAAATATCGTGTTTTTTAGGGGGGGAGATAAGATTGGCAGAAAAAAATATGTGATGACAGTTATCTTCCACATAAAAGTCTGCTCAAGCAATGCTCCAGAAAACTTGTGGCTGAGACATTCCAACAATCGAAAATCTGCTTCCCCTCTACTTTTAATCACCCGAGTTTCTGATGAAACACCTTAGCTGGAGGCATGTCAATGCCTGTTAATACTTGGAATAAAGACAAACCAACTGTTCGCTGACTGCAGCATACCAATGAACAGCTGAATGTGTAAACACACGCGGTTATAAGTGTCGCGAATCCATTCAGAAATATTTGTGGGCTGCAGTTACAAACGTTAGGAAGCCATTAAAGGGTCACAGGCGCCTTACTTTCTAATAGGTCATTAGCACAAGTCAGGCAGCCATCTGCAATGTGGAATATCACATTTTATTACTATCAATAAAATGTTCTTACAGTCAACTGAGTCTGGGTTTATAAAGGTAGCAACTTATGTAGATATCATTGACATCCAGCATACTACTACATACTGAATGGATGGGTCAGTGCTTCTATTCTGATTAGCTGGAAGTCGAAGAATAGGTGACAGAAGGAAAGATGGCACATTTATCACAGGAACGCCTTAAAGGATCAGGAATTTCATACTAAAAAGACTCTAGTTTTGAAAGGGGCATCTTCAGCTTGATTTGACTGGCTCAGATTCCTGAAGCCTCGTATAATCTTTTGGCTTAACTTTCCGATACATTAAAATGGCGACTGTGGATTTTGTGGAATTACGCTAAGAAGGAATCACTTAATGGCCATTACGGGCAGCAAGAACAGTTGCAGCAACCCGAAACCTTGTTTAATGTGCAAACCTATTTTTTCTGTGGTGCTTTTACATCCATAAAGACTTGAATGCATTTTTATATCTTCAGATATTGTGAATTGCAGTTGTCTCTGGGCCTGGTCTCATCCCTAAAAACTGGATTTGCTCTGAGAATGGACCTGACAACTAACATCGTCTGGACTGGATTAATGAGACTACAGAAGTCATGCTTGGTAATTCTTAATATATAACACGCAGTAGGTGATGTCTCTTGGTTCAAATTTATTTAGAAATAATAACATGCCATGTTTAGTGGATGAAGACAAGCAGTATAATGTTCTCGGAAACAGCAGTCAGCCAGTTTCTCCACTATTCTAATTTCAAAGTAAAATACCTGCAGTGTGAGGGAGCTAGTGGGAGCGAGAGGTTTGTTATTCATTGAGCTGGCTGGATTTTTTGAAGATGTGATCTCTTTCCTCCTGATACTTCAGCAGCTTTAGCAATTGAGTTCAGTTTATGAGCAGCACAGGTCTCTGTGGTTTATAACATCCCAATATGTTAACCTCAATGAAAAGAAGATTAGGCATGGGTGAGTGAATGCTTAGTCAAGCGTTCACACACACAAATCAACAGAGTGGACCTTACTTTACAGTGTAATGTTAAACTACTGAATCAATATTCTTCTAAGTGCACCTAAACTCTAGTGAGCATCAAAATGTGTTACCCTCAATCAAAAGCAGATTAGGTAGAGGTCAATGACTACCTTGTCGGCTGCCAATGGTCCATGTTGGAAATAATGAACCGCTCAGAACATGACAGACACAAATAGCATGATATATGAGACTAACACGCTCAGCGCGGCCTGTGCAGACTTAATTGATAGTCAGGTGATTAATAAGGCAGAACACAAGAAAACTCCAATCAATTATTAGTTTGATGTTTGCAGGACAACACCCACACTGCACTGCCTGTTAAATACAAAGATGCATGTAGTAACGAGCAAAAAAACAATGAATGGCTGCTTGGAATTTTAATTAATGACAGTTGCAACATTTGTCGGTGCTAAACTGTGTTAACATGCACCCGGTGTTAGTTTGTTACACTCTGCTGAATGTCTCCTGAGTGCCTCTGCGAGACATATTCAGCACTACTGTTCCCTGTAATACAATCCAATTTATAGATAATTGATTCTGGGATATATTCCATCTTAGTCTGCCTTCTGGGAAGCAGGCAAGTGGTCACACAACTACTGAAAAGCTTCAAGACATGAATGTCGGGCCAAGAAATACTATCTTGGCCTGATTCCTTCTAATGATTTTCTTATTCATTTCCCCTGACAAAAAAAGATGTGATTTAATAAACTTTGCAATATGCAGGAAACCCATGAATCAGGGTTTAAATATTACCAAATGCCATCCTGGCAAAGGTCAGACTACAGAGCAATTAGCGCGTTACTGTCAGCGATTACAAGTATGTAATCTGAAATATAAACTCGCCGTAAATACTGTAGTGTGTTTGTCAGGATGTCAATCCACCAGAAGTCTTGCAAAGAAATCTCAGCTCTCCTCTGCACCACAGAAAAAAAAAAGTCTAAACCTTGTCAAGACACAGCAAAAGAACCTCAGGGAATATGTGGACTTTTTGGCATGCCGTACCTAATAAATGTCAAGAGGCTCACATGGGTTTGTAGATGTGTGAATCAAAACTTAGAGCTATCAGAATCAATGCTTTACCACAAAAGAAAAAAAACATGCAAGCCCTCCTTCAGTCTATCAGCTAGCGGGATGTTCTTTTCACCTCAAAACCAGCTGTATTTCTTTTTTTTTTTTTTTATTCCCTGACTTCCAAGCTTGTTTTGTGACATCTCAAACACTTTGATTGTATCCTTATGAATACAGTTTTTATTCAAGGTTATCGTCTCATTAAAATGTCAACAATCCTATAGCGTGAGCCTTTTACAGTTCGTACAACCACAATTAAACACTCAAGAGCATCATCTCATCTGTCTCTCGATGTAAGAGAGCAAGGAAATAATCTCAAAGTGTCAATTGGCCTATCTCTCGGATGGGAATAGTTCACAGTTATCACCTCATTAGAGGTAAAATTTAGCCCTTATCTTTAAAAGAGCGCTTTTATCTCCTCTCAAATATTAAGGAGGGCTGTTGATGAACTGATTTGTTGTTACGGTTAAAAATGACTCGTGCCATCCATCATGTTTTGAAATGTAGCACAGCTCCCAGAGAGGTTGGCATGTTGCCCGTTTCTCTCAAGGCAAGAGATGCTGGCCTCCAGCTGCTTACATGCCCTGGTTTTGGTGCAGCTGAGGTGCCACCCGCTTGCCTCGCATACCTGGCAGAGAATGGAAGTGTGCCACCCACTCAACTCAACTCAACAAGACTTTTGATTCCATATCCCAGTGTGCAAAGTGCATACACAGAGTATATCTATCTATCTATCTATCTATCTATCTATCTATCTATCTATCTATCTATCTATCTATCTATCTATCTATCTATCTATCTATCTATCTATCTATCTATTTATCTGACGTTGTCCTCAGAAGCCTTTTGGATTTTGTTCTGTCAGTGGTTTTCCATGCTGTCCTTGTTAACAAAGCCAAGTCCAGGTTCCATCAATGAATCTTAATGGAGGCTGGTGTGTATAGATTGGAAATGCTGTCGGTGTTCAAGCGCTGAGTTCCTGCAGCTGCTCTACCTCAACTCTTAGTGAGTTTCTTGACAGACAGTAGAGTAAAATGAAGCTAAATGTAGCTGCCATAGTTAGTTAGCTCAGTTAGTTAGCTGTGCTGCCTGGACTGTAAGCTCAGAGTGTATATGCTGCACGGGCCACCAGGAAGAGCAGGTCAGGGGGCAGGGGATGGAGGCGGGGAACAGCAGCGGGGTGAGCACCAGAACCAGAGCCAGACCAGCAGAGCCGAGGCACTTGCGTAACGTTAGCAACATTGTCAGCTTGCTAATTTTTCATCAAAAGTAATGTAATCATCACAAATGTGTGTGTTTTGTTACATCAGTAGCATTGTAGCAAGTAGCACAGATGCAAGTAATGCAAGTAAGAGAACAAAAAGTGAAATGTTCTTTGCAACAGGAACCAGCAGGGTTCATAAGTAAACGTGGTCTCCATTTTGAGAAACAGTTGCTCCAGCAACACCACTAGTGTTAGCTCGGTCATCAAACTGAAATGCATTTTCCTTTCACGTTTATTCAGCTTGTGCTGAACATGTTTTCTTCATGTTTCTGGGTTTTCACACCAAAAGTATAATGTGATACTGTACAGTTAAAGATTAAATGGAAAGTGTGGCTGCACTCTTTTGGTAAGTTAGAATGGTATGCACTGCAGTGATTTCTCATTACAATTGTAGCTAAATAATGAGTAGTTCAGTCAGACGACTCGTGATTAGAATGTCTTATTGCAGCAGCAGAATACATTTAGAGTTTGGTGTCTAGCCCCACCTCATCATTCCCCGTAGATATGTATACATAGATACTGAGGAGTGATGAGCAAATATCTCTTAACACCCCAGGGGCCTGCAGGTGGGTGCTGAGGCTGAAGAACAGGCAGTGATGCTGATGCAGGCAGTTATGGCATTGGGAGAGGGAGAGATGGGACATTTCGCTGCTTAAATAGACCGCCGAATTGTGCTGCTGTGTTTGGATTGGATGATTGTGGAGTGGGAGGCATGTCACATGTGAATATACAGTGCAGTGTGAGTTGTCTGCCTGAACTATCTCGCAGGCGTCGCTCCATTAAGTTCAGTATCCGCCTCTGTGAAGTCACTTTGAGGAAGTTGAGGGAGAAGAAAGTCGAGTCAAAGAAATATGCAGAGAAATATAAAAGTTGTTAATTCAGCTGTGTCAGTCCCATCCATTATTGTTACCAGGTACGTGGCCATATTTCTGTTTCCATTTGTTACATATTTAGCTAGTTAGTTAGTTTTGTAGGAAGATGACATCTTCCATTTTGTTTTCTAAATTCAGAAATCTAATTGGTCGATTGTTTGTCCCCCTTCTGGAACTATCACCAATGAGTATAACACCAGACCTGAACAAATAAGAGGTGTATGTAGTGCAGGCTGTACTGGTGTGGAACAAGACAGTCATCATCACCATGGTGTGTTTGTTTTTGTTTCATAATTAAGTGATGTGCTAAACACAATTAACTTACAGTATTTTTAATGAATAGAGGTGAGGATTTTAGGACAGAGAAGTAATTGCAGTGAGTTTTCTCTCTTTCAGTTTCACCTTAGAAATAAATAAGGATGTTTACAGACTTAATAATTAAATTAAAAGTGTCTCAAATGAGCATGACTTTCCCCAACACTCACACGCACATACGGACACACTGCGGTGCTTGAACTAATTCCAAGAGTGTGTTTCCTGACTCTCCCATCTCCTTCCTTACCCTGATCACTTCCTGTTCTAAGCTGCACTGCAGTGGCTTTGGCATACTCTCCAGAAAAGTGTCACATATTCCGTGTACACAGAGACTTTTATGTGTGGTAACAACCCACTCAAATTCACAACTATGTCTCACTTGGTGAAAAGCTACACTGTCATATGCCACCACATGGTTGCTCAAGTTGTCACTTTAAAGGTGAAGTTTCACTCCAATTATCAGTAGGCTTTTGGTGATGCAATCAGCAACAACCATCTCTCTCAGACTCTACTACAGATGAGTGATGTTTGTCAGCGCTATGTGTATTTCACTTTAATTACAGCCAGGAGCTCTCTGAGATCTTTATGTAAATCACCAATACCTGAAAAAACAACTTTTGGGTTAACTTTCACAGGGAACTGGGAAGTTATCTAATATTTATAGCCCCTCTAATTGCATGCCATAATTACAACCTTGGCCTTAAGAAAGGCTTTGGAATAAATTGAATTAATTTGGCAGCCATAAGTTGTGCCTGCATGCTGATTCACTCTACTCTACCTCTAGAGAGAAATCTGATTAAATACACTAATAATACATTTAACCCAGATAGAAATGCTTCATGAGACAAAGAAGCCTGAAGCTGGATGGAATAAAAAACAGTGTTATTCCAAATCTCAGCCCAAGTTTGGAGAAAATCTTAACCCACACATGGTTGGATGACAACAGGACTGAGAAGTGGCTGATTCTTCCTCCCCATCTTATCTCTTTAGGTCTGAGTGTTTCGTTATCCTCTCTCTATATCTGCCGCTCCTTCTCTCTTTTTTTTTTTTTTGCTTTCTCTTGACTGCTCACACACAAGCACACGAACAGGGCTGCTGATCCCGTCCCCCTCTGCGGGCTTCCAACATGCAGCCGGGGTCACGGATGATTAAAGCAGTGGCAGGTGGACTCCACTTTGAAACTATCAATAGACCCCCGGGAGTTGAATCAAACAGCAAACCCTCCATCTCTGTCAGCCCGAGCTCTCGGTGGCACCAAGGGAGAGGACACGCTGAGGGCGAGAGGGCAGGCTCCACCTCTGCATCCTCATTGTACACTGTAGCACGCTGCTCAAAAACCGCAGAGCATCTATGGAGGAATTCCTGACTCTCTGAAGTGATTTTCAAGCAGGCTTTGTGGATTCACTCAGATGACCTCGCAGCCTTTGACCAGAGGGGCCTGGGGTGGGGGCTGTCTGCAACTGTTTGCAAACATTGATATTCAATTCAATTATGGTCTAATAGTTACTTCTGTTTATAGAATCAAAGGTGAGAAACCAAAGACACATGCCAACGAGGTCATTTTTTTATTTGGATTATTTTGAACTTTATTTTTAACCAGGCTAGCAGCAACTAAAGACAACATTGAGGATCAGTTAGTCCGTCTGTCGCTACGGCACTTGAAATTTGCCTGGAAATTTTTGTACGGTCCCCAGAGGATGACTCTTATTGACCTCAGTAATGAGGCTGACATTTGTGGCTTTGAGTGAAATGAGCAGCTGTTGCATGGATTTCCATGAAATCTGATATAGATTAGTCTGACTTTTCCTTTATTCCATCATCAGGTCACAGTTTTAATTTGCCCAATGCTTTGGTCTTTGACCCAATACCTGCAAAATGATGCTTTGCTACACAAATCCATCTGGAAAGTCTAGACAAACTTCCTCTATTTATCCTCAATATTCCATTTTACTCAGATTTTGTCCTCAGAACTCCTTTGGATTTTGTTCTATCAATGGTTTTCCCAAACTGCTGCTAACTGTGCAGTTGGTTAGCCGTGCCGCATAGACTGTAAGCTCAGAGCACCGGGAGGGTGCTGGGCTGGGCGACAGAACCAGAGCCAGGCAAGCAGGCAACATAACCGGTCTCAGCAGAGGCAGGCAGAGCATGGCAGAGGCGAAGAGACAGAGGAGAGGACTATGACAGAAGAAGAAGAAGAATAGAGAGTGGCCGAGCAAAGGCCACCAGACAAGAGTAAATCTGGGACTGACTTTTATTCCTGCATGAAATAAAAAGGCTGAAAGACAGATGCTGAGCTGGATGTCTTGCTGTTGGACCATCTATCTATCTATCTATCTATCTATCTATCTATCTATCTATCTATCTATCTATCTATCTATCTATCTACAACTCTAAGAATCAAAATTAACCAGCACCGTCATGTATGTAACTGTCAGGGCAGTATGGTAGTATTTCCAGGAGGAATAATTTAATGGAAATGTCAAGAGCAGCAGTCGCTCCAAGCAAAGGCTGAACCCTCTGATACAATGTGAGCCACTTTACCTCGGTGGGGATGAGAGACTTGTTGTCATTCAGCTCCGGTCTCGACCAAAATCTGCCTTTATCAGAACAGAAATGGCATTGTCACTTTTTAATGGGATTACAGCTCTTTCATTGCATATTAATTTGCGAGAAATCAATACGGGCCACGGTTCTATTTGGGGGGCATTTTAAACATTTAGCTGCTTTGCGTATCCTCTGCTTAAAAAAAGAAAAAAAAAGAGTGATGAGGAGCAAAGAAGAGAGGTGTGGAAATTAGAACTGAATATTCAGAATCCTAAAAGGAGGAGATGGACCGACAAAAACAAAGAAGGTCAAAAAATGGACCTCCTTGAAAATGAGATGGTTCGTTCCAGTGGATTTATTCGTACATTTTGAAATAGAATGGATGATAGCTGAAAGGAGGGGAGGAAAGAAGGACATCTGAATAACTAAATGTAAGAAAAAGGGGTGAAGGAGGACGGGAGGGAACCAACTGGAAGCTCTAAAGAAGTTTTTTTTTATTATAATAAATCACAAACTACTAAATAAACTGTCACAAAGAACTTTTTAATCTATGATATTTTACTTTCTTCATTTAAAAAATCCAACATGTGAAGTTGAGTTCTGCGGAGGAGCTGTCCATGGTGCTGAACAGTAAAACAGACTCAAGTAAGAAAACTGATGAGTTAGTTAAGAATCAATCTTAAGAGCAACTTTGCATCTCTTGTTTCAAACAACCCTCAAAACCAGTCCCAGTTTGCTCTGCACCTCTGATGAATCATCTCTAAAAATATGAATGATGAAAATAAAGAGATACAGTTACAGAGCCCACAAACTCAGTCGTAGTTTGGAGCCTTTATTACACCGACATGGGATACGGTCTGCTCAATTACTGTGGTGACCTTCAGATGGGCGCGGTTGTTCTTATCGTGCAATCTCCACCAGTTGGCATTACACCACAATTAAAATGCGTGTTCAAAGCGACCCGTCACCGAGGTTGTTTGCCGTGCTGCTTGGCACCCTGTAGTGGAGAGGGTGACATCTGTGACTCCTCGCCAAGGGAGCCCGGTAGACGCACCTAACTGTAGTTATTCTTTCAGCTCTGCCTTCAAAATTAACCGAATAATTACAGCAACAACTCCGACCAGGGGGAGTTTTTCCTTCTGCTTTTTGTGTGTGTGTGTGTGCGTGCAAGCGCAATTCCCCACATTCCTACACGGAAGGTAAGATCTTTTGTTTGCTTTTTGTTTCCTTTTATTCCTGAAGCCGTGTTGTAGAGATAATACTCTGTGTCTGACGTCCTGCGCACAGGCAAACGATATTTGAATTATATCTGCAGACAGATTTATTTTCTCTTAAGCGATCAGATTCGTGGAACTTAGACTACATCTTAATTGTGTTGGACTTTGAAATCAGCCACGAGAGCCTCTGTTAAGTTTCAGTGGATTTACTCTCCACACGCAGCCCTAATAATAAAACCTCGACGAGTCTACTGCACAGTGTTAGATAACACTTAATTTGCTACCTTATTTCAGCCGGGCATTGTAATTACTGTGCGGCTGTGGCAAATGTTTTAACTGTGTGCGTTTAAGCTTGCAGCTGTGGGAGAGTTGCACGCTGCTGTGGATGCGATGCAACACACTGCCGAGTAATTATCGGGCAACTTTGAACCGAATATTCCACTTTAGTGCTTCTGCAAATATGTCCCCGTTTTCTAATCTGTTCTACCACGGTGGTAGTTTCTTAAAATGAAGAAGGGGAAATGCGTTTTCAGGAATCTTCAAAGGCATCCATGCAGGGTGAAGTCACTTGCTTAGTTAGATTCAGGCGATGAGTTGTATTTTAACCACAAAATCAGCCCCAGTGCCACAAAAACTAAGATCCACAGGCTCAGTCACTTTTTAGATGGCACGGATTTAAGATTTTTTGCGCATTTGCTCGAATCTAACAACCTAAAACCAACAGCTGAAGTTGAAATTTACCAGCCAGTCAGTATTATCTTTAGGACCCGGCGGAGCGCTCGTATGTAACTGGACATAGTGGCTCCATTTGAGGAAGATTGCTTATCTCTCTCCTCCTCTCCCGTCCACAACTCGACTGGGTTAAGAAATCTATCCAATCCAAACGACCCCAAGAGTTTCTCTCCACTGGGATGTCTTGTTTTTTTTTAATACGCGTTGATGGACTTTAATGAATTTGCGGCCACCGTGAATTCCCTTAACGGCTACTTGAAGTATTTTGTCGTGCGCCATTCCAACGATTGCTGCGCCGAGAGCAGCGCCGCGTAAAGCCAAACAGCCTGTGTGTGGACACCAGACGATATTCAGCTGTGGTTTGTAAGCGTGAAAGAAAGAAAGAAGAAAAGAGATTTTGAGTGTGAACGAGTCCCGGAATGTTATTTGGAATGAAAAAGCTGCTTTAGTGAGACGCAAAAGTTTAAAGAAAAGTTGAGAGGAAGAGGCTGTCTCTGCACTTAAATGCGCGCTTCCTGCGCATACTTTATTGATCCATCTGGTGCGAAATTGGGGTGAATCAGAAAAAAAAGAGGACTCGGTCAGAGGCGTGTGAAAATCTTTGTACAGCCACGCTGTAAATAACTTGTTGAATGAGCAGCTCGTCCCAGGAGCGCATTTAAATGTGAGTATTGTTCTGAGCTTCTCACACATTGTGTCTTTTTGCATGCCGTCACTTGTATGATGATGACAATCGTGACTAAATGGGCAATAATAGAGTAATTACAGTGGGCTGTTTCATGGGCGGAACGTTACCAGAGATCAGGTTTGATGAATAAGGGATGAGAGGCTGTGTGAAATGAGATTTAAAAAAAAAAAAAAACGCAGTTTACATCCACAGCGTTTTACCTCTTTGAGAAGTTTCACTGTACTGAGGAGGATTTGTTTGTTTGTGCTCATAAATCTGGATTGGCGTCGTGCACACTTCATCTAAAGCTGTCGATATTTCTGTCACCCCCTCAGTCGTTCATTTAGGGGGAATGATGTGACTTTAACCTGTTGCGCAGCAGGTCAGCAAAGTCAGATCTAGGTGTGCCTCGCCTCTGCGCAAAATCTGACCCAGAACATCATGAACACAGCTTCAGTGACTATAAACATCAAGGTTATTTCTAAGAAATGGTGGTTTCTTTTGAGTCTTTATTTGATTTCACTCACTGTAAAAATGATTTGACTTTTGCTCTGCTCTCTGTACCCTGCGTGTGTTTCTGATTTTATGAATCTTACATGTCCTGGATTTTTAGATTTATTTTTATTTTTTTATGTTTCCAACATGCTCTGCGTTTTTGCATGTTAGTGGCTCAGAAAGGGAACTTGGAATAATGCATGGCAGGCAGATTTCATGTGAGGCAGTGATGCAGGCACTGGATGACTCCCCACATTGGCTGGGCTCCACACTGAGGGACCCCTCACATTGTCACCACATCAACCGCATCCTGCTGGGGGGAAAAGCTCTTTGCGGGAGCCAATCTTTGTTGTAAATATATAAAAAATAATGACTCCAGTTGCAGAGGTTAAAAATGAAGCCTTGGGTCATTAATTGCTTGATTCTTTGTGCTTAGCGCTCTTGTGCAGCAGGGATTCTATTCAGAGACAAGGAAATGGAGAGAGTAAAAGCAGGACTGAGAGTTTGAATGAGGGACCCAGAGAGAGGAAACGAAGGAGAGAAAGACAATAAGAAGACAAATGCGTGCCAGTATAAACATGCTTCTTCTTGCCAGTCGATCCCACTGTGACTCATATGGAAGGGTTGGTTCTTGGCTCGGCGAACGTTGGACACATTAACCCGTTTATTGTTGCGCTCATCAGCCAGCCACAAAGCATCAGTCTGCTCAAATTGGCTATGGATCAGAAGTTATTGGTTGGAAGTCAACAAAATCAATAAACACAACGGTTCAGTATTGTGCGCGTTTGTGTGTGTGTGTGTGTGCACATCCAAAATCCTGACCAGGTGCTCGATACAGAAAGACAACAAAATTGCAATTGTTGCAGGATGAACCACAGAGGGAGCATCTGTCTAGGCTGTTTTTTTTTTTATTTTAAAATCAATAAAACTGTCATGGTGCAATCAGTGATGTCAGTGTTTAAGCTACCGAGCCTCCAGTGTGGAGGGGCAGATCTGATGTCCTGTGTTTCAGCACCATGGACAGCTTCCCCCCATTCTGCGTTGCTGTGTTTGAGAGCCAGGAGGGGATCAGAACAGCCACACTCAGAGACTGAGAGCAAAGCCACACTTTAGCGGGATTACTATAAAATGAATGGAATACATCCTCTATGGTTTTTAAGAGTCTGGCTGGGAGTTTGTAACCAATATAAGCCACGGGGCATGGCTGCCTGCTGACTTTTAAAACACTCTGCCATGCTTGAGCTGCCCAGGGGATGCAATGCAAGCGGACACAAGGGGGTGTTTCAGAGAGGCTTCAAAAACAAGTGAAGGGAAAGAGACAGAGTGAGACTGAGAGAGAGAGAGAGAGAGAGAGAGAGAGAGAGAGAGAGAGAGAGAGAGAGAGAGGAAGAGGTGAGGTGGTCAACCTAAGCTCTAAGCTCTCTCTCCCTGCATACGGAAAGCTGCTCAAATATTGATGACTTTTAATATAGAATCTGACCTCATATTTTTCTCAGTGAAATTACGGCATTCGTGATTCTCCGTGCGTTTTGAGTGCCACTGAGCATGAAGTGTAAATGCACGGACAGGAGGGAATAAGGAGATTGTAATTTAGTTGTATAGATTTTAATGAAATATTTTGATGTTACGTGAAGTGAGGGTGGGATGGCACAAGAAAATTCTGAACACTATAGGCGATGAATTTGTCTCTTAAATACTGTGAGAATACAGATTTGAATTATATAATATTATAAGCTTTTCTCCCTCTTTACTGTCACCTTAGTAGTGCTCTGATATTGAATGGTATCTGTCCACGGGGCTTCCTGACACCTTCCTTTCACCTGTATAGATTTCATTACTCACGGGATCTATGAATTAAATCCAATTCTCCCACGGTTAGCTCTATTTGCTGTCACTTATTAGCCCTGAATGTCCCCTGTTAAATAAAAATAAGATAAGCGACCTCCACCACTCTGCCGCTGGTACCTAATTTGACCGTCTTTATAATGAAAGTCAGCGTCAGTATTATGAAAAGGGAGTTTATCCAGGTGTGTGTGCATGTGAGATGAGAGTGGGCCATCCCATGACGCGCCTCTGATCACGGACTGACATTTATATTTATGAAATTTGATACTCGCATCCTCATGAAAGAAATGGCTTATTCATCACTCAGAGCTCCAGCCGTGTTATCAAATTTGTAATTGGCCCCTTTTTAGGGAGCCGGCTTGATTGACATGAACACATTTAAAGAGCCAAAAAGTCTTTCCCGCCGTGTGTGTGTGTTTTTTTTTTTTCCTCACTCGTTTTTTTTTTTTTTTCCCACACCTCCCACCAGAGGTCTGTCAAATGAAGCTGGCCATCCATACCTCCTGACATGGTTCACTTTGAAGGGTCTCTTGAGTTTGAATAGCAGATCATTTCTCGGGCTCAGACGAACATCTTTCATTACAGTTGGAATGTATTCAAGCCTGTAGTCATTTTGTAAAAAAAAGGGCATTAGGTTGGGAGACGGAACGCAGTAATTGCCTTAGATGTAGTCAAAACCCAATCAAATTGGCACAATTTTCAGTCTTAGACAAGATGGCCAAGTTAAACTACTGAATTCTAATGCCTCCATATGTCGGCGGGGAGCACAGACATCAGGCTGCATGTGTGAAGCACAGCAACTCATTAAGATAAGTTTCTGTTGCCCAAATCTGATCTGAATCGCTGTCGTCTCATATGATGAAGCTTTTATTAAAACCCTTTCCATAATTGATTTGATTTGACTTGATAGTCTCCTGAAAAAAAAAAAATCTGTAATCTTTTGGCACAGATCAAAAAGTAGCTCTTTCCGCTGAACATAAAAGACTCTCCACATGTGCACCTAAAAAAATAATTTCAGCAGTGACTGTCAGTCACTGGGGGGCAGCTGGAGCCTGAAGGGGAGAGAATAAAGCTGCTGACCGGAAAGTTACCGGTTCAACTGCATGTGCCAGCTGGTTGTGCCGGGCGTTTTTGTAAGTCTGACTCTGCGTTAGGATAAATGATGCCACGTCACACTGCAAACTTGTAAGAGGCTTTAAAAGAGAATAACTGTACATGCTTTTTAGAGTTCTACCCGAAGTAGGCAAAGGTTAAATTGAAATGTAAGCACATTTTCTAAAGAGACACTCCCGGGAACAGAGACTTCTTTTCACTAAGGCAAAACCTCAGGCCATCTGAGTACGCTGACCGTCAACAGTAACTTAACTCCTATTTACAGAGTCATTACTCTGTTGGAGGCAGCTGTATATAGCTGCTCCATTTTATTTTCCCCGCACACATTTTCTTTTTTTCTTTTTACCTGAGACATTGAGATCGTGTGGGTCTCCACTGACTGCTGCCAGGCACCATTACCTGACGAGTTACACCATCTGACTGATGGCTTGTGATAGCTCGGAGAAACATACAATCCCTCAAATAGACCATTTCTGTCTCCCAATTTTGCTTTAATATTTCCCAAATGCCTCTGAAGGCTTTGGGACAAACACGACTCCACATTTGGTTATTAAGGGGTAAGAGTCGGAAAAAGCAATATCTTAAATGCAGTGACTTGACACATGGAAATAAGCCTTTTTGTATGAAAATCAAATGGAGATTAGGCCTTGCAGGACAAGCTCGATTTGAATTGTATACAGTGATTTTGGCAAGGTTATTATTGAGGGACGCATATAAACAGTGGAACCTTGAATAGCGTTAGTGTGTACATTATGTGTGTTTGTGCACTACTTATCCACTTCAGTGCCCTTAAACCATGTTGAACCTCCGTTAATATTTTAATCCAGTGTTTCAAATGCTTTTGTTTTGTTCCGCGATCCGTTTAATCCACCAAACTTGTCTTTTTCTTCTGTCCTCCAGGATGCCTGTGGCGAAAATCACAAAAGACAGGAGATCAAGCTAAGACATCTGACAGCCGCTGACTTATGAGGAGTGTCACTCCTCTCTGTACATCACATCTGACCGTTAGCTGACCCGACCCTTTCATCAGGACTTGTGAAGACGACGCTCACTTGTTGACTCATCAGCCAGGCAGAAGTGGCAACAATCAAAGACGAAACAACTGAATGGGGGGGCTGATCGCCGTCTGAAGCTGCTCACACGAAAAGTAGCAAAGATGCTGCCACACTTCCCAGATGCTCAAAGCTCCAGTTAATTTAGAAAATTCTCAACGATATTGTCATTTCTGTGACGAAGCAGAAGCTCTTAAGTCAAAAAGAAGTTCCAGAGCAGGCATCCAGAAGACGAGATCAGCGATGCTTTGGCCAGTATTATTCACTCTGCAAGCTGTGTGCAGCAGCGTGGCACATGCCATGCAACATTACCCGGCAGCCTGGGGACACTATGACGTGTGCAAGTCCCAGATCTATACTGAGGAGGGCCTGGCATGGGACTACATGGCCTGTCAGCCAGAAGCCACCGACATGACAAAGTACCTGCGAGTGGCCCTCGACCCCCCAAATATCACGTGTGGAGATCCGCCAGAAACGTACTGCGCTTTGGTGAGTCGTAACCTCGCCTGTCCCCTGATGGAGACAAATGAGGCTGTAGGCAGGATCACACAGCATACTGGGTCAGGGATAGAGAGCAGTACATACAAGGCAACTTGCTGCCGCTGCAGCAGAGATTGATGTACACAGAGAGCCGGTGTGCATTAGGATACAAGTGCTTACATCCAGCGGCACACTCACGAGATATATACACACAGGTGCAGACACACATCAAATATGTACACATCTTGGAGAGGCAGGTGTGAAAATACACAGATGCACACAAATAAACAATAAAACGAGCGCTCCACAAGGACAGACAGGCATCTGTGGACGTAAAGTATACATGTATACATATATACAAACATACATGTATATATACTTATATATCTATTCATATATAAAAATGTATTTCTTTTCTGTGTTCTCACAAAATGTTGCTCACAATTGCAGAACCATTTCTTCGTTCTGTTGAAAGCAGCGACAATTTTTAGAAATATACAGTACATACTAATATTACTGTATTAACATGTTGTTGTATTGGAGTTTGTCAACTGGCCCTACAATCAGAAGTACACACACACTGACTGCACATACACAGTCAAACCTGACTCAGAACTGCACACACACACACACACACACACACACAGAAAGGATCAGTTTAAACAGTGACTTGGTAATTGTACCGGTGCCGTTATTATGCACCGCATGCTCACCGCAGTGTTTAGCATTGTGTTTCACTGGCCCTTATCAAACATTATCAACAGTTCACACCCAGGTTGAATTTGTTTAGAATCATACTCAAAGTAAGCAGTACGAGCCCATAGGCTTTAAAGTGCTTCATTAGAAGTCGTGAGCGTGCCCGCCAAGAGCTCCTGCAAGTAAATATTTACCAATTAAAATGGGCATCTTTAAAAAGGAGAGTTTTCATTCTCGCAGCTCCAGATGGCACTGAGACGTTTAATGGCACTGTAGGATGAAAAAGGAGCCGGTCTCCAGTCGTGTGTGACATTCTGTGAGGCTTTATATCAAAACGAACAGTGGAACCTTTATCAGCCCGGTAGATTATCCTGAATATACAACATTTACATAACACGGGGAGTATAAAGAGCCAAATAGAGTCAAAGAGGCTCATTCCACCACAGTTACTCCTGACGCATGAACATGGCCTCTCACGATCTTGTTTGAAAATTGAATAATGCTCATTCACCCGTTGCTTGTATTACTCTGGATGATTGGAACTACAGTGGCTCTAGTTACAGTTCGATAATCAAGCGGTTTTGCGCAACATTTTTTAAAATTTATTCAAAATTATTAGACAATGGTAATGATACATGAAAGCTGCATCTTCTTTGATGTTAAAAGAGAGCTCATCTAATATAACCAAATAATGTATCTGTTCTTGACATTGTTGGATGATGCGGTTCCTCTGATTATCCCATGATCAGCTGATGCTGCATACGAGTTTGCAGGACTGATGTCTGTCCACCACTTTGGTCCAGGCTGAAATATCTAACAATTAACTGATGAATTGTGATGACTTTGTAAATACATTCATGTTCCCCAGAGTATGACTCCTGCTGACTGGTGTTCTGTTGGTTTTTCCTCTAGTGTCAACAGCAGGTCAAACTTTACTGCAGATAAATGTTGAAAAGCAGCTAATAAAAAGCTAAATCATTGTCCGACGATAGCCGTTAGGTTCCAGGATTGCATTTCGGCCAGTGCATTCCGCCTCTTTTACTCTCCATGCAGATTCCGTTTACCTGCATGCAACCAAAGCAGGCTCAAATATGATCGTTTAATACTACTAAAATCTTCATCCCTTACCTACAGATTCATTACCATTCAATTGCAGATCTGTTTATGAAGATTATACATGCATTTTTCACCAGACCAAATAGTACAAATAGATGATAAATAGATGATAAATGCATCATGTAGAAACAGAATCAGTTTGATCACCATAATAAATAAAAGCACATTGATGTCATTTCTACAAAAATTATCCATCTGCCATAACAACACATGAATGATCTTCGTGTTGTTTTATTATGTGACGTGTCATATGTCTTTACATCTGTCTGTCACCTCTGACATGAAATTCAGGTCATCATTGTCTAGATGATCAGGAACACGGGCTCCTCCTGCACTCGCCTAAACTGCCGTTGTGTGTTTGATCTGTTTACATTCTCGGCTGGCACACAGGCAGACTGACACCGGTGACCTTATCCACCGGTGCTTCCTGAGCGTTTGTTAGAGATGAGAGGAGCATGCAAATGAGCTCTTTTAGCCAGTCACCAAGTTGCCTGCAGTTGTGAGCCTAAGTCTAATCACTTTCCCCAGGAGTTGGTTTGCCTCATAGCGGATGGTCCAAAAAAAAATCCTACATGGTTCATCCCCTCCCTTTTCCCCCCCGCCTGCTGCCTTTTGCTTATGATTCCCATCTCTGTCGCTTGAGGAGGTCTTTTTTTTTATTTTTATTTTTATTTTTTTTTTGTCCAAACTAAACTAAACAGTTATGACAGAGTCTGTGCTCACGAAAAAGGACATTAATCATTCAAGAGTGGATCTTTTACAGCTTAAGGTTTGACCTTAACTTTTGGTTTTAGTTCTAATTCCAGGCTTGCTTTCTCTTAAATGCTTAGGACAAGTAATAAAGAGAGTCCACGATAAACAGTGTCTAGGACAGGTGTTCTGCATCAGGGAGTTAGCCCTGTTTTTATTTTTAGCTGCAGACCTTCAGGGGTTCTTCAAAATGTGTTGGTATTAAGGCTGTTCTCCCGTGGTGCGCTGTGGCACTGTCACTCACTATCATCCAACACCAGTTTATGTTTTTTTTAACTCTCTACAGTCACAGGCAACACTGAAATACATACGCAGTTATTTATGAAAGACAGAGGAGGCTGGATTCATTGATATATTGCACTGCGCCATCGCTTTTCCTCATTTGCATAATATTTCTTGGTCACGCTTTCTGTTGTGACTAATTAAAATAAAATTACATTTTTGATATTCAGCGTTTTCATAGATTATTATGAATACACGATTCAATTAGATGAATTTGTATGGTCATAGGTGAAACCATTTTTATTACACTATTATACCACATGAGCCCTAATGAACAACATCTGTTAATGCCTAAGTACGCCCACTAAAAGGCATCTGCATCCCAAACCTCTCGTAATCATTTTTTTTATATGGTTAACAGACATGAGAGTGTTTTTAATTACAGCAATTTTCTGCCTCTCTTAAGTCCAAATCAAGTTGGCTTTGGTGGATTTAATGGCAATTTACTAAAGTGGCAGGCCATTACTTTGCCTTTATTGAGAGAGGAGGTTTAATTTTGATGCAATTCAGAGTTAAAGCAAATCGTTTGTAGTTGCTAAGTAATGGGCACGGACATGTTTATTCCACAAAACATAAAAAGGCATTGTGGCAGCCATCTGGCACAATGCCTCACACGGTCTTAAAACGTTCGCAGTCTGAATCTGCTGGGCAAAAAATCTTGGTGGAAGAAGTTGAAAGACATTCTGTTCTCCCACAGCATCTACAGTGATCTGGCAGTTTATCTGAATGGATGAATGAATGAATGCGAGCTTTGAGTTAGATGTCATCGGCCCACATGCTCCACCAATATCTGCAGCCATGCTGATTCATCCATGCCACAGTGGCAGTGTACAAACATTTGTGAAACTCATCCAGTGATGCTTATTCCAGCTTCTCTGGGTCTAACTGGGTAGATTCTTGTAATTCCTCTGAACTTTATTCAGTCCTCTACGAACGGATGAAAGGAGTTGTGGCTGCCAGTTCACCACACGGCCCCCTCTGAGGCTTAGAAAAGAAAGACGAGACGAGAGCTCCCACTAAGCTGCTCGGAGACTGACGTTATTGACAGTCAATGCAGCAGACTTATCTTTGTTGGCAATGACGAGACTCATTGTGAACTTTCAATCGGTGCCTTACATGCCCACTAGAACTGACGTAATAGACTCTAGAAAGAGAAATAGATTGTAGACTAGAGAAAGAGAAGTAACCTTTGCTTTGTACTGACTGCGGGAGGTCATTGACAGAAATAGTGCATCTGCACAAAGGCAAGTGCCCCAACTCCATCTCCTAACTTTGTCGTTACATTTTGGAGGGCATGTACATTAATTGCTGCCTTGATTAAGTTCACTGGGAAGTTAAGAGTCTAAAATGTGTTACTTATGCAATTTTTTTTGAAGTGAAAGCTACATTACGAAATATTTTCACCACTTTACCTAGCCGTCAGACAGCTTTTCTGTCCAGAAACTGAATGTATCAATCCTTGCTTTCTTCAAAGCCACCAGAGTCACTCACCATCACCACAGTGGGTTAGTTTATTTGTGCCAAAGTGTGACTTTGTCATTTTAACATGTTACTTCAAAACTGGTTTGTTGTTGTGGATTGAGGCAGCAGTAGACCAGCAGCTCCTGTGTGCTACAACTACTTTTATCAAAGGAGTCTGGTGGCTTTAGAGATATACTTATCTAATTTGTCTAACCTGTCGAAAAGGGCTGTCTCATGGCTAGTGGTGAGAATTTTTTTTTATAAATATAGTTAGTAAAACACTTTGTTAGATAAATGTTGTGGCTTAGGTTAAATCCTGAAAAAGAAAATGAAACTGTTCAACCAGGATCACAACCTTTCCTTAACCTTAAAGCTGCTCTAATAATATATAATAGAAATCACTACTGCTTGCTTGCTCTTAGCGTTGTCGTCATCCTCATTTTCAGCAGCAGCAGGCAGGTGTTTTCAGTAAAAGAGCTCAAACAAATCTAGATGCTAGCCGGTGAAAATAGTGGAACGTTTAGCAGTGAAAGAGCCACATATTTCCCTCAGGAGTTGGTGGAGCAAAAAAAGGAGAGTGAATATTGGACTCACATTCAGTGGGTAGTCAGAAACACAACTGCAAATATATGTTAATTGATTGTTTGCAGGATGTGTGTGCATATATATATATATATATATATATATATATATATACACACACTATATATATATATAGTGTATATACTGTCTGATAATTATTTCCGTCATGCTTGTTATTCATGTGTTTATGTCTTCATCTTCATATGGTAATAATTTGTCAATGTTGTGTTTTTTTCTCTGACTCCAAGGGGCCAAAGAATCAATGAATGCAGGTTTAATCAGCTTCCAGCTGTCTAAACATAAACATGCAAACACGCTTAATCGTTTTCGGCAAAAGGTTGACAGTGAACAACTTGCATATGTCCATCCATCTATAACCACCTCTCCTTTTGAGGGTTACGGGGAGATCAGTCAATAACAGGGCAAACGCATCACACCTGCAGGCAATTTAGAGGCACCAATTGGGGGGGGGGTCTGAAGAAACTTCACACGGGCACGAAGAAAAACATCCAAACTCCACACAGTTTGAGCCTGGAACCTGACGGCGCTATAAAATTTCCTCGTTACATTGATAAAATTGCATTCTGGGTGACATTCAGTATCCTACAAAACGTATTTGCTATTGCAAACTAGCTGCCTAAGAACAGATTTTTTTTTTTTAGGAGGCAGAATTGAATAAAAGTGAGGACTGATCACATCTTCATCTAAACCTCACCACTCCCTATATAGACATTATAATTCTCACACATAATTCTCAATTAAAATAGTGCACAGTTATTATATATAGTTCACTATATATACAGTAAATATTGATTTTTAGACACCGCCTGTCAGTTTGAGCAGTTTGAGTGTCTCTGTTTGCTAAAATAACAGCAGTTCAGAGGTCACACCAGAAACTGCCATTGCCCCTCTTTGATCCCTGCACCCTTCCTTCTCAGGGTGGGGAGTGGGCTCACTCATCCATATATTTGTTTGGGGACAGGGAACAGTTGGAGCGTTTAGCTTCCTGTCAACCCATGTGCCCTTGACTCTGTTCTGAACTGGCCCTGCCCAGCACATCATCACCGCACCACTGCGTACCAAGACACTGAGATGACATGCAACATGTCCCCTGACTCCAAGAGAGGAGGGGGAGTCATCATTTATTCTTTCACTCGCCTGCCACATCTTTTGTCTCCTGGCTTTTTAATTTCCCTGTCCCTTGTTTTCTGTCAGCTGATGATGCATAATATCCATGCCTTGTTTGAACACTTGGAGGTTGGATGCTCCATATGAGGTGAAGCACTTGACAGATAGAGATATGTCGGCATTATTCCCTGGGATATGTGACAGGTTAATTCTTAGAGGGTTGTAAATACAAAGACATATGAATTATGCATGGAGATATAAAGGAAAGTGATGGGCTTTGTGGTCCAACTAGACAGAGTCTTTCTGGACAGCTTTACGTTTGAATGCATGTTTGCTATCTGAAACGTGTGCGTATAATCATATGCATAACTGCTCAATTTTCTTTTCCTTCTTTCTATAAAGCAGACGTAATACTTGTAGGAAGTTGAAAGCCACTCTGGAATATTTTCTGCAGGTGTACGCAGGATTATTGCTGTCTCAGCACAAATGATAATAATTGCAGGTTTTCTTTTGTAGCTGTAAACAACTTACAAGAACATCAGACTGTCTTTCATTTCACGACCACAGATGTTGTCTGATATCCATATATATTCTTTATTAAATCAAGTTTTCTAAGCGGTTATGATTGACTGAAACAGATTGCACAGTTCTTATATTGTATTTCACACTCTGCTACTTTCACTGACATATGTGATGGAACCATCCCGCCATGACAGGCTGTCAGACCTTGATGTACTTTGACATTATGTTTGTCCACTGTGCTTGATACTGTATGACTGTATGACACGTTCCCACTTAGCACAGCTGGTTGAGGCTGAGGCGCGTTTAATTCATGCAATGCAGAAAGTAGATTCAGTAGAAATATCATATTTTACATATGAGTGATCATCTAGAAACTACATCCATAGCTATATAGATGACACCATGATGCGCCGGGATCTGTCTGATTCAGCTCGGCAGGTGACTGATTGATTAATCACATCGTTCATTCACTTCGTTGTGGTTAATTGGAGCATGTTTCAGTGCTGTTTTTGGGACAAGTAGAGACAAACAGCCCAATTAGTCACAATTAGATGGCGATGGGTAGAAAGAAAAAAAAAGAAAAATCACAGCTGCACTGAAGGGCACTGAAAGGCTGAAGTTTGATCATCACCTGCTGGAGTTCATCTCTATGTTTGTGTGGCTGGTCCACTTTTTTCCAACAGGTGAACAACTACAGGTGAGCTACAAACAACTGTTAAAAGTGAATAAAAATAATTACCTTATTGTACCAGAGGCAATGTAACACAGAAGAGAAACCTCTTGGGTATTTTTACATTTCACATTAAAGTCAGTTAATCAAAGCAATGTGTGTGTATGATCCTGTAGTTAAAGTAGTACAAATTATTAATTAAGTACCTGTGTACCCTGTAAAACCAACTGCATTATTACACAATAAAGCAACCACACACTACAAAGATGGAGTCTCTGTAGCAGGTGAAAAAAAAAAAAATCCTATAAATAGCCCCACCTATGAGACGCATCGTGTCTGGGTCCCATGTATTTCAGCAGTAAGGGTGCAGCCATGAGAAAAACATGGCAGCTTGTGAATTAAGCAGGAAATGCAGATGTGGAAGAAGAGCTCAGATCTTTTACTAAGAAGGTCCAGTGTGTGAGATTTATTCCCTATTTACAGATTGAGGCAGAGTTTAAATATAATATGCAAAACTATGTTTTCATTAGTGTGTAATGTCCTGAATCATCAGTGGGGTTTTGTTAGAAATGAGCCCTTCCTGTATCTGCAAACACTGTGAGTGCTCTTCAATGGAGGCTGGCATGTTGAACCACCGTGTTTCTACAGCATCCCAGAATGGACAAAATAAACACAGCCATTGTAGTTTCTACTTAATGCTAGGAAGGAGAAGGTGAGGCGAGGCAGTTGCAATCAGCAGAGGTGCAAGATGCCACTAAATACACAGTGGTCCTTTAAGTAGCAATATCATAATTTAGAAATACTGCAACTGTACATATGCATGCATACATTCATTGGTTCATTATCTTATTGCTGGTGTTCTAGTGCAGTTCAAGTGCAAATACTTCAAAATTGTAAATGTACTCTCAGCTACTTTCAGCCACTGCATGTACCTGATTGAAATGTCTGTTTTCAGATATGCAGTAGAGCAGATTGATTGTTACTTCCTATGGGTAAAAAGTACCTGACTTGAAGGATTTCCATACTTACAAAGTTTTTAATTTGAAGTTTACATTTATAAATCAGTAAAATGAAAGTGAATTGACTGCATCTCTGCTTTTCATCCCTTTCCACATTCTTTGTCAACAAACTTTACATAAGATATAAAAATATTTTTTTCCCTTTAGGTATGAATTTTGATGCAGGGAGACAAAGACTAATCTCATTTGAAATTGCTGCTTGAGGATCCAAATTGCAGAAGATAAGATGGTGTTTTTGAAGTGATTCAAAGGAAATCCTCTTACCTCACAATGTGACTCAGCTTCGTTTCCTCCCATACTACATTTAACCAATTTGCTGCAGACACCACTTGCCAACGCATTTTTGACGCTTGCCTTGCAAAGGCACACGGGGCAATACAGGCATGAATGTTTCATCGGTGAATCAAAGTGTTTATCTTACGCCTCGGTACACCAGAAACAATTAGGTGTTTCAGTGTGTGTGCTGTGTGTCAATACCATTGAAACAGGAGCTCTTAGAGAGTGACGGTAATTCAGAGCTTTGAATGAAATACTTTCAGAGGGATGACGATGTTGTGGTGACCCTTGGGCCTACTTTGAGATCTCCACTCTTCACTCTCACGGAGCTTCTTGTCTCTCTTGTTTTGCCGTGTCCATTTCAGCTCCTTTACCTTTTCAATAAAGAAATAAGAGGTTAAGGTGGTGACCGTCTGCACTGTAATCTTAGAAATAAAAGGAATTCTTTACACCGTTCAATCAAATTCTTTTCACTCTCCCAGTCTTCAGTGCTTGTACACCCATTCAACACCCTTTTATGCTTGACAAGCTGAATGGGATTCTTGTAAAAGATACAGTAATTGAATTACTCCAAAGCTATTTGGCAAGCATGGCTCCCCATTGCTGCCCAGAAAAAACTCAACTTGGCTCACACATCTGCCAGAGGTCTTTTTTTTTTTTTTTTTTTTTTTTTTTGCAAGTGCATGTGCATGTGAAGGACTTCCCCTCCCTTAAGACACTGTTTATAATTTTGGCCAGACTGAGGAGTGTCAGGCAATCAAGCAGCGCTCTCGTGGGAGAGGAACACTTTGAAAGCTTTAACTTCAAAAGTCTGAGTTGGTGGGAATACAGCTGTGTTGGCTGTGTTCCAGCTTTTCTTTTATAAAAGGCCACATGTAACTTTATAATATGAAACACGGCAGATATCCTCTTCTTCAGTATAATACAGGGGTAGTTTTATTATTCTGTATTCTACCTGTAGAGTCTCTTGTATGCTCTGGAAACGGAGATCAGCATGTATGAAGTTAAATTGGAAATACTACAATGAACTTAATCGTGACAGCTACCTATAATGGCACCTACCTGTCAATCAGCTACGCCGTTGATTATGCATAAATTTCAGCCCTAATATAATTTGAATGGTTGAGTTATATAGAAATTTAGCCTCAGTAAAGTTGTTGTGAATGAGGAAATCAGCCATAGAGACCAAAACTGTTTTTTGTACCAGGCTGTAAACATGTTTATTTCTGCTGTGAAGTTGGACATTTTAACATGGGGACTTAGGGAGACTGACTCACTTCTGGAGCCAGCTTTTAGGGGATCATACACTAATAAAAACATACACTTGAATATTATATTCTATCTCTGCCAATGGACACTCCTGAATGTTACACTCTGGACCTTTAAATTAAGGTGTTAATATGTGCAGCACGTCAACATTGCATTGTGTTACCTTTAAAATCTCCCAGAAGTCAAAACACTGACTGTGTTTTTTTGTTGTTTTGTTCTGTTTTTTTGAAAAGGTCAAGCATTACAGGACAGAATTTTATGTTTTTGTATTCATTTTTATTTTTGATTTCGTGAAATCATGAACTGGGGTGAGGGTAAAAGACATGAAAAAGAGAAATAATGGTGAGATGACAGGGAACTGTTGCGACCCACTTCCCCTTAGGAAACCCAGCCATCATGTTGTCAGGCCATATCGATCTCTGAGAAAGAGTGAAAAGACTGTGCTGTACACAGAGAGAGAGAGAGAGAGAGAGAGAGAGCGTTGGTAGGGATGAAAGTACAGAGGGGAATAATGTTCGTTTCCAAAAGTGGCTGGTGTGATTTTATCATGCTCAGTGAAAGGGTGACATTTCAGTAACGCTTTATTCCTCACTTTGGCATTTCAAATTAATAAAAGACTCTAATAACTATGCAGATTGAAAAGATGGAGGATGAGTTGACACACAATGAGCTAACACACTGAACAATGCAGCAATTTCACTCTCACTGTCTCTCGTTCTTTCTTTCACTCTCTCAGTTTCATCCCCATTTCCATCAATTTCTCTGTGATGACCCCTGCATCTCATTAAAAAAAAAAAAAAGGCTGAGGGCTGTGTCTGTGTCCTCTGAATTTCTTCCCAATGAGAGAGCACTTGGAATCTCTCAGTGGGAGATTTCCATGTGTTTTAAAGCTGTTTATATGAAGCCAGCAAGAGTCAAAATTAATAATGCAACAACTTCAGGGTAGTCTACAATCAATGACAATCAAGACGTAGAAGACACAGAAGTCTGGTGGTATAGCAAGTCAGCTAAATCAAGTTGTTTGCTAACTTTGTAGAGACTGAAGATCTATTGGCACACTCTTGAAAATGATGGCACGCTGATTAATCTTAACTATTGTTTTGTGTATTACACTTAATGTCAGGACGGCGGTAAAAGTAAAACTTATAGGGACGGCTTTTTCAGCACACACAGGCTCACTTAATGACTCCTCCACCTAAAGAATTAACAACTCTGGATAGCAAATACAATTTACACATTGCATGTAAACACACAAAAAAGGACATTTTAAGCACAACTTAATATGGTTCAAACTTTGATTTCGACCAACCATGACCATGTGGGTTTTTTTCCAATTAAAAAAAGTGTCAGAGAAGTAAAATATTCATACAATTAGTGAGTTTAAAAAGTTTTTTTTATGGTAACTTTGTAGAGACTCAGACTAGCTGTTTCCAGTCCTTAAACCGAGCTAAGCTAATCGCCTCCTGACTCTAGCTCCATACTTAATGCACAGACATGAGATTGATATTGATCTGCCCCTCTAACTCCTGGAACGAAAGCAAATTAGCGTATTAAAAGTGTTGAACTTTTGCTTTAATGCTGAGGGAGCAGAGAAAACCGGAGTCCAAGATGGAATATCCGTTTATATAAATGGAGGGGACTAAAGTGGCAGATACAAAAATATACCCACTGACAAAAAAATACTGCTGTTTGAAATATGTAACTACTGTATGTTGGACTAAATACTCAAGGAAACTTGACATGTTTTGACATATAAATCTTGTTGGGTGAGGCTGTCTTTATCCACAGTTCCTTTCTGAGTGATGAGCGCATATATTTTTAGTACAAACATACAACCATGCTCTATCTTTACATGATCAAAAGAAGTGCTTGTAAAGTCATGTGATGTGTTTATTTTACACACATATCTGCCCGTGTTAAGTATTCTGTCTAAAGTGTCTTGACGAGAGCGATATCAGTTTTTACCACACAGGCATGCGGCGTTTCATCCCGTGCTTTGGAATACAGAGCACCACAAAGAGAGGGGGAGATCAGGCAAAAGAGAATTAAAGATCCTCTCATTATAGCAATGTTAAAGCTTTTTATTGAATCCTGACATCAGAGGGAGTCTAATCCCTCACAAAACCGAGCTCACACACGTAGAAACATGCAGCCGCACACACTAATACACAGGAATATATAAAGGTAGGCTCACATACAGATACAGACACGCACAAATGACTTTGTATATACATGAAGATTCACATACACATGAAAGCCCACCATACCGTCCCCCATGATAATAAAGCGGTGTTAATTTTACCCCAGTGGGACTCTGCCACATGAGACAGATAATGAGGCCAGGTGTTAATTAATGTGGAGTGTGTTTCCTCTCGTTTGCCGACGCCCCGTGAATCCCAATCAAGGCTGCGGCCTTGGATGGCGGCGCGGTTGATTTGCCAAGCAGTGTACTTCAAAAGGCCAGACTGGCTGTGCTGCAGTCCTCAAAGGGACTGCTTTGGCGAGGGCTACGTTCCAAAGGGCGGAGTTCCTGGCGTGTGGCAAATCGAAACAAGAGCGCCGGGAGAAGTTTGTGTTTTTGTTTTGATCAGACGTCTGCACTGTTAGCAAGTTACAGCCGTCACCTCTGCGCCGTCTGATTCAACAACTTGACGCTTATGTTTTCATTTTGTTTGCCATGTGCAGCCTCACACGTGACGCTTAAAGGAACTGTGCTGATGTGTCTCTGCAAGTTTTACCTCTTTAACTATAAGATCATTTGTCATCTGACAGCCGAAACAATGACTAACATAGAAAATATATTTCATATACCACATAATAGTGGTTTCAAGTCTTTTTGGCTTGTGGCACCTTGAATTAAACAATATCTAATGATCAAAAGTCACAGCTGTTGGCCAGTTTAACAAGTGCTTTTTCCTTCTTTGATCATTTTAATTTGCAGAAGAAGAAAAAGCTAAGAAAAAGTATCCAACATCTCCCAAAAAACAGAAACATAAAAGTGTTATTCATGTCTTATTCCTAAAATCGTCTTGTGATCCTTCAAAATCGTTGTGATCCTTCACCCAGGCTGGCTTAGACTACACAAGCAGTTATACAGAAATAAACGTAAGGCAATGGCTGCTTTAAATGGTATAAAAAATACATTAAACTTCTAAGCTATGCTCTGAAGAATCTATAGCTTTGATGTAAGGTCTATGTGATTTCTAATAAATGATCTTGAACACGCTCGAATGTCAGGATTTCTTTTCAGGCAATCCTTCACATGTCCTGACCATTTAGGCTGTCAAACCATCGTGTGAGATAGTGTTTCCTTTACATGCATGCTATTGAATTGCCATTATCTGTTATCAGTTCTCAGACATTCACAACCTTCCAATCTCAGATATGATATGATGGAGCACTCGCAGGTCAGATGGGCAATCCTCCTGTCCTTCATTCCTCTGAAGGTCAGAAGAATGAAAAGCCTGGCTCTGTTGTGAGCTACTGCTGGCCCTGACTGCAGGTCATTAAAGCTCTATTGAGTTTCTGCCAAAGCTCTGACTCTCCCAATATCTCACCATGGCTCATCTCAGCTGTCTCTTCCGTCAGGGCTTATACCAAGTCCTGAAAGGATCAACACCCAGTCTCTGTGTTCGCTTTACACTTGAGCATTCCCTCTTTTAAGAAGCAGACCTAGATCTACCTCGATATCATCCCTGTCCTCTGTGTATCACCGCAGACGAATCATCCTCAGTTATATCGAGGTACCGTGTGAGTGCAGCAAAAAGAGAGCTTGCCATTTTGCACTGATGGGCATCTTGTGATTTTATCAAGTAGTGCTTCAGCTTGAATCATCGTCATTTTTGTTGTCCTGGATCAACTCCCTGAACACTGAATCACAGGCGAGTGACCACCAAGCTGGCATTTGTCAAATTCTCCTCCTCTGGCGCACCCTGTGAATGAGGAGGTGTGATAAAGGGGGTTTGGGCCAGTGACAGGTCTGCAGGTGTAATGTGGCAGGTTAGGAGGTGTAAGGCCGAGCCGGATGATGGGCTGATTAATCCAGCAACACCTCAGGTCCAGTGAGACTTCTCTCACGGCCACAGAGGCTCTGTAGCAAGGAGGTTACTGTGGGTAAACTACATTATACATTATAAGCAAGCGTATATTATATAAATAGTATGTAGTTATAAATAGTATGTGTAAGTGAGGTGTTCTAGCTATTGGTAATAGTAACCAGTGTTCAAGTTCCCACTAAAAAAGAGCTTTAAGATTAAAATGAATTAGTTCACGTTGAGGTGATCATCATTCAGCTCAGCCAGAAAATGAAAGTGAACTTGGTTTCTTTGTGTATTCCTTTTGTTTGTTATAGTTATAACAATAGACTTAATAATACATGGATGCATTGTCTGTGACATCATAGGTTTCAGTCTACTGGCACCACCATCTTGGCTGTCCTGTCTTTTGTGGCTCCGACTAATCCAAAAATGGGCAAAGAGGTGGAGGGTGGGTGAAGCTGTGGTGGGCTGAATGAAGTCTGAATGTTTGAAGACAAGTCACCTGTGACAGCACCCATCTGTCAATCATAGCGGCCATGTTCTTAAACTTTAATATAATTTGAATGGGTGAGTTATACATACACACATTAAAAAAACAAATCAGCCTCATGAACAGGTAAATTAGTTATACCAGAACCACTTTTTGTAGCAGGCTGTAAACATGTTTATTCCTGCTGTGAAGCCATTTTAATATGGGAACTTATGGAGACTGACTCAGTAGCCAGCTTCAAGTGGCCGTTGAAGGAACTGCAGTTTTTGGCACTTCTGCTTTGGCTTCACTTCACAGCCACAAAGGTTGCTGCCTGGTTACAACTCAACAGAATCTCTTGTGGGATTCTTACGTCCTTACGTGTTCATTAACTGCAAACGGACATGTTCTGTTGGCTTATCCAATTGTTTTCTGATTTTTGGACCAATGTTGATGTTTAAGCAGTTGTTCTGGTGATGTCAAATTAAGACTCAAGACATAAAAAAATAGGATTATCTTGCAAAAGTCTTTAGTCAAAGCATACCTTATTAACATCATCATCAACTTTAAATGACTAAAAACCACCCATGCATTGGAAGTGCACTGTCATCAGTTCTAATTTTAAACAAAGATCTCAGCCAACAGTTGTTGTTGTATGTATGCATGTAAGTATCAGTGTAGGTGTACAATATGAATATGTTTTGGAAAGGCTGGTTGAAACTGGTACTAATCAAAATTGAATGAGTCATGATTTGATTGACACATAATTTGATTAATTGTAATTGCTGCAACTAAGTATCAAACTGTGTTTTATAATTATCATTACACCCTTCCAGTGTTGTTGCATCTGGCTGAACTGCTACTAAATTTATGTACTGAAATGCTGTGGGCCTCCATTTATACCAAAAGTAAATTTCCCCCAGGACTGTTTGATGACTGATGGCACAGTATTTGTTCTTTTTTTTCCTGAAAAGGGTACTTCAGTCAAAAGTACAAAAAAAAAAGCGAAGGCAAATTAATTTAGCAACCATTTACTAAGCAAAACTGTCTCAGAGTGATTTCCTGAGAAACAAAGCGGTGAGTACATCTCAAGCTTGTCACAATGGTAAAATAACAAGCTCGCCTTGAGGGAGACGGCCTCAGTAGAAAACTGTGGTTAGTTCAATCTCTGATCTGAGCTTTAAGTCCAGAAATCTGTCAAGTGAACTGATTGGGTGGATTGCCTGCACCAATCCTTCAACAGCAGCTGTCATTGGCCAGAGAATTTATCTGCTGAACCACAGCTCGTGTCAAAAGGCGCATCAACAGGTTGGACATTGTCAGTCTCACAGGCCGTATCTGCCTCTCATCACCTGCCTGATGGATTTTTGTATGATGTGTGTACATGATGTGTGCATTTCCACATTTTTGTATGTTTTCTGTTGTGAGGAGACATCAATCGCTGTACCCTGAGCACATTTTCGTGTCATTTTTTATTATAATATTTCAAAGATTTTGATATAATTGATGTGAAAGAAATACATTCTGTGCCGAGTTGTTTGCTCTGTCACGGTTGGTTGATTCCTTTAATAGAAACCACAATAAACCACTGAACACAACCATGAAATTACATCTAAATATCCACTGAGCCTTCACAACAGTCTAAAGAACTGCTTTATATTCCAGCGAACGCCATTTGGATTCACATTCCCAGTCTCTCTCTCTCCCTCTTTCTCTCCCTCGTTCTCTTGTTATCCTACTGTGTGACACCCTGATATTGGATTGACCTTATAGGCTGCGGGGATCGGGACATCATTAGCTGCAACCAGCCGCAGACTCACTGCTCAGGCCTCCTGCATTAAGCCACTGCCACTGGACGGATCATATAGCATTGATAAAAACCAGTTGGGCTCAGTTACACAGTAGCCAGGGTGGCAATAGAGATGTCAGCAATACCAAGAAGAGACAGGCCATTAGAAGCCATTGCAACACTATGTAATGTCAATAGGTGTGGATTCAGGAAGAGTCTCTGACTGCTATGGCATGAGATAATGGGGATCCTTTAAACACATGGAATAAAATAAAAAGACGTTGAATGAAAGAGGTTAAATAAAAGGTTATTGGAGAGGTTTGCAACATAAAAGTTAATTTAGAACTTTAAAGTCTTAAAGCCCTGAGATAGCCCTGACGACATCACCATGACAAGAACTGTTTTTGAAGGCTGAGTGGCACTCCTTCTAACAAATAAACTGGTCTTTATCATAGACATAAAGTGACATCACTCATAGGTTTCCAAAGAGCTATTGTGGAGCTCTAAATGTGGTGGTTATGGCATCTTGGCAGTCCCGTCTCTGCCTCCTCACAGCTATTCCAAAAATTGACAAAGAAGTGGATCGTAGGTGGACCGGAGGTGGGCTGCATGACTCCTGGGTGCTCAAACTAGCCACATGTAATGGCACCTACCTGTCATTCAAAGCAACCAGGCTATTAATATGCATAATTGTAAGCCTTAATTGTATTTGAATGGATGAGTTTTATAAAAATTCACCCTCGGTACAGTTCTCATAAAGAGTGAAATTAGCCATAGAGACCAAAACTGTTTTTTATACCAGGCTGTAAACATGTTTATTTCTGCTGTGAAGTTGGACATTTTACCATGGGCGCTTATGGAGATTAACATGTTCTGTATCCAGCCTCAAGTGGCCATTCAGGGAACTGCAGTTTTTGGCACTTGTGCATTAGCGTCACCTCACAGTATGTTCAAGTATGCTATAACACAATATAACAAAATAAATGGCATTGGAATCACAACTTTTTTTGACATTTATTATTATTCAGTTATTAAAGTGAGATATGACTAGCATTAATTATAACAATTAAATGTATGAGTGAGAATCAGGAAGTTGATAACACATTTAAAATAAATGTATTTCCCTGTAATCTAATTACATCATCAACACATAGTGGTTAAAAGTAACACTACAATAACTTTAATATTAATCCACGTTAAATTATACTCTCAGACAGCAATTCTTTTTTAAGGACAGGTCACATTTTTCATCTGGTCGATATCTCATTTTGGTACAAATCTCTTGTTTCTTTCTGATTCTCTGCTGACTATTTCTCTCTAACATAGCCATGATCTCAGGTAAAAGATCAAGCTGAGAGGGCTTATTGTTTTTCGATAGCTGCCCCCCGGCATAGTACTGAAGCCCTGGGTCTTAAATGACCACAGAAGGTATTGATCTTCATAATGCACTGTTTTTGTTGTTAAATAACCACCACAGGAAATCCGATGAAAGGTCCTGACCTTTCTCCGAGCCTATCATTCCGCTGTCACTGAGCTGTGTCGAAGCATTCCAGTATGCAGCGGATTACTGCGAGACAGTAAAGACCGTACATGCCACTTAATGTTGTATTGAAAAAGCGCCTTTGCATTATTGAATGTTTAATGATGAAAGTGGTTTTATGAAACGTTTGTCCCCAGCCATCTTCCATATGTGAACAGGCTCCTTGGCTAGAATGATCACTTCCCTGAAGGCCTGAAGTCGAGGCAAGCAGTGAGAGAATCATTACGGACTGAATTTATGACTGCTTTCCACTGGTCTCTGAACACTTCTGCCAGCGTGATGAAGCAAATTTCTCTCTCTTTAAAGCTTCTATTTACTCTGCTTCTCACTGTTCTGCCGGGAAATTGTTTTTCTCATTAGCCACGGACGCCTCGGTCTGAGTTCTCTATATCTTCAGTGAATAGGGCTGCCATTTTGAAAGATGCAAAGGCAGCCACCCCCCTGCTGTTCCCTCGAAACCTAACCGTGACAACAAATGAAACAAATATAAGCAAAAATTTATGCTCTTGAGCGACAACAGGGAAATCACTCTCTCTTGCGCTGTCTGTGTCTCTTTTTCTCCCTCCCTACCTCGCTCTCCATGTACAGTCAAGGTCTGAGCTCTGCAGACCTCCAAGGCTGTTCAGGCACAAGTGGGGAATATAACGAGCCTGAGCACACATCATTGGCAAACAGTTGACACTAGTACAATTTATCGTCCCTGTGGCCAAACTCAGGCAGCCAACGTCTTCCCTATTACCCCTTAACTCTCTCTTTCAGATCTCCCTTTCTCTGTTTTCAGGCTACAGCGTGGCCTTTCAAGCTTTGTGTTGGCTCTCTGCACTGGCGTGTGGGTGTACATGGGCATAAAAGTAGAATGCTTTTAGCAACTGAGATCTTCCTTGAAAAAAACTGGCAAAAAAAAGGTCTACTCTTGCAATCTCTCTCTCCCACTCTCTTTTCTTCTCTTACTCTGTTTTAGCAGCATAACCCTTATTACCCTCCTAATTGGATCATGCAACACACTTGAGTCAGCTGAGCAGGCCTAGTGACCCACAATCCCTCAGTCTTGTTCTGCCTCGTCGTGTAGTTATCACTTATAGCTGAGGAGCGGGTCGCTGATAGCGTATCACAGTCCCACAGGAAATAAAATGGACTGAGAAGTGTGTCTAAAAAATGGCAAGTCATGCATACATCTTCCAGTGAGGAAGATAAAGCATCAAATCATGTTTTTTTGGGGGGGGGCGAGAGAAACTTAGGGTCGAAAACAAAAAGCAGCCATTGGTCTTTTCAAATAAAATATAACGGCGTCTGCTTATCAGTATTCCTGCCAGTGATCTTCGCTTCACAAAGTGGCAGTGTGTGTTGAATGCACTGCAATACTGGAGAGATAAGCGGGTAATGTTTCAGATAGCACTGTTCTCACCTTTAGATAATTTTGCGCGTAGAGTGTCGGATGATTGCTGATTATCGAACCGCTTTACAGTTGATCTGAATCTCATCTGCACTTAACCTCATTGTTCCTGGAGCAGAGGTGAGAGGAATGTCAATTGGAGTGTGTCTTATGCTCTCTGGCTCTGTTTCAGCTCTCTCTCTCCCTCTCTCTCTCTATCTATCTCTCTCTATTTGCCATTCACTCACTCTCACACACACACACACACACACAAATACAGACTGCATGTGCACACACAAGCAAACACATTCAGAGTTCTCGATCCCTCTCCCAAATAAACACAAACACATCAAGAGCTCCTCTTTCTCACCACTAACACGCTTTACACAAACATCCAGACTCGGTGGATGCCTATGGTACAGAGCAGACAGAGGCCCATGAAAAATGCATGTCCCTTTGCGTGTTTCATAAGAAACACTCATCGGGATTCCATTCCCATCTCAGCTGAAATACCACACAGGAATATCAATTACACTGGCAATTTGGGTGGCAGTGGAGGCAGGAATGGCGCTGAACGAGAATATGGGATCCACGGTGTCATCTTAATGAGAGGGTCACTGTCTCCTCCAGCTATGGGGCCAGCATTGCTTGCGCAGATTATAAAATACACATTGGCCTGAATGTGATAGAAATGCTATTGAGTACTGCAGTGGAATCGTGATAGGATGGAGAGCCAATGAGGCATTAGGAAAACAAATAACCTTTCGAGGCAAAGTGGAGCAACAGCTGACCTGGGAGATGCTTCAGGACTTGTAATTGTGAGGGTGGGACTTTTACAGCGAGCTGCTTCATAACTAACAACTGTTCTTCTGGATATTTTATTTAAAAAGTAAATATTAAAGCACCTTTATGTTATATAATATAATATAACTTCCCTTATGTAGCTTATCCCGATTTGTCCAGTTTGTTGTACAAAACTCCTCCTGCACAAAAGTGAACCGGCGTGTTAAAATTTTTAGATATTTGCAGCGCAGGCTTTCATGTCTCATTTTTCACCACCATTTTGATCAAACTTTTATCAGTTAGTTTGCTGTAGGGTTACTTACTGCTCAGCTAGGGAGAGCCGCTCTCTGATGCGATCCAAAGGAGACAACAGGAAACTCACACAGTCTAACACAAAAAGCAATTAAGTCATTCCCTAAACCACTTGTCAGCAAATTGTGAAAATTTAATTTTATGATCTGTCTCTCATGTAGGCATTTTGTTTTATTCTCAATTTGTCTGCCTTTTGTGTATTTCTTGAATTGTTACAGATACTGCCAGAGATTGTTCTTATGCTATCTCTTATTTCTCAATACACACTAATAAATCAAGAGTTGACAACTTCTTCTGGGCATAACATAAATCTGCTCCTAACTAAGAAAATGTCAGCACCTTGATTTCCATGTAAACTTACATGTGTGTATCTGTTTGTCTTTTCTTTATTATAGGAGAATCCTTATATGTGCAACAATGAATGTGATGCCACCACTGAGGAGCTGGCTCATCCTCCAGAGTTGATGTTTGACTTTGAGGGTCGCAACCCCACAACGTTTTGGCAGTCCACCTCATGGAAGAAATACCCAAAGCCACTCCAGGTTAACATCACGCTTTCGTGGAACAAAACCATCGAGCTGACTGACGACATCATATTGACCTTTGAGTCAGGCCGACCGGAGCAGATGGTCCTGGAAAAGTCGCTCGACTACGGTCGGACCTGGACCCCATACCAGTTCTATGCCACTGACTGCCTGGACGCCTTCACCATGGAGCCCAAGACAGTCAATGACCTCACCCAGCGCACCCTGCTGGATATCATCTGCACTGAGGACTACTCCCGAGGCTATGTGTGGAAGAACGACAAGACTGTACGTTTTGAGATAAAAGACCGCTTTGCCCTCTTTGCCGGGCCTCGGCTACACAACATGGCCTCGCTGTACGGCCAGCTGGATACCACCAAGAACCTGAGGGACTTCTTCACCATCACTGATCTGAGGATTAAGCTTCTGAAGCCAGCCACTGGAGCCACCATGGTGGATGAGAATAACCTGTCCAGATATTTCTATGCCATTTCTGACATCAAGGTGCAGGGCAGGTAAGACCTATTCATATTTCTCACTCATACAGCTCCAGATCATAACAGAAGTTAATTCATGACACTTTCTGTACAAGTCCATATAGATCACACCCTTTGTGATAGTTACAGTGATAGTGGCAACAAAAAACTTCCTTTTGAGAGGCAGAACCTCATGTTAGTTGCCATGACCAGTTAGGTTTAGGGAGGGAGAGATGACTGCAACTATAATTATTATAGAAATGTGACTAATATGTATAACAATAATAATATCAATAGCATTGGCAGTGGCAATCAAGCGGGACCACTGCAGCATCTACACCACAATCTGAGATCTGGGCGTAGTCGCCATCTATGACATGTGAGATGCGAGAGCAGAAAAACTCCATGGAAGAAGCAAAGTTAGTAACATGCATTACTGGGACATGAATGTGTGCAGAGGGAGAGTTAGAGGGAGAGAAGAAAAGAAGAGCTCAGTGCATCATGGAAAATCCCCCCGGCAGTGAAGGCCTATAGCAGCATAACTATGGGATGGTTCAGGGCTCACCTGAGCCAGTTCTAACTATAAGCTCCATCAGAAAGGACAGTCTTATGGCCCTTTCAGACACAATGCAGCAGTGGAAGCACTGTGCTCTGAAACCTATTATTTCCATTGGCTTACACAGCGCATTCCAACCAGGTTGAACTTTATCCACTGAACCCACCAGCGAGCTGCCTTTAAGCCTACCCTTAAATGTGGAGAGGGTATGTGCCTCCAGAACACGAGCTGGCAGCTGATTTCAGAGGAGAGGAGCTTCATAGCTGAAGGCTCCGGCTCCCAATCTACTTTTGGAGACTATAGTTACTAGCTATATATAGATAACAGGTGAATAGATTGTAGTAGTGGATTTTGAATTATATTCTAGTTTCACAGCCAAATTTAAATTATTGATGGTAAACAAAAGTTATGTTTCCACTCAGTGTTTCTCCCCAAAAAGAATTGTGTGTCTCCTCAAGGTCTAAAGAAACATATTGAGTTTAATTCTCTCCTGATAAAACATATGCAGAGTAGATATTTTATTTAAAAATTCTGCATGGTTTACGTCAGTGTTTACTCGTGGGAGTCTTCTTCACTACCGTTGCGCGCGCCTTTGCAATTTACTGTCTTCAGCTGTCAGTTAGTGGAATGACAGGAAACTAATAAGAGCCTCAAATTTTCTGTAAATTAAAACTGGCATTTGTCCAAGGAAACATTGTAAAAACAACATTCAGATGCATAAATGGTCCATCAAGTGATGGACTTGAAACACTGCGAAACACTTTGTGAAGCCAGTTTCAGTGTCAGATCTATCAAATAATCATCAGTCATCCACAAGTTTAATACTGATAGCTGAAATATCACCGGCACATACGTGATAAACAGCCTCAGCCATTCTGATGTCGGAGAACTTTGCATATGAAACAAAATCGGTGAAATTAAACTTGTTATTCTTTGCCGGTCTTTTCATTGACAGAGGTAATGAGAGGTGGAGCGGACATAAGTATCAATACACAAACTGATGTTTACAAGCGTTTTTTTCATCCATTTATTGATGATTGTGGGAGTACACCCATTAACACAATGACTGAACAGTGCACGTACACACAGTTCTACAGTGTCAGTCGTGGATCTGCACAGAGTTTTATACATCTTAATCCGCAGCATTTGATAAATCCGGATAAATATCTTTGGATGTTTGCATGAATTGATAGACTTTATGACATTATAATTATCACAGACTGCCAGTATTACTGACTGCCAGTTTGCAGGTTTTCACTCCAAACAAAGCCACCGCACGCTAATTAGCACCACTTCAAGTAGAGGGGAAGAACTCATCAGTGAGATCACCTGCTGAGGTGATCAGGTGGAATCAAAGACTACATACTGATACACGGTTGACCACCCCTGGTAGAAACCAGCCTACCTTTTTCTGTGAAAATACTTTGCATGAAGTATTTGGTGTAAAATATCTTGTTACCCAATTTCCACAAAAGGACATGATGATGATTGATTTTAGAAAGACCAGTGAAGTTAACTGCCACAGTCCACAGCGCCTTGATAAGGAGGATTAAGTGAACTGACACATTACACACTCATCAGTGACCATCACCTTGTTGAAACAAGCTTCAGTGCCTCCTCATCTTTTCTCTAAGTCTTGCACAACTGCTCAGTGTTTACAAGCACAAAGTTCTTAGGTAGCGTACAATGAGTTCAACAGAGCCCGAAATTCAGTTCCTAAAAATAAGTCTGGAATCAGGAAAAAAGCTTGCCCAGGTACTGAACCCGAGACTCCTAAATTACTTATTATAACCCTAACTTGACAAGGACAGAGGGCTGAGATTGCCTCCTGTGAGCCACGGTGAAGAGAGGAGCTTTAATACGTGTCCCTCTTTAATTTTTTATTGCAGACACACATCAAGATTCCATAGACATCTCATAATGCCGTAATATGATATTACAATCACCAGGTCAGGTAGCACATAAACGCACTTTGTTTAAATGTTTTGATGTACAGCATTGTTGTCCTGTTTGATGAATCTGAATATGTTTTTACATCATCACACAACTTTGTATAATTACACAAAGTTTCTTTTTACAATTCAAAATTGTTCCAGGATGGATTCAGTCTACAAATATTCCCACAGTTCACCACTGAACCTGTTTAATATCGTACTTTTCAGTCCAAATGAAACAAGTTCAGTTAAGTTTATTATTGACTTTCATGCAATACAGGGTGCAGAGAGGACATTGGCCATATGGCAGCAGGGAAAAGCTAATAAAAGATACAATACATGGACAATATAGAAATGTATGAGTGACATTTTTATTGTCTGATGAAAAACACCTACAGCCTCACTGAAGCAGACTTTAGCCAGAAGTCAAAGATCTACTGTATGTGTGTACAGTATGTTCCATCGTCTACATAAATAGGAAGGGTTACTGTTCTCCCTGAAGAGAAGAGACTGAAGACAAATCTGATTTCTTATTTTACTGTTCATTATATGATGTTATAATGATTTAAGGGCGGCTCTCTAAAGTGTTCATCATTTTCTGATGAATTCTTCTTGATGAATAATTATATGAAACTTGGGGGCAGAAGAACGAGCTGTAAACACAACATGGACATATTATTTATAAAGTCCATATGGCAATCTTGTTAGCAATGTTAGCATTCATATACAGTCTGGTTCATGGCCATCTTGTTAACATAGATCCAATTTTCAGTCTCCTTCTAGCTCTGGTCTGTTCTCCACCTACCAACCTGTTCACCAACTTGTCGCTAACATTGTCTGTCTGCTGTTTGGTGCTGAGCGGGCAGCGTTCAGTGCGTTTATCAGAATTTATTACTGGAAACGAGGGTGATGATGGTATGATTCAGGAGGCTGAATTATATTTAATAACAGATAACATCCACTCGTCATATTAGGATATTTTACTTGTTTGATTTTGTTGTTATGGTGAAGGCGAGTTTCTGGTTGACTCATTTTCCACTTATTTTTTTGGTTTTTTTTGTGACATTAAAAAGACTTTGAGTGCATATGTCATTAACACAGCTTGCGATGCTTCTGTGTATAATATTTTCATCAGTGAGTCATCAGAATGCCTCTGTGATTTTCGGGGGAATGGAAACATTGTCGTTTCATGACGCATGGAAATGGCCCACATGATGGTCATAAAGCCTCTACAGCTGCTCTCCAAATGGGACCTGTGTTGCTTGCTGCAGTTGGTTTATATGAGGATAACTAGGTTGGTAATGACCCATTAGATGGGCCCTGGGTGAATTGAAACAGTTAGTCCCTAATTAGAATTCAGTCGACTTCAATGGCAGATTAGAACCATTAGCACGTTGGCTAATTGGTAGGAGACTAATCTTGTAATTAAGAGCATTTGCAGCTGATTAAATGGTAATCATCAGAGACATATCAGCGAAACGTGAAGACATTTAGAATTGCCAAGCTGTGGTTCCAAATTTAGCCTTGCCCTCTTTAATAATGAGTAGATTTATGGTTTAATCTATGACCAAGCTGCAGTTTTTGCTTTAAATAACACACGCTTTCAGATATTTCTATCTTTAATCATCTTTGACTGCTGATAACAAGCACATCAGTCACTGAACACGAGCTGCCCTAACTGGCAAAAAACCACTTCATGATGCTTGATAGTGTTTGATCAGATGCCACAACGGGTTTTTCATAATGGTGGCATGTGATTTTTTTCCAATTCAGCCCTATCACAGAGATATACATGTTCTGCAGTCAGACACACTCCTCCAATATCCACGCCCGTACTGTAAACATGAATTGATGAGCTCTAAATTGCAAGGCCTGCTACCCAGCAGAGAATAGCATATCCCACAGATATCTTATTTTGCCATTCATTACAAATAGCAGCAAAAGGTTGGGTAGGGGGGAAATAAGCTATTTTGCCCAATTTTCCATCCTGCCCCTGGGCATCAAATTCAATTTTCCACCAAAAGTTTGCAGTTAGAAAGAAAAGAAAATAAACATACGATTTCTGTCCAGAGGTGGATCAGTAACTCACTTGAAAGAGGGTGATGGCGGCGGGTGGGGAGACTGATTAGAGTTCCCACCAGCCTCAGCAGCCTTCTGGCTACAACCAAAATGTGAAAGCGTTATCACAGAATGGCCATCCTATCTGAGAATTCCCAGAATACTCCACAAACGCTGATAAACTTTCAGTCATGCACAGCTGAATATTTGCAGTGTCAGGTAACCTGTGGATATGTCCGCGACTGTCAGAGCGCTGAACAGATGGAGACATCCTGCCATGCTTTCAAAACAATCAAATCAAATTCTGCCTCCGCAATGATCAGTGAATGGTTCTGCCTCGTTTATTTATCAAGATGTTTTTGATTGATCTTTGATAGACGAGCTTTTCAACTACTTCTGATAAAGCAGACAAAAGCGGAGATGGGTCTATCATGGGTGAAAACAGCTGGCTCATCATCGTTATGAACACAGATGATGTCGGCTATTTTTAGTTCAAGTGGAACAATTCCAATTTCCAATGCGGAATGGGAAACGTGAGAGCTCTCACAATGAACTCATGTATAGATATTAGTAGTTTATTGTCATAGTTATCAGAGTGGAGAAGAATCTTTTAAATTGATTAAGATTTCCCGAACTTCATCTTCTGCTAAGAAATGAAAATGATCATTGATTCGAGAGGTCATAAACGGAACAGGACTGTGATTGCTGCGTGGAATCTTGGGTGGAGGCCTGGAAGTTGGATCAACATCTGAGAAAAAAAAGCTATTAAAAAGAGTGAAGATAACGTGAACATGCTGAATAAGTTATCTTCTCCTTTTAAAGTTACACACATCCATTTCCACTGCAAACCTTCTGCTCACTGTGACGCCCACTCTCTATCGCAGTGAGTAAAGTAGAATAAATATACAGACTGATCACGTTTCACCCGTCTATGGTGCGCAGTGATAGAAATCCAACCCTGAACTTACGCTGAACTCCTTTTCACCCCTGTATAAACAATATTAAATTAAAAACTCCTTATGGTTTATTTGCCATAATCACAATCTTTCTCTACCTACTGTAGAGTACAGTATTGTAAAAGGCAAGAATTTAAAATGCTGGCATTTGTCGAACTTAATGCAAGGTTTTGCAGAATCATCCAACATTAACTTGTCTGGAGCAGGGTTAAATATTTAGCTGCATTACACCAGAGGGAAATACAGTGTTGATTTTTTTCATGCTCACATTAAACCTTTGATTTTAAATTGAACTAAAGCGAAAAGAAAGTTGTATAGTAATATCTGCAATTTGAAGAAGGAGTCAAGCAACCAAAATACTTGACCTATCTAAACTAGTGAATGAAACAGCATCATCAGCATGGTTCATTTGTGGATTTGCACAAGTTGTGAGTACGAATCTTTAATGAACATCAGTTCATTATCTACAGCTCCTCAGAAGTCATTACGAGAACAAATCCCAAACTTAAACGCCCGAGGCAGGTTGAAGCAAAACAGGCACACCAATAAAACACAATGATATATCAGTCAGATCTATGATCCTGGGAAGCGTCAGAGTCCACCCATGACAGCATAAGAGTCAGACTTCTCTCTAATAATCTAAGAATTGTTACAGAGAACAAGTTTATAAAACTGGATTTACAAGGCTCAGAATCACACTGCACTGGAAATACTGGGACGAACCATCCAGTACAATGATCTTGTGTGATAGAAACATGATGGGTAAAAGCAGACATAAGAAGAAAAAAAAAGTAGAAGGGGGATTATTTTTTTCACCGGGCAGGCTAGCCACGCTATTGATTTTTAATGTTATTCCACATCAACGGAAAACAAAAACCTTGAACCGTGCAGGCTGTCCCACCTTTCACGTCTCCCTCTCCATCGTTCCTCACTTATTGATCAGATGTCTGCTCGTTAATTAAGACATGACCGCTACCGGCTGGCCGCGCGGTCAGAGCTGCACGTCTACAGGGCTGCAGCGGGGCCTGGGAATGAGAGGCAGCTAATCCATAAGTGCTAATGTGCTATTTCTCTCACCCCCCCCCATGTCATTCTCTATTTTTCCTGAACCTTTTCTCATGTTTTTTTTTTTTTTTTTTTTTCTCTCCTCTTACCTCAGTGCTCCTTTCTCTTTTTTACTTAGTATACAAACATGCTGTCAAAAGTACATCATAAGAGAAAATCACTTTTCAGGATCACAGGTTTTAGGTTTAATTTAATTTAGACAAAGATAAAAAAAAAAAAAAGGCAGATCCCAGACAAAATAAAAAACATCAAAGAAGATTGAAAAATTATTTGCAAAGTCATTCACACATTACAAATTACAAAGATATGAAGCAGCAGAGACTAATAAGTTGATGGCTAATATCTGCAGCGCCGTCCAAAAAAAGGTTGGGGAGTATTTGTAGCATCACATAACTGCCAAAAATAACTGTTTTAGGAGGAAAGATCTAATCAGTTTCATTTAGGACAATATGCCATTTTGTTTACCAGCAGGTCTCAAAACTGAAACTGCTATAAGGATGTGAGAATATCGAATGTTAACCATGTCTGCAGGCTTATAGGAATTAAAAAGAGGGATGTTTTATTCCCCAGACTGGCTTTCTATGCTGACAAATGTTAAACAAAAGCAAATTTTATCCTGAACCTTCCCTCTAAGGTATACAAGAGCATTATTTCAAAGGCAAATTGGATACAAAAGAAAAGATAAGATGAGACATTTTACTGTTATTATATGCTCCCCAATGTTCCCCTCGAGCTATAGACAAACTCCGTATCTCCCTCTCCCGGTGGGAATCCTGAACTCATAAAAGTACCGTATCACGCACACTTCAAATGGATCTTGCACTTTAAAAGAGTCTAAATTTGTAACTCCTCCACGGTGCATTCATATGACGGGCATCGCACCCCGCTGTACCACATACAGGAGATCTAAACCCCGAGGATACGGAGTGTGCTTCCAATGGCTGCATATAGAAATTCCAGGAAAAGGAGTGAAATGATATTACACCATGCCATCTACTGTGTAATATGCCTCATTTAAACTACTGACATTTCAATATCTTCTTATCCTAAAAAAAATAGTCTCTCTCCCATGTAGCTTCATAAGGCAGGACAGTTTGTATCATCATCAATAATTGATAATTCTCTCTGGAGTGTTTGAGTGAAAGATGTTGTTGAGTATCTTGATGGATTGTTATCTAAGTATGTTAAAAAAACTAACATTTCATGGTCTGTGATCGCTCTGCTCAGTTTCCATTTATTACCCAAATTAAACCTGAAACGTCCTTTCTGAGTCCTGAGTGCACTTTTGTCTGACTAATGCAATCTGCAAGATGGTAATTTGTGCAGATTCTATACTATTACACAAGCAAATCCATAGTCACATAGACACATAGTAGGATGATGTTTCAACTGTTGCAAAGATGGCAGAGCACTGCAGTCCCACAGTGAATGACTAGCTTTGTAGCCGGCTCTTAACCCAGCCCATGTTTTTACACTTTTCCCTCCTTCAGTATTTTCACATGCAAAGATTCCTGAACCCAAATTCACCCTCATCTTTGAGCAATTTCTGTTTCTCTCCCTTTTGGGACGTTCGCTGCCTCAGATGGATGAATTTTCTTTTCATGTCTGCTGAAGACTGTGTCAACGCCTGCTGTTTATTTGAATCACCCATTGCCAAAGTTCAGTTCTTGATCCACTATGTGCATTTTATATCATCCCCAGACAGTTGACAGGATATATACTACATGGTTAAGTAGTGCAGTGCAGTCATGCTGGGGTCAGACTACACAATATTTTTGTCTGTTAAGATTGTCACTGTGTCAGATTAGGTAAATTGTGTTGCTGTCGACAGATTAGACGATGCCTCCTGATCTGAGAAGGAGGTGTTCAGGACAAACTTCTCGTAACAACAATGTAAAAAAAAAAAAAAAATAGGGGCATCATATATGATACAGATCCAAATCGGGCTGATATTGTTTGTTGCCAAGCGGCAACCTCTGTGTCTGGGAAATTAAGCCAAAAACTGTAATTCCTCAAGTGACCACTTGAGGCTGGCTACAGAACATGTTAATCTCCATAAGTCCCCATGTTAAAATGTCCAACTTCACAGCAGAAATAAACATGTTTACAGCCTGGTACAAAAAACAGTTTTGGTCTCTATAGCTAATTTAACTGAGTCTGATTTTTTTTAACTCAACCATTCAAATTATATTAAGGCTTAAAGTTATGTTTAATTAACAGCATGGCTGCTTTGATTGACAGCTAGGTGCCGTTACAGATGGCTTGTTAAAGCACCCAGGCATCATTTGGCCTGACTCAGGTCCACAGATGTTCGACGTCTTTGCTGATATTTAGATTAGCCGGGAGGCGAAAGAGGCAGTACATGCAACATGGCAGCGGCCAGCGCTGCATATTTTAAGCTCCAAAGCAGAGTATCGGTGATGTAACTCATGTGCTGTCCATTCTTTTTACTGTCATTGTTCTGACCCCAGCAAAAGGGGCTTTAATTGATTCACCTCTCACCATTGTCACCCTCTATAGGTGACCTAAACATGTTGTTATCCTCCTCCTGGAGTTAAAGAGATCTGTGAGCAGCTAATGAGCAAAGCCATCGTTAAGGACTTGTGGTATAGTTTATGAAATGCTGGGTTTTAACAAATAATGGTGATTTGATATTTTTTATATTAGATCTTTTAAAAGGATTCAGTATCTCTCTGCAATAATGATACCCTTTGGAGAATCATTTAGTCAGAGAAGAAATGTAAATATAATAAAGTCTGCGAATAAAGTAATTCAAAAAGGATGATACACATTTTTCAGTGGCTAGTCAACAGCTTCTGTATGAGGTGTGGTGCTGATGAAGAGGCATTTAAAGATATACAGCCCTACTATTAAGAGCAAAGAGCCAACAGAGGTGTTTACTGACCATTATTTAGCAGCTGAAAATGTGTTTAGAGACGTTTACGTGGCTGAAAGTGAAAGTAAACATAGACTCAAGCCTATCAAACACAGGACATAGCAGTACCGGGCTGGAATCTCGTTGCCCCTTTAAGTGGCTACACTGCAGTCTTGCCCTTCACATATCCAAACAAGCCAACACACAAACCCTCTGGCTTTTATCCAGTCTCGCACATACTGTACACACACACACACACACACACACATGCTTCCAATCCTCCAAGCCCGTGCCCTGTGAACCGTGACAGCTGTAGCCAGCTTGATTGACAGAGTTTGAAAGTCAGGTTCAAGTGCAGGTTCACACGACCCCCAGCGTTAGTTCGCTACCACCGTAAGGTTTTCACCAGCTCTGCCAACGCCTGTTCACTTATCTTCCACCAGATGCCTGTCACATGCTGCGATGTTTTCTGCCAGTCATCTCCCAGTCTCCAGCGTTTAATTAGTGCTCATTAAGGCCCGGGCTTTCTTTGTAAATAATATATGGAGAGAGTACATCAACATAAGCTGTCTCTGGAGGGACAGCAGCCATGAATAGTGAAAGCATCAACATGTCGTTTTTGCTACAGTTATTCTATGATCAAGCTTTACTAGCAGTGGAGGAGACATGGTTGTTGTGGCTTCATGAGTGCATGAGTGCATGGTGTGTGTGTGTATATATAGATAGAGGTGTGTTTGTAATGCAGTAGCAAAACATGTTTTGTTTTTTTTTTTTCTCATTACATTAAAGTACTACCTTTCTGAAAATAGATTTGTACTCTCATCCTTCATACTGTAGTAGGGGAGTGCATGCAGTAAGCAACGCTTGCATGCTTCTGTGCTCTCTCTCTCACACACACACACACACACACACACACACACACACACACACACACACACACACACACACACAGACCATTCAGCTTGCCTCGGATTTCCATATTCCAATATGTATGCCGATTTCTTCGCAGCTTCCTCCTTGTCTCAGTGGCTTACATCACATGAATGAGACGGCCCTCAACCATGAGGGCTAGGGTGGGATGAGGGGGGTGGGTGGGGGGTTAGACATTACCATACTGTATGCCTACATCAATGCACAACTTCAATAATAGGCCCTGTCATTGAAACAAATCACAGTCTTTCAGTGGCAGTGGCCCAAGCTACGCAAATTCAAATTTCATTTCGCCTCAGCAGAAAATTGAAGCAGGGGGAATTAACTTGTGATCCATTCCTAATATTTCTCCAACAATTTGGGGAGCCCTGGCGGGGCTACTTTATATTTCAATGGGGGACGCAAACAATTTGCTTGAGATGTATTACATTACACCCCCGAAGAATGACAAAATTGGCCACAGCACAGAGCGCCAAAAAAACAAGCCTAATCGGACTCTTCAATTTCACGGTGACACAGCCCGGTGTAATGAGGTGACTCTGTGACTCCCCTCCTCTCCTTGTGAAAAAGTTCAATGCCATTCAAAAAATGTAAAAAAGGAAGAAGTCGTTGTAAAGTGTTACTGTCAAACTCATTATGTCAGCTGGATTTTTTCCGTGTTCCTGATGAAATTACTTTTGTTGAAACATTTTCCTAGTCTTCTTTCTTTTGCTAAAGGCAGTCTAACGTTTGCCTTATGCTAATTTGTTGTTATGAAACTAAAAATTCAAGTTAGGTTGCACATTTATGCCCATTTCAACATTCAACAGTATAAATGTTTATTTTTAGATCCCATTATGCACACTGTGTTGCATATAATGATAAATGAATAAACAATATTTGAATAAATTATTTTCAAGATAACCTTGAATATGTTTCCTCACATGAAATTTGTATAGCACTTTTCAAGTCAAAGTGCCCGAACATTCATATTCCTTTCATTCAGTTAACAGTTATTATGTTTGTTTTTTAAATTGTGTATTTCCCAACAACATGAAGGTCAAACCCTTTTCCAATACTTTGTTTGTAGGTCAGTGTATAAAAGAGCAAAATAAAACAGAAGATAAAAAATAAGCTAAATTGAATAAACAGATTAAATAGCGATTACGGTACTGTCACACTGAAGGGCAAGATACAAAGTGAGCAGTCTTAAATTTAATTTAACCAGAGAACCAGAATTAAGCAAAGATTTTAAAGATCTGAGAAGTCTGGACAGAAAATAAGAGAGCAGCAGATCAGAAGTAAAGAAATCAGCGCTTCATAATCCAATCGCAGCATTTTACAATGTACATTAACATGAACTGGAGACTTGTCCAGTCAGATGGGATAGGCTCCAGCCCCACCATGACCCTGATGAGGAGAAGCTGTTACAGAAGATGGATGGACAGATGGATGGATGGATGGATGGATGGATGTTTTGACACACAGGAAGTATTTGAGAACTGGAGTATTGCAGTCCACCTTCTTGTGAGGACTCTGAGTCAACCGCAGCTGTCTGACTGACATAATAGAATGACTTGTAAAGACACCATTGCAGTGGTAAAGAAGTAAAGTGGTAAAGAATTTAATGCTTAATCATTTTTAAGAAGGTAGTAGGGTGATGTATCAAAATGTACATCTGAGCCAATGACTACACCAGGATTTCTGGTTTATTTGTGGTCTTTGACATGAAGCTGACCACAAATGAACGAATTTGATTTATAATGTTCTTTCTTTCTTTGAACGGTGGAAATTTTGTCTTTTAGGGATCTATAATATTAGCACTTTCCAATAACAGAATTGTAAAACACTGTATAATCAAGCATTTTTGTTTGAGATTCTGTTTCGGTGAAGGACAGAGGATCCCACAACGAATAATCATAATAGAAACAGGACCGAATTCCTGACTTTAAGATTAAATTTTCCCGTTTTGCTCCCTGTGCAGCTCACATGATAAACAGTGTTGCTTCCTCTCATGTATAAGACATCAAACAGCCTACCATTCCCTGTAAGGTGTTGGGCAGCTTATTCTAGTTTATCCAGGTAACGCATTGACATTCATCTAAAACTTTCAGCAAGGCCAAAGTTTCACTCAACAGCCTTGATCTCTCCATATCTGTCAGAGCTATCACTAGTCAGGATATGTGAGACTTTCCAAGTGTCTTGTCGAGAAAAGTTTCAGGAAACCTCAGTATGTATTTATACAGCATGGAGGCGCATTACAGGTTCTGACCATGGGCGACTTGTGTGAGAGAACAGGTGAGATACAGAGCTGAGGGAGGCTGGTTTGCTCACTCAGTCTTATCAGTCAGAGTGGCAGTCATGGGTTAAATCTCTAATGGAAAAAAAAAAGAAAAGAACTTCCCATCCTAAAATACTGTACAGCCATTTTATGTATCATGTAACTCCTGCATAAACATTTGCAGGTTTTAGAAAACTGTCTCAAGTTTTTATCTGAAAACATTTGCTGCCCCGTTTGTTTTATTTTTTTCCCCCCAAAGGTAGATAATATGTAATTTATTTTCCTTATCATCATGCTAGTGGTGACCAATGCGCAGGCATTGTAGCTTTTCATCAGTGTACAACCAGGCCCAGTGAGTCTCAGGAAATTATACCCTACCACCACAGCTGCAAACAATCAATTAGGTCAATCACATCATTGCCTCCACAAAAAAAGGAAAGAGAACCCAAGTTGAACCATAGGGTGCAACATGAAACAGACACAGTGCTGTAAATAGTGCAGACTTTAGAAGCACTTGGTGTATTGCAGGTCAAAAGATGTCAAGGTATTTAAATGCTGACTGAAAAGTAAACTTTTCAGGGGGCATCTAAGTTGCGTGCACGCATTGTTCCAGCAGCAATTCAAGGATTATATTTCAACGTGTAGGCAGAACCTGCTGCACTGATATAGAGTCACTGAAGTGCCATTGGAACGACGGTTAGCCAAGATGTTGAATCAACTTTTTATATAAACTTAGCCCATGAACTGACACGTCTATCAAGCCTTATGTTCATCTTTAATGTCGCTGGTTTGCACACATTTAGTAAAGACCCTGCACACCCACACGGGTGTTTTCACTTAGTCTGATTGAACCAGCAGCAGTCATTCTGATTCGTCATGGAAGGAGAAGTACAGGTGTTACTCATAACATTAACAGTGATTGACCCCGCGGCTCAGTGAGCCATGACAGCAGATGTACTCCAAATCTGAGATTTCTGAACTTCTGTTGTTTCTACTTTTTGGCTTGTGCTTAATGAAAACACTTAAAAACAGATGGGACCATGCACAATACCTGGAAACCAAAAAAAATTCAGCCATCATTGAGTATATTATTTACACCTGTGATTATCTAACTGTGACATGTCGAAATCTCTCCTGTGGAAAAAAAAAAGGCAGATATACAGCAAATGAAACCTTACACAACAGGAGAACAGGGGAGATGTCAATCAAACTCAGTCTGTACACACCCACATTGTCTTGAGTGGGCTAATTAGGCAAATAAGTGAAAACATCTGTGTGGGTGGACAAAACCTGAAGGGATATATTTGCTAAAATCAATTCACCTTTTTCCCCGAGCCCCATGATACCTTGCATGAATTATGGGCATGACTGACGTGGGAACAGCCTGACACGCCTTAAATGGGGTAATGCAATCATACCTCTGCCCTCTGCTCTGCACGGGTGCATAATCTGGACAAGTGTCCTCAGGTAGCACTAACAAACTAAGCTAACTTAGCATTAGCAAACAGGGACAAGGTGCACAGTCTGCAGATGCATCACTTCACCATCAGCTGCAATGAAATCGATAAAGTAGATAAATATGTCACTGTGTGAACCCGACACTGGTTCAGTGATTGAGGCAAAGTATCATGGAAATAGGAGTGAGGTGGACATTACTTACCAGTAACTTCAGTTATATTAAGTTCTTGTGTGGTCAAGACTGGGAACATTAATTCCCAGTTGATTACCTGTAGGAAATCTTACACTTTATGAAATCAGGGGCTTTAATGTTCCTTTCCTTGGAAGTGTCTGTAAGGTTCGACTTGAAAATGAGCAACAAAAATGAAAGTTTCCCCTGTCTGTTTAGGCTCTCTCACTTTGAGGTTCTTATTTAACGAGTTCTGTGCCTCCTCTCTTGTCTTGAATCAGAGACGCTAGAAGCTGTCACGAGGAAGAAAAGCTGTGTTAGACATGGTGAGCCTGTCACCACAGTGCCAAACAGCCAGGAGAAACCAAGGTTAGGCAGCAGCCAGACGAGAAGACACAGGGCACTGCAGCTGTCTGCTCCACAATATGAACATGAACCAGACCCTCACCTCACCTTACCTTACCTCACTGTAAAGATTTGCTCTTTGTTTCATTTAGCATGCAAATGTATTTAGTCAGAATAAAAACCAGCATCACATTATTCACAAGGTGTTCTTTTTTCAATGCGAGGCTTAAAGAAGGTAATGTATAACTGAGAAGGTCATGACAACGTTCATAATCAGATGAAGCCTTGAGTCTGTTTAAATGTAAAAACGTTGTTCTATTCAAAGTACAAAGAATGGTACATATTTTATATTTTCTTACTTAGATTTAATCTGCAGACAGTCTTTATGAGATATCGTCTCTGATATATATTCATCCACACCAGGTCAATGAACTTAAAAGGAATATTATTTATGATCAGCATTCAAATAGGTCATTTATTGAATTCAGCAGAGCAATGTGGTGGTTAGTCTGCACAATTCAAGAAATAATCCCAATAAAAACAGTTGACAACAATAATTATCGGGGCATAGTTTCTGCAGGAGGCAGTTGCAGGAATCTGAGACACCGATATCTCAAAACCTGAAAAAATAAAATAGAAATTATCTTTATAGTTGGATACCACCAGGGAGAAAATGCCGTTATGTGATTTTGATGAACTGAACCTTTAAGTAGTGTCCAGTAATGGCTACCTCTTACATGCACAACAATATGAGGCACACACTTCATCTCTAACAGTGTTCATTTCATCCTTTCTAAGAGCATTTGTACCCCCAGCTGAAGAAATGCAATTGATGGGAAGGACAGAGACGCTAGATCTCCAGTGTCTCCTAGGGGAGGGTCACTTGTTTGGGTAATGGATAATACCAATTGCTAGTGGGCTCTGCATGGTATAAAAGGTCATTAAAACTTTATGAAATGTGTCTTTGTAATGGTGCAGGTTCAAATAGCTGGACATACAGGGGATCTCTTCCCTCTTGTGACCCAAACCGGGGACAGAAAAGCTCTCTGATTTCAATATGACAATGCCGGCGGCAAAAGCATCTCATCCTGGAGCTCCCCTGAGTCCACGTCCTCCACTCTATCAGCGTGCTACCCGCACCGGTTGGGCCCGATGATCCAAATTTTGCTGGTTTTTAATTAAGTGGAAGGTCAAATCTCATCGCTCTTTTCTTCAGGGAGCTGCTGCTGTCTGCATGGCAGAAGAGCTACACCCAGTCATTAATTTTATGGAGCAGGGACTTTAATTGATTAAAAAGTTAAGGACTGTGGGGAATGCGTGGTAAGAGGCAGCAGCGTTTAGTTGCTGCGAATGCGGCCCGATATTCAGTCGCATCCATTATGGTTACTAATATTGTGAGACAACACGTAACCTGAGGAAAGACTGTGGCTTTCTGTACAGATTGACTGCAGAAGTTATTTCCAACCTTAATGTTGCTGTAGCTGTGGAAATGATGTAACTGTAAATAATGTTGACTATATTTGCACATGAAGTCCTGCATGATCAAGAGTTATATTATCTTTACATCACTGAAAACAGTCAAACTCCTGCTGAAACTGCAGTCAGATCTTCATAGACTGATTCTGGTATCACTAATGGTTGTGCTATTCTGGGCACTTTGAGCACCTCATCCCAGATATTTCTGTATTACTCACAATGCAGCTTAATTTTTAATCCCCCTCCCTATTTATAGGCTGTACCAGATGTTAATAAATGTTTCTAACATACTATAATACATATATCAGTCTATAACAACCAAACAAAATGAAAACAACTTTTTATTGTTTTTATTGTTAGAGTTTTTAGGTCAAATTGGCCCTTTGTTTCTATGCACTGGGTCTTTTTTCCCATGTGTTTATTTATTTATTTATTAGGATTATATTTATTATAACTTTATCATTGTACGGCCATGTGTTTATCTATTTTTGCTCACTTCTATTCATTGTCTATCTTTGTTTTTACTTTTTGCTCTGTGAAGCACTTTGAGCTGCATGTTTGGATGAAAGGTGCTATAAATAAATAAAGTTTACACAAATAATTATAATCTATATGTAACAGTTTTTACTCTCATAACTAATGTATAAACAGTTAATGAAGTGATTGATGACACAGTAACTGTTTTAGTACACAAACATGCAATAAATGCTTTATAACACACTGTAAAAGGGTTATATGCTAATATATGAATATCTATAGCTGTTACTAATTATAAATAATTTGTAATCTCACTTGTTACACACTATAAAATCGATGTTATTATAAGTATGTGTTTCATAGACTACATTTTGAACCATTCAATTCCTAACCGAGCACCTTGCACTCTCAACTGTGTGTTATATTAAAATAGTGTTACTCACATGTGGCTGTTACCAGACATCGACATTACTTTAGTGCTTTTCCACTGACTTTTTCCCTGCTGCTTATCAGCTCTACAGAACAGGCTATAGTTTCACTTGTTTCCCGCAGTTATCTATCATTAATGCGAGATGTCACAGTAAGGCCAGGAAGTCAATTAGAATGGATGTATTTCTGACTGCTGCTGTCATTTCTCTGTCTCATGTTCGCTGGCGATTGTAGGCAACAGATACCCGGCTCCTCGCTCTCAAATGGGAGAAATCTTCCCTCGGAAGCACTTTGTAAAAACAAACATAGTCATGATGTGAAACCATGAGCCGCCCCAACCCCTGGAGATGGGTAGAGTGTCAGATCCACTCGATTGTCTCCCCTCCCTAACTGTTTCTGTTTTTCTGTATCAACCCCCTAACCTCCCGAGAAGCTGAGGTCACTTGTTGTAACCTTTTACCCTCTTAGGAATAAAATCAAATACGGACAGTTATATTTAGATTACATGTCGTACATGAAACATTAATATCTCAACGTGACAACAAACACGGCCTCTGATAGAGCTCTTCACTGGCGGTAAACACGACTCTCACAAAACAAGGTTATATTCCGAAAACCTACAATTTACTCTGCGCTCATCCAGGCTGTTAGAAACACACAAACTCAAACAGCAACCGAATATTTTCCACACGCTTGGAAATACAAGCACGCTTGATCCGTGCGGTCAGAACAGGGTTGGATTTGGTTGAGAGTTGAAAGCCGTCGGGCCTTCTCTCCTCTCCTGTCAGGAGCATCTGTCAGCTCTGCCACAGTTCTGTCTAATAAACCAGCTCCGTCGATCGGTAGGGTTTCCTGCCTGAAGGCTCCCATGCCAAATAACACAGTCTGAAGAGAAAACTTTGAAGAGAAAGAATAAAGAGAATTCTCAGACTACGCAGCTTCTCTTTATGCTATCATCTCTCTATCAGATCCCTGTTTTGTGCTCAATTAGTAAATCTTACAGAGTGCCTTTCATTTCGCTCTCAGAGTGGCAAAAGTGACCTTATTCGCATCGCTGTTCTCTCCGCAGGGGCAGCAACAAATGAGGCCTTGTTTTTTTTTTAAAGGAGAGCATAATGAAGCTTTGAGGAGGCACAATCCAAGTCAGATAACCCACCAGGATTTCAATTTACCCCTGTCAAAAAATTTAAAAAGCACAAATAAACGCCGCAGCAAGGGCAGACTTTGTGCATTCCCTCCAGAGGTTTTTGATTCAATGGGACGCAGAGTGACGCCAATTCATGTGTCTTTCTTTTGTTGTTATCTTTCTGTCTCAGGTGCAAGTGCAACCTGCATGCCAACAGCTGTGTGTTCGACAAAGGGAAGCTGGGCTGCGAGTGTGAACACAACACCACAGGGTCAGACTGCAGCCGCTGTAAGAAGCACTACCACGGAAGAGCCTGGAGTGTGGGCTCCTACCTCCCTATACCCAAAGGAACGGCAAATATATGTAAGTATATCCAATGTTCTGTAGATATAGACTGGCTGTGGAGCTAATTTACTAGTGATACGGTTGGTGTTGGTGATAACAAAAGTTTTACTTATTTCCCTTGAGAGATTGTTGCACCTTCATTGCTCCTTTGCTTCTGGGCTGCACCTCTCCAAAATAATGTTTTTTTGCTCAGATCTCCAGAGTGTGTACAGTAAACTGAATTCCTACAGACACACTCTGTCTTTTATCGTGTGGATAATGACTGCACTCTGTGAGAAGGAAAGATAGAAGTACAGCAGAACATCAGTCTACTGACAAAATCCTACATTTTTGTCTTGTGTCATTTGCCTGAATTTGACTGCTGGACTGGATGTTTATTCCCCCCAAACAGCCAATTTACCAACTGTACAAACGTTATAGCTGATACGCAGCTAGCGACAGACTGTCTGTTGGAGTGTGTATTTGTGTGTGTTATTGCATTCGTCTGTGGCACTCTGGGTGAATTTGTGTCTAGTCACGTCTTCCCATTGACTTTGCCTCTGTATAATAAATAGAGGATTGAGTTTCTGGGTCTGGAAAGTGAAGCCAATGTGGAAGTGTCTTAAACCTGATATATATATATATATATAATATAACATACAGTATACTTTAAACATAAGGACAGCATTTTAAAGAGTCATTTGGAAGGCAGTGATACCATGACTCATTTTGTTACTAAGCGCTTGTGGAGTATTTCCACTTCTGGCTTATTTTTGCTGTTGAGACTTAACACTTGATAACATTCTTTTAATATTCCTCCAATACTTTAACACTGAATTCAGTATCCCCACCTCCACCTCATGACAAGTGGGACCTAACGCTGGATATTTTTCTGCCTGTTCACGTGGTAACTCTGAGGCAGAAGGTGCTCTTTTGCATTATCCCCATTATAATCTTGGACGGGAGTTGAGTCACATTTATCAAATCCCATGCCTGAGGCAGGGGGCTCATTGCCTCAATAAATCTAATACAGCCACTCAGGGATGTGGTGGTGGACAGCCAGGCGAGGCCAGATGGTGGAAGATCTAACCCTCTGGTCCTCCGTTCACACTGATTCAGCCTTACAGTCAGAAACACTCATGGCAGCAGTCTGTTGGGACTGACAGCAGGTTTTTCAGATGCTCACTTTGATTGTCCGACTTGAATTCTCAGACATGGCGCTATGATTAGATTTGTACATAGATATTATATTGCTATTGATCCGCTGATTTGGCACGAGCGCATTGGTGCAGTAATTTCTTGCTGTTCCTTGATGATGAATTGGGGGATTACACAGTCGTTTGTATGAGTGTGTGTCCTGTGCACAAACTGTGTGCATGCACGTGTGTGTCCATGCATGCCACACATTTGATTGCAGTTGGAGTTTTTTTTTTTTCTTCTTTTGTAGGAACGCTTGTGAACTCTAAGGAGATATTGCTGGATTTACCCCTGCACCTCTTCTGTGTTATGAGTCTCCCTGCAATGTGGTGCTCACTGTCAGATTGACAGGCCGTTATTAAAAAATCCAACACTTGGCCGCATCTGCACTGAACTGATGAAACCAAGGTCTAGCCATATCAAAAGCAATATTAGCACTTGTTTGGCAGTGGCATAAAATGCAATAATGTTGCACATGGAAGTGACGTAGCAATATTGGTCCCTCAGGTGTTGAGTGAACACACTTTTGTCTTAAATTATTCTTATTTCTCTCATAAGTAAAGCCAAGGCCCTGTAACATGCCTTTATTCATTATGTGAAGCTCATATTTCCTATGAGGATATTAAACATACAGCCCTCGTTTCAAGACAAATATGCTGAACGTGCAAAATGTAATTATGGTTTAATAGCTTTCATCTGTCATCAAGTCTTCCTCTTTAATCATAGAAGTCATTTATCTCACAGGTAGGAACAAGGCGAGGTCTATTACATATTCAAATCCCCGCACGTGCAGATATATGGACATACGTGACCCTTCATCTAATAAATTAGAGAGAGCCCAAAATGGAGCCCTGTGTTGCTATGGGCCATAGCTGTCAGTGGCAGAGAGTGACTGAGAGTGACTCAAATCCACGGCTTCCCTAAAAAGACGGAGGAGAAAAATCTGTAAGTTGCCCGCAGAGCCGAAGAGGAATCACTTGGAGAATTATGTTGACAGTCCACTTTACAGGGAGCGTCATCTCATCTTGTGTTCCAAAGCAGGTTCACAGGTTAAAGAGGGGTTGGGGGCTGAGAGTTTGATCAGACTGTAGAATGTGTTTTGGTTTCAAAGGGCAATATTGTTTGCCCTCCATTTCTCGTGCAGAGCGGCTATTGGTTAGGGATTGCAGCTTGCTTGCTTTCTTGCAAATTGGACCTCAAAATTTGTGCTTTTCCTGCTGCTGCAGTGTTGTGTACTTGCCAACAGTTGTCGTGAAGGCTCCAGACTGGTAATGAAGTGATGAATGAGGTGCAAACAATATGAAAAGCCCACTGAAATATAATCGCAGAAGGACAAAGCGGTGAAAATTGAAAAAAAGGATCCGAAATTGCACTAATTGCGGGGTAGGATTTGTCCGCTGATTACATTAACGAAACACAAAGATAGAGAAGGCGCAGTCAGACACTGGTAACACATGTTCCAGAGAAAGGGTGAATCAGGGTTGCCAAAGTCAGCTCCAGCTCACAGACACGGCCTTTTTCAGTGGTTGGAAATATATTTCAGAACTTTTCTTTCAGCCTACTGCCTTTGATTCACAGACAGATGATGTTTTTCTCGTGGTGCATTGCTAAGAGTAGTATTTTAGTTCTTAAGGTTTGGCTTTATCTTGTGTTTTATATACTGGAAATCCCACTAACCTGACAATCAGTGATGATTATGACTGACAGTTTGAATCAAATCAGTCAAACTGCACCTGCAGGTCATCCAGAGATTCACTGATTCAGAAATGATACAGAAACCAGCCACCAAACCACCGAGAAAAGCCGAGAGCCATCAAGCTGCGGATCACGCGCTTATTTATTCAGATGAAAAGAATTTTCCCGTATTTAGAGTTTTGATTCTGTTGACATTTCAACACCAGCAGACCTGTTATTATCATCAGAAGAGGGTGGTTCTTGGACCAAGGCAGCGGTCAGGTTTTCTGCAGAGCCAAGGCTGCTGCTGCTCCTGACACAGTGGGGACCAATTGGAGACCGAAGTGTTGGTGGGCTTTGAATTATTCAAGGCAAACGACACACACAAAACAGTTTCTTCTTGTAGTTTCATGAATAAAGTTTCATGAGTAAAATAACACGAGACAGGCTTTAATTAAATGTTTCTTTGCTCTCTCTCTCTGCAGGTATTCCTAGTAATCACGGACCAGTGCGTAAGTTGATCAAACTTTTGACTTGTTTGACTGATTATGTTGGTGTGAGAGTTTGTGCCATACGTGACCATTATCGTTCATCACAATGTTTTCCGCAGTGTGTTTGAATAGAACTGACCAAATTCACATTTTGAGAAAGCATTGCTTCTCTGCAGTGTAGCTTTAATAGTGACAATTCAATATGACAGTTTGAAATGAAAGAAACAACATTTGAAACAATCCCAGTGACAAAATTTACATAATTCTTTTCAAAAAATGATCCGTTTTTTCATGTTTTAGCCAACAAGTCATACATACTTCCCATTTCTGCTGACAGTTTTGCAAACCATGCTTTCCTGTTTCATATTTTGGAAATCCTATCTGTCTGGGAAATGAATGGAAAACAATGGCTAATTCCTGTTTAACTTAAGCTTTGCAGATTTTGTGTTGAATCACACACCAGAAGCAGATTTTAAGAGGCTCTTTGATTTTCATATTGTACAAAAATGAATGGAAATCAGTGCGTGCCTTAAAGGTTTCCTACCCTTGTTTTAAAGAAGAAATAATGAATCATTGTTTGCAAAATGGTCCGCACTAATTTTAAGTATATGATTAGTAGTTAACGAGCTGAATACTATATGAGTCCTGCATGTTTGGGCCGCTGTATCAGCCGGCACTATTGAGAATCCTTTTCTCTGCACTCTAGAATATTTGCTCTAAGCACACAGACAGATATTTGCCCAAAGCCAGAGAAAAGAAAAACACGTTTTTTATATAAAGACGTGTTTCTCACCATGCATCCCAGCGCATGTTGATGCCTGAAGGTGACTCCTCATACCGGATAACAAAAGCAGCTACCATATGCACATGTCTCTGCCTTTGTCTTGTGAAACATTCACTCATTTAAGTTGCATGCACACTCTTCTACATTTATTTCTCCAAACAAGTGGCAGAGATTTTGCAGTCACTCATAGGCAATTTAGCCCAGATAGCAAATTATTGTAAAAAGCAAGACTCTATGCATGCTGTCCCTGTGCTTTAACAACATAACAGCATGAATTATATGACAACTCAGTTTAATATATATCCTTTCCCATTTTTACACAGATCGAGCAAATGCTTCATCTCTTGGTGTTGCAAATCGTAACCAAGGTAGGCTCATAGGCTTTGTAACTTCAGCATGACATCAACAATACAAAGGAAGAATTGATTGCTTATTGATTGACAATTTGAGGGGGGAAAACGTCTAATGTAAAATATGCAGACAGCAGTATGCAGTAGATTGTTTTCCCAAAGCCCGAATGCTTTCATCCTGCAAAGGAGAGAAACACACGCTGGTCCTTACAAGGCAGACCTTTTGTTGTGAGAACACTGCAGGGAATGGACCACATGTCCACAGCCTCATAACCCCTTTGATCATGCCCTCTTTTTAAATACCCAGAATGCTCTCTGGGGGTGCACCCTTTCTGCCATGCTCACAAGGAAAAAGAAAAAAAAAATGGAAAGAGGAGAAGGAGAGAGAAGGAGAGAAGAAGCTCCAGGGGGGTTTATGTAGATTGATCTCAAGCTATCTCCAGCTAATCCTCAGGCCCAGATAGCCTGTGTGGTGTGTGTTAAGTTGCATCTGCACGACTGCTCTCACAGCCAGAAGAGAGGGGAAAAACATTAAAAGAGGATTTCCACAATCAAAGGGGAAGGTGTCTCCGTCTCTCTGGTCCGGGCTCACAAAGCTGGGAATGAGATGTATCTATGAAAATAATACAGTGTCACTGCAGTCAGGGGTGAAAAGAAACCTGTTACTGCTCTGGAGTGGATTACAAACAATTCTGCTTTCCTGTGTAATCTGCGTCATTACCATATAAAGTGTCGGAACACAGAATCAATCAAACATATATGGCAATCTCAACAAAAAGCTTTTACGTGTAGGTGTACTGCATTCGTTGCACTTATGTTAGCAGATCTAAACGCCCCGTGTCAGTAGGTGTTTTCATATAGGAGAAATACTTCAGTGCTAGGGCAGGTGACATTTTCTTTAGCGGAGAGGTGACATTTTATAGTGCAGCAGCAGTGTCTCGAAGGAACAACAAGGAAGTTATTTAGCATTTGCAATAACATGTTAGGCTGTTTTCATTATTAATCAATCTACAAATTTAACTGATTAATCAATGAATAGTTTGGAAGATCAAACCTCATAGACTGCAGACAGTGAGCTGCAGTCGGAGAATGTTTGATTATCAAATCGATTACTCCGATAGTTGACAATTTTCTGTTGTTTGGCAGCGAGTAATCGACTCTTTGTTTCATCTGCTGTACTATGGCTAAATAACAATGTGCTTCAATCTCAGCCTGAACAAGGTTTGACTGCAAAGGTGATCGCAGGAAGGGTGAAATAACTCTTGATGACATCCATACTAATTCCATACAGTACACTGCCACTTGTGATAACATGCTAGTTTGCGACATTTACAGTAATCCAGTGTGTAAATATTTTAAAACTATTTTTAAAAGTAGCTATGAAGGAAGACTGTTTTTTTTTCCTTTCTTGTCAAGTTTAGCGCTGGACGTACAGGGAAGGACCCTGAGGAAGGGAGCGACGCTGTTCATAATACGCCTGATAGCACCTCTAAAGATGACTTGGAAACAAACACACATGTCTTGTTACATGCCGTAACTATCTCTTCATTAAAAACATCCAGCCACTGCATTCCAAGAGATAAAGACATGCGCAGCATGTAACTCAGCAAATAGTTGCATACACAGCATGTGCTCAAGGTTTCTGCCTGTTTGTCCTTGTCAGTGTCGCCATGTGCTTGCTCATGGTGGGGATTGTTGAGGCTCTGTAAATAATATTAAAAAGAGTAATCTATATGGAAAATATCATGAGGTGGTTGGTAAAGGATGGAGCGTTGGTGAAGCCACATTATCTTGGGTTAGTTTGCTTACCCTGTGTTTAATAAAATTAGATTTAAAAAGCTTACAAATTCTGCATATTTGGTATCAAATTAAAGAGGAAGTTTTGTATTTTTATGAAAACAACTTCATAACTTCATTGTCATTCTTCATTTCTTTCTGTTTTTAAGATAGCGCTGTCTGTTGATTGAGCAGGAAAAATGCTCATTTGAGTGAATGTTCTCAGCAACAATTCTTCTAGTGTCTGGATGGTTAACATACACCAGTTTAGTATCAATCCTCAGCTGTCTATTTACCATAATTTTGAAGTATTCTTTCAATATAACTGCAATCTTCCATTTCTTCTGAACTGACGAGCCTTTACTAACGCAGGACATGTACTTTAGTAACAGGAACATCCGGCACGTTCTGTCTTCAGACGCAGGATTGTATCCCCGTCACTGTCAAGTGTTACTATGCAGCTGACAATTTATATTGAACTTGAGAGCCTGGAGTCATGACTAATGATGAAGGCTTCATGTTAATATGATAACAGGAGGCATGGCTGAACGCAGGTTTCAGCTTACCCTGACATCATGGCAAAAGATATTGATTCAGTGTAATTGAAGCAACACCATTCGGTCTCCAAGCATATAATTAGCAGATCCTGTATCTGAAAACTGTCTCCAGTTATAGTTAATTGCACTGATGAATCTATAGTTATAAATGCTTTTTAAAACTATCAAATTAATCATTTTGAATATGATTTTTCTTCCCTGATGTAATTAAATAGAGGCGTGCTGTCTCTCCGGGGTTTTTCTTGTAAAGAAAGAAAAAGGGAATCTTTAATACTCGCTCCCTTTCAGGCTTCGCTCGACAGCAACAAAACTCAGCGATTCATGTAATATCAGATCTGTTAATGTGAAATGACACATTTAAAAAGGTTCAATGGGACTTATTTCTACCACATAATATCTAGATCTCCCACAAAAAAAGGAGTGACAGGAGCTACGGTCCATCGATTTGTGACTTTTACCCTGATATCACGCTGTGATTTGCTGTATCTCGGAGTCTTGAGTCACACAGCGTCTGAGGACATCAAAATTCACTGAGATGAGAGGATTAGTGAGCTGCCTGAATATGTCAAGGAAATAAACAGATTGCCAGAGCCTCTGAAAAAGTCACAATAAAATGAACAATATGTCCGTTATTAGAGTACTATAGAGCATAAAATGTGCCATAATTGACAAAATAATACAATCTGTCTGTTATACAGTCTTGAGCAGGACAAGAGAAATTTTATTCAGCTCTTTATCTTTCCCTGTTGTGCTGTTGCTGTGGTGAATTTCTCCATGTTGCTTCGTGCAACACCAAGGCCCGAGGATGGATCTGTCATAACAGTTATACTGCTAAAATGTCACACATCTGACAGAGGTGTGAGGCACACATATGTCTCAGAGAGAGTACGCCGGTGCTTAGCCGGGTTTCAAATTTTTATGTGTTCTCACTTGCTGCCAGCACAAGCATGAGGGTGAGTGATGTCACAAAGGGCAAATTTGTCAGGTCCCCTACATGAGACGAAAATCATGATATTGTGTTTTATCTTTTATTAAAGGGACACTTCAAAAAGTTTGAATGTCATCAGGGTTATTTCGACATAGTTGGGCCTGTGTTACAAACTGGAGGTATGGAGTGTGAAATAATTAAATAAATAATGAAAATATTGCCACACTTGCCAGGGAGTGTCTAAAAAGTAATACGTTACTGAGTTGCATTATGGGAAATGTAGGATCTAGTTTTTAGCCAGTCACTATATGAGCGTTTTTTTCTGAGTGACACAAGATAATTGACTTATTTTACACTATATTTTATCCTGACAGCAGAACCCTGTGGCTCCACAAAGACACCGCAGGCTTAAGCCTCTGGAAAAGAAAACTAATTGGGCTAGAAATGCTTTTAGAAAGACAATGGTCCTATGGGTCTGCTGGAGGACACACAGATTATCCTTTGGCCACAGGCAACAGAGTTAATGTGTAGACTAGACGACGGAGGCTCAGCTAATCCCATGGAAATTTTTACCAAAACACACAGAGCAGGTGTTTTCCATTAGCTGTAAAATTAGAAAGCTGACTCTACTGATTGGGGTGTAGCCAGAAGGCCATTAATGCTTAAACCCGCTGAGGACACGGCAGCAGCACTCAGAGATTTAGGAGTCCATTTACGTGCAAAGTTTAAGTACAGACACTTCTGCCCTCGAAAGGTGTTCATTTTACTCGAGGTCTTCATCCTGTTCAGACCAACGCTGTCAGGGCCTGAGAAATATTTGGGCTGGGCTCAAGCCTAAATTGCATTAAGATAAGGCTTCATTATAAACATTGCAAGTATAATTAAACCAGCAAAAAGTGTTCAGAGAAGTAATTTTCTCTCAATGATGTATATGCATACAATGATCCCTGTCTGTTTTGCTAAATACTTTTTTGCTAAAAACAGGCACCTGCTGCTGAGAGTGAACCAAAACAGTAACTTTTCAGCACTTAAAAATAAAAAAATAAGCTGATCGAGAACTACAGATTTCACTTTACATACAGTATGTTGATCCAGTGTTAAAAAATATTGATTATAGCCACTTAAAGGTCCAGTGTGTAGGATTTTCATACCACCTAGCGGTGAGGTTGCAAATCAGACCAAAACATCTCACCCTCTCCTTCCAAGCATGTAGGAAAAAGCAAAAGGCCATCTCTAGATCAGTGTTTAGTTTGTCTGTTCAGGGCTACTGTAGAAAAAGTAGTTCAACATGGCGGACTCCGTGGAAGAGGACCCACTCTCTCTGTAGATATAAAGGCGGAAATGCAACAATTATTATTTTCAGGTGATTAAACACTAAGAAACATACTAGTGAATATTATGTTAAATTCCTGCCAATAGATCGTCCAAAATGTTACTTTAAAGTATTACATCCTTACATTTGAATCACCAGGTGTCCATGGCAGGGAGGACAATGTTTTTAAAGGGAATGAGAGGAGCTGATCGATGTCGGCCTTTATTACACCCGATAATATTATAGTAACTCTAATCCAACTGCTTTTGAAGCCGCGCTACTGCCTCCAATTATGAAGATGTGTTCCTCGCGCTCACGTGTCTGCACCATAATTTGGTATTGATTTGCCCTTTAAAAGAAAATGAATGTAAACAAACAGCTTATTCATGATGTGATTTGCAGATCAGGGCCTGTTGTGTCTGTGTGCGTGTGTGTTTCATCTAAATATAGACATCATGATGTCATATTCACAGAATTGATTCAAAGAGATTTAAAGTTTAGTGGCTGATTTTTTAATCTAATTTTTAAACTGGCTTCTTGTTCAACGATCATACAAGGAGAAATCTAACACCTGCAAGAACTGCGACATTTGCTCTCACAATACGATCACTATCAGTCTTTACATAAATGCATAAAAACAGTTAAAGGCTGTCGCACCAAATCTCTCAGGATTTTTGAAAATAGAGAGTAATTTACAACACTCACAATCCCATATTGACAATAAAGCCAAATATCCACAGGCGGGATTTCTATTTAGAGCAAATAACAACACTGGTGGTGGCGTGAAAGGGACGGGAATATTATTAAATTAATCGCAATACCGATGCCTTTTTAATCAGTTTTGGCAAGAGCGATGATTATTTGTTAGGTTTATTCTGATGCATGAGCCACATTACTGAAAACCAAAAAATGTGATTACTATTTATGCAGGGAGAGATATCCAATTACACAGAAATCTCTTGGCAAATATTACCTCTTCCAGGATTTCACCTCTGCCAGCAGACGGGCTTCCTGGGATAATTGAGTCGTGAGGGTTTTTGTCTGGAAATGTGAATATCAGCTTATGTAGTCTTAATCAATCCATATCAAAACCAAAAAGTGTTTCTCGGATACTCTCGGCACTCTCGGATATTCCCTCCTTTTCTTCTAACCTCGTATTGTTTGTTGCTAAAGTTAACCGCAGAGAAGAAAATTAAAGCAATTGTTGAATTACCTCGAAATGCTTATTTGCATATCAAAGGGAGTGGTGGTGTAGGTGGAACCAGGTATCCGTCCCATGTCTTCTCCTCTCTCTCCTTCTTTGAGTGTCATTGTGCCAGAGGGAAGCAAAATGTAATTCTCCCGTCCTGCAGAGAGTGGCTGTTTCACAATACGCTGGCATCCTTTGATTCACTAATCATTCATTTCACCTCATCACTGCCATGGTTTGTTTGCTCTTTTGTTTTGCCAGGATTATTTGCTCCAAAGTCCCTTTGGTGCTCCTAAAAATATCCATGAATCCATAAAATGTCTGTCTATGTTCTTTTGTCATAAACAATCATTCAAGGGAAGACAGGCTGTGGGCTGCATTCTTCATACAGTATGTGCCCTGGTTATCTGTCTCCTCCGTCGTCTGCACACCACACAAAAGTCCTTGGTTTCACCCTCCCTAATGTGTCAGCTGTGCTCTAAGGACACAGAGCGAAGCAGACAGGACAAGAAGAGGCAGCTTGTGCCCTGTGAACTTGCCTGTTGATGTTCTCTGCCGCCCTATCGCTGAGTGATCTATTAATCACCCCTTTCTGTCTCCCCTGCCCTTTTTGCTTTGTCTCCGCAGCTCGGGTGTGTGACAACGCGATGCTGCGCTGTCAGAACGGTGGCACGTGCCACCACCATCAGCGGTGCCATTGTTCCCCCGGTTTCACGGGCGTCCTGTGCGAGAGAGCTCGCTGCCAGGGCCCCGGGGAGTGCGATGACCAATTGTCTGGACGGGCCTCCTTCAATCATCCCCCCATCGGCCTCCAGCTCGCTCTCACCCTCGTAGTGCTCCCGCTATTGATTGTCTCCCTTTGCTGAGAGACCAGGACGCCCTCCCACCCTCAACCAAAACCCTAAGACCACATATGTTGAGACTGAACTCTCAACCGTAAGGACATGAAGGACAAAGGATGTCTGGACGATGTGCTAAGAATACAATATAAGCAACTCTTTTGTATCTCCGAGCCACAGTGGCAGGTGTTAACTAGTGCAACTGATGCGCACTGATGTGTTATACTGAATATTAGATGGATTTATGAAAGGCTTGGTGAAGTCACTGCTGTCGTATGTCACAGAGGAAACGGTTGGAGCCCTCGCTGTCTGATTATGTCATTGGCTGATACTTCATTAAAGACAGACTGGAGACTCGGATAGAGCCACCCACAATCTGCAAACTGTACAAAACTAGACACACGATTTCTAAGTATCATCTGAAGTTATTAAAAAATAATAATGTGGACGGGGACATCTTTAAACATCTTGCCTCACTGCCTCCTTCCTTACGTGTTACCTTCTTCCCTCTCTCCTCCTTTCCCTCACTCTTCCCTCGTTCCCTCACTTTCTCCCCCTTCCCTGTGCTTTGGTGACTCTGGTGATTTTCCTTTGCTGAAGGGCGTCTGTTGTTTTTGCCAAATGCTGCACATGTATTATTATCAAGCCCCTTGCCAAGTACCGATCTAGTACTTTTGCTTTCTTTTTTCAGAGGCTTTGTAGTCATGCTTGAGCTCACCTGTATGGGGGGGAAAAAAAAGTTGTAACATACTGTAACTGTATTTAATTTTTGTATAAAACAGATATTTTCATGACTACGCAAAAACAGAAAGATGTATTACTTGTTTTCTATTGCTGCCGATGCGCCCTAGATGTGGACTATGAGCGTGAGGAGTTTGGTTGTATTATGATTTCTTTGCTTGTGTGGCATGGTTCTCTTCATTTGAGAGCTGCTGTCAAAAACTATGTTTACATACACACTTACACAATACACTTCCACCAAAGGGAAAAAGAAAAAACATGTCTTTGTCTTGTTGTTGAAAAGTAGTAATTTTATTAAGTAGTAATATAACATTTGAGACAAGATGTGTGGAGTATAGAAGTGTATTGTTTGTAGATAGACACAAGCCGATGACAATAGCTGAATGTCATTTTAAAGGATTTTCGGACGCTATCGATGCCAATTATTGACCTATTCACTGAAGCAACAGTTGTTGGTAACAATATATGAGTCAGCAGATGACCTCCCGGGTCTAAGGTTGTTTTTTTCCGATGTGCTGTAACCCATCCTTGTTGTGCTCATGAAATGTGGGAGAATCAGACAAATCTCAAGCCAAAATCCCATCAGCTTTATGTAAATTTAACAAGAAGACTTGGGGTGGGGAAAGGAGATTGCACGGCTGTCGCAGAGGTTGTCCGGCTCAAATCTTTAATCAGATCTAATCCTTGAATCAAATGGGAAGAGGGGAAGGTTTTCTGAGCTGGTACGGTTGAAAGCCTGCATCCTGCTGCGGGAGCCTCCGAGAAGCGACACGTTCAGGCAATGAGCTTTAATTCATGGAGGGTCAATGAATAGAAATGAAGTCGCATCCCACTGGGTGACATATTGAGCACTGAGACCAATTTCATTTGAGAGATTAATTTTCCTCCCGAGGTTGTCATGAAACACCTAATTGTGTTAGAGTCTACTGTAAGTGCCTCTCATTAAATGACACTGTTGATGAAAAGAGTAGCGAATGCCTTTTTTGACAGACGCTGGGCTGGGAACGCATCTTTTGGAAAACTAAGATTATTTAAAATGGGATAGTGCGATGTGTAAAATAACTGGAGAGGGATGAACTGTTGGAGAAAACACAAGAAGCAACTATAGTATGACTGTCAATTCATTTTAAATAGAAAATAAATCAGTATCATGGAAGAACTGACCCAAACAGCGATAGTCCTATCATCATTCGCAAGGCACAGCCGGTCAGGTTTTGGATTTCTCCATATATGTTGGAAGCAGTGATCACTGGGCTTTAATTAAGAGCAAATATACAGTATAAAGAGCTTAATTAAACCTTTCCAAACCAAAAATACAAGAGTAAATATCTAAGAAATGGATTAAACTCCATTGCAAATTACACCAAGGCCAAGATGTATTAAATATTTAGTGGCGTTACAGGTTAGAAGGGAGAGAAGAAATGTCCACGATAGCACATCCACCATACTGCTTTCCCACTACGGAGGCCACAAGTGACTATGGCGTATCGGCGCCTCTTTCCCGTTCTCTACTGGATGTGAGGAAGTTTACGCTCAACCTAGACATTTCTCTTGTAACATTTAAAGTGAAACATACTGTTGAAAAACACAAAAAAATAAAGCATCTAACCTCTGTCTCGCTTGTCAAAGTATGTAAGCTTAGCATCAAACAGCGAATAATCGCAGGACTAACTAGTCTAGCTCTACACTGCAGTACAATGCTGTTTCTTAATTTTCATCTTTTCCATCTGGATGAACTGGTGGAGAAGCTAACTTTTTTGCCAGACTCCCACCTTTAACCTGTCTTTTTTTTTTCTTTTTTTTTTTGCACAATATTATGTAACCATCGACTTGGATCTTTTTTTACAGAGCTCCATTTAAAACAACTCAGTTGGAAATGGTAAGCTGTCAACTGGAGACAGCTTTTTTTAACCAACTAATGAAGCTAAAGTTGGCCTTAATAGCTAGTTGGCTACAGCAGATAAAATCACCAGTGACAGTGGTTATTATAGCCGGCTAAAGAAGTTGCCAGCTAGAAATGGGAAAACCTCATTATGTCTATGTATCTGAAATCAAGGACTCATTGGAAAGAATTAAAGAATTTGAAGAATTATGGTGAATCTGTTTTGGTTATCGCTGTAAACTTCATTCATGCCATGCAAGAAAAGAAAGCTTGAAGGGCGCAGCAACAGCAACAATGGGACCGGGTTTAGCGAAAAGTCAGTTACTGTTTCAAGCTTGCAGTTGTGACTAAAACTCACAAATAAGTATGTTTTTTATCCCAAATACAGGAACAGCATCATCTATCCAGCGTTACAGTTGTAACTTCTTCTGTGATTTAATAGTTTTCTTCAAGGTTCCTCTCTCTGAACTGCCTTTGCAGAATGTGAAGTGGCACACTTGAGACCATTTGAGGCGACAGTTGGAGAAAAAGGATCTTTTGAGCGTGTTTAATGGCCAGAGTGTGTATGTGAAAGACAATTACCTTTATGACATGTTAGTGCAATAAAATTGGTGTTTCGTGACACTTGCTCCTGGCTTTAGGCTATATTTAGCTATTAGCACAAAAAAGTTTTAAGGTTAAATCCAAGTCTCTTGTACTTAAATGCAGATTATGGCACAAACAGTTGATGAACTGCTGGATGGAGACCATTGCTCCGCCTCAAGTGCGATATCCTGCTAACACTTCAGCTACGGAGGGAAAATGAGCACCATAATTCCTCCGCATGGCTCGCTTACTGTTAGAGTGTGGGCACGGGAAGATTTAAAGCAACTTTCTCTTTTTTCTACACCACATTTAAAGACCTAAGAAGGAGCGGTGACTACAACATATGCATTAATATATTTTCTAATACTATCGTGAATAGCAAAACAATATAAACCTAGATATTGCAGCACTAGAACATTATGATAAAAAAACTCCTTGGTACAATTTTGAAGTGCGTCAGGGGTCAGAATTCAGCGCACGACGAAAAGACCTGAGGATATTATACGCTAGTTATGTTCCCCTCGGTTCCATGTCACAGCATGCCTTGTCCTTCCTCCTTTCACATCTAAGGCTCAGGAGGGGGTATTAGGAGGACATTTTTAGACACGAGGAGTCCTTGTGTTCTGCCACTGTCAGCACTGGTGGCACCAACAGAACGTTACATAACATAAGACAAGGGGTATTCAGTATCTGGGAAAGAAGAGGGCTCAGCAACATGACTGGTGCGCTCAGCTTATGAGCAATCCAATATCCATATTCAGTTCATCAATGACACTCTTTGAAATGCACAGCAGTCACAAAATGAATGCATACAAAATGAGCAGTGCGATATAGAGCTTCACATTTTTTCCAAACAATTTAAACATTGCTATTTCTCACGGGGGAGCGTCGAGTTCAAGTTTCTCCCTCCGACTGTTTTGAAATGAAAGGTTATGAAGAAAGTTCAGCTTGTGTTTTATTGTAGGACTGTTCAGAGGGATGTTTACTGTAGTCTATAGCTCACAAAGTTAGAGGTCGCAGGTCTTTCCACTTTGCACAAGTCTACTTCTGTGTTTGTATCAATAAGTCGTCCTTGACCAGTCACTGAGCGAGTCTCAGCTGCTGGCTCGATCATCGCTGTAACAAAAGAAAGTGCAGCTTTCCTACAAAGACATTCTCTTCCGTTTAGCAGCAGCGCTGTTCATAGAGCAAAGGCAGCCACACAATGGAAGTTACTTTATTTATTTATTTGCTTGTCAGTATGTTTTTGTTTGTTCAAATAAGAGATTTTAAAAAAGAAAAAAAAATGTTACACCTTGCCCTGAAAAATTATTGCAAGCACCAGATTAAAACTAATTACTGTGTTGTGCAGTTTGAGACGTTGATTTCATTCTATTTTTATTTTCTAAATGTCACAGTCTATAATCTATGTCTGAGCAACATGAATTTCTTCAACTTTAAAGGTCTGGTCACGCCATAAAGTGGCACAATTAAATCAATCTGCTCATCTTCGTGAGATAGTTGCCTAGGTACTATTCACAGGGCTGTGGCAATCAAGCTCATCTCTAACACACTAGTCTGGTGGGACCATGCTAGTCTGACAAACCAGCTCTCCAAGCACTGTGGAAAGTTCACTGCCCCAGTGAGCTTGCTAACCTGTCTGTTAGCTTGTTTGCTGACTAATAAGTTCATTTTATTTAAAATATGTATTCATGCCATCGACTCGAACATCGAAAAGTGGATGAAGCTACCTCTCCACCTCCACACGAAACTGCCCAGACAGCTTGCTCTTGATCAATGGCGTTCATTTGTGTGTCAGAACGCACCAAAGCCAAACTCAACACAACAAATGTGTGTACATGTACATTGTCAATTCTGTTGAAATGAACTGATTTCACTACAAAATTGTATCCCTTAAAAATTGTGATGTGATGTGGCCTTACAGCTCAATCCCACCATCAGACAGCATAAAGAGTCAGGTCAATTTTCAGGAATAAAACACCCTGTGCAGACTTCCGATTGTAAAAACGGGCAAAAGGAAAACTGTTTAACTGCGTAGTCTACTTACTTATGGTCGAAGGCACTTAAACCAAGTAAAAATAACCAAATCTGAGCAAGTTAACAAAGTCTGCCGGGCAAAATTCTCCCCTTCTGAGATGCTCCTTGTGGGATATGAAGCCGCTTGGAGAGCAGACCAAACCTTAGTAACCTGCAAAATTTAATCAGATTTCTTCCCCCCAAAAATAACAAACTTATATTAAAAAGGTGTGCAACTGCAAATAATCTCCACAAAGAGAAATCAGTGATAGAGGGTTGGACTTGTATCCACCTTTTACATATCATCACATGGGTCGTGTTATTTTAATTAAGATGTACAAAGACAGGAATAGAACGGGCAATGGCAGTATTAGATAAGTGTTCTTTGAACCCATAAAAAGAGGTTGAAACACCCGTGTAAAAATGCACCTCGTGTGCTTTCATGCGTACATTTGTGGCACAGTGACTCACCAGCGTCCATAGGACTTTCCGGGCCTCTCCAGTGTAATCAATTTTTCAGCTTCCAGCGGCAGAAATTGTATCGACTCCATTTATGTGGCAACACATCAGGAATGGCACTTATGGAGGGGTGGGAACAGCATCCCATCTGTGGCTTTATCAAACTCCTATTCACATCCCTGACATCGCAAGGACAGCTGGTGGGTGGTTCGCAGGCTTGGCGCACAGAGCCACTAGAATCACTAGTACACTAGAATCAATAGACAGAACAAAGAGGAAGTTAAACTGCCTCAGCTGGATTGTAATGGAAATACCTTTCTGCCTACTGCTCTTTCAGAGTGTTTGAAAGTGACTAAACGGGGAACAAGCCACTCTGCCTTCATCCATTAGTTCAAGAAAAATTCTACATACAACACAGGTCATGAAGACTATATTATACACTTTGTGAGGGGTGTGATGCAGTCAATATAAGCGTTAAATTGTGTGCTAAAATATGGAATTAATATTATTTATTTGAAATGTATAGGCAGCTAAGCAGGAGTGTTTAAATTCGTGCTCTAAGCAAGAGCTATAGGAAAAAAAATCTGCTTTCTTGTCACGACCACAAACCAATCTGATGTCCCCTCATTTCAATACAATCTAGGGCAGCAATCGGCTCTTCGGCTACAGATGGTAATCCTATTCAGTGTCACACACGATCACAACTCTTGTCTATTTTTTCTCAATGCCAAATCCCGCACTTCTGGCCTTCAGTACCACACCTAAATTGCAAATCAAGCCCGGCTGGGATTGGCACCACCGACGCCCTGTTGAAGAAATTATTTATGTATCACACCGAATCCGTCCATAAATAAAAGATACGATTCACAGCCTGTTCCAGAGATCCCGGCGCTTCGAAGAAAACGGTTTATCCTCGTTTTTTTTGTTTTGTTTTGTTTTTTTTTACGCACTGGGAGGGATGTGTGGATGTGTCGGTCCCCTGGTTTCATATAAACACCTCTGCTTGGGAAAACATGTAGTGGAATGTGTAAGAAATTATCACCAAATCACATTGCACACAAAGACTGATTTTTAAAAAATCATACCCAGGCCAATGTTAACATTTGGTATTTTAGCTCTACCATACAGGAACAGAGATAGGGTTAGGCACCCTGAGTGCCGGAAAGGATACTGTATGTCTTTTTGCTCAAAGGTTGCTATGGGCTATGGAAAGCATGCACATATTGATTTCACCCTTTTGTTCATCTCGGTTTATCTAGTGGCACCAATCATGCACATAGTCTTGGTTTTATTTGACCAGATTTTGAGACATCTATGAGACATCTTCATCCACCTTGGAGGTGGAGATGAATTTAAGTAGTGACGCTCATAACAACATTGTAAGGACAGAAGCAGCTGTCAAGGTACAGTAGATAGGATGGAGTAATCCGTGCGACACAGTCACTTCTTTTCAACGTGAGTCAACGCGCATCAAAGCTGGGAAATAGGTCAGTGATGCATCCTGATGTGTTTGCTCGCGTCAGCCCAAATTGGCATGGGTCGAGATGCCGCCACTGTGCAGGCTTACATACGGAGATAACAATGAGTACAAGTGCTTTGATGGCCGTCATACAGTGCAAGCTGCCCTTTACGCAAAAAAATTCAAAGCACAGCCTTGTTTCAGAAGCAACGTCCAGTTCATATGGTTAATTCATAGACCTGACTGTCAGTTTTCAAAAGGGATATTTCTTTGGTGCTGAACACTGGCACATTTTTTGTGGCGACTTTAGTTGATCCTTCAATGCTAGGTGGATGAGAGAGGATGAAAGGAGGTGGTTGCAATCTGCAGCTACTCGTTAGAAGCCGCACCAGACCAGCGGTTTTGTTTTTGTAATTTGGGCGAACTGAACTTCATCATCTGATAATGTTTTGTTATTGACACCTCATCTACCAAAACTACCAAAATAAGTGAACTGTGCACTGTGTGCAATTGCGGTAATTGTTGCCGATCTCCAGCCGCTAGCAACGTCTGACATTATTTTAACAAAATCTGTTTGCTCAAAATTTGCTCCACATGTTACAAACCAGTGTTGACAATGGCATCGATTAATCCGAGGACTGCTGTCTTGTGTACTGGCGAAAGGAGAGACACAGGTGGTGGCGGTGACAGAAAATCCCAAAACAAAGAGCTGCTACAAAGATGCAGTTAGAGAGGAAACACACACAGACAGACAAGCCAGAGAGACAGACTGGCAGGGACACAAGAAGAGGTAGTTTAGGGGCAGACGACGGGCAGACAAAAAAAACCCCAAAACGATTCAAGTTACAGTGGGGAGAAATATGGGAGGGAAGACGAGGGATCACAAAAGCCAACCATGAAACAATAGTTCCCTGATGAAAAGAGGCAGCAGTAAACACAAACTCCCCTCTTTGGCAGGCCCGGAGGAAGGGATTGGAGAAAAAGAAGGAGACGGAGGAGGGCGAGAGAGGAGCAGGAGGCGCGAGAGACAGACGGGCCCTGCCAAAGCGGCCCCCCAATGACGGCCAGCGCAACCTCGTTAAATCTGTCCGCAGGAGTCACAGGCAGATGCTTTGCTTTTCCTATTATAATGACCGACCTGCTAAGCGGTTGGTGGCACCACGCTCCTTTGAACAACTATTGACCTCGAAGCTGTCACTTGATTTCACACCAGTGCCGCTTCCAGCACTCAGAAGGGGCTTGTTGCACCATAAGTTTTAAAGCAGGCCTAGATGTATTAAGATTGCTTCTTATTAAACGTTGTATATAATGTCTTTCTGCTGATTATGGTCTTTGTAAGTTTATGTTAGGCTTCTGCACTCGGCTGCACTGCATGTGGGCATCAGATAGCGTAGCTACAAATTCATGATCACCAATTACGTCTGAAGACCTTTGAAAAGACGCTCCCCAGCCTGTGCAAATTGGCATTAAGGATATGAAAGTGTTACCCATTAATGCACATTTATTCACCATTTTAAATTTAGGAAACCCACCGCTGTCAAGCATCAAAGCGCAGTCAGCACATGGAGCCATGAGTCAAGAGGAAGTAACTAGGGTGAGGGAGAGATAGAAAGGGAAGGAGAGAGATAGACAGAGGAGAGAGCGGCGGCTCTCGGAGGATTAGCTCATTTAGACCGCTTTGATCTGTGAGATCTTAATTGCTGGGTAGCGCTGATAGAGTCCTCACAGAGACTTAACAACACTATCCAGACGAGGATGGGAGGAGGGTGGTCGTGTCCTCAACGTCTTCTCCTTATTCCTTCCTTCTCAGGATAAACTCATCTCAATTCCTGGGTGTTCTTGTTTAATTGTATTTCTATTAATAATTAGGGAGAATAAGCGTCCTCATCCACGTCGGGAGCTCTCAGAGGATGTACTTACACAGATTTGAGTGAATTGGTAAAATTCGTGGTGCATGCTACTTTGCTGATATTCAGCAGTTTTACCATCTTAGTTTCTTGTGTTAGCATGCTAATAATTGCACCGAACACAAAATGAGGTGCACGAGGGTGAAGGGAATATGTTTAGTTTTGCAGGTTTTACTCATTATAAACCAAAGTTTTGGAAAAATTCCAGATTGTCTGTCCATCTAGCAGGTGTGGATACATTTGGCCTGCTGTTTGCACTAGATCAAAGCCCTTATACTTCAATATAGCTAACCTCTCTAACTAGAGTTGTCATGAAAGGGGAAATGAGCTATAGAGACCAAAACTGGTTTTTTGTACCAGGCTGTAAACATGTTTATTTCTGCTGTGAAGTTGGACATTTTAACATAGGGGCTTATGGAGACTGGCTCACTTCTGGAGCCAGCCTCAAGTGGCCACTCGAGGGATTACAGTTATTGGCACTTCAAGTTTGCTGCTTGCTGGCCAACAATATGCTGGATTGTGCTCGAGGCTTCTGTCTATTAAAAGTTTTTCCTTGCCACCATCGCCAAGTGCTTGCTCATTGTAGGATTTGTTGAGTCTCTGGAATTAATTTCATAGAGGTCTACATGGAAAGTGTTCATCAGACAACTTCTGTTATGATTGTCTTTATAAATAAAATGGAATTGGATTGAAACAGTATCACCTGACAGACTGGAAACAATAAGTAGATGTTTAAACAGACAATATTTTGACCATGATTGATAGTCTTTTTGAATTGAATTGACTTATAATCTCTCCTCATAGAGGAATTGCTTCAAGAAACACCGTGTTCCTGGTTACAAATGGATCATCTTCACGAATTAACAAAATTTTTGCCATTGATGGGAGCCAAACACGAACATCCACTATTAAAGTCCCAGCGTCGAGCCTCATCTTCCTATATTTCTGAATGACTAGTCTTTCAGGAGTGAACAGCTGAAAATGTGAGTTGCTTCAAGTTGTTGAAGAATCAATGTTGTTTTTCTGATGAGCGAAGTCTTCGGTGTGCGCAACAAAATCGATGATCTACAGATTTTAAACACAGGAATCTGTGTTATTTATTGCCTAACTATTTGGTTGAGTCACCTTTCCTCAGCTCAAATCCTGATCTTTACGGCATGATGTCATCCTCGCCATTAAATAGAAAATGTCAGCTTCAACAGCAGGATTTTGAAACAGGACTGGACTTTATTTTCCAGATTATTCTTTTTTCTTACAAGGCACCTTTTTTTTGTCTCGTCTGAATGCAGAAAAACTCTGCAGTTGTAGTTTTATGATTTTGTGAGGAGGGGGTTGATGGTCACAAGTCAGCAGTTGAATATAAATCTTACAGATAAAGTCTTTTGGAGAGTCGGGCTATTTTGAGAGGAACCAAGGGCTCACCGTATTTTGCTAAATCCCTGTTTAACCCCATATAGAGATCCAGAGGGGCTGACGGGCAAAGACCGAGGGTTAAGGAGATCATTCAGACAGATGAAGATGATGCATGGCTTCCTTCTCTCTGCGTCTGCCTTTTGTCTCCCTTTCTCTCTCAGATGCACACACTCATACTCTAACACATACACCCTCTTTTTTCCCTGTACTTTATCTACTCCGTGCAACCTTGTACACTCATTTCTCTCTTTCTCTGGCTGCTGTCCAACTTGTGTGTCGTCGCCTTTCATCTCTTTGGCTAAGACAGGAAGAAGCAGATTAAGGAAAGGAAGAGTATTAGGGGAGCCATTCTTTCTCCCTCTCTGTGACGGGAGGGTTACTGTTAGCACAGCAGAGCCCTCCCTCTGCTGAGTTTGGTCATTAGAGAGGCTGCAGAGCAGAGGGGGGGAAAGTAAGCCTGCGGGAGTGTTTACATGACAGGAATACTCTGTAAGACTCTGCTGTATAAATGCATCTGTTGAATCTTAGATTTAAAAATCCTAAAGAGGGGGTGTCGTTAAGCTCAGAGCAATTGGTGGAGCTAATTTATTAACATCATATCACTCAGTTTTTTTTGGCTCAGTATCAACAATTAACTCTCCGATCTATAATGATTTCTTTGAATTCAAAACTCCAGTGTGTCCCTGCCTGCCTGCCGCTCATTGAATATGAATTGCGAATATGGCATGTTGGTACAGTAACAGTAACGCTAACTTGGCGTACCATAAATGAACAGACCTGTATGTGTTGTGTTTGAAGGAATGACGTGTTTTAATTTGTTCAACCTTGATTTTTTTTTTTTTGACGTCTTAACAGCTTGAGATTCCTTCCGTACCGTACAGAACAATTCACTCTGGTGGAAGCGTTTTTGGAGTGAACGGCGTACGCAACAAATGCGTCAAAACACTCTCTTACCTGACAAACAAATGACTTCTAGATATCTGGCATGTGGTGAGATTTTTCCCAAGCTGTGGCAGAGGATCAGTGGGAAACAGCTAAAGACCAATGGTTTGTTGTAGGCTTGGATTCAGACTACAAGTGGTGCATTTCACAAATGACTCTTGCCTGCAAATGGGAGATTATTTTGGGAGCTCTGGAGGGCGCTCATATGCTCATCGTCGACTCACAGGTAAGGTGTTCGTTTAATTTGTGAAATGTGTTAAATTAACAGGAGGAGAGATTGAAAGTTGTTGAATCTTCCCCCCCGTTCAGTGACTTAATTGAAATGACATGTTCCTATACAACAACTGTTCTCAGGTGTTTTTGTTTCTGTTATTTTTGTTTAGCCGTTATTCGACCGCTGGCAGCACTCCACTACACCTCCACAATCGTGTCAGACACGACTGTGATTTGTGATGCAACCGCAAAAAGGCTTTGTTCCTGCGAAGTAACATTTGTCTGAGAAGGGAAAAATAGCCCATCAAATTTCAGAAATACAATTCAAAGAGTATGCTTTTATTAAATATTGATGTCACACACATGGTTAGCGGGATGTTAACGTTTGAAGGGAAAGCAGCATCGCTTAACGCCCTTGTGCTACCTTGCTCTACAGTGAACAGCTGTTACATCACCCTTGAATCATTCTGAAACCAAAAAGAGTTGAGGTAAACACAAAATCTGTGGCATGTAAAAGGGCTCTCCGGTTTCCACAGCGAATGATCAAAAGATGAAAGAGCGCACAGTGAAATATAGACCTATAACTTGCACTTTTCAAACTTATTTGCCTTTGTAATTCCTTTTGTGCATATTTTTTCTCTTTGATGACTTCATATGTCTGAAGCCAAACAGAAGGACACTGAGAACTCTTTTTTTCCCCCGTTAAACATTGTCCAAATGTGTCTTCATCCTTCTGATGATTCACCAGAATCACTCACGCCTCACGGGGGAAAGTCTTAACTAGTCAGTTCTGGCTTAGATCATCATTTTGAGAAATACACTTATTCGCTTTCATGACCAAAGTTACATCAGAAGTCTGATACTGCTCTCGTGTTTGTTGCTTAAATGCGAAGCAGCCGGTTAGTTTAGCTTTAGCACGCTGACTGGAAAACAGGGGGGAAAAGTTAGGGAACGTAACAAAACAACATAACCAAATCCACCCTGGTCGGTGGATTCCTGTAAGCATACTAATCCCTGGAGTCTTTTTTATCACCGTGGGGTTGCCAGGCGACTCGGAGGCTCCAAGAAATCACCACTCCTGGCCAAGAAAAAGTCTCTGACACACACAACCCCCTCGTAAAAAAAACACAAATTGTTGTTTTAAACTTACAAGATTTGACATGTTAATTAGTGAGCTTGTAAGTAGATTTCATTACTTCCAGGGAGAGCCAGGCTAGCTGGTTTCCACCTGTTTCCAGTCTTTACGATAAGCTAAGCTAACCGGCTGCAGGCTGTAGCTGCATATTAAATATTTTTTTGACAGCGACAAATATTACTTTAAATTTGGGTGGGGGAAATGAAAGCGTAAACTAGTTTTTACATTTTTTTCGCCAATCCATTGCCTTGTGAAGATGGTCCTTAAAGTTGAGGCGGTGATTCCAATAAACAAATATTTAAAAGTCATGATAACAGAACAGGAATCAAAGCTTATAGACACAGCTTTATCAGCAGTGGATGTGATTTCCCGTTGACTTGCAGTCAACACAAACACCACACGTGAATGATAGATCAGTGCTTTACACTGTGGCGCTGAAATCTTTTTTAACGGCATCAAACCACATTTCAGCGACTGCATTTAAATATCTCATTGTTTTTGTCCAAGTCCAATGATTAAAATTCTGAAAAATAAAATGTGCCTCAGAGAGAAAGTTGAACACAAAAGTCTAAACAGCCCAGAGGGCTGTAGTGTTCCAACAACAGCCGCTGCTCCTCCTCAGCTCCTGCATTTCAATTTGGTGGAGTACCTGGGTGGTGCGCTGTCAGCAGGATCTGTGTTCCAGTTGGGTGACTGAGCCTTCCTGGTATTGAAACATGATGACAGTGAAGGCAAGTCTCACACCAGCCAATGGAGTCATCAATAATAAGACAAGGTGAGCAGCAAAGGAAGGAGAGAGGGGTTATCTGGGCACAGCACATGCACTTCCCAGTGGGCCGCGGGGGCAGACAGGTACCGCAGAGAGGCGAGATATGGTGTGACGCTCCTGGAATCTGTGATATGACATCTGCTCTGTGTGTGAATCTGTCAGAGGGCAGGAGAAGGTTTTTGAGGGCACCGCTGCTTCCTCTTAAATCCGAGTCTCTGGGTTTTATCAAAGAGATCTGACTCGCAGGGCGCAGAGAGTGGCTGAGCGGCACGGTGCTACCTGGAGGTGGTCAGCTGAAAGGACGTCATTCGTCGAGCAAAGTCAGTACTCCTCTTCCACGTAGGTAGAAGGAAACCAGCCCACCTGAGAAGCAAAACAACGGGACACAACTCAGGCAGCAGCACAAATGTTTTCATGTGATATTTTTGTGGTATTTATCCTCTCTTTCTCCCAATACTGACTGCAGTCCTTGTCACCTCCACCAACTCTCCTACACGTGGTGCTAACAGTGAGGACCTTCACCAAGGTTTTGTAATCTACATTGAGAGTTCCACACTCCTTTTCTACCTGCCAAGATCAAAACAACGTCCGTGCAGTTGCCAAGGCCAACCAACATTGTGATCCCTCACTGACTTCCCACTACAAACTGCTCTCAATTATGTCAGACAATTCTTTTACCCCTGCAACACCCAAATACCCAAATTTATTGGGGTCAACTCATAGCTGATTGAGCTTTAGTTGTATGTGATAAGAGCACAGATGACACAAAAACACTGATGAAATAAAAATGCATCATGATGACAGCACACCTACCCTGCCGTCAACCTCTCCCTTCCACCACCCGTTGGACATCTTGGTGAAGATCCTGATAACGTCTCCTTGCAGCAGGGAGAGCTCTCGGGTGTCTCTGGCGCAGAAGTCATAGCGAGCCACTGCAATAGCGACCACTCTGGGAGAAAACACTGAGACAAAAAGAGATTTTGTTCACTAGATTTCACATATATTCAGCACTCTCGGAGATTCAGAGTGATTTAGTTAAGTCCTTGGGGAAACTCTCCTGGACTAAATGGACAAGCACTCTCTGCTGTCACTGTGACACGTAAAATATCACTAAGAGTGTCACGCTCCATTCAACAATTTAATCAGCATCTAATCACAAAGTATAGATTACTGATGTTGCCTCTGAGCAGTGCAAACTAACTATTTCACAAACTTGAATACTCACTAACTTTGAAGTGAAAAAAAAAACTCTTTCTCATCCTGCACAATCTAAACTGTCATTCAGCATTTGGAGAACTTCTCACCTGAGTCACCCTGTTGAAGCCACTTTTCTCCTCTGCACAGAGAAATCCTGGGCTTTCTAAAAGTTATCCCCTTAACTCTCAAGTTCGCCAACTCGGGAACACTCGTAAGGGTGAAGACATTTGGTGACTAGCTTTTACCCTCTCAACGAATTGATTATATTTTTAAATTGGAATGAAACTTTGAAAATGTTAGCTCGAGGCCCGCTCCGATCAAATGTAGGTTTGGCAACTCTATGTACTACAATCTCGGGACAATGAGAGGGCAGACTCAGTTCACTAAACTCAATTTATCTACCTTAATACACAGTGGCACTTTTCTTCGAGCTTTCGTAGTTTCTACAGAGTTTACAAACACATCTCTCACAGGTATTAAAATGACTAGAGCTATATTATAAAGATGATAAGGCAGCGAAGAGCCGTGTCTCATGGGCCTGAGTCATACTAAGTGTAGAAGCAAAACCCGCAGACACAATGAGGGAATAAATCATTTTAACTAGTGTGAGAAATGTACACAGCTGTTCAGCTTTGGAGAGTAGAGCTGACAGGTCATGGCTTATCACAGTCACATGTTGATCTTACTACAAAGTTGTTCAACACAGCTCATGCGTTGCATCAGCGCTGCGGGTTGTACAAGGTTATCCCTACACATGCGGGTCAGGGGTCGTGTCAGCTGTGAACGCAGGTATGTGTAGGTGTGTTTATCTTATCTGTGGAGGTACAGGTGACACGACCGGGAGGACAGACTAGATCTACTCCATCATGCTCACGTTCAAGCGTTCAAGCCCACACATACACGTAGACGCAAAGTAATCTGAATAGGCTGTCGTGCTGCATTCATGCCGTGTTGGCAGAATTAGAAAATTATTATTCCAAGATAGTAGCCTTGTAGTCACACCTGGAAAAAAAATCACATTAAACCTTAATTAACATTTTTATTGGCTTACATATTTCCTGTGGTTCATTAGGAAGTGAAACCACACAAACACAAAGTGTACGTCCTCTTTTTAATTAGCTGAAATGATACTGTCATTGTAAAATATAAACATTAATGGCTTTGCGGCTCTTTGTTACATGTTTGTTGACAATTCTGCAGTTATTCTGGCCGAGAACTGCTGTCAGAAATTCACAATATTTCCGATGTGGAATCACAGAAGGCTTATGCGAATGTTTTTTTCCCCACATGGCATCTCGTACAGACTGTGCTATATGACGTAAAAGCGTCATCATTAGACTACATTATTTAACACAGAGGCAAGGGGGGGAGGAGGGGGCAGTTCATCTTTGGAAACCTAAAAATGTGCATGGGGGGGAAAAATGCGGCAAGGGAGAGACGAAGAGAGTAGAAAAAGCTGTACCTGTACCTGACCAGAAAGGCGAGGAGGAGGGAGGAACAAAGCTGCAGCCGCCAGGAGGAACTACAGAGAAACGGGGTGAGTGATGGGGGGGTTCAGGCCGTAGTGGGAGCAAAGAGAGAACATACGCAAAGTAAACACCAGTTTGACAGAAAGAGAGTGAGAGATGGTAAAAGAGAAAGAGAGAGAGAGAGAGGGTGAGAGCGAGAGAGAGGAAAAGTTGGCAAAGTCAAAGAATAAGCAAATGAGGACAGGCGGGAGATGAGAGTGACAGCGGAGGGCAAAACAGTGAAAGTGACAATTTGTCATTGCAAATCAGATTTTTATATATTTGATATTATTTATATTCATTTTTTACCAATAGAAGGTGTGTATAAAAAAATAAAAATCCTACTTCTATCATCTATCTTCTATCTCTTACATACATAAGTATACAGACATACCACAGGGTTATTTTTCATTATTTGGAGTAGACCCATAATTAATCCATCTTAATGCTCCAACATACAATGATATTTGAAACAATAGCTTGCTTCCAACTTTTTAGGAACAGCTTGGAGAGGGCTATTTCCATATGACAGTGCCTCCCTATAGAAAACCTACATACATACAGTCCATAAAGAAAAGATTTTCCCAGAGTTGTTGGTAGTAGTTGGTGTGGAAGAACTTGTTTTGTTGTCAGACAGACAGTACTTTAGGCTCTGGGGCAACAGCCAGTGTTGCAAATACTTTCTTTGCAGTCCAATTAGCAACTTCATACGAGACAAAGAGAATAAAGACATTGTGATGACCTCGATAAACACAGATCTACTTATGAAAAGCTAATAAAAATCTCAATCACCGCTGATGTGTCCCGCCTCTTGTGCTCTCCACACGTATGCATACCTGCATGCAACCAAAGCCCGCTCAAACGTGAGCGTTCAAAACCACTCGCACTACAAATGGAAACAAGAATGCTTCGTTTGCCTACAGCTTCTGCATTCATGTGCAGATATCTGTTTATTGAGATTAGGAAGAATATGACTGGCCTGCACAGCTCATTTATGTTGTGTTTATGCATACAGTAATTGTTAACGGTCTGACTTATCACTCAGCAGCAGTAGCAGACCTCGCCGCTGATGCTCTCGTGGCTGAATGGGAGGAAATCCCTGCAGCCAAGATTCAGAATCTTGCGGAGAGCTTTCCCAGAATAGTTGGGTCTGCTGTGGCAGCATATTGTTGCTCCATGTTTTTTGAATGAGGTGTTCGAGAATCGCATATGGTTGTAAAGATCAGGTGTTCAACCGTCAACATACTTTTTCCCCGTGTGGAGTGTAGCTTTTACAACCTTCCCCAGGTCCTGCTGCATAATAATTAGCACTAACAACCTTTTGAGCTTCAGACCAAGTGAGCCAAAGCAGCAGCATGGGGGTAAGTATACGTCTGGGCACAGCACGGTGTCCTGACAAGGCAACGGCTGGGAATCCAAGCTGCACAGCCAAAGACTTCTGCTTCCATATGAAATCCCATCTGAGCCAGCAGACCCTCACAACGAGAAAACCACCTTCTGTCATGACAACAATATGGTTTCATGCCTTCTTCGTCTCCCCCACAGGGATAAGTAAATGCAGGGCAATGTGTGTCAACTGTTTGTCTGACCAGAGCACAACTATACACGTCTGCAGGAAGTATATATATAGACAGGGGCACATACTGTATGTGTACTAGAAGATTGGATTCGATACTAGAAGTAGATAGCTTAGAATTATCAAACAAAATGTCCTGTTTTCAATATTTCTCTAGTATTATCTCATCCTGACAGAAACTGTGAATAGTTTTCACTTATAATCATTAATTTAAGGCAACAGAATTATACATCCCAAAAACACTGATACTTAACTGCAAAATGACCCGCTTGACAGACAATAAAAGATATTTTTTAATTATTTCCCAGTCCAAACACTCTAACTTTAATTAAAGATGCCGGCTGGGTTTTTTTTTTCCCCAAACAGATTACTCCAGAGTTTTGATGGTATTTCAGCAGTTGTGCATCTTGTGATTGTTTACTCAGACTTGCATTCTGTTTTCTTTGCTATGAGGTGTCTGCTTTGAGATCCAAACCGTTTTGTGTGTGTGTGTGTGTGTGTGTGTGTGTGTGTGTGTGTGTCTTTTTTTGTTTGTTTGTTTTTTGTTTTGGCATGACATCTGTCTTTCCATGGAGGCTGTTTACCAGACAGAGAACGCGTTGCCCACACTAAGTCTGTCTACGGGGGTGGACGACTTAAGGCAATAATAATCTATCCCAGAATGCACTGAGGCAACGACGGGTCTGTCAAGGCTTTCTCACAGAAGGAAGTGCGGTGAATGGCAGCGATGCACAAACACACCTCTTGCAGAGCTGCTTTGAAGCCTGATGCGCTGTGAGACCGACGCTGCAAAAGGAGGCAGAGGGACAAGGATGTAGCAGAATTTTACATCCGAACAGACACAAAGGGCTAACTTTGACTTTGTTCCAGCGCTCGGCTGCTTTCCTAGGCTGCTGTTGCGGCGGCTGTGGGTGTTTACACATACTCTTCTCTTTAAGTTAAGACAGTTTACCTCCAGCTGCTTTCTGCTCTTTTACATCAGATCATATTTGCAAACTTTTCCCAGTTTTGTGGAAACAGGCGCAGTCCCTCGATTGGACCAGGGGTATCCCCCCAGGTGCATGTCAGCAGGCGGCTGTCATACAGTTTTCTCCGCTGCCAGCCCAAGTGAAATGTCATGTCCTGTCAGGAAAATTGTGAAGCCATCTCGGAGTTGAGCAGCGTGCGGAGTGTGACGTTTGGAGTAGCAGGCTCCCGGTGCTTGCCTGGGGCATTGGGCCCTAACTGGGACCTCTCTGCTAAGCTTGGCGAGCCGCCGAGCCTCCTTTCTATTTCTTTCACTCACTGTCTCTCCCACTCCCTCTTTTGTTTTTGCTCTCTCTTACCCCATGCCTTCCCTTTATACCTCTCTTTTACCTGATTTATACCCGGCAATAACATTTGTATGTATCATTTGTATTTGGATATTTAATTTGCGTAAGGAAACATGTTATTTCAGGCTGCAAATGTGGAATATGATTGGATCAGCTAGAGCACATCTAGAGCTGGCCTGGCTTGCATTGGATCTCAGCCAGGTGTAAATGTAATCTGTACAGTTTGAAGACAATTTCAAGGAAATAGTTCAACGTTTTGTGGAAAAATGCTTTGTTTTCTTGCCAAGACTGATACAGTCTTGTGTCTGCATGTTAAGTATTAAAGCAGAGCCAGGAGATTGTTCCTTAGCTGAGCATTAAGACTGGAAAACATGGGACATTTTTTGTCTGGGTGCAGCAGATTCTGCAAAACCACAAAAACAAACAAAATTTGGTGTTAATTAGGGGACTTTAGATGAGTAGAACCAGGCTACCTGTTAGCCCCTGTGTCCAGTCTTTATGTTAAGCTAAGATAGCATAAATAGCTAGTTGAAAGGTTACTTAACTCCATTACAAAAAGGTACAGATGATCCTTTCTTAAATGGGTTAATGGATTCTTTATCCTTTGTTTTTACCTCCATCTCCTCCAACCTCCCATCGCTCTAACTTTCTTTCTCACGTCAATATTTTTGTTTTTACTATCCCATATTTGTCTCTCTCTTTCCTTCTTTCCTCTCTTCTCTTCCAACACCTTGTTTCTGCCTCATCCTTTCCTGCCTCTCCTCTTCCTCCTGCTCTTGTCTGCTTTAAATCCTGCTTTATCCCCTACTTCTGCAGGTCCACTTGTTCACATGCTTCCAGACAGCGAATGAGAATCTCTCCAGGGCCAGTTATGACGCAGCGACTTCACTTGTTAAAAGTAAACACAGGAATGCATTCATTCATGCCTGTTAATGTCGGCAGGCTGGGCTCAAAGAGGCTGCTTAACCTCTCGTGCTGAAGGTAATTTCGCAGTCTAACAGTGGGTGCATGTTTCATTCTGACCCTGTGAAAGCTTATCGCGTTTCAGTCCAGTTTTAGTTTGACCCACATGGAGGCCTGCCATATAATGTGCTTAACATCCATTAGATAACCTAAAATATCCACACAGAGGGTCAACAATGGTTATATCACATCTTTTTTCATGTCTGATTAAGAAACTTATAAAATTAAAGTCCTTATTTTGCTTTTTTACAAAATTTTTTTGATGTTTGATATCTTACATCATATCCACACACTCTGACCAAGACCTAGATCCCATGTCATGAAGAGAAAAGGTCTGTATGCGGTCAAATCTAAGTGAGTTTATGCACGTGCTGAGATGTTTTACTTTATTAGAGAATCAACCAAGCAAAACTAAAGAGGGATGCCTCCCAAAGAAAAAAAAAACACTGCTTGCTGTTACACAGGGAATCGTGTTAGCTCATTATGGAGTGCTAAATAATTCCAGCATGTCTCACACGTCAAAGATTGTACTGCCTTGAGTATCAAGACACAGTTTTGACATGCATCTAATAACCAAGCAAATGCTGTGTAAGCTAATTTTGCAATGTAAACTACTAAGACGTTTTTCTACGGTTCTTTGAGGCAACGGCATACGGTGCATTAGCTGGCGTGTAATAATAATAAAATATTGTTAGTCCTCAAACTTATTTCTGTTTGAGGATTTAAATCTACGTTTCCATTGACTTTTTTTCCTCACACAGAGAGGCTTTACAAGCTTTATCTGTACTGGACTGTAGCAAAAAAAAAAACCCAGCAATACTCAGAATCACTCTCATCTATTACTTTTGACTTCATGATCTGATCTGAACTGGTAGCATTTCCACCTGTCAGACAGATAGTGTCAGTGAGGGAACCTGGATGTTTGTGAAGCAGACTCACCACTGCCAGCCTTGGTAATGGCCCTGGGCATGTTTCCATTGGAATTTTCCCTATAGGGAACCTGCAGAGTGGTGTCAAGACTGCTGAAACCCTCCTTCAGAGAGTACTGCTTGTAGTATTCAACCAACTCCTGTGTAAATCAAGCACAATAAAACAAATCAGGATGAATCTAGTTGGCATTGTGCACTAATGTGGGAATGAAAGCACACGCATGTGGTTGGTTAGGGAGGAGCCGCTTGTTTAATCTTGACAATACAACAGCAAACGATACTGAGCGTGAGTGCTCCTGAGCAGGGAATCTAACCACAATATATCTTTCTATCTGCCTATTTCAAGTGCAGGTACTGGAAATCATCTAATATTAGCTACTGCCATACAACACCGCGAGCAGTTGCTTACAACATCCCCTTGCGGTATTGTGAGTGTGTACATAAAGGTAGAAATAAACATCTAGGAGCCATATTTTTATCATTGTTCAAAAGAAATGTAAAAATACCACTTGCATACAGGGACTCATCTCAAGAAAGTGCTGCAAAAGTAGCGTAATGTCAAAATGATTGTGCTCATTAATGCTACAGTAGTTCATAGGGCACAAAAATCCATAAAAAAGTCAAAACCTTTACCAGCACAGTCTTGAACAGGCGGCTCTCAGCGATGTAGAAACAGCCATCCTTGGTCAGAATTTTGATGTGCTTGACTTTATCGTTGAACCTGTGGAGGATGAATCAGACATGGGTGGATAATCAACTATACATGCCTCCACATCAGTCCAGTCTGTGTGTGTGGCGAACGAAGTCACGAAGGTCCGTCTGAGCTGCCCGAGAAAATCAGATCAATTTCACTCACATCACATAATTATAGCGGCACCCTACTATTACCCAATTTGGGTGAAAAAAAGAAATCAATTCTTACTGTACACCAGCGGATTCCAACAGTTTTGGCTTGTCAGCCCTTAAAATGAAGCAATGTCTACTCGTGTCCCTTCATCGCAAGTGGATATGAGTTGTGAGCATTAAAGTATCCAGTATTTCAAAAGAAAAGCAAGAAAGCAAAACTGCCTTCCCTTTCTCCCCCCCTTTAATCATCAGTGATACCTTCTCTTGTCATCACAAGGTTATATTTCTCTCGGACACGCTACCCAGATTTGAAACCACGGCTGTACCTTCTTGTGTGAGCGAGAAAGTGCCACACTGACTTTGAAAAACACGTTCAACTATTAAAACAGTCAAGGTTCAAGCATAACTTAGTATTAAAAGTAAGTATTCAAAAAATACTGCCCCACAAAAGAAACACAAAAAGTCCCCCAAATCAACTTCATATAAAAATAACTAATATATCATTTAAATCCAAGTTTCATGGTTTGTTTGGGAAACACATTTGAGTAACGTGAACAAACAACCTTCTCTGAGAGGCTCACTTCCATACTATGTACTTATTCTACAGCATCATCTACTAAGAATAGACCTTTCTCACAGCAGCCATGTTAACATACTCCATAGTAGGGTCAACACAGGTGTTTCCAATCATACTAACTAAGGGTACGTTCCTTTTGCTACAGCAGAGCCTTTCCAGTGAGCCAACATGCACCACAGCAGCACCCTGACTCTGTTTAACCTGAATGGAACTGAACCTTAATTAGTATCACTGCTAATATCTGTGTTTACTCTATTATTTCATGTCAAACTGACTGCTGTGAAAAAGCTCTATTGTCCTTTTGCGCTAACAGGAAATGATACAAAGAGTTGTGCCAGCAGACAACAACAAAACGTGTGTTTCACCACTGAATGCAGATTTTTTTTCTGCACTTTTTTTTTGGTGCTGTCACCGCTGTGTACAATAGGCCTTTTTCACAGCACGTCATTTGACTAATAGCAGGAAAAGCAATTAATAAGTTAAATTAACGATAGTTTTGATCCATTTAAGCGGGTCAGTGAGCCAGCTTAGTGACAGGGCTCTGAACAACTGACAACACCTAGTGACAATATGCTTAATTTAGTATCTTTCTATACTTCTCCTTCTATACTCTTTCTATCGAAAACCACATTAGAATTAGTGTGTCATATGGAACTGGGACACAATGCAGATATTTAAAAAGTAATCTGATTAATCAAATTCATTATATCTTTTTTGTTTAATAAGTTGTCCTCCACAACTCGACACAACCCTAATCACCAATAGGCAAAAGACCGTGTCGGTTTATTACTCAAGCATTTAACATTTTGAAGACTCTATAATGTAACACATCCAGCTTGTTTTTTAATAATAAATGTGTACTGTTGCAGCTGATTCTGAGGATGGACGATGTAATTTAGTTTGCTCACTTAATCGAAGATACAAAAATCATTGAAAAATATACGATACAGTACTTTAGAGAGTAAGCTGTAGGTCTGATTCAATAATTAAATGATTTAATAATCACGTCATGTGAGAATTATAGCTTAGACCAAGGACTTTGCTCAAAAGTAATGCGGGTCAACCTTGAAAACACGTACGCTCTGTTCAGCACATACATATTGTAGGCACTAGTGGGGATGCCCTGTCAAGTCAATTGCAAGCACAGTGCTGTATATTGCATGTCTCCCATACGGTGACGTGCAAGTTACACTGGAGATAGATCCGCATTGTAAATCTCCCTCTGCAGTGTACAACGGATAAGAAGACTATGGCCGTGCTGCAAATTCACTGATACATTATGAATATATGTTGAATAATACATTATCAATGTGCGTTGAGTTATATGGTGCATAACACATGGAGACAGATGAGCCCTGTTTGGCGAGTCTTTCTAGGCTCCTGTAAGCTCCCACGGCTGCACACGCATACACAAACACGCAAACATTCAACACACACACGCGCGAACTGACGACTTGTAGCGTTTGACATTAGACAGTTCCGGTTGATTAGTAGCAGCTCTCTGTATAAAGTGCCATTATCTCAAACGGCCATCCTGATAATGATCTTAAGCAGTAAGACAGGCAATTAGGATTGGACTGTTCAGAAAGTGGCCCTGTACATCAAAGCTTTGAATGAGAGACGGTATGAGTCCACCAAAACCAAATGGGCTGGAATGGTGTGTCAACGGCTAAATAGTCTTAACATCCAAACACTTTTTCAGAGTGCACCCTCAATCGTTATAATCTCTTGGAGCCGTCACGCCAGGTCGGGAGGACTCGATAGTCCTTTTCTTTTTTTGAAAAGACTCAACAGGCTTTGATGTAGCCTGAGAGATATTCACTTGTGAAATGGACAGTGTTCTGTTTCAAAAGAGGGGTACTGAGGCACTCAACTTGCAGATAAAGCAGCCATTTATTAAGGCCTAAAGGAATGGATGCTTTATCTACTATTCAAGTGCGTTGCTAGCGCTCTTTTGAAATACATTTTTTTTTAAGGCCGATAGCGAAAAGAGCAGCAAATAGTATGATGAAAAGCTAACAGGCTCCTCTTGAACATATGTCTGTGCAGAAGTGACGGACAGCTGATAGATGGTAAAATGGATCATCCAATTCCACCTCTTCTCCCATGCCGCATTCAGTTGAGATGTATCAGCTCTGACTGTCGGAGTAAACACAAATTAATGGCAACAAAGATAAATTATGATGTGAGGTCCAAACTTAGCCTGTGCCATTGACACAGAAATGGCAGCTTTAGTAATATATATCTTTTTTACCTGTACTTCAATATAACCGACGCTCGGAGCATGGAAATAAGGCATCAACAACAACATCTCTTTCCAGAAATAAAAACAGACCTCACTGTCAACACTTTTCATGGGGACTATTTTTTTTTTGTATGATTCATACTGTGATCAAAACCAGGGCCAGGGAAAATAAGATTTTTTTCAAGGGCCATATTGAAGGACGGAAGCAATGTGTATCCACAATGTCGGATTCATTGTGAGCTCCAAGATCCGTTATTAACCTATTTACCGATTTTCATTCTCCGTCCACTTGAAGGACAGGAAATGAGCTTAAATGCAGAAGAGGAGGTAAGTGATTGGAGAGGGGAGACTTACAAAATAAAACAGGAAACGCTAAACCAGAAACTCAAAACCATGACAGAACCTAACACCACGTAACTTCCATTAGAAAGAGTTGTAGAGATTTTAAGTTTGAGAAAGAGCCAAATCCTTCTAAAGGGAGCTACAGGGTGTGTGGATGTATCTGTTTCAACTTTGTTTATACCACACAAATCCCGTCTTTTTCTTATTTAGCTAACATAATTCGTTCTGGCGACATCCTGCTGCAGGCTTTATATAAAAAAAATTTAATAATTTAAATAAATATATGACAAAACCATTGGTTAAACCCACTGTTTAGAATAAGGATCTGCATGTTAACTACTATCGCACCTTCTTCAACGAACCCAAATGCCATTTTTCAAACGATGCCCATTGCTCACTTTGAAGGAAAGTCATAACATGATTTCTGCAAAGCCTTGAGATTTTTATAAGCCCCGTCTTTGATGAACAACAGTGGTCCATAATCCATTAATGTTTACTGAATGGAATATGATGAAATTTAACACTGGGTTTGATGCTTTAGAGGATGAAAAGCCCTGAAAGCTTCGAGACAGATATCTCAACACCTGGCCAAAACAATTCACTTGACGCCACGAGGGACAAAGTGAGAAAATGCGTTGCCTCGCAATTTGAGTGAAACAACCCTTTAAACTAAATTCTGTCCCCCGCCATCTGCATTTCGGTGTCAGCTGTGATTCATCAAACTGGGCTGAACTTTTTCCATTCTTCAGCTGCGGCTGTTATGTGATTATATAGTCGACGTAACCTCTTGTTTTTCACTGACATGAGTGGAACACAGCGTGATCTCCTTCTGCTGCGGCCCTTCCACTTCAACATCTGATGAGCTGTTTGTTTTCAGACACTGCACCATTGTTATACGGAGCTGTTATTTGCATGTGGGCATTTTGTTAGCTTGAATGAGTCTTGCCACTCTCGCCTCTCACTCAATAAGGTGTTTTTGCCCACCAGGCTGCTGCTGACTGCATGTGCTTGGTTTATTCCACCGCTCTCGATAAACTGCAGTGAGCGTAAATTTGACATTCATTATGGAAATAAATGGAAAATAAGCTGTCATGTCACTTACTTTATACTGATGGCGTATTCCGTGCACTCTTTACTCCTGTGTCGAACCAGATAGGTGCTGTTTCCTCGGTCCAGGAGCTCCACCTCAGCCTGGTATCTCTCCATAGGCCCCGCAAACCTGAACCACCCAAAGAACAACTACTGCACTTAAACTGCAATCAATCATTCTGAACATGAGGATGAGGACGGTCAATGCAATCAATAAAATGGAGTAAGAATGACTTGTGGTTATTGTTAACAATCTACAGTCATTTGTTTTCATCACTTACCAGAGCTGGGCAGAGTAATCGACAGGTTTTGGAACCTGGCACAGAAAAGAACTGTGGTTATTTTGTGTCTTAATGGAGTCGATACAGAGGGGGTGGAGGTCATTTGTGGTAATGTGATATTCAAGCCACATCTAATGGCTAAAATCAGTCTTCTACAGCGAAAAAGTGCAATTGAAAAGCACAACATTCCTTTGCTAAAACATCAATAGTAGCCATTATCCACTGAATGCATTGTAATCACACTAAATGTGTCTTATTGATTACGAAAAATATGCACACTTACACATGGGCAAGGCCTCACAGCGTCACTTGGAAAGAAGCCAGTCTTGCTTGTCCCCTGAATTCTGCCCTGCAATGGTAACTGGCTGTTAATCGTATTATATCTGGAAGCAACTGTACCTCGCTCTCTCTTACTCTCTCTCTCTCTCTCTCTCTCACTTCCTTTTCTCTTCCCCTCCCACACTTGCTTCAATAAATCCTCAGCAATTAGCACACAACAAGCAGTGCATCTAATTTGCAGCCCAAGTTAATTATGGTTCAAACTCTGCCGGCAGTTAGATTTGTACTGCATCAAAACAAGAGCCTCGTTTAACACTAAATAATGGATCTTATTCTGGTCTTTGAATAACCAAACAGCGTGAGCTCCCTTGCTTGCACTAAAGACTAACAATTGCATTTTAGCTAGCCCGCCTCGAGCAAACACCAGCTTTATATGAAAACCATTAATTCTTAAACAAACATAGTGTAGACATAGTTTTTTTTCCTCTGGCTAAATAAACCAAATTGATTAAACAAATTACTTAATTTCAATACAAACGTGCTCCTAGATCTAGTTCAGTTTATTTTAGAACCTTAATTCTCCGTCATGTACATTATCTTCTAGACAGTAATGTGCATATACAGTATATCAGCATTGAGCTCAAGATAATTTGAGTTTCCAGTCCTGAGTCGGAGGTCAATTTGAAGTCCATCGAGTCAATCTGAGAAGACAGTGAGTGTTGAGGGCATGTGGAGCTCTTCATTCAGCTTCCTGCCCTGTTTATGCTGTCCTCCTCACTCCTCTTTATTAGAGTATGAAATGCTTTTTGGGACCGTGCAAGCTCCGGCAGTAACTAGATTGAAAAGCGCATCTTTACCCATCTCTGTGATTCATTCTGTGTAATAACATTTCATCAAAGGTTTTTTGAGAGCCCCTCTCTATTTGTTATGCCTTCGATAAGCGTATGATAAAGATTAAACTTATTACTCTGTTGGCATAAACAGGCAGCAGCCAAAGGATCAAATGAAATTACGGTGATTGATTGTATTGTTCTGCCAGTGGGATGGGGGATAATCGCCTCCTGGGTAACAGGGGATATGAATTCTCAATGTTCTGTAATTCCATCCTCTGGCGCCACTGGGGACGCTGAAGATTAAAGGTACCCTGTGGAGTTTTCATTGTAAACAAATGGTTTTGTTTAGATTCAGTGTTTTTCACCAAAATGCATCGTGTGACTCGACAAACTTGTTGAAAAGACTTATTTCTCATGCTCGGAAACTTGTATTATTCCTATCAGATTGTAGTCTTCTTAACTTTAATCTTCTTCATCACTTCATCCTACATGTTAAAGCCAAGTGTAAACCAACCGTGACGTCACCCATTGATTTTGAAGTCTTGACTTTGGCTTTGAGGCTGTTGCCATCTTGTTTTTTTTTCTTGGAGTCAGAAGTGATCGTGTTTGGATAAGGAGCACGGAGCTGCCTCTATCCTGATTGTACGTCACTGAGACCTTGCTTCATTGTCTGTTTTACTCTACACAGGCCCATAATTTACAAAATGGACATCATGCTGTATTGAAGAAGACTTGAAACTACCGGCTGTGACCAAATCAAGCGAGTTTTCTTATAAATTTACATACAGTCCGACTTCTTTTTGCTGTCAGTACAGCCGCCCTTTGCTTGCTATGAGAAAGAATGCGGGTTTGAGACAGCAGTTCTGCATTAACTTCACTTATCAGACCAGGAAGCTCCATCTACTAGTCATTATACAGTCCATGATTAACGCTCACTACAGCCGCCAGTCCTTGATAAGTTTTAACATCCCTCAGCTTTTTCCCAAAGTGTAAATCTTTGAAAGTGAGCTGGGTTCTGCTCAAGGTTTCTGCCTCTTAAAGGAAGTTTTTCCTTGTTACTGTCGCCAAATGCTTGTTCATGGTGGGAATTGTTGGGTTTTTTAAAAGAGTACAGTCTAGATCTGTGGAAACCTGTGGAAAGTGTCATGAATTAACTTCTGTTATGATTTGCCACTATATAGATAAAATGTAATTGGATTGAAACAGCAGCATCTGACAGACTGGAATCGATAAATAAATATTTAAACAGACAACATTTGGACCATGATTGACACAGTCTCTATTCATAAATTTGTACTCACTCACTGCCCTGCAAAGCACAATACGCTAACTGGAATCTGAGTTTTGGTGGTTGTATTAACATATAAATACATATACACTATATTTAGATGATTGCATCAAAGAAATAAATCATTTAGAAATGTAAAAATGTGGTACTAATTAAAAAAGAGCTTAATATTAAGCTATATAAACTGGACTTTGTGAGCTGTATCAAATGAAAGCTAGCTGGTGAATTAGCCACAGTTAGCCGCTCAAGCTAAAACAAAAGTTACTTTTTTTCCACCAGCTGCTATAACATCAATTTTGATGAACCAACATGTTTATTTGTAATAAAAACGAGGCTGTAGCTAAATCCATGAGACATAAACTGAACCGCTAGGCTAGTCCTGCTAAAAGAACTAGCTTAACAGAGTATCATACGCCTTTATTTCTTATTCTGACTCGAGTGGAGTTCATGTGATTTGGTGTGTTTAAGCTTGCTTTTAATCACATAGTTGAGTGATAGGAAACAGAGAGACAGATTACCATGAACTACGGACTGTGAATTTAATTTTCTTCACCAAATTAAAATGAACTAAGCTAAAAGAACACATTTTGTTTGTCGGTGGTATCTTCCTCCTCACATTCCCTTTTTCCTCTTTCTTCACTGCCTCCGTAAATCTGCATTTCGTCAATCTTCTCATGTGCACCGAGAGGACACATAATACAAACAATGTTGGAACAGGGTAGGAGTCCTATTACAGCGCCATTATGCACAGGACAGGAATACACACAGATGTGTATTATCATTTAATTATCCCCTGCCAGCATGCATGGTTACCATGGTAGCAAACAATGCAGTGCCATCAGGTGACATTCTGCTAGCTGTTCTATCAGCTTACAAGAAGTCTCCTGGCATTCATGCCCTCACCCTCCACCTTGTGCTCTGTCACAACAGACAGAAACATGGAGCATAGGAAATCAGGCTAACGGCCAACTCCCAGCCGTGCCGTTGGCAAAGACTGCTGTCTGATTGGAGCGGCACCAGAAGGAGGATGAGGCTTTAATGCCGCCGTAAAGCAGTGTGAGAAACAGCTAGGGAGGCTGCCGGAAGACCCCAGATAAATCGCCATCCTTTCAAAAATAGATAAGGTCAAACGCTGTCAACCATTGGCTGACCTCGTGAGATGGTTGCTAAATGTGCCTGTACATGAGGTTGTGCACCACCATTAAAACATCCTCCAGAGGCTGAAGTGTCTGCTGTTTTATTGTCTCGCCGTGGCACTCAATTAATCAACTGAAGCCACTAATTGGTTAGATCATCTGATGTGGGCTGTGAGTCAATCTGAGGAGTGAGAGAGAACAGATACCCCTTTTGTAATGTACAGATTCTTGACTGATATTTCTAATTATCACTGACCTCATCATAATGTCGTATTTCTGCCTTTCCTGACACAGGATGTGAAACACCCACAATGTAATTTCTGATGACCAATAATAGCCAAAGGGAGACGAATTGTCGATGTCCCCTCTTTTATATATTCTTTAAACCCTTATTCTTTGTCAAGTAGTGGAAGAACTGGCACGAAAGAGAGAAGAGGTGACACGAGGCACGGGTTTAAACTGATGACACTGCAGAGACATCGCGTGCACCGAGCCAGCCGCGTGAGCTGTGACATGTTATTTTTTCATAGAGTCACAGATGTTGTGATAAAACGAGGATGAGCTGAGTGACACGCACCTGCCACCAGGAGCTGTGCAGGTCTGCAAACATCAGTTCAATGATATCCCCCGCATGCATGCTTAGTGGGGGCCCGTAGTGGGGAGAGGGGATGCCACTGTAGTCTCTGATCACAACCATCCTGGGTAAACCTAGCAGACAAGGAATACAAATAAAATTGTTAGACATTCATCAGAGTCGTACAGCAGTGTAGGAGCAGTCAGACCTTGTGTAGCCTGATCGATTCTGGGTAACAGATTATGAATGCTGTTATTGCGTATGATGGAGAGACATTTGAAAAATGGCATAAGAAGGAGGGAACTACTGATGAGATCTAGGCATAAGAATCACAAGGGGCTATTTTGTTCAGACTAAATTGGACAGCGCAGACTCTTTTTTTCTTTTTTTACACTGCATGTTAACACATTTGATCAATCAAAAATGTGTCCAGGTGAAGCCTAGGTGGATGTATAAGCAGAATAAAATGTGTGATTCTTATGCTAAGTCCACAGGGGCCTCTTACTCTCATTAGAGCTAACTGTAACCTAGACTACATACACAACAATATGATTTGATGCTTTTTCTGTTGTTTACTTTGAGTTAAAAAGCAGTGTATCACCGCCCCCCTCTGACTTTAAGTTTATAATTAGAAATGTACCTCTCACCACAACCAGCATCTGTACAAGTGCAGAAATGTAGAAGTTTTGGATCATTGGTGCATCAGAAACATCAGGTTAGTGTGGAGAGCCATAAGGAGACTCAAAGTAATCAATGAAACTAAAAGAGACGCCACATTTCCATCCGTTTTTTTGTTTTTCGTTCAAGGTTTGACTGGCTTATTCAGTTACATGTTGCTGTGGCCTCTTCTTCTTCGTCAATGGTTCAGTGGAACCTGACTGAAGAATTAGTTCCACCAGCTGTTTATCTCAACAAACCAGCTCCTAATAATTACAAAAGTAGTGGCTGTGAATGGGTGTGGTCAGAAGAAGATGTCACGTTGTACCGACACAGCCTGGAGTGCACTTCTGCATCGCTGCAGCAAGCTCTGAGCACGACAAACAAAACTCTCTGTTGTCTTGGGTTGACAGCAGAAATCACGTAGTTAAATGTGCAATTAAATCAAAACTATCTAAATATCACTAGAGGTGACTTTCCGTCGCTGTCCTAATAGTTCCAGCACATTTCATCTTTAACTTGTACACACACATGGGTGCCCTTGACAGTCTTTTTGATTGAGATCTAAACCAACAGAACGGCACCGTCCTAAAAGGCAGCAATTTACTCTCGCAGGAAATTCATCTCTTCGGTTCCTGTACGGCACAGCTCCAATCTTTCCTCAGCGTGGCAGACAAATACAGCCACAAGCATCCGGCTAAGGCTAAGACTAAACACCCCTGCCAACTTAAAAGACACAGCCACTTACTCTCCCCAGACTCACACATCTAGCCCCTCTCAGACACATCTCCCTTCCAGCCACGGCTCCCCTGCAAACCAGCCCGGGGAAACTATTAGCTGACGGTGACCTCAGATGAATGGAATATCTCACATTCATGTTTTTAATAAGAACAATAAGCACGGATGTCTTTCTCATAAAGCCCCTTATGGAAATTGATTTATCACAAAGGCACAGCTCAGCAGTTGAGGCTGAGGCATACAGACTGCTGGAAGTGCTTTTCCGCCAGCATTTCTCCTGCCGCCATCCTCATAATGATTCCACCCACTCCAATTCATCTCAATGCCGTCTTGGGTTTAGGCTTCACAGCATACGGAGAGAAAAGGGCTTTTTTTTTGTGCTTTGGATAAGGATTCCTTCTGCATCCTATTATTCATCATATTCTTACTCAAATATATTTGTCAAGAGGAAACTGTTGTTGCTCATTTCTTTCTTTGAACCCTTTGTGTGAGTCGTGTCAGTGCGTTTCTAAGAAAACATCTTCAGGGTTTTTTTCAAGGGGGGGGGGGAGAAAGAGCTGAGTAATATTTGATCAAAAATGAGAGCGTTATGATAACATCTGAAGGTTAGCTTTCAAACATCTATCTATCTGCTCCAGGTCTCACTCTGGCCTCTGACTAACCATCTCCTTTTCATCGTGCCTGCGTCTCTGTTTTGTTACAGAACCGAGATAAAAGCAGCTTAAGAGGTACCACGTAAAGCCCTTAGCAAGTTCACAAAAGCTGGAAAGTGGTCAAGCCATACTGACCTGGGTCTGGTGGTGTGCTTTCCTGTGGATAGAGAGAGAACATAAGCAAGACGGAGAAAAACACAAGAAATCGAGCTAGGAAGAAAGAACTGCAGAGAGAGGAAGAGACCGATGAATGGAGAGGTCGTTCGTACTGCTTGTGCAGGTTCAGCCTGACCTGAAGAATGAGTCAGATTCCTAATACAATCATCTGTGGGTGTTATATTGTGTAGATGCATGGTCTGATTCTGACCACTTAGTCTTCAATAATGGTAATACTAAAATAAATGCTGGCTCTTTGTATCAAACTTGAACTTCTTTATCAGGTCAGGACTATATAGACTATATAGATTTTTAAAGTGTTTAGTCTTACTATAATTTATAGTCCATGACCGACTTAAATTAAAGATGTGTACGCTGCCAGAAAAAAGAAATGATGTCAGCAGGAGCTCTGAATGGCCAGTTGTCAGGAATCTGGCCAATCAGAACTCCAGCTGCTGCTCAGTGGGTCGGCGTTCAGTAAATTTTTAGGTGACGGCGAGTTCACACATCATTAAATCAAAGAGCGCTGCCTTCAGGTTAACACACATTGTACGCGTGAGATGGGATTTTATCATCACGTATTTGTCCTTCGTGTTTTTAATTTAAAACACATTAATTTATTCATTTATTATAATTAAAGTCTTTCCTCAAACTGTTCGCCGTCCGATTGTTGACCTAATTGTTGATGTGGGTAATAAGTGTGTGTGCTCTGTGATAGCTGCTGCTATATTATGCTTCACTAATTGTGTTAGCTTTGGTGTCTAAGTCAAAGAAGAGAAAGAGTTCAGGTCTTACCTTGGGCTTCGGCTTGGCAGAATCTGCAGTCGAGTGAGAGACAGACGCGGTGAGAGGAATACAATATCAGTGCGTGGTGGCTTCCTGACATACAACCTCAACTGTCAACCTCTGCTGGCCCTCATCACGCCTCAGAATGCATAAAGACCACAGCGCTTCTGCTAAGAAGGCTTGTCAAAGGCCTGAGCTGCCTTTAGCTGTCTGTGTATTCAGGGAGGGTAATGTACCTGAACTACAGCCTCAGACTGGTGACAAAGAGCTAAAGCTTGAAATATCTATATGGCCCCGTAAGTTTAGCTTTAATTTAAACAGCTGCTAAATGAAAGTCTAAACATTAACCATGTCTAAAAAAAAAAACAGCAGATAATACATGGATGCCTGGATTTTCTTTCTTCTTAACAAGTAAGGAAAGGTCAAAGGCTTACTACATACCATAAATATTTCATATTTCATCATATGCCGGCTGTTACATATCATTTGTACAAGGTTGGTAACCTGGCATGGGTGTGAGGTGCTATAGAGGGAAGCTCATGGAGGGCCCCAAATGTAAAGAGGTCTTTCTCTCAGGAGCATGAAATGTGCTCAGTAAATTTCAGGGTAAATCTGCCTTTTAGATTTTGATATTTTCCATTGGAAATTGTGGCCTGGTGGTGGCGCCAAAGGAAAGGTCATCAAAAAATTAGGACATACATATATATATAGATATATATATATATACTCTAAGGGACTTAAATATGCACAGTGAATATTATTATGGAAATGATGCCTTTTAGTTTTCAAGGTAGTTGTAGTTCAAGGTAAAGTGAAACAGTGTGTCAGTTTGGGAAGCTTCCATCTCACCTGCTCTCCCACAGACTCCCAGTCGACCCAGACACTCCTTATGAGCCCCCAGCCCACATTTTAGACAGCGATAACCCTGGTTAAAGATGCCCCTGGACACAATAAACCACAGGACAGACTTCATGTAGAACAGCCTCTTTAAGAGAAATACCTTGACATTTTGAAATTTAAGGCTTCTGTCGCAATTTCAAGATAAGAAAAATGACACAGGAAATGTCCTTTAGCTTTCCGAGAACATGAACCTGACGCTGTCTGCTGGAGACTGAGTCAGTCAGCTGTCTCAGTTTATTTCACTTAAACCAGTGCTAATAAGCCATTTCCAGCCAATTGAGAGAACGCAGTTAACTTCCTTTTTCCTATGTGCCTGAGAAAAATGTGAAATGTCATGGTGTTCCTTTCAAACCTTCAATATGAAAAAGATTATGTATTTGCATGAGAACAGAAAAACACTATCAACGTAATGACACATGATGATTTGCCATCCTAGAACAATGTGTGTCGTTCACCCCGTCTCAGATGTGAGATTGAGTCCCACGTACAAACAACTTTCACTCTCCCGGGATTTCATCAGTTCTCCATCATTATCCAAAATAGAAGAGATCGTTCATTCTGAATATTACCTGAGCAAGAGGTGACAGAAACTACAGGAAGTGATCCTTTCAAAGGTGTTCATCTTGAACTGGTGGGAGTTGTGGTTGGCTTTCTCTGGTCGGATGTTTGATCTGAGGAAATGAAACCAAAAATTAAAACAGGCGTCTACAGCCATCGCTGCGCTTTGAGCTAATTTACAACAGCAACATGCTCACAGTACTAATTATTATTATTATGACATATTTACTATTATTCATTATTCAGCTCCATTTACTACATTACTCTAAGGTTGTACCTGTGTGATTATATGTGACACATTGCTAATGTTATACAAAACATTCCTAATCGTTTCTTAAATCAGTGACAACTGAATAAAATAACTTTGTCGTGGCAAAAAACAACATGCAATCCGTTCCTTCAGTTCAGTGTAATAAAAGCAATTTTATCCCCAGTGCATGTGTGTGTGTGTGTGTGTGAGTGTGTGTTTAAATGAAGTGGACTTGAATCAGCCCAGACATATCTTGAGCTGCATGTGTTCAAACATGCATCGCAGAAATAAGCAGCCATTGTGGAACATGAACAAACGCCACAGAGGCAAAAAAAACAAACTGATTTTTGTATTGAACACAGCATCCAGTAGCCACTTAAACTGAGTGCTCCCATAAGTGAGTCCTTCATCAGGAGCCCACATCCTCTTTACAGGTACAATTTTCACTTTCTGAATGGGCCCCTTCTGGTGTCATTACCCAATGCACAGAGGCACACATAACTGTTTTCAGACACAAATCCTGCATCCGTGGAAAAAAAACAGCTTCAAGACGGGTGTGAAAAATGGCTGTTTCTTACCCATGAGAATTTGAGTGGTTGTCAAGGGGGCTAGGGGTCCATGTGGGTTCATGAATTCATACATAGGTGAACTTTCAGTTCAAGTTGAGAGAAAGAGAAGTACTTAAATTGCACATTATTTAATGTACATCCCCAAATACTGCAGTGTTTTGCTGCAGCGGATATATATACATGTATACAAGAATAACCCAGCACACTTTGAGAAGTTAAAATATATTCACGAAGGCCATAGCAAGTAGTCAGCATGCATATCAGGGATGTTTTTACATATCCAGCCCAAACACAAAAGCATTTGTTCAGTCAATCAGAGAGTAATGTCAAAACAACACTGTATTCTCCCGAAATCAACATAACAAAGAATGCAGACGGGGTATCTGCCTAAGAAAAACCTCCCACTGTTACAAAATAATACAAAAGATATACCTCCATAAAGGACTGATTTGAAGAAACATCGAGGCAGTGACTTCTTTGTAGTTTTGCAGCTCTTTGGAACAGTTTATGTTTGTGTGTCTAGTGTGTGTATGTGTGTGTATGTGTTATCATACTGTTTTCAGCAGTGTGTGCTTCATTATAGCAGAGGCCTGATCAAACAGTGCACATGAAAGAGTCAACACCTCTGTCGGTGCTGGAATAACATGCATGTAAACACAGACACACACACACACACATATGCAAACATACACCCATGTACACATTTTGTTTTTCCTATGATACACACGCTGGCTTTTCTGTGTTGATTACAAATGACTGCGTACTTACATGGCCATTTCAAACTGATCCAGCCACTTCTTCTTCAGCTCTCTGGTTTTAAAAAAGAATTCGAAGCCGTTGTGCCCCTGCTGGTGAGTCACGTAGAACCCGTAGCACCACTGTCGGAGGTCAGTGAGAAGACAGCAATCAAACCGAATGTATTTTCTCTTGAATGCAAATGTACCTTTGCATATTTATGTGTACAGAAAAGAATCTACCACAGCAAAACTTACACTGTAATGATTATCTTACTTTGAGTGCGCGCTGTATTTTCAGTGGTGGGTGGCAGAGTAGTTAAGAGGTTAGCGCTGTAACTTCACAGCAAGAAAAAACTGGATGGTCTCTAATTTTATAGTTTGTTTTAATTGCCATTTGTGTCATAAATCTCCAATAAATATATGTTTTATAGGTTTAAGTGTAAATAGTGCATGATGTTTCGAATAGAATGGCTACCGGACTGAATGCTGTTTGTGCTGAAAAGAAAATAACATACCCAGGAAACCTGTGTGTAATTGCAGGTTGATTCAGTGGTTTTATAACTAAAGATGGCTGGCATGACAAGCTAGTTATTAGTGATTACAGATTACAGCAAGGTCGCATTTGGTCACATACTGTCAGAGGAACAGTTATACATTTCTGCATACTCTTATTCAGTCTCTGGCAGGAGTTAGATAAGAAGATTGATACAGCTCTTACATCTGTACAATAAATATGAAGCTACAGCCAGGAGTTTAGCTTGGCACAAAGCCAGACAGGCAGCAGGGGAAAACACTGCTGGTGGCCTGAAAACCTCCAAGAAGAGACTTTATACTTTGTTTTTTGCAGTGTTTAAACAAACAACGATATAATATCATAATTAGTAAGCTTTGGAAGGCAGATTTTGTTGACTTTGGACAGAGCCAAGCTAGCTGTTTCCCCATGTTTCCAGTCTTTGTGCTAAGCTAACTATAGCATACATTTACTGCACAAACATGAGAGTAACACGATAAATTATATTGCAGTAGCTCTTTTGCAGTTTCAAGCCTCCACATTTCCAAACATTTCACGGACATATTTGACAGTTGTATTATTTTGTTTTGACAGACGTGACAGAAAAAAAAAAACAAGCTGACTCAGAAGTGAGCATTTCAGAATTTTTTGGGATGTTGTTTGCCATCGCTCGATGTTCTTATCGTCCCCCCTCCTACCTCCTTCCTCGATCTCTATCTCCACCATATTGTGAATTGTGTCTAATCAGACCAAGGCACATTAATTAAAGTGTCTAGCCTGATTTATGGCAATCTCAAAACAATTAAAAAAAATATTGCAAAGCCTGATTCTGCAGGCTCGCTCCACTGGCTACCTGTAGCAGTCTGCATTAAAGTCAAATTCACAATGTGTGCCTACAAAGCAGTCTCTGCATCCATGTTACCTCTTGACCAGGACAATCCAAACTTTTCTACGCTAGGAGTTCCTACCAGATCAGGGGCATGCCTCTCTACCATCAAAACCTTGTGAAGATCCAGCTCTTCAGAGGGGACCTCCTCTCCAACACTACCAGCAACTGGACATGATATATCTACCCCCCTTCTACAACTGTCACTTAATTCTGAGTAGTACGTATTGCTGCAGTAACATGTCCTTGTCACACTGTACCTTGTTCGTACCTGGCTTTGGATAAAGGCGTCAGCTAAATGACTAAATGTGATGTAATGTAATGATTCTAGTTTAATTCCAATTACGTTAACCCCTTAACATACTGATGATCCACTTTTTTCACTTCCTACAGTAACAACAGAGGCAAAGATGACTTCATCAGATGCAGACATACAACCGATAATGCTGTCATCAATCCTCATTGGCTTTAGTTCATGTTTTTTGGTGCCACCAAGCTCACAGACCAACCAAAGTGTGTTGGGGTTTAACAGGAGTTCTTTCCCAAACAGGATTTAAGCTGTGATGACAGTGAGGCAGAGTCTGCTAATCTGCCTCGGAGGAACCAAAGACAGCGTTCGATCTTTCTTTTCCAAAAACATCCTAAATTTGGAATGACCACCAAAACCTCTAAGCCGCAGCTGCCAAAGACCTCAGCTTTGTTGTTGAATCGATTTCATAAGATTCTGAACGTAAAATCTAACTTTCACTTGGCTGTTTTCTCTCATCGCTAGCTGCCATACATCTGCCACCACTACAGCGCTTAGAGGTTAAATGCTTTGCCCATGTGCATATTTGGGAACAATTTTCAATCAGTTCCCACACCACCCTTGCCATCTTCATCTATAACAGCTTGTGTCATGTGTAATAACAGAAAAAAGTGGTGAGGGTTTACTCTCCAGTGATTGGCCGGGCCAAAGCAAAGTCCTGAGTGTTTTAGAGCTTTGCTGAGTGTTAAATCATTGATGACTGTGTGGGTGCTCGGTGGCACCGCATTCACACTCTGAAGTTTCATTTAGCAGAAAATGATATATAGCTATAAGCAGCCTTGGAGGACTGCACACATTCATCACCTGATATTAGCATCTCTGTCCTGCGGTGTGTGTGTTTGGGGGTGTGTGTGTTGTGATGCATGTAGGTACACAGTATCTGTTTGACTCTGCATATTTGTCTTTTTCTGTGTACTTGTGTAACAGCGTCTGTGTCTTTTTGTGCAGCTGTTGGAAGGTGGATGGGATAAAAATAAAGGGTAATGACTTATGTCTTTGTCATTTGTCATTACACGTTTCTTACAAGACTGTTCATTTAAAAATGAGTAATGGCACGCATAAACCCATAAACCCATAGTCCATACGTGTTAAACACCAACCACAGGCATACACACAGACATGTCTTGCATGTACCAAACGCATCCTGATTGCACAAGAGCGTAAATGAGGATGATAATGGAGTCCCTTTGATAAAACCCACAGAACCATCCCATCCTAGCAAGCTGTCAGTTTCACATTAGCAATCAGCACCGGCGTGAGAAGACACCATCTGTGGCATTCATCAACAAGACATCAACAAGTCACCTCCACTACAATGCGCCCTGCAAACGTTCCCGCAAGGTGAAAAATAGCATAGCGTATAAACTGTGAAAGGATTTTTCAAAAAAGGACAAACACTCCACCAAGTAGAGGGAGAATATGATTCTAGATTACTCTTATTCGGCGTCCGACATTTATTTTCGCAATAAAATCGGCAGCCAAACACACGCTGGGAAGCAACATTTCCATACAGTGGTGTAATGTATGGGTATGGACCGTAAACTAATCAAAATGTGAGGTAGATGCAGACGGGGATAATATTCACAGCAATGCAAAGCGCACAAATTCCAATATACAAGTGCAGCATCTATTTATTTATGCATAAAAGTATTTTTTTGTGTGTGTGCTGACCTTTTTGGCCTCTCTGTCACACGTGGGGTTGTTTGTGATCTTGAAGTAGTTGAGGTCGAGTATGTCCTTCATCTCGTAGTTGTCTCCTCTTCTCTTGCAAACGATGACAGCCACGTCGAATAGAAAGATGTGTCTGAAATAAGAAGGCGGAATGTTAGATTGTTACACTGCACGTATCATCGCATATAAAACGTCACACAGTTAAACCAGGTGTGTGCAAAATTAATGAAAAGTGATGAGTCTAAGTTAACGCTGGATGTAATGTACAGTATTTTAGCAGAACAACCTGTCTTGTTTCCTCTTGTCAACACTGGAGACCATGCGCACTTCACCGTCACCTTTTGGGCGACCATAGCTGATTAGAGGCTGATTCTGAAAATATAATAAGAGAGGGGTTAAAATTAACATTCGATTATATTAGATATGCTTAATTGTTCCCCCGCAGGGAAATTTGACTTGAACAATATTGCTACATGAATCCGCAATTAGAGCTGTCACGATAATGATGTTATTGTAATATCTATAGATATTCAACAGTAACCCACGACTGGTTATCTTCTCTCGTCCAAACTGATGCACACTGAGGTTTTCCCAGGATAACATCACGAAACTTCTGGCACCATCAGCTGAGCAGTAACAGCTGACTCTTGTTATCGCCAATGACATTCACTCAAGTCATCAATTTCGTTCAATCAAGTCAAGGAGAAGATCTTTATAACGTGACAAGCTCTCACGCACTCTCGCTCGTAATGCCTGTGCTGCTGCTGGTTACGCTTTCTTCTCTCTGACAGTGGTTCTGTCAACCCATTTCTTCCTTATCTTCCACCTTATCTCATCCTGATCTGCCTTCTTATTACCACACTCGGTGATGGCGTCTCTTGCCTTATGTATGAGGTGTATTCCATATGGTCTACCTCACATACGATACGCCTGTGGTGTGCTCTGCACGGCCCCTGGGATGATGGGGGTTTATTGTGCTCCATGCTGAAATCTGAATTCTCTTAAATTACTTGTGCATCTCTCACAGAAACAGAAGCTGTTTAATTATATATTTTAATGACAGTAATAATTTCTCATTAACATGCAGTTGCAATGAACAGAAGCAACAATTTTTCATATCGGATGAGTTGAAATCAGGAAATATTGTTTTTTTTTTCCTCTCAGTCAACTGATTGATTGAACAACTAATAATAACTCGTACAACATGTTATCATTTTTTTTTACTTTATCTTAATTATCATTAAGAAGTGACTCCCAAAAGAGGAAAAACAGAAATGCACGCAGTAACATTAATTAATTACATTAATTCGGGTGAAGTATGTTAATATTTGCCTGCATTAACTCTTTAAACACTAAAGGCAGTAAAGAGTGTGTTACTTATTTATGTAAGTGTCTAAGTTGTTTCTTTGTTCCTGGCTGAATCCCTCAGACTATCCCAAATCTGAAGGAAGACAGACTAGTTGGCTTGCAAAGCTTTCAGTCGACAAAAAGGAAACAACATGTCTTACACTGTTATAGAGTGTACACTAACAGCTGCTGATAGTTGTGGAAAAAGACTCTTGGTTTACCAGGTTTTCAATAGACCTCTGGTACTGGTCGATCTCCCTCAGAGTCTCATTATCTCTCTTCACCTCGTTGACATACTGAGCCAGGTCCTGGGCAGCACAGATACACACATTTTTGTTAGTTCAGTCTGCAGGTTGTGAAATGTGTCAGAAATTTCACAGTGGATTTATTTGTAAAGACAAGTGGGAAAAAGGCTGATATTCTGTACTGGACATTTAGAGAAATGACTTGTACATTTTGGGAAATAGACTTATTCAAAACGAATTTATTAGTTTGATGAGAGGATTGATATCACTCTCTTATCTGACCATTCAGTTTGAAGCTGGAGCCAGGAGATGGTGAAGCCAGCTTAGCTTAGCTTTGCATAAAAAACAAAAAAACAAAGTCATAAATCTGCAACTTGTAATTTTACACTTTATTTTTGGGAAAGATTAAAAACGCAGATATAACATGTCACTTATTGAGCTTTAGAAGGGCTGGTACACTGATTTTTCCCTGACATCCATTCTTTATGTTAAGCTAAGCTAATCAGCTACTGGCAATATTTTGATATTTAACATACAGATATCATATAATGCCAACCTATTTCTTTAAATTAATTCACTTGGTGCTACTGTGAGCTCAGTCTGCACATCTGGTAAATATTAATATTAATAAATATGTGTTAATATTAGCGAGAATGAATCAAGGATTCAAGTTGTTTTGAGTTCTGAACTTGTTGCTGCATTTGTTTGTTGTTGAGTCCTCGAATCAGCTGCCTACCAACCTCTGGCTCCATCTGGGATTCAAAATACTATAGTTGATAGTCGAGTGGTGAAGACTGTTTGGAATTGTGCCCTAAATCAGCCCACGTTCGGTAACAAGCTGAAATGGCAATGATCATAGTCTGTTTACCGCATGCACTGCACTTACTTTCATTGCATCGAGAGCGATCTTCAAGTTGCTCTTGTCAGCCTCATCGTGAGTGTGTTTGACTAGCTCCTGTAAGAGGAGGATGAAACAGAAATGATGCTCAGTGTTCACACACAAAACTCACACGCACCATGTAGTTGTCAACACAAAAAAGCCTTTTTTAAACTCTGGTAACTGGAAGACGGGAAATAAATTCTTCAGTTATTCCCATTTGACGGCAAAAAAATTATGGTTTTTAGGAAAAGACTGACGGTCAATACCAATTATACATTAACATTTAAGCAGTATGTATATTGAGCAGTATATTGACAGTGATGTTGTCAGGTCAGCGGTCCGTGAGTGTCACTTAAGTGCCGATAATAAGTTATAGCTCACCCACAGATGTAATATTGCGATTTTACAACAATTACCAACTTCAATGAAAATTATAATCAAATGTTCTGATCTCCGTTTCCATGGAGATACATGGGGTCTGAGCCTTAGCAACGACCTGCAGCAGAGACTCTTTCTAGTCCCCGCCAAATCACGTTTGTGGAGTTTCCCAAACTGAATAAGTACCACACATATAAGACGAAAACTGCCTTGGTAGCTCAGTCTCGTAGTGACTAAGATATCTGCTAAAAAGATTTTCTTTCTTTCCCCGTGGACAGATTTAGCTACTAAGCTTGTGAACTTCACATTTATTTTTAAGGTAGTAGCTCTGTATTTGTGACTCAACGCACAGCTGATGGGAAGATGTGATCCAAACATCTCCAATAACTCCAAAACGTAGGTGTGCTGTCATGCTGATTTAAGCACATTCTAAATATCGAGTTGACAAATCAGATTACTCAGCGGGGACTACTTGTTGAATGATATATATTAATACACAGTGAAGCTAACACACGCGCTCCACACACAAACTGATGTAAAGGAATAAACAAAATCATTCAGCTGTGATGGAATCTACGGACATTTACCCCGGTTTGTACTAATACTGTATATTATTTGACAACTATACTTACTAGTTATTCTGCACAACATATGAGCAGTTCGGAAAATATGATATAGCATGAATAAACTACCTGATAATGTAGAAGGTAGTTAAAATTGGCTTTATTTCAACCATTTACAACATGAAAATATTGCTCCCACATTCATGGATCAGTATTAATAATCCAGTGATGTCATTTAATTTCCTTTCAGCAATGTTCTCAATGCAGGTACTTTTCTGTCTTTTAATGTTTTTCACAGCGTGGCATTGCTTTTACTTTTAAGTAACACATCTGAAAACTTCGTCCACCACTAATTGCCTTCAAGTGGGTTTTCATAAATGAACTTATTTGAGGGCAGAAAATGGACCGGCACATGTGCTTCAGTATTAATTTGTAATAGACTGAGACATAAAGCTAAATAGACAGATAAATAAGATCTTTTCTTTAGATTTATACAAATATCGTCAAATGTAATTTTACTGACAGGAATAGGAAGAAAGTGGATGGTCTGGCATCACCCTGCCAACACCCACACACATGTTTATTTGATTACTCAACACATGGAAGTTATTGTTGGTGGAGGCAGAGGCACAGAGGCACGATGAAATCTGCCCAGAGTCTCCTCTGAAAGACTTTCACTGCCATCACAGCACCAGTCAGACAGCAAAGAGACATGAGACAAAGAACTTTATACTAGTCCGGACTGAATTTCCACAACAAATGCAATGACATAACTATTCTGTGGCAGTTAATAGATACTTTTTTTCTCTAAGTGTGGCAGCAGTTTCACCATTTTATCATGGCCAGTCTGTTGCAGCATCATGCTTTTATTTTGTTAAAGCCTACATTTACATTTTGTGCTGCCAACATTGTATTTGTTGCATAACATGTGATGTGTATAGTATAAAATTATATCATCAACACTTAATCAAGGTGCATTATGTTTAATATCTAATATAAACGCTGGTGAAATCACTTTAGGCCTGTTTACACTTCATTAGCTCTTTAATACCTCTTTAATGTGATTACAGAGTGAAGAGATTAACTATTCCCTTTTTGTCCACTTCCCAAAGTGTCTCCTCAGAGAGCGGCCGAGAACACCTGGGATCACTGCCATTTACCACAGAGGTCTTTACCCTCCACAACAATTCAAAACAGCTCTGTAGTCATTGTGTCTGAAAGGCAGCAGGAAGCAAGAGTGTAACTACACTGCAAGACATGTCTAAAGACATATGTATGTTTAAGAACTGCAGTCATGTAAGTCATGCCATCTTGTTTGAGTCAAATTCTGGAAATCCTGTAAACTGAAACGAGTTGCGACAGATTGAAAACGTGTTCATTAATTCGCTGTACTTTATTTGAAAGGTGTGAGATAGAAATACTAAATGCATGCACACCAAAATGACTTGTCAAAGCAGACATATGGCTTTTCTTGCAGGGTGAATCTGCTGAGACGCTGTGAAGTGAGGCAAACATGTGGAGAATGTCGCCCTCAAGTGGCCACTTCTGTACTGACAGACAACACGTCACATGGTTGAGTCAACTGAAATAACATTGACAAAGCCTCCCAGCTCTCAACTTACTCAGAAAAAGTCATAAAATAAAAAAAAACAAAACAAATATCTTTAGAGAAGTCTGCAAGTTTGAATCCCTCCAATAAAATTGCACTTCCTGCAGTGTCCTGAAGTAAAGCAATAAGCTCCATGCTCCAGTACATTTAAACATTTACATTTAGTCCTTTAGCTGACACTTTTGAAGATTTGGCATGTCTAGTTGGTGATTTTGGTGATTAACAGACCTTTATCTCATCAGAAAGGGCTAATCTTAATCTCTTTTTCTTTTTCTAAACGTATCATACCTATCACACCGTATCTTTGTGGTTTGACACTCTTGCTTCATATGAGTTGAGTCAAATCTCCCCTACCTGAAGAAGTAGATGGTACTTGAGGACTCTCTGCATCGGGACAACCAGCAGGTCCCTCAATCTAAACTTTCCATTGTTGGCTCTCTTAGAGCACTCCTGTAACAAATACAAGACAGCATGAATTACAATGCATCCTTACACTGATAAATTTGATTCTTTTCACGTGGATGGGTCGACCAAGACACAAAACTATGTGTTTGTCAGAGCTTATACTTATCTGTCCATGACCCAAACTTGTCACAAACTGTCATGTGAAATTGAGTATGAAATATTTGTGTATCTTATTCTGTTTAGAGCTATGTTTTAAGCTATCTTTGTTTACTTTTTATTTTGAAAATCTACCGACTAAATCTTCTGAAAGAAGCTATTTTAATCAGTTCATAGAATCATCACACCACTGTCATTTTCCGCCTTGTAATTTTGTCTGAATTACTCTAGAAGAGTTTCTGTATTTATTCTTATTCTGTCATTAGTTTTTATCTTCTCTATTTACCTGTACTTACTCCTGTTCTTGTGCTGCATTAACAACTGAGTTTCTCCTTTTGGGATCAATTAAAGCTTTTAATAATAATTAAAGCTTACATAATGCAATAATAATAATAATAAAAAAAAACTATATCAAATTAAACACTAGGGGCCACTGGAGAACTGGTTCTGTGTTTGTAGGTGTGTGTGTGTGTTATTGACAAACCGGCCTCTTCAGGTGTCTCACCTCTAGCTTTAGACGAACATCCTCTTTCTCTTTGCAAATGAGGTCTAACACAGCGACGGCGATCTCCACCTGACTGCAGTAAATCCCATAAATGAGCAGTCTGCAATTCAGAGGAGAAACAGTTTAGCCACCGATGAGTGCGTGTACTGTTCACAAGACACTCTGACAGCGTAACTCATGTTGCAATCGTTTTGATACAGAATCTGTTGCATAACAGTTATCCACACTACATCGTGATACATAAGTGACACGGAAATCCTTCCTCTGTTACAAGTGTCAATCAAATTCTGCATCTATTCACTAGATTCTGTATTGCTGTAGTGCAGATTCACCCAGAACTTCATGGAGAACCGAAATGAAGCAAACTGCATCAAATCTGAGCGAAAATTAAGTAAACACGTCTGTGTCAGTATTGTATGTATTGGCACTGAACCTTCTGTACACCTAAAGCTAATTATGCATAGCCATTTAAATTATAAACATACCTCATGGAACTCAGAAAAGAGAGAGTGTTATACATTTGCATAATAAAAGCACTTTCCCTGGAACCCAGTTATAAATGCAAATAAATGGTGTTCATGAATACCTCTCCTTGTAGCTGATGAAAATCTGGTAGAGATTCAAGGCATTTTTGTTGAGGATGGAGTCCTGCACATCAACCATCAGACTCTTGTGAACTTTAACCAGGTCCTGCATTCGAGAATTAAGACGTTAGGAACCTGGACATAAACATTTTACAATCATGTCATGTGACAAGAACGGGGGGAACTCGTGGGACTTACTGGTATGTTGACAAAAACTTTGTCAATTTCAGCCGCAGAGAAAAATTTCTTCAGCGGATTCAGGAAATACTGGGGAAAGAACATTTATAAATAACTACCATTAACTAGAAACAATCCTGGTCTTAATTTATAAGAAGCAGTGACATGTCCGCAACAGCTGGCGTACACTCAGACTGAAACTAATAACAGACTTACCATGAGATAAGAAAAATGCCCCTAAATGTGTGTCAGGGGTGTCACATTTTAATTAGCTCTGTTTCCTGTTTTTAAGTTTGATAACTTCTCTGGTGATATAATATTAGGTCAGACTGTGACTTGTGATCTCAGAGTGGAGCTTATTAAAGGAGGTTCCGTACCTTCTCAATGGACTCCAGGGTCTCTGTATATTTCTCCTCCGTCTGTTTGATCTCTGTAAGACAGCAGCTCCGGACGTCTACCTCAGCCTGCTTCTAGAAAGACACGCACCTTAGAAAATGTTGCTTAAATATTACTATCCAACGGACAAAATTTTGAACAATTTTCTTTTTTTTTTTTTTTGCTCATGTACAGACAAAAAAGTGTATGGCTGTATTCAGAATATGTACTCAGAATGCAGACATGAAACATCTGTATTCAGTTCACATCAGAAAAATCAGAAAGGTTTTTGTTTTTTTGCTTCTTCTTTTTTTATTTTAAACATATGCACACTTCCTCCTCTGCGAATCACACACAAAGTCTGTGTGAAATGTTTACCACATGTGAACTGACCATATTTATTATGCTTACTGCTAGAACTGTGAATTCATGCACATAACGATGAACAGGAAATGCACTCTAATATTTTAATTATCAACAACTAACCATTTTACTTTGCTTTTCAGGAAATAGAGTGAAATTTTAGCAAATTAGGTCTTTGTGGGTTATAATCCAACAATTTAACATTTTTGTGGTTAGAATCTGACAATATCAAAGATATTGAGGTATTCTGGAAGTATTTTGCCCAAACATGAGTGAGTCAGTGAGTGAGTAACTAAGTGTGTGTGAGTCATTGCAGTACCAATGGGGGGTGCTGCTCAGTTCTCATGAGGTCTTCATAGATCTCGCCACCTTCATCGTCGTCTTCTAGCCCATAAACCGCCGCATACAAGTCGTCCTCGTCCTCAAGGGCATTCTCACTATAACACATACACACAGATGTGCACACAAGCACGCACACACGTTAATATCTCTAAAATGTGCTGATTATCAATCACAAACTATTTCTTGCATTGTGGGTCAGCAAATATTAAATGTACTGTAAGAGATATACACAGATAAACAAAAAAACAACACAACATTTCCTGGACAGTGTGTATGTCATTACAAACTGTTTACAACCATTATAAAAATAATCAAATAATACATGGAAAAATAAGACTTTGGCTGCTCCTTTTCTCATATTCGTGAATTCATAATTAACTTCTAATCACTGCATGTATTAGAGAATGAAAAACTTTAGAAAGGCGTAATGCACAACTCAAAGAAAACATGCTCTGAACCTCTAATGTGACATGAAACAAATATACATGTTGTATCTGTTCATCACATAGGTTCTCTACTTTACTCTTATTCATCTTTATCTATTAATCAAACTGTCAACAGCACCCATTCAGAGGCTAGATGTGGGTGGTATGCAAGCACTCAGCGAAAACATGCAGAATTACTCATTCGTTCCCTCTGACAGTAACAGAGAAACGGAGCCAAGCCTTTTACCAAAACATGTGGGTGTCCAGACCCCTGGAGAGCATGGATGATGAGCATAGCTGGTTCTGCTACTGAGCATAATCATGTTTCTATCAACACCAGTAATGGTCCCGCAGAGAGGGAGCCTCATACATACTCAATCAAGTCTTCCAGATTATTGTAAATGTCCTCGTCTTTTAGGCTCTCCTCGGTTGGGAATGGCCTGGAAATGACAGCAAAGCAGTGTGAAGCTCAGTGTTTAACATAAAAAATCACCATGGAAAAAACTCTAATTAATGAGTGACTTAGGGTAGGAACTTTTGTTGTATTCAGTTATCTACTACAGCCTTATATGCTTTTGTATAGCAACTAGTTTGGACAAATTCACTCATTTATCAGCACAGCTTCAAAACCAGTACATGAGGCCTGGGCTCAAACTTATTGGGGTGGAGATCTGCAGCTCCCCTGTGCTCACATTGCCTAAAACGTCTTAAAGATGCCAAAATAATATAAAAGAAAAATCCATATAATGCATACATTAAAAAAAAAAAGCCAGAGACAGATGGACAACTTTGTCATTTATTTCTTTATTTCTTTTCTGTCATATTTGTCATGTGGCTGCTGTTGGTGATTTTGCTTTGTTTACTGCATATATTTCAATTAAAAAAAAAAAATAAACTCAGCATTTGGAAAACAGCAGGTGTTTCTCATTTCTAGTAATAAGGTAAAACATCTGGTGAAACTGAAAACAAGTGAGTGAGACATGACTAAGCGTGGCTGCAGTGTGAGTAAGGGGACGACGAGGTGGAGGTGAAGTGCAGGTACTCCGTGTTTGGAGAGCACATTTTGTGAAACAGATTTTGACGAGTGTATGAAATGTTTTCTGATATACAAATGTGACTTACCTGAATCCTCCCTGCTGTGCAATTGCTGTGTAAGAGAGCTTGGATAGAGTGTCCATGACCTGGTGGGAGAAAAAGCGTGTTGATTCATGTTTTTAGATGGCTCAGAGACAGATTTAGAGAAGAGAAGAGAGAGAGACTTACTATGTTAATGCCGTATTGAAGTTATTATAATTACTGAGGTTCTGAGGTGTAAACAGCATTTGCATCAACATCCCAGCTTTAATTACGACTGACTGACTGACTTGCTACTTAATCATAGAGTGAAAGCAAACAAATATTGATGCCTCACAAGAGCCAAAGTCCATCATTCAATACGATTAACCCCCTTTCGGTGCACAGTATCGTATATTAGAGCTGACATAAATATACATGATAAGTCATGTGGGAATCTCTCCTATCTCTAAAAAGCAAAGCAACCTTCAGAATACATTAGCAACGACTGCAACCATCCAGCACTGTGAAAATCATATCTGGCCTACCATCGACTAACACCATGCCTAACACTTAGTAACCAATTAGCTACCTCTGAGCAAGTATTTAGCAACCACATGAAGTTCTTGTAACTGCCACAAATGCCTCAGAAACCTTGTAGCAAAAACCAATAAACAACGCTAACTAATTTACTAACTAATCTAACTCCTCAACCGTTTAGCATCTTAGCAACTATTTAGCATACCAAGTAGCAACCACCAATAAACAAGGCCAATTAACTATCTAAATATTAACTAACTAACGAACTAACTAACTTAACAACCAGCTAGTAATGACTAAGCTATCGCATAGGAACTACTATCTAGTTATCTGCTAGACACCACATTAGCAACATTAGCTATGAAAACATTACGTTGCAGTTATATCGGCCATGAACTTGAACTTTGGCTGTTTGAATCTAGCTGGGGACATTTGCTACTTTAGCATCTCCTTTATTCCCTTATTTTCCTGTCATCTCTCTTTATCTAACAAGGTAGCAACAAAAGATTTCTTCATTAAAAAAAGTACTGCTAATTTGACTCACTTTCATACCGTGAAATATTTTGATATTTGCCATAGCAGCAGCAAAATATGTCAATAAAAATCAGCAGAACAACACACGTTCTTAGATACTTGAATATACAATATGTAATTTCTGCCACTAAGGAGGATATAGTCCACAATTATAAAAGATACTCCTGTCAAATTGTTGACACCTCGAACTGCAAACAAGTTAACTTATGAATTGTTTCTGTGATGAATTGATACATGGAGGTTTTTAAATTTTAAAACATTCCTCCAGCTGAGAAAAGCGGTTAAAATATTTTGAATTAAACCCACGAGCTGGAAAAGTGTTTGAGGCGTATGCACCAGGGAGACATTTTCTCACTGGTCTGAACAGACATCATACTTGAGTCTGAGCACGGATGAGGTAGTGTATTTAAGTTGTATTCATGATACGTTTGGTTACGCTCGCCAGATTTCTTCCTCACTCTCTGACGTATGCGACATATCCCAACTAGAGGTAAGTAAATTAAGAAATTTCTTTGGGTTTGAACATTGTTGGAAACTTTGGGATAATGTAACCCAAATATATAACATCAGCGTAGCATGTAGGAGAAAAGCTCATGCTGAATTATGATTATGCCAAAGTCACATTAAAACAGCAGTAGTCAAAAGGAGAGTCAAAAAGAGAGCGATAAAAACAAGCATGATCTGCAGGAAATGGTCATGCTACCTTGGAATCTCACACCTTTGAGTCAGGCCCTCTGTTTGTGTGTGTGTGTGTGTGTGTGGTGGGCATGGTGTGGGTGGGGGTGTTTGTGTATGAGAAAGAGAAGAATAGAAAAAAGTCCGATTAACAAGTTGCTACACCAATAAAACAATGTTCTCTGTTTCCTTTGCCACTATGAAATCATAGAGTTCCCTCCCTTCCATTGATTGAAAGTTGCTTTTTTTGCAGTCACATTTTAAGTAAATAAACAGAATACGATGCATGTGAAAAAGTACACGTACCCATACTTTCTGACGTCTGCTATCACAAATGAAACTAAAGAGCTATGAACCCTGAACATCAGTTTTAGCCACTCAGTTATGATATTTTTACTGACCAAACGGATCCTGTACTACAGGGAGTCACCTGGTCGATGTCGATGTGGACATACAGTATTGACAGTTAACACTGTGCAGTCAGTAGACGCTACAGGAGAAACAGTGAAAGGAAGTATGCGTCTGGTGACATGATAGAAAGGTGCGTTAATGTCATGAGACGCACAGCTAATTTAATAATTTCATGCTTTTATCCCCCAGATTAGCAGATGTCAGCGATTCATCTGCCACTTAACGCTCTCACTTAATAACTTCTTCTCTTCTTGTGCAAATGATGTGATGTGTTCTCAGGATTTGGATATGCAGGCAAGGTTAAAAGCATGAAGCTGATGGCTGTTAGATATATCAGTCTGTCTATCTGCAGTTTATTGCCTCTTCCTGTGTGAATGAGTGCTGTGGCTTTGGCTGAACACAGGTGTGCATGTGACTGTCGTGACAGAGACCTGCTTTAAAACAGTCTGTTCAACAATCTGCGTCTTCACAAGCTATTTATAGCAGTCGGAGTAATGTCAAAAAGATCTGCCTTTCAAGTGTGATCGTTCGAAATGTGATGTTCTATATTTGTTGCACTAATACAGATTTGTGTATTCTCATTTAACAAAGTACACACCCAAATCACGTTGTGGCAAATGGAGGAACTATCAGTGTAGATTTTATTTTCACACGCCACATCTGTCACAGCTGATTTAATGCTAATGATAACCCATTCATCAGTGGATGGCTGACTAATCAGTTTATTGTTGTGTTAAGTAGGAAGAATAACTTAAGAGAAAGACGTAGAATCAGTTCTTAAAGAGAAAAGGAAGAACCAGTATAAGTACGCCAGAAAAAATGAAACATTTGTTTACTTTGTGTGATGAATTCTAAATTCCAAGGTGTCTTAAAAACAAGTCGTTTTCAGGCCTGCCACAGCTCAAGCCACGTGTGTTTCAGAAGCAAAGCCACAAACTGTGTCGAAGTCCAACCACCACGTAAGTTTGGCCTATTTACAAAAGGTATCTTAAATCCCCAGAGCACCAAGGAAAACAGAAAGCATCTTGTTATCTAAAATATAGACAGAAATATTTACAATAAATTATATAGGGTCCCAAAGTTAACATGTAAAAACAGTACATTTATTGTATATTTGTATATTATATTTATATATTTCTTGAACAAGTAATTTCCAGTCAACAGAGACGTTAGCAGATCACACAAACAAGTCTTTAAGTTTTAACTAGTGAGCTTCAGAGAGCAGGTGGATTTTGTTACATTTAGACAGAGCCACGCTAGCTGTTTCCCTCTGTTTCCAGTCTTTATGCTAAGCTAACCAAAAAAAAAAAAAAATGAATATAACTATTTCTTTAGCAATTCCTTCAATGCAAAATGCCCTTCTCTGTTCAATTTATCAAGCACAAACACATTTTGTGCATCTTCCCTTCATCTCTCTGGCCTCCAGGCTGCAGCGCCGCTGCCCCGGGTGAAGCCTGGAGTCACCCAGCAGAGGAATGTAGGTTAGAGAACTCTCATTAGATATTCAGCGGACTAATGCTCAGTCTGCGGCCAGAGTTGGCACAAGTCAACCCGAGTGGATTAGACTGGCTGAGATTTGAAATGTTCTCTTTTGAATGTTTTCTGGGAAAATAAGGAAGAGATTGAGCATTTCTTATTCGGCCGTACAACACTTCCTGGAAGCAATCCAACCTAATCGCTGTAACCTGCAGACACCCGTATTTTTAACTAATGATGGGAAAAAAAACAGGAATGATGCAACAGAATCTTCCCCCCTTTCAGAGGCTTGTCTTTTTGATGGACAGCCCTTGAACATGACTGAGATTATGCAGCCCGGCTTGGATGTACTGTACATATTTGCAGGCGGCACCTCCCCTGTGGGATTACGAGCAGCCAGATTAAGTGGGGAAGCTTTTTTAGAACACAACACACTGAACTGAAAGAAAAAAAAGAGTCTGTGTGGGAAACCGCACGCAAAGCTCAATATGCAATCCTTGACACTTCACACCAAAGACCGCTGTCTATTCTCTGCAGGGAAGTGAATTAAAAACTGAATCATGCATAAAATGTCTGGTTTAGGAACTTTTGATGTACCTTTTGCCTTGAACATTTCTTTTAATTAAAATTTGCACACACATAGAGGAAGTATACCTGGAGTTCTAAAAGCTTATGTAATACTAAATTAATAATATATTTAAAATAGATAAAATATCTGCTCTGACAAAATAATGGATGTATAAAGAGGTATAGTAGTTTATCCAAATTAAGGGCTTTTCTTATGTATTTCAATTGTTCCGAATCATAAAATACATTCAGTGCAAATGAATACAAAGAACATACATTTCAACAGTGAAATGGTTTAGACACAAATAATAATGTATTTCCTCATGGTTAACCCGGAGATGCTCCAAGGCAAAGTTAGGCACAGAATGCACTGAACTAAGAAAATGTGGGAATAAGGTTGGTCAGCGTGAGCGTGCTTTCTCCAGAGAAGTGAAATAAGGCTGCCGCGCTGCGAGCGAGCGAGCGCCCGCTGAGTGGCTAGGAGAAGCACACTACAAACCCACTGACCTGGTAAACCAGCTCCCACAATAACACAAAAAGAAGAAGTCAAGCAATCCCTTCAGAAGTCCAACAGAAAATCCAAGACCAGACCCTTCAACAGCTCTTCAACTCACGTGCACGCAGACATGTCACGCCTCCATGACAGGGAAAGACATCACACCATTAATTGGCTCTATAACACCTGAGTCTTATAATGTTACACTGCTTATAATAATCTGAATGTGTGACTGCATGCACAGGCAGATAGACTGCAAATGCAGTGATACACTTTAATGATGTCTAGTGACTATCTGACTTACAGGCTAGAGAATAGGTTGCAAAAATATTTAACCCCAGTGCACGTACTGAGCACCGTTTTTTCTCAATGAAAAATACTTCATTGAATATTTTGATAATTTAATCGTTTTTATCAACTCTCTTTAATTGTAACTGCGAACCAAGAACATGATGTACTTTAGTCTGTTTATGTTTTTTCAGCATTTCCTTTTTCGCCACCATCATGTGATTTGCTTAGTGTAAGAAGAGTTTTAGCAAAGAACACTCATTTGCTGTTTCTCATGTTATTTCCCTCGATTATTTACAGCTATAACATCTGTAAAATGTACTATTTATTACACTTACAGCCAGCACAGTCATCATCATCACTCAGCTGTAATAGATGTCACACAGCTCTGACAGACAACACGTTCGCTTGAAGTGATTTCCTTGTAAAACAGCTTGTAAAGGTGCAAGATCCTGAAAAGCTTAAAGACTTCCATAAATCATCGTAATAAGAAAAGCAGGCACGTATAAGACAGAATGAGAGCAGGAAAGAACAGAAGAGAGCAGAAGTGTGGTTGGAGAACATCATTCTGCGTTAAAAGACAAGGATGGACGTGAGTGTTACCTTTCCAAAGTCTCGGACATCGAACAGATCGAAGGGTTCGAATAAATCGCTTTTCTTCATGGCGAACGCCGCGTTGCACGACGTCAGGAATGTGCGGATGTTCTTCAGGCACAAGAACTGCCAAGGGTAAAAATTTAATTTAGTTTTGTTTGTTTCCATAAAAGACTCAGACAAATCTGTGCAGTTTTTCATTTTAGAATTGTGTCAGGTACAAAATGTTCATTGGATTATTCAGAATTCTAGAAATCATCTGTCCTCACACAAAAATCAACAACAATATTTTAGTGGCAATATTTTTGACTTTTTCCCAGAGAAATAGTCCCAATGAACTGTTGTTATAAATAGCATTTTTCACACTTTGAGCACCAAAGTAAGGACAGGTGCATGTGCCTCCTTTGCAGAAATCTCTGATGGATTTCTGCAACTGAGGTAAAAGCTTTTTTTCAACCCTTTGGACCTTAATAAACGTACATTATCAAGCATGATAAGAACACGGTGAACTTGAAAGCGTATATATGTAAATATAAATGCGAAGGTGAACAACACATACACAGCAAAATGAAAATAAAAAGTGAAACTCTCACGGTGCCGAATGAAACCACAAAGCATGTGCTTTTTTGGTGTCACTTCCTAAAAGGATCTGCGTCTCAGTGGGAGGACTGCAGTCAAACCACTTTCTAACACAGCGTCCTTATGGTTACAGGTTCGGGTTCGGGTTTGGGTTGGTGTCTTGAGTCCAGTTTGGGCTGCTTATACTAAATTCACCCAGTGAAGTATTCGAACAGTAAACAAGCGTACCAACTTAATTTGCCCTATTAAGTGATGACTAAACTAGGGAATGCATGTGTGATGATCTGCAGTAAAAACAGGACTGCAGCATGATTCTTGAGAGCAGATAGGCTCCGTTTTATCACATCAGCTCATCGTGGAGACGCCTGTAATCACTCCACCGCCCCCCACCCCAGGGCCTGTATGTCTGCGGAGGAAGTGCATACACATGATGGCTTTGCACCACTCCGAGCCTCATACTCCTGATTACAGTCACAGCTCTGGTGCATGTTTGGTTTCATCACGTATACTTAGATGCTAACTTAGAATACACACCACAGCTTCACAGATGTAAAAGTGTGAAGAGAATGTGAAGTAAAGGTGAAGATCTTTAGATTTTTCTTGGTGTTTTATTTAGCAGCAGTAGCAGTAGTAGTCGTCCTGTTCGTGTTGATTTGACTACTTTTATTTAGTAACTTTTGGGATTATTTATTTTCTTATTTGTGCTGATCTGTATACATACTTGATGTTTAGCAGCATTGATGCTAAAATCTCTTCTCTTTGAACATCAGTTGTTCTCTTACTTTGTCTATGAAAAAAAAATAAGTGACCCAAACAGATAAGATATTGAACATCTACTTATTTATTTCCCGTCACACATATGTTGCATTTGCATCAAAGTCTACAACATCTACCATGACATAAATAGCACTTCTGGGTGCATTTTCATCACAGTACGCTGCACTCTCGTCCTACGATCCATTACCTTCATGCCCTTGTTTCCATTTTCAAGACCACAGGTCAGCAGGGCACAATGAAAGGGCCATTTAAAATCTCGAGCCCACATGCTTTTCTCGACCATACTGAGATGGCCTACAGCTGCAGGCTACGGCTAAGCATTGTTCTGCACGTTTGCTTTCACCGTCTATTGAAGATATAAAAGAAGAGGCTGCGCACCGGCAGAGAACATACACAACGCTGCAGCTTGTAAGCCCTGCTCTGGCTTACTCTCATGCCTGGCAAGGAAACAGGCTTTTATTTATTATGAAAGCAGAGATATTTGAAGGCAAAATCAGTCATTTTGACTAGATGCCAACATTTATTTATGGTAGTTTGTGGCCAATAAAATTAAACTGTTAATCTGATTTAATTATTCTTAAGGATTCTGCGGTGACGCAGCGTTTCAATCATGCATTTATTAAACCAGCTAGAAAATGTAATCTTTTAATCTCATCTTGGAAAAAAAAAAAAAGTTAGACCTAAATGTCAAAACTTTCAAAAGGTTTCATATCATAGTATCTTTTTTTATTAATGAGTCATTTAACCTTATGGATTAAGATAAAACGGGTCACGTCTGTTGGAGATTTCTTGGAATCAAAGGGTCTGATTCGATGACATATTTGTCATTCGTATGTCTCATGCTTTTAAGAAAGCCTGATAAAGATCTAATCATCTGTAATGTTGCGCGGAAAGTGTTGGTGACATATTACAAAAAAGGCATGAAAAAAATTGGCACTTCATAGAGATATGTTGCCATACTTTACATGTCTGTCACCATTTCAAGTGAAATTGCTTTTGACCACATTATTATGTTTTATTATGTTTTATTCTGGATTTTTTTTAAAAAATGTCTTCCTCGAGAGCGTCCTGGGCAAAATAGTGTTTTGTTGTATAAAATATATGTCTACTAATGGATAACTAGCGTTTTAAGGCAAAGCAAACTACAAGCTTCTGCACACATAATAAAAGTTCCCTAACTAATGGGTGGATCAAAGCCAGGATTTTATCAGGCCTCTCCAGTGGCAGAGGGAAGAATTATGGGTAAAGAGAGGTCAAGCCTCAGACTCATTCCTCTGGGTTTCATTGGCACTCCCTCGGTTAGCCAAAAACAGTTTGTTTAGAGTTAGATTTTTAAAAACTACAGACATGTAGGAAGATTTAAAATGAATCTGTTTAGATTATTATCATATTTAGAGGATGAAGACATGCCCACATTAGTCGATAATCTCCAAATGAGTCGGTCAGAGGTCACTCTGTGGCTCTGTTTTCTAAAATAGTTACAGTGACAAAGTGTTAGAGGAGAATCTGTGTTCCCAGATTCTGGACTAGAATACAATGTTGGAAAATGACCGTGCAGTGGTTTGTTTTGAAATCATGGAATAACTACAAGGGTAAAACAAAACTGCTCCCATACATCTGGACTGAAGTTTAAAGAACTTTGTGAGTCTTCTGTATCTGAACTAGTGATTATTTACCTGCAGGTGTCTTAACAAAATAAAACATAATGCATCAACATATAGTAGACTCTACTTTTTCTGCTGTGGTGTGTTTAAAGACCTCATGTGATCACCTACAGTCATCTCTTGAAAAGCAGCTGCCTGCTTGTCTAAATACCTCATGCATACCACAACACACCTTCCAGTCAGTTGTCAGAAGCACAACTGACAATCATTAACTAATAACTGCAGCATCATAAATTGGCAAGCATGGACTGGACCCGCTTATCGTTGACATATTACTACAGGTTTACTATTATGGCATGCTTTAAAATCTCAATAATGTCTGGCTACACTCATTTGGACACATTTCTTCATGGCAGGTTTGCAGTTCCTTGCACTTCACAACCATAAGTTCCTTTGACAGCAAGCAGAAATGAGTGGTCTACCTGTGACATCTGTGGCCTCAGATTAATCTCTTTCAGGTTGATGGTCTGAGGTCTCAAGTTGTTCAGCAGCTGGCACAGCAGCACCCCGTCCCGCAGGGTTTGTGCCAGGTCAAACACCTGCGCCGTGTCCGCGGTCACCCGGTGGTTCTCGGGCAGCACGTTGCAGCTGATCAGCCACATCGCACATTGCCTCCAGTATTCCATGTTGTGAAAAATAGCAGGTTAATGCTAAAATGTTCAAACTTTATCCCTATCTTAAGCCCGTGCGAGGCATGATAGATGCGCTCTGCGCTGTCTGTTGGTCTCTCCAAACTCCGGCATCGCCTCTGGAGGACAGAGAGAGCTGCTGCAACTTAAGAGAACAGCACAGCTGGGGAAGGCTGTCGTGAAACCCCCTCTGTCAGTGTGAACTTCCCCTTCCGTCTTCTGTCAAATTTCCACAGAGGTGGTCGTAATTTTTTTATCCTCTTATTTCTGAAATGAGTTGCCGGTTTTTACACCTGCAGAATCAAATGAAACGCAGCCCTGCACACTGCTGCCTTCATGGAGCTTCTAACTGAATAAACTTGACTGAAATATATTAAATCAACGATGGTTATTTCTGAGGTTGCACTTTGAGGTGACGCGTCCACCACCATTTGTATGCATGCAAATTTTTGACATAGTTTTTAAACTTTATGTAGCTTCAGCTGGTGGCAGCAAATAAAACTATAATTTTACATCCAGTTTATCAATTAATCTGTATTATTATTATTATTATTATTATTATTATTATTTAAATTATTATTAGTAGTATTATTACTAAATAAGTATTATTTTTTCAATTTAATTTTTTTTTAACAATATAAAGTCAGAAAATTGAAATAGAAAGAAAATGCATACACAATATCACATTTTCCTGAGCCCTGAGTGGCATCTTTAAATTATGATTATGTACATGTATATCTATATATAGATATAGATTATATATAAATACATAACGCAAATATAACCAATTTCTAAAATAAGAGAGGATAAAACTAGTAAATCCTCTCATTTGGAGAGCTGTACCCAGCAAACCTCTGACAGTTTGATTGATAAATGATCAATTAATTATTAAAGTTCTTGGCAGTTAGTTATAGCTGACACATATTTTATCATTCACACACAGTTTATCTTTATAGTCAATGAAAAATTATGTGTGCTGCAGAATAATCCTTTCCCCTCAGTCTGCAACTCTCAGCTGACATTCCATGTGGATTATATATATATATATATATATACACACACACACAGCTTTGACAGGTGACTATAATCTGAGTTCTTTGTTGTGTATAGCTGTGATCTCTGTTCTTCAGTATAGTCATAAGTTAAAGCAGATAGAAAAGAATCTAACAGAGGCAGACAGGAGGACACCGTTCGGCCATGGGATTTACTGTAGATCACTGTCATTAAACCCATGACATAAACACAGGAAGGAAGCTGAGGGATCCCATCTTATTTTACCCCGAGTAAGAGAGACAGATGTTTCCTTAGACACTGAGTTGCTCATAAAATTCAGCACGTATAAGAATAAGTAGGTTAGGCATGAAAATGTGTTAAATACAAAATAAATATAATATAAATATAAATACCCACTCAATAGCACACATCCAAAACTGTCTACAGTATCAGATAGTTTCCCAGAAAATAAATTTAGAAAAAAAAACTAAATATTCATTCAATTAGTCAGTCTCTATTGAAGTGAACAGGTTAATGCACTCTTACAGTGTGTATTACATAAAACACATAAAGGTTGCACATAACAGACACCTAATCTAATTTAAGGAGAGCACTTGCTGAAATAAGACAGGTTCTGAATTGTTCTGTAGCTAAGGTTATTAAGAGTAGTAAAAGAAAACATTTGCAATCAAGGTATAACAGTCTTTCTGGTTCAGTATAAATTTTACCACAGGGCCGCCAAGCAGAGTAATTACACAGTAATTACATAATGCATACATGTGGCCTGTAGCGCCACAGTTTTTGTTCAGTCTCACCTCTCATCAGCACAGTTAACGGCTAGCTGATGAACATACCAGTGAACATATCACATATCGAGATAGTGGGAGCGTACAGATACATGGGTGTCTACCTCAACAACAAACTGGACTGGTCGGAAAACACAGACATCCTGTACAAGAAGGGTCAAGGTCATCCCCACTTACTGAGGTCCTTTGGAGTGTGCAGGACTCTGTTAAAAACTTTCTATGACCCTGTGGTGGTATCTGCATTCTTCTATGCAGCGTGCATGGGGAGGGGGAAGAACGTGGAGAGGCACAGAAAACAGCTCAACAAACTGGTCAAGAGGTCCAGTCCAGCTCTGTCCTGGGCTGCCCCCTAGACTCCATACAGGAAATGTGGAGAGGAGGATGTTAACTCCTCTCACCACCTGCATCAGACTGTGAGGGCCTTAAGCAGCTCCTTCAGCAACAGACTACTGCTACTCCCCATGACACCTGGATGCTCAAACAAGTCATCTGTAACAGCACTTACCTGTCAATCAAAGCGGCCACACTGCTAATTAAGCGGTAACTTTAAGCCGGGTTAGCCGTGATATCATTTAAACACACAAGTTTAAAAAAAAATCAGGACAAACAGGAAAATTATAGACAAACAACATTTTTTTTAAAACCAGGCTGCAAACATATTTCTCCTGTGAAGTTTTTAATATGGCCCCCTATGGAGATTGACTCACTTCTGCAGCCAGCCTCAAGAGGCCACTCGAGATATTACAGTTTTAAGCACTTCTGCATAGGGTTAATTCCCCAGCCGCTTGACTCCCACCATATAAGAAGAACATTTAAAAGACAATATAAAACAAACATTTTTTAAAAAAAAGTTAAGTAATGCATACAAATATAATATATATAAATATATATATGTGGACATGTGTATCTATCTATAACAGGGGTCTTCAACCTGGGGTCCGTGACCCCTAGGGGACCCACAGAGGTGCTGCAGGAGGTCCGCCAATTTTTGTCATAATAATTGACAATTTTCCCGCAAAATAATTTGTGAGAATTAAAAAAAAATGATATTGAGTAAACTGCAAGCAACAATAAGTTACTTTAGACAAAAACTATTTACAAAATAAATTATTCCATTATGCATGGTGCACTTTTTTTTAATAGTCATAAACACATATAGGCTAATAACCAAGTATATAATAAGGTGAAATAAAAGGTGAATAAAGTAAATATAAATGTTATTACAAGGCCAGGCTTAAAATATTACACCTCTGTTCTGTTTGTCTCTGGTTCAAGGGGTCCTCGGGCTGAAAAAGGTTGAATAAATATGGTTTCTACAAACGATTATGTGAATTATCATTATAATAATTATTAGCATTAATATTAGCATTAGCATTGTTGTTGTTGTCATGCTTTTTAGACTTCCGGTGAAAAGAGAACAACGTGAGCGCGACGCCGGAAGTGAAGCCACAAAAAAAAAAAAAAAAAAAAAAAAAAAAAGAAAGAGGCTGAAGCGTCAAAACATAAACAGAGCAGTCAACCTTGTGTGAACGCAGTTAGCTTGCTTCACACAAGTCTGTCTATTTTTCTTTTTTTTGTTTACAACAACAACAGCAACAAAAGCAGCTTTATGCACGCATTCCTCATGTCGTGTGTTCACCACCAGAGAACTCCCAGTCGAGGCACTTAGCTCAGTTTGCTAAGCTAAGTGAGGTGGAGAGAATAAATCTGCAGTAAAGATTAGGACTGAGCTGAGAAGTACGCCTCGTCGGGCCTTCGAGCAGAGGTAACGTTAACGCTAGCTGTGCTAGTTAGCAGCTACAAGCAAACGTCAGCTTGCTTGCATGCTCGTCTTTTTTTTGTTTTTGTTGTTGTTTTTTTTGGAGGGGTGGGTTGGTTGTCACGTCGGACCGACAGCTGCGTTTTTTTTACTTTCGATATTTGTTTAGCCTCACGTAGCTTAGCTGGCGTTAGCTCACGACGTGTTGACAGGCACTGCAGAGGACAATGCACTGTCAAACATAACAAAGCCAGGCACTAATAACCAGGCCCTGTGAGGACAGCTAGCAGTGGAGTTAGTTTGTTTTAATGTCGTAGGTGACAACATGTAGCCAGGCTGGAGCTAACAGGTAACTTAGTCTGCACTGCACACGGTGCTGCTGCTGCTGTTGGTGCTGGTGGTGGTGGTGGTGGCGTGGCGTCGCTGGTTGACAACAGTTCAGCGAGTGCAAGCAAGCAATGGTGTCGGTTTACTGGTGCATGCAAGTTGTATGTTGTTACTTTGAGCCCCCTCTCCTCCTTTTTTTTTTTGTAACTTAAATATTGTTTTTGTGTGACATGCAGAGGTTCTCCCTCGGCTCGACGCAGGACAAAGGAGACAGGATGGCAGAGGCTGACGGCAAATCCACTGTGCTTAACGGTGAAGGATCATTCATACTGACCGGAGCTACTCGAGCTGTTATGCTCCTCAACTCTGAGAGTTAATCAGTGTTTGTTTGTTTGTTTTTAATAGGTGGCTCTGAAGAGAAAGAACCCGGAGAAGATCACCACGAGGAGGCTGATGCCTCTGGAAGCAAAGAGGAACAAACACAGTCTTCCTCTCAAGATGGTAACCCCCGTCGATGTAGAAACTTGATGTTTCAGATTTTATGTGCCTTTGCTATCAGGAGTTGTCCAGTGAGACAGCGATGTCTTCACCTCATGTCTCCAACTTTCTGTAGCACCCAAAGAAACTGGAGAGACGTCCGGAGACAAGCCTATGCCGGATGCGGAGGGAGACACGGAGGCAAACAGAGATGGGGAGGAGGAGGAGGAAGAAGAAGACACAGACAGCATGGACGGCAGCGGCCTTTACTCCCTGACTGAGGACGGCGAAAGAGAGAGCGAGGGAGGCAGACGGGAGAGAGCGAAGGATAAAGATGGTGGGAAAAGGGCAGCTAGGAAGAGGAATCGACCAGGCGGCGGCAGTAATCACTCCACCAGCTCAGATGAGGATGACGATGAGGACGAGGAAGAGGAGCAGAAGGATGACGACGAAGACGATGACGAGGCTATGGAGGCGTGGCTCGGAGCAGAGCTCTGCGACCTGCGTGGCCCCGAGTGGCGGGCGGTGCCCTCGCTGCGCTCCAGGGAGATCGGCAGGGACTCGCACCAGTTTGTGAGACGCGTGTGTGGGGCCCGTGGGCTCGTGCAGAGGCTGGAGCTCCAGGGGCGGCTGGAGAAGCACACGGGCTGTGTCAACACATTGCACTTCAACCCCTCAGGCACACGTCTGGCTTCAGGCAGCGATGACCTGCGAGTGGTGATCTGGGACTGGGCTGTTCGACACGCTGAGCTAGAGTTTGACAGCGGCCACAAGAGCAATGTCTTTCAGGTAAAGCGAAACAAAAATCTGTACTTCTTGAGAACAAAGGTCAAAGATGGATTCAGGACTAGAAACCTAAGACAAGTCTTCTCCTTGCCCTGATTACACACAGGCAAAGTTCCTGCCTCACAGTGGAGACTCCACCTTGGCCATGTGCGCTCGAGATGGTCAGATCAGGGTGGCTGAGCTCTCTGCCACACAGCGCTGCAAGAACACCAAGCGGGTAGCACAGCATAAAGGGGCTGCACACAAGGTGAGTGTGAATGTAAGAGTTGAGCTGCTTTGTGCTATAAATTCCAGCTACTCCAAGATGGTGCAGCCAGATGGCTGCCTCCGTGTGTTAGCGCACCTTGTTTTGCCTTTGTCCCGTCTTCTTGTACCCACCAACGCACTCCACCTGAATGCAGATTCACACACCATAATCTATGTATTAAATTAACACACACACAAATATTCTTTATATTTCATACTGTGAACTTTGACCATTTCATGAGCAATATTTTGCACATTTCTGCACAACTGCAGAGCTTTTTAATTTAGATAACTACTGCACATACAGTCTGTTTATTGCCTTTATATTTTATACTCATTATATATTCCTTTTGACAACTTTCTCTAATCTTTATTTATATTTTTCTATGTTTATTATTATTATTATTGTCAGGCACCTGGTCACCATTTCCTTTATGTGTTAAAACCTACTTACAAATCTGATTCTGATTCAGTGGTAAAGACTCCGACGGCCTGATGATGAAGTGTGTGTTTTTGTTCCAGCTGGCTCTGGAGCCAGATTCCCCCTGCTCCTTTCTGTCTGCTGGAGAGGACGCTGTGGTGTTTGGTATTGACCTGCGTTTAGACCGTCCCGCCAAGTGAGTTACCCGTTATTAAAGTTTACCAAGTGTAAACACAGTCAGGAATGGAGTTGAGTTTGTGCAACAGATGGGCAAAATCTCACAAGCTACAGCGCAATATACAACTCTGTGCTTTTTTAGGCCGTCGCTTGCAGTGTTGTTACGCAAATATCCTGTCTGTCAGTCAGTCAGCGCTGTTGAACGTCCATTTTTAATCACGTTCCTCTTTAGCAGTTTTCTTATGCTTTGCCACACGTCGTCAGGATTTTTAAAACTTTAACCTTCACCAGAGCTAATGCATCTTTTCCCTTTGTGTCTCCGTGTGTTTGTCTGGCAGTAAACTGGTGGTTGTAAAGGAAGGTGATAAAAAAGTAGGACTGTACACCATCTTTGTCAACCCGGCAAAGACACAACACTTTGCTGTGGGCGGAAGAGATCAGTATGTGAGGTATGAACCGGGTCACTGATTACTTGAGTAATGATTGCAATAGAAATATGTTTGCTTACTCACTCTTAGACGTCTCTTCTTAATTCTTTCTTCTCTCTTCTCGTCACCCTCTCTGCAGGATCTATGACCAGAGGAAGATTAATGAGAATGATAACAACGGGGTGCTGAAAAAGTTTTGCCCTTCACATCTGGTATCCAGCGAGTCCAAAACCAACATAACCTGCCTTGTGTATAGTCATGATGGCACAGGTAAAACAAATGAGTTTTAAAGGAATAACAACAGTTCCATCTCATAAGACCAGCAAAAATAAAGCAGTATGTATGGGAATAGTTCAAAACCTATGGCATGATTTACTTTTCTTTCAAAATTTGAATTTAAAATCAATTTGATTATCTTAATTTGTCATTCTGTTATGAACATATTTTAGAAATATTGAAAATAATGATCCCTACACTCACTGTCTCAAAACTTCTTGCCTTTCTTTCCCTTCCTGATGCAACCACAACGCAATAGCAGCCGGCTCAAACAGAATGAGGCATATTCTCAGTGAATAAAAAGCGTTAGCGTGCTCTCATCGTCGCAGAGCAGCAGTCAGGGGTCAGGTTCAGTGCCAGCTGCAGGAATGTACTCGCGTCTGATGAATATCTATTTTTCTCAACAGCTTGGCTGAGCTTGTCTGAATCATCTTTGCATCATTAAAAGCAGAGACGCTCATCTGCCTTCATAACATTAAAGGAAACTCGTTTTGTGTGTGCAGAGCTCCTGGCCAGTTACAACGATGAGGACATCTACCTGTTTGACTCAAACCACAGCGATGGGGCCGACTATCGCAGGAGATACAAGGGACACCGCAATAATGCCACAGGTGTTAAATTCAGTAATAAATTACAGTAATCACTGGTGCCCTTTAGATCTAACCCCAGTTTTAATAATCAGACTTATCAGCTGAAGTCCAACTTGTTACAGTTTGGCAGACGGAAACTCTTGGATTTATGAGGTCATCATCTGCAGGACTGTAAAGAGTTTCCGCTCAGCACCCAGACTGACGCTGTATCGTCCTCTCTCTCCTCTTTCTCACAGTGAAGGGGGTGAACTTCTACGGGCCGTGCAGTGAGTTTGTGGTCAGTGGCAGTGACTGCGGACACATCTACCTGTGGGACAAGTACTCTGCCCGCATTGTTCAGTTTATGGAGGGAGACAGAGGAGGAGTGGTGAGTCAAAGAGGGAGCGAGAACAGTATATGTTTGATGATTGTGCAAACACACTGTACGTTAGGAGTGTGTGTGGTGATGAGTTTGTCTTCAGTTGCTGCAAAAGGTAACGCATGGTGTATGAGTTTCTGCTGCTGCAGACATCCATCCCATGACGGCTCTCTGTAAAAATCTCCCATCATCCTTCTATTGTGACCTCATGTCGTTTTCTCTGTAGGTGAACTGTCTGGAGCCACATCCTCACCTGCCGGGTATGGCCACCAGCGGGCTGGACCACGACATCAAACTGTGGGCCCCCACAGCTGAGAGCCCCACAGGACTAAAGGGTCTAAAAGAGGTATTCTGTTCTGCTCTGCTCTATTCCCTTCCATTCTACTTTAAACATATATAGGGAAGCAGTGACACCTCTAAAAACATTTGTCTCAACCGCTTATTTGAAAGTCAAAATGAAGGTGACTGCGCCTGAATCGAATATTAGAATTGTCCATTGCGCTGCAAAACACTGGTACAGTACTACAGCAATTTTAATTTGTTTTTGTGTGCAGTTTTAGTGACATCATTTAGTACAATAATGATGACGCCGATCAAAAAGTATAAAAGATAATGACCGAGACGTAAAACAAGTGATATTTTATTACATTTTCTTCATAATGAATGGCTGTTATGAGTCTTTAGATTTCTAAAAACTTTATGAGAAGTCCCGCGAAAGTAATAACATCTGTATCAGTGAACATATTTGCTGTGTGTGTGTGTGTGTGTGTGTGTGTGTGTGTGTGTATTGTTTCCCCACGTTCACACCTGTAACGAACAATTTGTTTATGAAGGTGATGAAGAAAAACAAGCGAGAACGCGACGAGGACAGCGTGCGCCACGGCGACCAGTACGACACCCAGCTGCTGTGGTTCCTGATGAGACACATGAGGAACAGACGGCCCCCGAGGGTGAGTTTTCACATGACGCAATATTAATAATGTTTTTTTTTTTTTTTTTTTTTTTTGTTTGGAGGGGGGCGGGGTGGAGTTGAAAAAGATGTGGGCATTTCCCAGGTAGGCAGGGCCGTGCAAAAAGATTCTATCAGTTGCATTTTGGGAAATGTAGTGTCCAGCTTTGTCAGGGACTGAAAGTGACTAAAGGTCAGGAAATCGTGAGTCTCTCCCAAATCTGACACACTGGGCCTGAAATAAACAGTCTGCAGGATGAAGCTGGTATTACACTCGGGTTACAGTCTTTTGCGTCACTGACCGCTGAAAATTGGAGGTCACAGGAAGGTGTTGCTGATTACGGGTGAGTGAGTAGTGCTGTTCCACTGATTGACAGGATGATGTAATGTGTAACAATGCACCAGCGAAAGGCAGGAAAGTGGAATACAAACATGGATGTAAACAACGCAAAAAGAAAAGATTTTATTATGATGTTTTTGTGAGAAACACTAAATGTAAACAGAACTTTTGTTTGGTAAAGAAGGAAACATGAACATGTGATATCGCTCCGTCGTCTGGAGGCAGCGTCACCTGGAGGGAACTGTAGTATTCCAATATAGATTCACTTGTAATTTTGCACTGAACTTTCTGACATGAAGCAGCAGGTTGTGGATGTTTGCTCACTGCTTCAGACTCTTTCTTACTCTGCTCTGCTCTGTCTCCATGCAGGCCCGCCGTGAGGGCGGAGAGGCAGACACAGATGAATCCTGGAGCTCTCCAGATTCCTCTGACGAAGAGGAAGGAGGTCCAGACCACGTCCAGTGCATGTCCTCCTGAGCCACACATACATATTTAGACACACACACACGTACATACATACATACATGCATACATACACTTTATTGCCCTTGAATTGATGCACATAGGCAAGCACTATTGACACACTGGCAAAACACTGACGAGCCACAGACTTGTTTTTTCTTTTCATTTAGTTTTTTTTTTTACATACACATACAAACTGAAACAGACACACACACACATTTACTTAAACATAGTTTTTGAAGCAGAGTGACAGAGATGCTTATCGCCTGGTTTCCCAGCAGTTGTGAGTGTGCAAAACGGCGACTGCAGACTGCACACACACTTCCAGAATCCTGATTTTTCTTTTTCGAGAATTGTACAAAGAGGTTCAGTGAGTGCTTACGTCCCTATAAACCACTCAGAGGGCCCCCTGCTTGTCCATACATTATCTATATGCGCTGCCTAACTAACCCCTCCCCCAGAACAACGTACTGTGCATGTATGGCAACAAGCAGATCCTCTTTAGTCGCCCCGTAGGAAGCTATACAGCACCAGCACACACCCCCACCCTCCCCTCTCTCTCTTTTAGTAACGCACTTCTTGCTCTCAAGCTTTCTGATGAAAGAGGGGTTCAGCAGGGAGGAAGGGGTGTAGTATGGTACCCTCAAACTATCCCCTGAATGTGACTTTATTTGATGATCTGAACTTGTAGAGGGGAAGCCCCAGCGCCCCCCCCCCCAAATCTCATACTGATTTCTGGCCGTGAGCTTGTGCAGCTAGTCGCATTAATCACACGTGTTTTTTTTTTTTCTCTCTCTCTCTCTGAGGACTACTAAAAATCCCTACATGCTGCATCACCCTACATGCTGCCCTCGGCTACTCCCTCCCCTCCTCTTCCCATCACCTCCTCCTCCTCCTCCTCCTCCCCTCACTACTGAGTGCACTTTGAATCAGGGATGCTTTAGTTTGAGACACAGACAAAACGTGCACTGAGTGTGTGATTTCAGGGGGAGGGCAAGAGCTGTTGTTGTGTCTTGTATCTCAACTTGGAAAATCCACCGTGAAGTTTAGTTTCTTTCTTTGCATCTTTTGAGTGGGGGGATATTTTTGCACTTGAGTGTTTTTTTTCTTTTTGTTTTGTTTTTGACAAAGGAAGAGGAGGTTTCCTTTTGCTTCCACCAGCCTTTCCTCCTCCTCCTCCTTCTTCCTCTTCTTCTTCCTCCCTCACTCTTCACCCTGACATCCCATCTTTGATGGGAAATCTTCACTTGACCTCTCTCATCGAACATGAAAACACAGAGGTAGATGGCGTTCAGTATGTGCATAGGATATTGGGACTGACGTCAGGCTCTGTTGGGGAACTGTAATCACAAAGAGCCAGAACCGACCTGGATCAAATCAGAATTGAGAGAGACTCGAGGTTGGACTAAAAAAACAGGACTCCACTCGTCCACGTGGTTCCTTTTTTAAAAAAAATCCTTCGGTGACGCTGACGGTCTCAAATCAATTGCTGAATTTTTGAGCCAGGTCGTGTTGGCAGCCAGCACGCTCACGCTTCGTGAGGAAACGTCTGTCTGTGCTGCGTCAACAGTGACTCACGGTGGAGGACAGAGGGAGCAGTAGGGTCAATATGCTTGCCAGTCATTTGTTTGTGTGAGAGCGATAAAGTCCAGCTTTTCTCATTTTCTATGAGAACTCTAGTTAGATGAATTTATATGTACATATATAAATATATATTAAAACTGTAAAAAAAAAAAAAAAAAACAACTTTAGAAAATGCTGTTTGACTTAAAAAAAAAAAAAAAAGATGTCAAAACATTTGATTGGTAATGATGCAGAGGTTTATATTCTATATGAGGACTTTTAAAATCCAGAGGAAAAAAAATACCGTTGACTTGAGACCATTTTTGTTCACGTTTTCCTTTTCTGAATGACATCTCTGTTATGAACAGAACCGCTGTCATTTCAAGTATTAAAGTTTTGATTCTCTTTCTTGTTCAAGAAGATAAAAAACAAAACAAAACAGTGTTTCCTTTCTAGATCTTAATCCATCATTTGAGACCGTTGTATCCAGATTTTCCCACTGGCTATTTTTGGCATCTTGTATACATAATAAGGCTTTTGATGAACAATTTCTTTTCCACCACTGCCTAATATTGCGTTCTACCAGGTCAGTTGGAAATCTGTACGATTCGTGCAATAAACAAAAAGACAGTGCTCTTGATGTCGTCATTTTATGGACTCGTTCTATGTTCACTGTACTTATTAATTCATTTATGATAATAAGAGGTCATATTCCTTATCTGTGGGGACTTTGCAGTATTTTTACTTTGAAGTATTGGTTTCTGAAAGCTCCTAGCGGCGCTGATTCTCAGTCCTTCTAAAGTGATATTCTGTCTTTTAAAGCCATGTCTTATTGAACTTTAATTAATTTTGGGGGGAGAAACGAATCAAAATCTGTAGAGTCTAAAAGATGCTTTGACTTTTAATGTCAAGGTTCAAGCACCAAAATACAGAAACTGTAATAACTGACAGCTATATTTATTATGTTTACTGATTTCTTTCTGTAAGAGGTGGAAACATAAAATTGGAAACTATCAAGACATTTGGGTGCACATGAAAACAAAAATGCAAATAATTTCACGTTATGCCTAAATTGGTGGACAAAAAAAAAGAAAGTACACAACAGTACATTAATTTGACGTGGTAATATTTTTAATCAAGCATTTGATAGAACTCCTTTATAGTTTTTGAGATTTAGCTGTTTCTGTATCATATATAAAATCATTGTTCTCATGGGGTTACTCATTTCACTCCATAGGAGCGTTACATGAAATGTCTCTTGGGTCCGCAAAATGGTGCAGACCAGAATATCAAGTAGAGTATCAAAAGTTATGAAGATCTGAAATTCATAACCTGCTACTGCAGAGGTGTTTTCATGGAAAACCAAATGAACAAAAGGCCCTGTGATGAACGACTACAAACAAAAGATGTTAAGACAAACGATCAGCTGAAATTTTCTCACTGGGAAATCTCCAGAGCGACCTCTAATAAATCAGGATCCTTAGATTGTAGTGAGTCTCCTGAATAAGAATAATCATTTATTTTTTGTCCTGTTTTAATCAGAAGGTTTTGTCACGATGAGAAAAGCGTGGACACGTTGGGTGTAGACTGCTGCATTGTGCGTGTTGGCTCAGTGTCATGGATTACTGAAATACTTGAATAAAACTGAGCCACTGTTCCATCCATTGGCAGCAGTCTGTCTGCTGTTGTGGAAAAGGTCTATTGTATTAATGGATGTTTTGAGCAGACACACTTCCTTCTTCCTCCCGCCTGTTTCCAGCGTGCAAAGTGAGGGAAGGGACTCTGTCCAAAACGTCTGAGTGTCCGATTGATGATTTGGAGTTTGCTACTTTGAAGACTCAGTACTCTTCTAGAAGTGAGTGCATTGATTCATGCTTTTTCCAAATATCATTTTTAAAATCAGTTTCCACTATTTCTCATCTGTCTGCATCCTGTAAACATCAGGGATCACTTTGATGTGCCAAAACTTTTAGATATCAAACTGAAAAGAACAAAAATCTGACGAAATCTCTTTACAAAACATTTTTATTTGACAGGTCCGAGTGGGAATTTAAACATTTTGGCAGTCCAAACATTTTATCTGCACTTGTTACCAGTCACAACATCTCCATTCTTTATCTGACATGAACAACACTGTCAAACAAAAGCAAAACAAAACAAATACTTGACATGTACAAACAGAGGTGTCTGCTCTGTAAATCTGATTATGGTGTATTTTCTAGTTCAGAGAGCCTGAACCGATGTGCACGGCTGTCCGCTGGCTCTCCAAGCTGGTGTCTAGAACAAAACCAGATCTATGAAAATACATTTCAGAACACATCCCAGGACACCCGAGAAACTGAAGACGTCTCAAACAAAACAGCCTCGTTCTCTCTGCTCTGACATATCGAGCCATCTCGCTCACTGCACCGAAGAAATCAAAGTTGCGAGAGGACAGCAGATGAAATATGAAACCAGAAGAATTTAGTCCAGACGCAGCGTGAATAGCCCTTTACAACTCATCCCAATTAAAACTTGATTTTCTTGTAATACAAATGGAACAAACATATTTGGAATGAGTCGCTTATTTTATACAGTAGGCTCAGTCTGGCTCTCCCAAACGCAGGTGGTAAAGCTCTTCCAGCACGTCTCAGTTTATCGGCCGGGCTTCCTCCTGGCCCCCCTCCACCTCAAGCGTGTAGGAGATGTGATCTAGCCTATCAAATACAATCCGCCATGACATAGTGCAGATATAAATATTAAAAGAGGCACTGTCATGGGCTTTCACTTGTTGCCTTATTCATGCTCATGTGCATGTGTACACACAAATCACACCGATAAGAATCTGAAGGCACAGAGAGCCGAGCGCCGCGTGTTTTATTCCTTGTACTCCAGAAACTGCTGCAATCTCTTCCGGTGCTCTGCAGACATCTGAATAGCTCTGAGGATGTGAAAATAGATACAAATGAAGAGTTGGTAAATGTTGTGTCAGGATTTGAGGAGGTCCATTTGAATGACGGGTCTTACTTTAAGTGATCTCCAAAAGTGGTTGTTATCCTGTAGATGGCGGTCTTGAGAGTGGCCCTGAGGGCGAAGCGCAGCGTCTTGTGAGTGGAGTCTCCCATGCTGCCGCTCGACCTGACGGGTTTACTGGAGGCGTGAGGCAGCTTGAAGTGTCGGTCTACTGCCTGAAGACAAACACAGCACACGACACTTTGTGAAGCAAGAACGGTCATTTTGTTTTACCTCCGTCCACACTGCGGGGTACGCAACGATGTCCTGGTTGCGTGCACCCATTGTGTCTGCACCACAGTATCTGTACAGTTTCCTCTCTGCTTCGTAGTCTTCATACAAAAACACAGATATACAAACACCTGCCTGACATTTGCTTCTAAAACAATGAGATTTAATTCGATAAGCGCTCCAACAATGGACTCCTACTTGGCTACTCACCCTGCACAGATTAATATCACACAGATAAGGAATGTTTCCTCATAATTTACATGAACTGACCCTTTTTAAACTTTCTCCAAGAAGCGCTGCATGTGTTTGTTTTCACGGCACAGAGTTCAGCTCGGTTTGTATTTAACCACAGTGTGTTATGCAAAGCCAATTCACGCTCGGTACAATACAGCCGGGCTATGAAATCTGATAACAGACAGCTATTTTTAATCGCTGACGCCGTGCCAATGTGTGCTCTCGGTGTGCTTACCTCTTGTAAGACCAGCATGGAGCTGAGAATGCTGGGTAATGTAGTCTGTACCACTCCAAACTGGTCCTCTGAGAAGGAGGCTTGAACGAGGTAAGACAGTCCTGGAAGAAGGAGAGGACATTAGACGATGTCGATGTTTCATCGGGTCTCAAATGAAAATTAAAGCCGCCGTCTCGTCGTACCTTCTAAAGCCCAGATGTGAGCCTGGCTGTCTGCAAACAGAGCCTGACTGGAGGCTTCTGGAAGCTGCAAGAGACGATGTTAACTAGTACCAAACACACAGGTGCACATTTACAGCAGACTGATGGATTAGTAAGTTGTTAGACGGACACGTTTTAGTGAGACAACACTACAGCACCCATGCATGATCAAAGCACAGCCACCACTAACTATGATATTTGACTAAAACTAGTTCACACTTTGATTTCTGTGGCATTCGAGCTTTTAAAGTAATTCATGAGGTTTAACTACGTGGAACAGCTACATGGATGGAGTTACCTTCAGGGGACGACAGAGACGAAATGGAAAAGAGTTACATTAGTAATGTCTGCACAATCAAGCCCAAAACCAGTAGTTATTAGTGAAGCCTGCAGGGAGAGGTCGCTACCAAATGAAAAAATCTACTGTGTCAGCATGCAGGGAGCCGGTCAGTGTTCGAAAAAAAAAAAGACAGCATGCACGTGCCGCACGTCCTTACCTTGTTAAACAAATACATTATCAGCACCCGCTTTGCCAAGAAATTTTTAACCTGAATGGGACAGTTAAGTGTAAAAGTTGTTTTGCTTTCGAGAAATACAAACAAAGAAGAAACGTCGGCTTTTCACACTTAACCTTTGGCTGAGACCACAGCAGGCAGATGATGTGACTTTATAAAGCAGAAATCACGAGTAAAAAAAAAAGAGATCAGCAAGCAGACTGCACGTAAGGCGCGTAAGTAATCTTGCGAGCAATCGTTGAAATGTGATTCTAATTTCGTGGGCTCGGTCTCATCTCAGAAGCACATCTCTCCGGAAAAGCGAGAAATTGGTGCGATTGAGCGAAGTGGGAAAAGAGGATCTGCAGAGCAAACTGAGCTCTGTCCTCTTTCCACACCTGTGCACATCTGCGCGAAGCAGAGCCGACTGTCGGATTGTTGATTTTGGAAACCAGACGAGACAGACGGAGCCTCGATATGACTGTTATTGTTAGCCTGAGGTTAATAAACGTTAAGAATGAAAAGCCTTTTTGTCAATGCTATAAAAAAAAAAAAAAAAAAAAAACATCGACACAGTTACGGTTACGGTACCTGTTCTTTCCGGTTCTGGAGGAACTGAGCCAGGAGACTTGGTTTGGATGCTTCCTGCTTGGGACTGGGAACTGAGGCCGGGGATGACTGGGGACTGCCGTTAATCTGTGAATCTGCACCAACCAACAAGAAACCAACAAGAAAGTTGGATTCATAGATATCCATCATTCACTGATCTACTAAACTTATGCAATGACACCCTAACGGAACCTTTAAGCGTCTCTGCGATCTGAGTGACCGACCTGTGGAGGTGGACCAGAGTTTTGGCACTCTCCTCATGACGTGTGGGCTCTGCACCGTGCCGAACCACGGCGAGCATTGTTCTACAGGAGCGGTGAGGCGGCGCAGCGCGGGAGAAGCAAAGGGGCTGTCCAGGTCAGGGGTGAACGGTGCCGTCAGAGGGCTCTTTGGGCTGCCAACGATGGAGCGCGTGAAGACCGAAGCTGGAGTTTTCAACAGTAACGCGGGCCTCGGGCTCATCAGGTCGTCTGTGCCTGAGGTTACTTTGAAGAAGAACAGAAGTGACAGAGAATAAAGGAGGCTGCTCATAAACGATTACGTTTAATTGTGTTTTAGAGCAGCATACCTGACGTCTCAGACGAGGTCTTCCGTTCGCTCCCGGTGGACAGTGATTTGGCCCTGCCGTTGGTTGCTACAGTGTCGTGATAGATGACGAGCCTCTGGGTCAGATCGGTCAGCAGAGACAGACACTCCTTACTGATGGCGTTCCAGTTGTGAGGATGGCCACCTGAGAGAGACGAGAACAAAAAGATACAAACATTTAGCTTCTGCTGTAATCCACTTCTGAATATATCAAGAAAAATCAAAAACGGGCGTCTCCGTGTCAGACGCCATGACAGACCTGGTTGACTTAGACTGAAGACCTCGCCGCGCCGTGATGGAGAGTGTTGAGACAGCAGAGCTAAGTCCTGCAGAGCTAGAAACTAACGTTTGGAAAACAGACAAAAGTTAGAACACCCCTAACAACGCAAAAAAGGAAGAAACTTGAAGAAAATGATATTTCATCTACCCTCAATATCATTGGCTGCGTCTCTGTAAGAACTTTAGGGAGACACTGGTGGGCATCCTCAGTAAAAGATGACTGCACAGGAAAACTGTACACCTGCAGGTAACAGGGAATATATTGAATAACATTACCTTAAAGTCCAGTTAAGTTCAGTCTTTTTCAGGTACTTGAACATTCATAGGAATGACAACATTGCCCCCTAGTGTTTCTAAATAATTAAAACAAGTCAAACAGAAGCAGCATTTGTGACACAACAAGCCAATTAAAGCCACAAATTGGCAATCAGATCTGATAATCAGACCTGAGCAATTTTATGGAGGTCACTGCAGTCAGCTGGCACTTTGATCTTTGGTTAAGTGCCAATCTTTAGTCTGTGGATGTGTTTTTCACTTCAAGGGACGTGAAAAAAATGCTGATCAGAAAGAGAGCCAGAATTCAGAATGAGGTGAATGAAACAGTGAAAGAAGAACAGACATTCAGACATTTTGGTCCAAACTGAGACATTTGGTTCCGCATACCTCTGTGACAAAGATCCTAAAGAGCAGCAGTGTGATGTGCCACGTGAAGAGGAGGAAGCTGGCGCTGATCCACATGTGGTAGAGCAGGGTGAGATCCAACAGTCCAGCTATGCTGTCAAGAGGGTGGATGGAGCTGGAGGTGGAGATCGAACACAGATACGTGAAGACAGTCATCTGCAGTATCTGCAGTTGTGTTTGTTCAATCATGATCTAGAATCCATACTGACCTGTTCAAGTACAGATTCAGTGTTTTACAGATCCATGCTTTTGGAATGTATCCTGTGAACATAAAATGGAAATACTGTTTAGAAAAAATGACTTTTATGAGCCTGTTTGGGAGAAAGTTTAAACTCTTTGAGCAGTCTGTTCGAAGGTGAAGGAGCTCTGCGGTACTGACGTTTCATTTGTAAACAGAAGTCACTTACCCAGAAAGAAATACACGACGATGTAGTTCCTGATGGAGTAAAGTGCTTGAGTGGCGCTGCACTTCACCACCAAAGGTAGGGACCCCTTAAAGCGGAGGTATTTGTATTGCTGCGGAAGAACAACAAAGAGCGAACATGAATGCTGATCAGAAACTTATTTAAAGCATCATATCATGGCTTAAGAAACCTGCATGCTGACTGACAGAACTGTGGACTGAGGAAGCAGACTATAAAAGACTACAAAATGATCTTCGGTCACATAAATATCTCGTACCTGAACAGTGTGGAAAGAGACGTAGTTCATGTTGTGGATCACACCCAGCAGGCTGTGAGAGAATCCAACAAAGGCTCCGGCCAGCAGAAGGGTGAGGTGATACTCATTCAGACACATCTGAGGCGAGCCGTCGCTGCTGAAAACAAATCAAACCAATTAGGTGATGGATGAAGCCCAATGAAATGGTTGTACTGTATGTGGCAGCTGCTTACCCGTCACTCTGTGGGCAGGGGTAGCCCAGTGTCTCGTATCTTCCCCCGATGGTGATGGCACAGCACCAAGCCACGATCATCCCCATGATACTGTGGACCAGGGAGTTGAGAAGCTGACGAGGGTGGAGCAGCTGACCCAGCAGGGCGATTTTTGAGCATGCAATAGTCGGGATGACTGAAGAGGAAGAGAAAAAAACAAGAGTTACAACCAAAGATAGCTGTCTAATGTGTACCAACAAAACACTGTTCCCAACATTACACTATATGAATGTATATTAGTCAGCAAGTGTTTCATATCATTAAAAATAAAATCACTTCTGATGAATTCTCCTGAGCAGTCAGCTCGATTTGTCTTGTGTACATAAACCCTGAACTGATGAGCTGGTGCAGTGCGTCTTTGCTCGGGTGAAACACACTAAACCCGTAACCGGAAGACCCTTTCGTTCACCAGTGTCCTGCGACTCACCTGTATAATACTCCAGGTTCAGAAACCCGACCACGAGGATCACTCCACACAGCAGGATTAATGAGAAGACAGCACTTGCACTTGTCAAGAGGGACAGGCATTCTGCATGTAAAAAAAAAAAAAGTCCACAGTCAGTGTCACACAACCTCAGATAACAGAGTCAAATCTCAGAACGAACACGGTGACTGACCTGATATCGTCTGGATGGGGTGGAGGAGACTGAACCGGCTGAGGATCACAAACACTGCTGTGACGGGCGGCAACAACAGGACGGCCCAGGCAATACTGGCCGCAGCTCTCCAGCAGATCACCTGAACAAAGCAGTCGTTACATACATGATAGCAAATACACACTCATCAACAGAACAGATGATTATCTAAAATACCACAGCCTAATTCAACTGTACATTGTTTTTTATGATTTATTTATAGTCCTATTTACTAATTTCTATATAAAAGAAAATGTTTTTCTATTTTTTACTTTTTATATAGTTTTTCTACTTGTACAGATCTTTGCACTGCTTTAATTCATCTTAATTTCTCTGCAAATGTTTAATTTCTTGGCACAGGGTTCATTTAAATTCAGATTCAGATTTATCTTATATGCTGCTTCAGGATACTTGAATTTTCCTCTGGCTGATGAAAGTATCTATCTATCAATGTTATTATTCATATCCAGTGCATGCTTTTTTAAATACTGAAGTTTAAAATTAAAGTAAAAGTAGTAGTAAAGTGTTTTTTTTTATAGGCTTAGTGATTATTTTGCTAATCAAGAAAATAACCAACAGATGAATTCATAATTAAAATCAGATCTTTGTATTTTGTTTGCCTGCAGCAGAAACTCACTCATCACCTCTGTTATTTTAATGTTTACACATATTTCAGATGAAGTTATCCTTTTAAAAAAACATCTTGACAGTCTTTAACAAAGATAACTGATTAATAACTTCATCCAAGCGCACTAACAAGTTGTTTTAACAATATTACATCGCAGATTAATAGCTAAACTTATCACCTCTGTACTGATATGTCATCATTTTGTTTCCCTCCTGTATAAAACATATTTAACGTTAGTTATTTTAGCTGTCACAAACTGTGACACGTGTTTTGTTCTTTATTTCTTGTTCTGTAACTTGTTTTTTTGTGTGTGTGTCGCTTCATAAAAACCGAAACAAACTGTTAGCTCCGCTTCAACAAGCTAACAGACCGGCTACGTGAAGTTAGCACGCTAGCACGGCTCTCGCTCCATTTTCCTCTGTCACAGACGAAGAGTTCAGTTTAAAGACTCACCTTGCGGACAAACCAACAACTCTGCTCTGCAGAAAACATGTTGTGCGGACAGATGGAGAGCCTCACCGCGGTAATAAAACTCTCCTGAACTCTCCGGAGCTGTCAAACTATGTCTCCATTATCCCGCCACATGCATTCAAAGGACCTCTGATGGAGGACGCCGAGAAAAGAGTTGTCCGTGCTACTGCCTGCTGCCAGACTCAAAGCCACACGAGTTTAGAGCAATGAGCTTGTTCAACGATAAAATATGTATAAAGTCAGACTTTTCTGTCCAATGCACTCACAAAAAAAAAATATTTCTTTGGATAAATGTTGATGTAAATAGAGCTATAGGTTACATGAATGATATAAATGCTGAAATAACTGCATTAAATTACACAAGCCATGAATCATCATCTATTTTTTTTTTTTTTTTTTTTTACATTTTTTATCTCATTTTTTTATTTACAGATTTATTAAACATTATTCCAATTATTATTTCCCGCGTCTCTGCTTTCCTCTCTCTCTCAATGCAAAAGAGTGTAAGTGAGTTCAAGTGTCTGTCATTTCAGTGAGTCCAAGTCAGTTCTGAATTCTTTTGGTTTCATCATGCAAATAAGATTTCTTTTCATGATGATAGCCGTTTCCATAGTTTGGAAAACTGTGATGATCCAACACAGTCTTTTTATCATGATCCCGAGAGAATGGCTTGGTCTCGAAGGCGTTGACCGGGAGCTTTTGAGATAGGCCGATGGACATCTCTGTTTGAACTGCTTTATGGACGAACGGTTTCTGGACGATGGAAGGGAGTGCAAGCTGCTCCCTCTGGGACTTCTTGTCTTCCCACAACTTGAGCAGACGGCGTTGATTATTTGTCATATCTTTGAGATTTTGCTGCAACGACTGCACCTGATCCTCTAAAAGTGTTTTAGAGGTGACTGTGTTTGCCAACTCTGATGTCAAATCATCAATGGTCAGACTCAGTTTACCGGCTTTCTCCATCAGGGAACTGCACTCACGGTCCTTTTCATGCAAGTCATTGATTATGTCCTTTGTGGTCTTTCCATTGAACTTAGGGCTGGATTCAAGTCCAATCTCAGTACGAAGAGACTTCACTTGTTTCCTCAGCTCCTTGTTGTCCATGGTCAAGCTCTTCAGTTTCTGTTTCAGAGCCTCTGTTGAACGCATCCTCGACTCGTACTGTCTGAGTTTCTCCCTGAGAACACTTTCTCTGTGCATGGCATCGTCTCTTTCCTTCCTGCATTTCTCCAAAAGTTTCAATGTCTCAAATTTGGACACTTTTTCACCTTTCCCATTTGAGGTGGCCATCCTATGGTAAGGTTTCCAAAAAAACAAAAAAACTTTATAATAAAATAAGTGTTAAAAAGGCATTATTACTCACAAGCTAGTCAAATAGTCCATAAGGATTGTGTTGGTAAATCCACTTCACAAGTACGATCAGCTACATGCATGCCTGAGACTGAAGCAGGTGACATTCCTCTAACAGGGTTATCTGTTTGACAGGCAGCTCCTGTGTAATTCAAAGCTGGGGCTAGAATGACCATTAATTAGGGCGCCACCATCCCTTTGACACCGTTTCAAGTGACACAATTTTTTTCCCCTATTTTGTTAATTAATCTAAAAACTTTGCCCTTGTTAATCAATTGAAATATTAAACACGAACTTGACAAAAGGTCCCCCGGTGTGAAAGGTGCTGACCACATGCTGCGTGCCTGTAGACACAGGCTTTACATACATAAGTAACATTTTCCACTGCAGGTGATCTGTGCATCCAAAACAGAGGCGCGGTAGATTTTATCTATCAGTTTGCTCGACCACACGACAGTTTAGATGGATGAGTTGGAAAAAGTGGAGCAGGAGCCAAATGCCCACTTTTAGAGTTAGACGCTCTCTCTTTGAAATGTCGATGTTATACCTATTAGTTACGATCTCGCCCTTAAATATTTAAAATGTTCAACTGTTGAAATGTACTGGCAGCCTTTAATGCCATCAGGACCTGGTAGAAAAGAGTCATGTTGCAGATGCGTGTGGGGGCTGGGGTGATTTAAGGTTGTCCTACTTAAAGACTTCAGATTTACTGAAAGAAAAGTCGTTCACTGACATTTGAATCATTTATGATGCCATCACTGGACATTTTATTAACGAAGACAGTTCTTACAGATGACAAACATTGAATCCAGATGCTTATTCTGAAACTAGATGAACAAACACTGCAGTGATACAATTTACTGTGTGAATATTTGAAATTGGCTTTAGATTTTAGTGGAAAAAACTTTATGTTATTAAAAAGTGTCATTAGACGTGTTGGGAAATGGGATTATTTATTTTCTTGCTGGGAGTTAGATGAGAAGTTGGACACCACTCCCAGCCTGTTAGCTTAGCTTAGCATGAAGACTGGAAAAAAAAAACTATCCTGGCTCTGTTAAAAAGGTAATAAAATCCACCTGCTCACACCTCTAAACCTGGCTAATTAACACATGGCATCTCATTTGTCTAATCTGTTAGAGCTTGTCCGGTGACCGGGCAGCCTTGAGATTCGAGAAGAAGTCACTGCACCCAGCACAGAAAAAGTCCACATCGGTTCCCAAACAAAGACATAACGTCTTATTTAGAGGACTTAAAAGGTGCTGGTAGGTGGATTTTGTTACCTTTGAACAAAGGTAGGCTAGCGGTTTCACCATTTCCGGTCTATATACTAAGCTAAGCTAACCAGCTACTGGCTGTAGCTTTGTATTCATACTAAAAACATGAGAGTCCATCTTCTTCTTTCTTTAACATGTGCAAAGACAGTATGCAAATAATCTCAGTTGACTTGACTGCATATTGATCATTGTCATAACAATTATGATTTCATTCATAAAAGTTGGGTCCCACAAAGCCCATGTTTTACTTTATTTTCCTCATAAAACATTCATCGAGTATGGACGTATTTAGTCTCAGACATTTTAATCAAATGCAATTTGTCACAATACAAACAAATTATATTAAAAAAAATAGTTCCACAAGTTGTAAATCTCTTGGAATATTTAGAATTGGTCTTTGGCGTTGGTTGAGGGCACTTACGGTAATTATCAGTTGGAGGAAAATACAACTCTGTTTGTACATAACTTCCAACCCCTTGAACATCTTACCAACACCTATAATTGTTGTGCTCTTTACACAGAGAATCCTATACACAAAGTATACTAGTCAGTTCCTGTTAACAGGAATATAAAAAATGCATATACAAAATGCCTTTGATGCCAACAACATTACTGCACAGACTGGTTATCTAAATATTTCAATAGAGGAACTATAAAGCGAAAAACTAGCGTACTAAAAGAGATCTTATGTGCTGTGTAACACCATACCCCATTTATCTTTTAGGAAGTTTAGAACCCATCCCATTAGAAATAACATACTTGGTACCAGTGTTCATTTTCAGAGGTCATGCAGTTGAACCACCCGTACACACACTGGGTTTTTAAGGTCTTCTGCCAGAATGTCCGAGGTGCAGGTGAAATCCAGACGACCCATGACTTCATCAACACAGCAACCTGATTCTCTCTATTAAGGCAACAGGAGAACCTGCAATTTAAAAAGAATAACATTTGCTTTGGGAAGGAAAATCATGTACAGGAAGTCCGGTGTCAGATGCTCTAGTGGATCAAAAAAAAACAACTCTCGAGCCAAAGCCGCTAGAATAGGCCAGCAGTGTAGAGCTGCCACTCAAAGTAGGTGTTCATCGCTCTTGACACAGTTGAATGTAAATGTAAAGACAGCCATGAGGAAGAACAAAGTGGAGTGAATATGACTTACATGTATCAGGTTGTTAACGTATTTGTACAGTGGGCTCATGGGATGAAAAGCTTCTGTGTCACTATTGTTTACCTTCAGACAATGAAAGGCTTTCATGTCGACGCGGTTGCCTTGATCGCCGCTGTTATAGCAGAATTTTTAACCTGTAGTGCTGGTCCTGGTTTGCTAAAGAAATAGGCCTGAAAAACCCAAACAAATGAAGACAAGAGTGTAAAACAAGTCGACAAAGAAGCACTTAGAATATTAAGAGAAGCTAGTAATCAATCAAGAGCTGAAGCCGGTGTGTCTGTGTGTAAGTGTGCAGCAAATGCTCAGCATTATAGGGGAGAATGCAGTATTCCTGCAATCCATTCATCTTCATCAGCCTTCAGACACGGGCTTACTTTGTAGACTAATTACATGAATGTGACCAGACATATGATACCTCTGCGGACCTCACTGTATTCACATTAAGAAGTGCACTAACAGCCCGTTCTCACACCAGTTAGCAAATGCGGTCACAGTTTCCAATGAAGACAGACTCCCCAGAGGGGGTGAACTTGACACTATTGGGTATAGTCATTTCACAGAAACGCATAGGGAGAGACACGCAGAAATGTCCATGTAGTGTAGTGTACTGTCTGTGACTGACATACTGTAGACGAGTTGGGTCAAGGCTTGGCCTTTCTACTGAGATCAGTGAGTCTATCATTGTTGTTATCTACACCAAGATGGACAGGCACTTTGAAGCAATTGGATTAGACAAGATGTAGTTTGCCAAAGTAGGACAATAAGCGTTGTATCTTATTTCGCAGAGCAGATTTATTTTCCATATCTCTCAAATTTGTAATCAATCTAAAAGTGAAGTCGTATAAAGGCAGCATCATAACTGCAGCCAGCGGCACACTTACCTTACAACCCACAGCGAGCAGAACGTTGAGCACAACAATGGCCGACATGATTGCTATGATGACTTTAGGGTGATCGTCGCGGACTGCGGGCCAGAAAGTCATCACCAGAACTGTGCCGGAGAGGCAGAGAGCCAGCACGATGGAGCACCACCTCAGCCATTCATATGGAAGGATCCATAGGACCTTATGGAGGAAACAACAGTGTAACAGTGTATCAAATAATGTACGTCTCATTTTATGAGAGCTATTACAAGATGCAATCAATGCTCTGAATGCATTATTCATGATACAGAGGACAAAATAACTGATCAGCTGTCAGGATCTTTGTAGCAGACGTGATGAAAGGTAATATTTTGTTCAGTGTTCTAAAAACATTTCACATGGCGTGTTGGAAAATTTATATTACTGTGCTGAGCTGGTCTCCTGTTTACGTTGTCACGTCTGCTTTTCCTCATAGTTTTATAAAGCATCATGTTTTTGTTGCACAGCATACACAGCTGAGATCCACTCTAAATAGAAAATGTGAGTGGCTTCGCACATAAACTGTTAACTAAAGTGTCAAATATTTATTTCACACAGGTGAGTGCTATCAAAATGTTGAGGAGATGGCTGCTGGTTTTCTAGATTTTTCTATCAAAAAAAAAAAAAAAATCCCAAGAAATAAACAAACAAATCCAACAATGACCTGATGATCCTACTAACAAGTATCGTCTGTGTAGCCGTGCCTGACATATCTTATTCCTCTGTCCCACAGAGCTCCATTGTTGTCCAAACAACATTAAAAACACATCAGTGAGACACACGGCTGCACTGAGTGACATGATCCTCATTATTATCATCAGGCATGTGGCCAGTGTTGTTGATTTTGAATCACTGTATCAATCCACAGCTGGAAATGTGTTACACAATAAAACAAGACTGTTAAAATCTGCAGTGCCAAACTGGTTTAGAAAAATGTTCACCCAAATTTCAGGTCTTACCACTGCTGGAATGTAAATCGAGAGGGAGTATCCATACACACAGACGATCTCCATAAAGGAATATGACACTAAGTTCATGACCTTGTTGTTTCTCCATAGCAGGAAACCCCAGAGGGCAAGAGGCACAAACCAAGCATAGCTGAAGATCGCTGTTGCAGCTATGGTCACTGGAAAATAAAAGAAAATTACAAAAAAATGAAAAAGTCTTGAAAAACGCAGAGTTCCCTCTAACCCTCGACCTCAACAAACAAAGCATAAATACCAAACAATAACAGCACTTACCTTTTTGAAACTCTGGGGTGTACTTATAGTTCGGCTTGCCTAAGTGCACCAAAAAGTTGGATATGTTTCCACTGATGGCAATGGCAAACACGAGAGTGGTGCAAATCCAGAATGGTCCTGAAAGGACAAATATAAAAACATTAAAACTCTGACATCCTTGAATTATGACGTGAATGCTGAACTGTTTAAACGCTAACCATAAAGATCAGGGTTTCTTCGTAGGTAGATATGAATGAAGTTCTTTCCAGGCCACGGCACCACTGATCCAATGATTCTTTCCTTCACCTACAAAATATGTTATAACCATTACATATGTAAAGCTACATTTGTTATGGATCACTGCACTGGTTAAAATCAGTTGTAAATATATATTACATGATGTGTCTCGATGTCAAAGAATTTCTGGTAGTACTCAAACGTCCAGAAAGGCACACTTTTCTTTTGCCCGGAGAGAAGCTAGAGTGGAAAAACGAGAACAATCAAATGAATATCTGATACGACGACATACAATTGTGGTGAAAAAAATCACAGATTCTCAGTGTTGTAGTCTCGTCCAGACCTCTGTCTTGTCATCACCGGCAAGTGGATCCTCGTCTTCCCCATCGGGAGTGAAACCAGCAGCTTTTCTCTGCTTCTCAGGCTTGACATCATCTTCGATGCTTATGGTGACTGCATCTCTGTTGGCTTCTAACAGATTGCCAGCTTCTTCAAATTCTATTTTCACGGCATGGATAAAAAACATAAAACATTAGTCAAAACATTCAGGACAGTATATTTGAGTGAACTATGCAAATGCATGTTTGTTTACAGATTATGTGCGACAGGTGCAACAGGGATTGAGAAAGGAGAGTAAACTGTATGAAGCATCTCTTGAGACTGGAGGACACACCTTGAAACTGAAATGGATCATTTGTGGACGCCATTTGACACGCAGCTTCGTCTCTCGGGAACTTATCGGCAAGTTAATGTTGCACGAAGGCAACAACACGGTCTCACAAAGCTGTGAAGGAAAGAGACATAACTTTTAGCCTCTTTTAGACTCATTCCTCTGTAATCCTGCTTTAAAATGATACAAACTGTGAGCGTCACAGCAAAAAAAAACGACGTTAGAAGTTAGCTTCAGTTAGCAGCCAAGTCCTCTCTTGACAGCTCAACAACTAAAAAACTTACATTAGATGCATAACGTAACATTAAGACTGGATAAAATAGCAAGAGTCTCGGTTGAATTTGATAACAGAGTGTATAGTTGTATTTAAATAATACATAATTACCAAATTATATTCAAAAACTGATAAAAATCATGACATTTCTCTCGGCTAGATTAGCGTCGCGTGGAACAGGATATACAATCCATGTAAACAAGACTCCTTCCCGTCACTAAACAATTTCAAAGTAAGAGTTCAACGTCTATTTAAATGTAATATAGTATCAGGTTTTGTCATGAAACATTATATAACGTGTTCTTTTGTTTGTTTGTTTTTTACTCGGGTAAAATTGTTGCTACTTTGTATTTCGAGGTCGTGAAAACGAGTTTCTTTTAGTAGAGGGACTTTTATTTCGAAGTTAGCAGGCAAAAGGCTGCCACCACCACAACCGATAACTTGCTCTGTAGGCTCTACTGATGGGAAGTTCGGTTCTTTTTAGGGAGTCAGATCATTTGACTCAGCTCACCAAGAAGAGCCAACTCTTTCAGCTCCCAAACAGCTCTTTGTGTTACCACTTATACATTTCATAATTTAGCCAAATTTAGCACTATTTCGACTTATGATTTGTATGTGTACAAATATATTATGTATACATCCTTTGTACTTAAGTATTCAAAAGTAAAAATTACATTTTCTAATATCAATATATAGCTGTAGCCGGTCATTGCATTTACAGACCCTTGTAACTCTCTGAAACCGCCCAGTGAATGCACTAACATGCTTGTAAAACCACTCTGCTACACAAAGCAGATAGGAACACCTATAATAACAGTTCTTGTGTGTGAAGGTTGCTTGTGGATCCTGCTCGATATGACAGCTAAAAATTCTGCATTCTGCCTTTGTGTTTTCAAAAATGTTTTTAAATTGGTCCAAATGCTGCTTCTTTTTCTACTATCACTCAGCTTAAGCACTTAAGCACTTAAGCTCCCCTGCCGTGAAATGCACCCACTCGCTGGAGCTCGCACAAACCACTCGGTTAATGCACAAGATCGGCTCCCATCGTTCGCTTACAAAGAGCCGGCTCTTTGAACCGGCTCGTTCACGACCTACACATCACCAGTAAGCTCAAAACAAGGAACTCAAAATACTTGCTAAAAGGAAAAACGCGCAATTATTAAATAACAGGGCGAAATAAGACGAGAAACGACAACAGATAATAAAAGACCCTTCCTAAAGACTTGAGGATGATTTTAGTGTCGTTTGTAGCTGAGTTATCGACCATAGATGAGCTAACTAGCAAGCTACCTTGAGCTCCTGTAATGCTTCAGGTCAGGTCGGCTAGCTGACTTAAACCTGAGTTTAAGTTCCTCCTCACAGGTAAATAGAAAAAGTTGAACCTTTAGCATGGACAGTGGCACCATTTATGTCCGAGAAAGAGGAAACCTTCGCCGTGTCAGTGACATTGTCCTAGCCCAGCCAAAGCCAGTGTCATCATGCAGAAGGACGAATCCTTTAGTGCTGAGAAAGGAGCACTTCATATTCACCTACAACGCAGAGGGAAGTCTGAGATACACCACAAAATCTCTCTTTGACATCACCCTGCTGTTCGTGGCTGACAACATCCACCATGTGGACTCTCTGGTCGGCTTCCCCGAGCAGATTGGAGACAGGCTTTTTGCAGCAGCGGAGGAGAATCGTGTCTTTTTGAACGCAGACGTCTCTCAGAAAGCCCTGCAGTTATTCAGCGATGCGTACGGGGAGATGGTGCTTGGATCCCTCTGTCTGAGAAATAAGTGAGTTATTGTGACACAACACATCTCCCACTTTTCCTCTGTAAGAGACAGCAACATCACACCTGTCCCCCTGTTTTATTTCTGCAGATTCCCACTCTTTCATGAGAGGATGGATGAAATAAAAACATTTCATAGTTTGAAGTCTCTGGATCTGTTCGGCTGCAGGCTGGGTGATGATCATGAGATATACCTGCATCTAACATCCAGCTCTTTGGCAAGGTAAGGCCTGATTGATTGATGACAAAGACATGATAGAGAGATTTTAAGATGATCTGTCACTGCTTCCTCAGCAGCCTGATCCAGCTCTCCATCGGTGGTAACAGTCTGTCAGACGTTGGCCTGCAAAGACTGACTGCACCCATCCGCATGATGAGGAAGGGACTGGACTGTCTTCAGTTCCTTGATGTTTCCTGTAAGCATCCAAAATAACATCTGCTTTCATCCTGTAGTAGCAGCACAAATACCAACGCCCCTAAACATGTTTTCCTTCTACAGATAACCCCGTCTCAGAGAGGGCTCTCAGATACATCACATGCCTCCCCAACCTTGAAAAACTTGACATATCTGCAACCAGTATGAAGGTATGACACTCATTATTGTGTGTAACACTTGGCTGTATCTTATTGTGATGCTGACGCCTAAATGTAATCTACACCTCCAGCTTGGCACAAGATTGAAGACAACCATATGGGACCTGTTGGGGCTTATTTATTCTGAGAAGAAACCACTGGATACCTTCGATCACTCAAGATGTAAAACAGAAGGTTGGGCAGAGCAGGTAAATCTTTTCACATGATGAAAATGAAAGTAAACACGTTTCTTTAATATATCTACTGTTTGGCGTGTCACCAACAAATTCATTGCTTCATTCTCAGGTTGTAAACCAATGGGAAACAAATAACTCACAAATGCCGAAACAGAAGAAGATTGACGAATCCAGAACATCGGCGCTTCGCTTTTGTGAGCTAATTTTGCATAACTTTCACATTTAATTAAAAATCAGGGCTTGATATTATCACAAACTGTCTAAGAGAGTCTTGAACGTTTGTTTTTTCCTCTCTAGTTGGCCGGCAGAAGTTTGTCAGAGAAGTACTGAACGCTGCACCCGTGGTACGTGAGAGCGAGGAAGAGGCCAAGAGAGAGAGACTGCACTTCTACAAACCCGCAGCGAACACTCACATACCAGAGAAACAGACTTGTCCCTCGACGAATCACCAAGCAGAGCCCTCGCGGCACAACGTGAAAAAAAGGCAGCGTCAGTCGGAAAGGTGCGACAGCTCACGTCAAAGCCCTCCTACAAAACGTTTGCCCTCGTCAGCTCTTACTGCGGAGGACATTGACTTGTTGAACAGCTATTGAGGTATGCGTCCATGCATCCACAAATGCATCCACAGAGCAGAGTGGACAGCAGCACGAGTATGTTAAGACTCAAATGAACAAGAATATTCACGCTGGGGAGCTGCAAACACTTTCTTGGATACAGTTGGTGTTGATCCTGTACTTTTTTTATAAATAAAGTTTAGTATTGTATTTCTTTGCTTGTCATTTTGTGGTAATTAAACACAACCAAGCTTATTTTTGGGACTATGAGCACTGACGCAATGTCAACGGACCGAAGGACCTTGAGTTGGCCTGATCTAGATGTTTTGAAGAGGGTCCCTCTTCAGGTATATGGTCATATGTTGCATACATTATTATTTACTGTTAAGAGTACTGCACCGATGTAAAACTTGATGCACACATTCTCACTCCTCCTTGTCAAACGTGGTACCTACCCTACCCAAAATGAAAGCTGACCGTCTGAAGTTCAGTCTGAAATTTAGGTGAGCCTCAAAAAGAGCAACAGAGGTTTCTCTTCTAACACTCCCAGAGTTTTTTCATTTTCACATTTCTAGTCTTAACTGATGGAAGTGACATCACTTGAGGGCATTATATCACTTTGCACAGCTCTCTCTAACGCTACAAAAGGCTTCATACAGTTTTCTCCACCTATGCAATAGTACTCCCCGAGACATGTAAACAGACTTTGATGTGTAAAAAAAAAAAAAAAAAAAAATCAGTGCAGCTCTCCTTTGAATCAAATTACCAGGCGTCAAAACCTGGAGGCCAGATAGTTTTCAGCACAGAAAAAGCTGTAAACATAGCACAAAGAATGTGAGAAAATAAAAGCGGATAAATAGGGCGCCTAGCAGCTCATTTTTGCCCTTGAGCCACATGGCAGGTAAAATTCAGCTGAGCCAGCTCTGAGGATATTCACTGCAAAACAATGAGAAACTAGGCTGAAATATGAAAAAAGGGCCATGTTATGCTCAAATAATATACTGTAGAGGTGTAAGGTAGCTGTAGATTCATGTGCACGCTGCAACATAAAGCTGGAGCTGCTAAGACTTTCACAGCAGTGTAGTTTGAGTAACATATACCCATGTACAATCCATTTTTAAACTGGCAAGCCATTTGTGAGATTAAAATTAATTTTGTCCCAGTGGAAATGATTGCACTCGTTACTTCAATCATTTTTTCTACAGCTATATTTGTGTTCAAATTAACGTCGACAGATAAGACTCCCCACGTTAGCTACAGTCCATGACAACTGGAAGAAAAAAAAAAAAAAAGTCAGACCCAGGTGAAGAACTTTACGCCATTGTATTTAATTCAGTTCCATCATTACTAGAACAGACGACAGTGAAGCAGGAAAAGACCTACTGTATGTACCACCACTATTAATTCATTTTAATTAAGAGCATAGAACTTTATTGTAAAATTGAATCTGGAAATCACTGCAGTAAAAACATGAAAACAAAACCAGGGAGAGTCTGCAATATTAGCACAAACCAGTTTACCAGAAAAGATTTGGATTGGGTGAAACCTGCGTCACTTCAAGCCACAAACAGTTCATTAAACATTATTCAATAAAATAAAGCACACCAGCAGACTAATGCACGCGTCAGAATTCAGGAAAGAAAAATTCCCCAAACCCATTTTACTTGTTCCGTCATCACTATACTATAATGCCTCAATCATACAAATATACAGAAAATAAACCTTTTCAGCACTTCAATTTTAAAAGCTTCAAGAAGAAAAAAAAAAAAAAAGGGAGACGAGACATTATGAGTAATACAAAGTGTTCTGCAAGTAGTTACTCCTGTTTAGACCACGAGAAGCACAGGTCTTGTGCAAGAGGATAAAAATCAACTATAGATTATTCATAAAGGAGGATATCCCTTCTCTGCTACGACTTTGGCTTCTAGATGTCGGACTGACCCAGGTTCACTTTAGAAGGGAGTGGCCCGGCTTCTTCCTCTTCTGGCCCTTTGGAGGTGATGATGAGCAGCGAAGACGCTGGATACGGGATCAGTTTCTGTTCCTTTATGTACTCCTTGTCACCATAGATGCTCAATTTCTGAAAAAAATAAAGAGTAAACTATATAAATGTTGTTTTGGATTTTCACGTTTGACATTGCCAACATGAGTCGTACTCAAGTCAAGATAATAACCCCGGATGTAACTTCAAGCATGGAAAAGATCAATGCAATTTCCATATCTGTGCAGGACAGCTTAGCACAAAGACTGGCTGTCTAAAAAAAACCAACCAAGTGGACCTATTAGCATCCCCAAAGCTCACTGATTTACATGTTTTGTATTGTATCTAATTCATACAAATACTGAGGTGTTAAAAAAAAAAAAAAGCTAGTTGCTAAGCAACCAGCAAGACACTCCAGGGGAGTTATTGAGAGTTGCTGTCATTTATGTTTGGCTCTAGCTTCTGTCTCTCTCTGTCTGAGGGTGGGGCTCAGCTCCAATACACACACACACAGACACAGAGTGGGAAAGCAGGATGTGTTGGAGACAGCGAACCGGGCGAAGAGAAGGGAGTCGACGACGCCACAACTAGAGAAGCGTCATTTCCACCTGCCATGTCCACAGTTGTTGTTGATTCACGCAGCCACGGCGCGTTTGCTAATCTAATAGCAAATCACTAGAAACTGCCAAGAAACAAACGCCACACGAGTGTTTCATGCCAACTCTGGCAGCGTTTTTCTGTCAGAAAATGACACTCTGTACACACACGCACACGTGTAACGCGAGCCTCAGCGGTGCCGGGTATCCTGATTGTGTTACCTTTTCACAGAGCGAGGTGAGCCAATTCCCACTGTCTTTAACAATCCCTTGCTCAAGCTACACGTGTAACAGTGGTTTAGATGGTATCATACAACTCTCAGCAAGAAAGTGGATAAGTGTATTTCCCCAACTGTAAGTGCAAGACCAAAAACAGTCCCCTTAAATTACACACAACAAATATTTACATGCTTCCACTGGGCTTGTATGCAAACAAGAGACAGCACCCTACTTACCTCAGCGGGCACATACTGGTCTACAGCAGTTGCCACAGTGGCACAGCAGATCCAGATCAGGACCATGACTGACAGGACCAGAGTTGTGGTGAGGATCCACCCTGGGAGCCAAGGATTCCTGAGGAGAAGAGTGTAAATATTAAGTGTGTATGGGGGGATTAGATCCTCAGTGTGGATCTATTTATCAAGCTACAGACAATTTCATTTTCATTCCTTTGACAACCTGGAAAGGCAGCTGAAGAGGTTGTAGTCATCGTCGTAGCTGCGGTCTCCTGTCATGTCTCTGTCTCTTTCCTGGATTAAAGTGCGATGGTATTCTTTGTAAACAGGGCTGCTCAACCCGGGGACTGGAAATGAGAAATAAGAGTTACTTGACATGCACACACATCCGTTTGTTTATCTCCCTTGTTGTACTGCAGGATTTATGGATTGTGGTTGAAATATAGCCTTAATAGAGGCATTTTAAGAACAGTGATTTTGAAGGACAAGGCTGGCATTATTCTGTACTTTTCTTATTGTCAACAAATTCCACGAAAAGACCAAAACCAACAATGTGATAGTTTGTCTCTCAGTACTTTCCATTGATCTCTGAAATCTACCATCTGACTTTCACGCCCACTTAACGCTGTGATCACGTAGGTGAGAAAAGAGCCGGGGTTTTAACTTCACTCTCAAGCTCTCTGTTTTCCATTCTGTATACTTGCCCCGCCTGTCACTTTTCCATGTCAACAACTAAATCCAACACTTCCAGGAGGGAGTGACTGAAAATCTGCAGAACTATCCTCACATTTTAACGGCAGGATTTTCACTTCTCCTTCCAGCATTACAGGTAACAAAAAAAGACTCAGCTGGGAACTAGTTTTTAAAATACCTTAAACAAGAGTTAATAATGCATAATTGCTGTGGATTAAACCTGTATGTTGTTAACCTCTCACTGCATCTGTGTGACTCATTTATGCATTATTTGGGAGAACAATTGATACAGAGGAATTAAGTCAATCAAGGGAGAATGTCAACAACTGTATCACTTTAGTAGATTTTTAGTAAAATGGGTGGAGGGCTTACAACTCTTCTGTGGCTCCTCTTTAATTTCTTTTTCCACCTCAAACTGGGAGAAGAAGCGGACTTGTGGTTCAGTCTGTTAAAAAAGAAGACAGAGCTGGATGGACCAGTGTTTGCATACAGAATGTATTTTAAAAGCCACTCATTTGCTTCCATACCTGGAAAATGACAACTTTGCCATCATCAGCCTGAAGGTAGAACGTCCACGTGGACGTGATGAAGCTGTGGGCCTGATTCATCACATCCTCCCACAGACCTCTGACCAGAGTCAGGGGGTACAGGAGGTGAATCCTGGGCATCATGGCCTCCAGCTGGGGGAAAACAACAAGCAACACTGAATACACTATTCATTAGAGATCTGTACAGATCACAGGGTGACTCTCACACACCTGCTCATGCCGTTGCTCGGCAAATGGAAGCTGGTTCTGGCATCCCAGGTTGCATGCATACTGCTCATCGGTTTGGGTGTAGGCTTCGTGACAAGCTGTTTGGATGAAACAGGATTACAGAGAACGAGGAAAAAGCCTATTATTATCGGATTGGGCGTGTAAAACACGGACAATAGCTGCAGCGAGGAGAATTAAACGGGTCTAAAAGGGTGATGCGTTCACTTACTCGATTCACACTCGGATTTAGTCTGGTTTAGATCTTCGCTGTCACGAACAAACTGACAAATGGAGAACAGACGGCAGCCTCTCTGACAGGCGTACAGCTCCTCTTCCTGCAAAACAAAGCAGAGAACCAGTTGAATGCCTCGACAAGGTGTTATAAAAAAAAAAATGACGGACTTTAAACTTTTACACGAGTCACAAGCTGTCAATATTTAATTAAAAGAGGGCGTCGTGGCAGTCTGATGTACACAGGCCTAATTATACCAAACGTTAGCCGACGCTAGCAGGTATTACTCTGTGTACTCACCCGTGGATACGTGTGCAAGCTGTATGTCATTTCACATGACTTGTGACAGGACGCCGTGTTCCCCAACACGCTGTCGAACACGTCCGAGGACGCCGTGGTGAAAGCGAGCAGCACGGACAGTCCCAACACACAAACAAAGGAGGAGAGAGTCCCCATTTTTCCCTGCGAAAACCTAAACAAACAACAACACGCTTCTTCTTCTTCCTCCTCCTCCTTAATCCCTCTGTGATCTCGCGGGAATCACCCCGAAGCACGCGAGACTGCGTTTTAAATGGTTTTGCTGCGTTTAAGTGCTCCTCGTAAATACCTCTATTGCTTGTGACAGGCCCTGTCGTCATGGATACAGGGTCAAAGTTTGCACATAAATTAACAATAAACCGTGTGAAAATGTTTTCTGTGCACTGTTGGAGCTAAACATGTCTTGTTATCATTGTTTTTAAGAAGTTAAACAAATATAGATGTGTTTTTGTGTGTAGATGGACAAGTATGTTGTGCATAGATAGATAGATAGATAGATAGATAGATAGATAGATAGATAGATAGATAGATAGATAGATAGATAGATAGATAGAAAGATAGATGACTTTATTAATATCTGAAAGGAAATTAGGTCGTCATAGCAGTCCAGTATATTTGAATACAATAAAAATACAATAGAATAAAATACTGATACTAATACTACTAATACTAATACAGAATGGGACAAGGACACAAAATTATTATTACATAATAAGAATAATGTCAGTAAAAATGGAGATAAAATTACACAGATAACGTAACAACATTATTTATTTTAATTTAAACATAAATTAAAATAAATAATGTTAGAGTAAGAATAACATAATGACATTGCAAAATTTGAGTGTTTAATCATTTGTTTTTAAAGATGTATAAATGCATTACATTTTTTCATTTGTTCTGATTAGTTATTGAATTTTGCACCGTCTGTACTTCCATAGATCCAAACAATGTCTTTATTTCCGAAATTGTTGGGTCGTGTCTACGTTATCGTATTTCCGACAGCACTTGAAGGCAACTTCATTAGCTACTATTTAGCCTTAGCTGTAGCTACCTTTACCAAACACATTTGGCACAGTTGCCTTTATAAAGGCAACTATTAATTATTGCAGCATAGACGACTCGAAATGATGACTTAAACCGAGCCAGTAATGCCTTTAACATAGTGAATTTCACACGGAGGATATAGTTAGTCAGCTAGGTAACGTTAGCCGGGGAGCTAACTGCTAATAACACTTAGGCTAGCACTCTGGACCTTCATCCTGACCTGAACTTGTTTGGCAACCAGTTCCCCTTTCTTAAACAAAACCAACCAGTTTGGTGTTTTTTATTCAAAGATGGACAAGTTTGTAGTGCGGCTTCCGAAGGGGGCAACACCTGCAAAACCGAAAAGCAACGAAAAGGTTTACAAACAAACTACAATTGAGTCTTTACGGGTGAGTTATCAGGCTGAGAGAGTGTTACTGTGTGGCAGGTTTGCTGGGTTATATTCACTGCCCTTGTGTTTCTCACAGAGGGTGGTTGTGATTGAGGACATCATGAGGTATAAGTCCATCTTGGAGCTGCCAGAACAGAGCAAGGACAACCTGCTGACTGCCCTGACAGACCTGAGCAAGAAGATCCCATCCAGGGAGGTGCTCAAGTCCACAAAAATAGGTAAGACTTCATACTAAGATGTGCTAAAACAGTACTATCTGTCTGTTAAGGACAAACAAGCTATCAGAATTGTGTTTACCTCGCAGATGCCACGTCCTTTATCAGCTATACTTCACACTAATTATTCTAAACAGTATGAAATCCTCTCTCCTGTAAGGTCACACTGTCAACAAAATGCGAAAGCATCTGGACCCCGAGGTGAGTTCAATGGCAGCAAAGGTTTACACCGACTGGAGGACGTTCATCGAGGAGAATTCCAATAAGCCGTCTATTGAAGTGCGCTCTGACAAACAATCTGAAGGACTCAGGAGCAACGCCAGGAGACTCATGTCTGAAGCTCTGGAGGTCAAGGTGAGGAGGAGTGAAGTTATTCCACATCCAATTTACATCTGACGTGGTTGTGATGTTTTGGGAGTATAAAATGATGGAAAAGCTACGGCTATGTGGTCAAATGTCACATCAGCCTCACATGGATTGTAACTCTTTGCAGTTTAATGTTTGCTACCCTGCAGGAAGATGTGGATGTTTACCAAGTTCCACTCATAATAATTCAGCATACATTATCCATGCAGCACCTTTTCTAATGATTTATTGAATTAATATACATTAAAATATTTAGAAAACTGTCTTTTCTCATTGTATTACTTGTATTATGGTATGTTGACCTGTTGGTTTTCATTTTCTCATCTGACCTACAGGAGGATTCAGGACTCATAGACAACATCGAGAGAGAGGTGTTTCACCAGAGCTCCCGATTAGTCAGCAGCTCGTACAGACGGACAATTAGAGCGCTGGTGTTTGCCTTCAAACACAACCCTGAGATCAGAACTCAAGTGAAGGACAACACAACATCAGTCAACCAGCTGGTTTCTAAATACAAGAAATAACCGACTGCACATCGAAGACTTCTGGTTGTTTTACTTGAATTTGTCATGTTTTATTGATGCATACACATTTTTTAACTTTTTTTTTTTTTTATTTCTTTTTCTCGATTTTTCTATAAAGAAGAATATAAAATACGTTCACACTTTGTGGCACATAAGCAGCCTTACATTGTTGCATGTAAATCACAGTCAAGAACATGAATTTATATATTGATGGTGATGATCATGACATTCCTTGCTAGAATCATGAAGTTTTTTGTTGAAAGAAGCTTTGTTTTTATACTGGTGGTTAACATTTTTATAAAAATATGATGGAAAATATGAAAACTTAGCATTGGAGTCCTTATTCATAACTAAAGCAGCACGAGCCAAACGATAGCTATCACCATGAGAATAACAGCTAGAACGCAGATGCTAATGAAGACAACATCGCTCAGGTCATGAGGCTCAGATTCTGGTTCCTCTGTGTTGCCACCACTGTCGTTGTCGGTTTGCTGGGCCTGCTCCTCGAGACGACGCTCCTCTGCTGAAATTAAGGACACTGATGCGATCTTCCGCAGGGCATCACACTGCACCCTATATTCTTGCACGTTCTGCTGCTTCCCATCAGAGAAATCAATGTAGAGTTTGTTTACCAGCACGGTGATGTTCCGATATTTCTGTAAGGGATCAGGAGTCACAGATCAATGTCTCTAGTAGCTTAAGTACGGTAAATGATTGCCTATTATGGTGTACCAGTAAGTGATATGAGACTTGCGGCTAGTCACCTGGCCAGCAGTGCCGCAGTTAACAAATTGAGCAAGTATCTTGTATGAGGTGGCTGTCAACTGGGCTGCACAGGTTGGGTTTCCCAGGTAGATGCTCTCACGGTCCAGCTGCGGTAAGGACTGCTGGGGTATCAAAATGGTGAACTCTGATCTTGTGCAGCTAACGTTTACAGGTACCACTTGGATTGCGGGGAGAAAAAGGACACAGTTCATACTTTTTAAAGAGCAGCATATATGAGAAAAAGTTTAGAGTCTCACCAGGACTATATTTGGCTGAGATTTACACCATGAACGTTGTTAGCAGTGGGTTATTCAGATACCTGCATAAAGGACATTTACCTCCAAGATAAGAAGCTGTGAATCCTCTGCGCGCTTCATTTCTATCTGTGCTGAGTACCACCAGCATCTTGTTGCCCTTTGAAACAAGCGAGGAAGGCTGCTCCTTGCCACACCAGCGTCCCATCAGGGTGTCCATCTGACTCTCCCCGTCGTAAACCGCAACAGAGTCGTAGTCACACTCATCTGACAGACTGTTGCGGTCTTCTAAGTCCATGACGGGGAAGAAGAGTTTGATGCGGTATCCAGCAGCTAGGGTGATGCTCCAGTGGCAGTTGATGTTGTTTGGGTAGATGCTTGGAAAATGGGGGCTGCTGAAGTTCCCACTCACAGCTGACAGGACCTGCTGGCATTCACCTGTTTGGGTACAGTTGATTATAGAAGTTAGTCAGCTTTATTTAAATTAGTTTACTGCATTGTCTTCAGTCCAGTGGTGGACTTTAGGATGCTGTATCGACTCTTGTTTACAGCAGGAATGTAATTAAAGTCTTTTATTGACTTTCTTGCTAAGAAAGTATGAAGATACACCCACCAGCCAATTAGCTTAGCTTAGCATAGAGACTGGAAACATAGGAAAACAGTTAGCCTGACCACTGGTTCGGGCTGAGAAATTGTGAAATGGCAAATTGTCTTTTTTTTTATATAAACTTGTCTGGTTATTGGATACAACAAATAAAAAAATAATGCAACTCTGTAGCAATTTTAGCTACTTACGGACAGAGCTAGGTTCTGTTCCCATCTTTATGCTAAGCTAAACTCTCAAGCTAGTGGCTGTAGCTCCACACTGAATGCATAAACAAGAGAGTGGTATCAATCTTCTTATGTAATTCTTTGCAAAGGAAACCAAACATATATTTTAAAACTGGGGATTGGTTATTTAAATAGGCATTAAACTATCTTTCCAGCGTCCTTCTGCAGCTCCAGTAGCTTCATAAGTTCATACTTGACATGGTCAGACAGGAACAGTCTATGAGCAGCTGTCTAAAATTTCTTCTGCAATGTTTCAATTGGATTCAAGTCTGGGCTAGACTTTCTTGTTCGTGGTAGAAATGGTGTGAGACAGGTGATGAGTTCTGCTCTGTCCAGAGACTGTACTTTATACTGTGGCTGAAAGTGTTTAATTTTCATTTCATCAGATGACAGGATCTTTGTGCCATGTTCAAGGTCTTTCATGTAGTTCGTTCCCAACTTTCAGCGTGATGGAATGTGTTTTTTCTTCTCCTCAGAACTACGATCAGTCCAACTACTAGACGACTACTTGGATTTCATCGTAGCTTTTCTGTTCTGAGTAGGCAAATGAATACAACTTCTTCAAAGTCAAGAACTTTATACTGCACAGTGGTATTATTTTTGCAATGCAATGACTCACTCCAAACCTTCTTACCTGAATAGTAGTAGGCCTTGAACCCACGCCCACCAATGTTGAAATCAGACTTGAAGACTACCAGAAGCTGATTGGAGGTGGTCACAATATTTGGGGGTTTATCTGCCCCGCAGTATTTCCCCAGGTGTCGGTGGGTGACTGTTGGGCCATCAAACATGGCGACAAAGTCAAAATTACATCCCTCATTGTTTTCCAACTGGAAGTCCAAAAATACCAAGGTGACCACACTGGTGTTGGACACGTGGATGGCCCAGGAGCAGTCGGCATTGTTGCTGTACTCCTGAGGGTAGCCTGGACTGGAGATTACACCTGATAGGCCAGTTAGGACGCCACCACACATATCTAGAGAGGATAGAGGGCAAAAGCAGATGGACCAGACAATGTTTCTTTAAAAAGAGCTACAGATAACAGGTCATGGGTACAACAACTGCTAAAAAGATAACGCGACTGTGGTCGAGTTCATCAGCCTCACACGGTTTGAGGGTTGTAAAGAGGTAAACGTTCTAGCATTATCATGGAGAACATGATTAAATCCTCACAGAGCCACTCGTGTGATTTCAGATTCTTAGTCTTGTTTCTGTATAATGTTTTGCAGAGATCTAAGTACTCCAATGAGGTTAAGATCAAGACGTTTTAGCTAAAATACAAGAGTTATGGATTTGTCAGAAAAAAATTAAGTAAAGTTTTGGGCAGTTAGCCAACTGATCCCTGTCATATTGCATCAAATATAACAAGTTACCTTTTCTGTAGCCAACGCTGAAGCCCCTGTAGGCCACGTGGCGGTCTGAATGGAAGATGATGGACATGACATTCCAAGAAGAGGTGAACTGCGGTGGGGAGATGTCACCGCAAAATATCCCAAGGAGGTTCCCCTCGTCCTCAGATATGCCATTGTAGATCTTGATGTAGTCATAAGCACAGTTGGCATGGTACTCCAGCTCAAAGTGGTGAAAGGTGAGGAGGACAGAGGATCCCTCTGCCACCACAATTAGCCAAGAACAGTCAATGTTGTAGGGATACGGGCCTGGGAAGTTTGGACTGGAGATATTTCCAGATGGAGCAGACAGGATTCCTCCACATTTGACACCTATAATTACAAAAGTTTCATTTCAGCTCATACTGAATGAAGGCCGTGGCTCTTTCCCCGCTTACTTATTTATTTGATGATTTTCTAGCAACCTGGTACAACCTCTGAAAGTGCATTACAAGCTGACATTGAACAATCGAGGCCCAACTTTCTCTGTATATACTGTACCTGCAAGATAAAGCACTTCCATCAAATTTAAGCTTTGCTCCATCAAGATAACAAATAGCAACTCACCTTTTTTGGAATCAGCCTTGTCAACAAGCAGTAGTAAATGAATCAGTATAGCCACCCTGAGACTCATGTTGTTATTGTTGATTCGGCTTTTGTCACGCCTCAGCTATAATCCCGGCAGAGACAGACAACAGCAGTGTCAGAGCGTACAGCCTTGAGACATCAGCAGTGGTGCCTGTAGAGGTAATAGGACTTTGAAAAATTCATCCACAAGCCTGAATGAGGAACCTGATACCTACCCGGGCCACGCTTTGCCCTCTTCGCTAAATTTTAATGACTGATATCCAATGAGCATGAGTGGCTTGTCAGGACACTGTTTGGAGAGATGCTATACATTTTTAATGATGCTCTCTCTCTCTCTCTCTCTCTCTCTCTCTCTCTCTCTCTCTTTCACACACACACACAAACTAAATATCAGCTGTAAGTGGAGTTGATATAAGAGAGAGGAAGAAAGAGAGGAGGACCATCACATATGTCACTAATATAAATGGCTTCATTAAAGCGATGTAGGGAAGAGAACGTCCCAGATCTATTGGTGTCATGGAGTGAGGAACGTCGTCTAAAAGCAGCTTAAGCACGACACAAAGACATCAACAGCTTAACCTTGAATGAAAATGTATGTAAATGAAGAAATGCACATGTGAAAATGTGTCCGATGTGTGCAGTGGTTTTTATTTTATTGGATGGTTGCTATCATAAGAGCTGCTGCTACTACTAAGAGCTTTATTAAGAGAAAAGTTCATATTTGATCCTGGAAACAGTCATTTGTTTTTGTAAAATTTAAAATAGTGTTTTTAGATGTGAAATATATCCTTTACTCGTAGGAGTAGTATGACATTTTGGAAAACATGCCTATTCTTTCTTGCTGAAAGTTTGATGAGAAGATCAATACCACTCTCGTTTCTGTCTGTTAAATATAAAGGTACAGCCAGGACAGATCCAGGAAGCTTAGCTTAGCACAAAGACTGGAAACAGGAGGCAAACAGCTTGTCTCGAGGTCACTACTGCCAGCCAAGTAATAGTTTATAGCTAAGCCAACTGTTTCCTGGCTGTAGCTTCATATATAACAGAAGAGAAGAGAGAGTGCTCCTCTCTACGCCGCTTTAATGTCCCACTAGTCAAGTGGAGTGACATGTAGTCATCTTGCCATTGAATTTTACTCAAGTGTTAAAGTGTTTGCATGTTAATGTAGCGTGCTTGAATGTCAAAAATAAATGTACACGCTGTGAGGAATGGTTCTTATCTCTTTGAGGCTCACATCAGCAGCTTGTATTTAAGGAGGAGAAATTTGCATCCTCCGCACTCATAGGAATTGTGGGCTATCAAACTTTTTAGCTTTTGTTCATATGCTTTGCACACAAACCTCCTTTGCTGTCAAGTACCCAATTACAGCTGTCCGATAATTGCAGTTCAGCAAAAAAGTGAAGCTCTATGAAATAAAGCTGAGTTAAAGTTTACAGAATATAAATGTTTCATTACAAACTAATTGAAGTACACACAGTGGAAGTCACTGCATTCAAGTCCCAAGCAAGGTCATCTCTCTCTAAATAAAAATGCAAGCTTTTTAAAATGCAAATTTTGTTTATACTCTGGTCTCTGTTCGTGAGAAGAAAGCCGCAATGACTCTCAGACAGAGATTTTGCTGTATTTGTCAAATGTCAATCATATCCTATGACTCACTCTTTCTGGTTTGGCAGTCACATAACTATGCAGACACACGCAAACAACAATAATCCTGATGTAGCGGAGTGTATAACAGAGAGGGAGATATAGTACTCTTAGTAAAAACCTATTCTGCAAATAAATGTTTGCTATTCCAGCAGTGTTGTGAAGGCAGAGCTTTTAGACTGAATATACTGACTAATGGCTTCAGTGAGCAAAGCTGATCCCTAAAGAGACCTGCTAGATGGTGCTGTTGCACTATGAAAATACAGTGCAAATCACTACATGGCTTTTAAAAAGTCATGTCGAGCTCTAAGCTGAAATAAATAAGAATGTGATTAAAATCAGTCAAGTGTTTTTCACACAGCGGTTCCTGGAACTAAAATGAACTGCCCTGCCTTTGAATTTTAATTCTGTCCTCTCTGAAAGCTTGTCATTGTTCAAGGATGTGGGTGCTGGGCAGTGCAAAAATGTGTTTCAGAAAGATATCATTTGTTTAGAGCAATTAAATCACCTATTAGCGAGTAAGTACTCAAAAAACAAATAAGGCTGAATAAGGTCGAAGGTATTAAACAATTTCAGCAAAATAAAGGAGAACTCCTTCAAATAGCTGAATTTTGATCCAGCTCTTAATTGAATGATTTTGGTCCTTTTTGTTAAAATTTGTCATATTCAGTAATAAAAACAACAACAACAAGAAAAAAAAAATCCATTAACACCTTGACTCCTGAGTGGATGGGATTTAGCTGTTCTGTTGTGCAGGGGCACCTGACAGCCGTGGCATCTGGCACCTTTTGATCCAAACAGCACGAAGGCAAATGATCCAAACATTGATAAAATTTTAATAAAACATAATCTGTTTACAAAACATCTTTCCCCACATCAAGACAGGTTAGGTTCTGCTACAGGTACACCGGGACTGTTGGTAACTGCTCACTCTGATGAATGTTTCCCTCCTGACAGGCAGGGGGGAAATGAGATGAATATATAAACATATATGTCACAAGACAATAAAAAGTTAAAGTTTGTGACAAAGCCTGAGCTCGGCAGAACATCTCCATGCCATTTCGAGTGCTATATGGTGACGCGGTAACGGCATGATCTGTTTCTTTAATATTTCTGCAGAAATAGCCTAAGGATAACCCTGAATTGGCGTATGCTTCATGTTGTTTAGACGTACTCGACAACATATTCATAGTTTTTGGAGTTGGTTGGATGTTTGACTCCTTTCAACTTTTGAATTGAGCCAATTTTCCAACAACAGAGCTTTACTTAATAGCATTCAGAGTATTTAACATTAATCACATTTCTATAGCAGTGGTGGCATTTTTTTATGCAGGAGTGGACGAGCCAAACCGAATGAGTACAGAGGAAACATTGCTACAACCTTGTACCTTGTATTCCCAGCTGGTGCTCACTTACAGCCAGAAATGTTGTTTTTTTTTTTTTTACTCCCTCACAGTAGTTTTGTTAACATTTTCTCTGCACTACTTTCTTACATTTCCACCTTCTCTCTCTCTCTACCAAGGACAATATTGATATGTCATTGCACCTCCAATACTGGGAGCTCAAAGATTGGATTATGGACCATAATGAGCTCAGCCTCTCTCTATAGTTATGAGGGCAATGAAATCTTTTATTCAGGTTAAGGAACAGACGGAGAAAGAATCAACTTCCCTTGGCAACTGCTACTTGTGCCACCTTCACTCCGTAAATGAGATGACATTTGTTATGGTCTGGGTTGTTTTTGTCATTTATACAAACTTAATTGCATACACAATGAAGATAAACCATGAGCATCACAGAAAATGGCCACAGAAACAATATAAAATGCAAGCAGTGAGATACTGTGAAGTCAGCTCGGAGGCTTAAATAAAAGATTTAGCTGTTTTAATTAGAACTTCTTTTTTATTTATTTTTTTTTAACATTGCACTGTATAAAATAATGTTGCTCATAAAACATCCTTATATGTAACACTAATTGGTTGTCATAGCTACAGCTATTAAAATGAATATACAGTTTACCTAGAATACATTTGATCTCGGTGGTATGGAGAGCCTAAAAACAGACTAGTGATTCCATCACTAAATAATACTGTTAAGGACTGTAAAAATAAATATACTGTAGAGCTTATAGTTATCCGCCAATATGGTAACTATATATCCCCAAAATAAAGTTTATATAACACTTATTGCCAAACTTTAACAAAAGTCACTTTGTTACCTGAACCCAACCACACCAGGTGTTTACTCGGTTGGTTTATGGGTGTAACCAATACTGCTAACAATGGTAAGTAGCCATAGCCTTGCCAGTGTGCAGCCCTCGTTAATGTTATTAGTTTACTCCCTCTCATAGTTATTTTTGGTGGCGACAGGAGGCTGTTTCCAGAGATGCTATAAACACCCGTGCACAGCAGACAGACTGAGTTAGCAATTAGCAGGTGAACATGCTGGAACATTTAGCAGCTAAAGACAGATATTTCTCTCCGAGAGCTAAAAGGTGAGTGATTAGTGGACCTAACTTGGATAATTTCGAGAGGAACACGACAACAAATGAATGGCAATGTTGCTCTGTAGCTTCCGGATGTGTAAATAAGCAACCATTTGCTAAAAAGTTTGTGTTATCAGCTTAAAAAATTGGTGATATGTCATCTTGTTTTCTGCTGCCCCCAAGTGGCCAACAAGCAGTTATCTAAGTACTGCCCACTATTGCTATCTCAAAGACGCTAAGACATGAGTGAGTTAAGACATTGCTAATGTTTGCTGTTTTCTTGCTGCATATCTGCTTGTGTGCAGTGAAACTGGGTTCGCTGTTTGCTGATTCTTAGTATGCTATTGCTGCTATCTTATGTGCAACAGACCTTTTTAAGAGCAGTCATTTTGACATGAAACAGTAGGGTGTTTCCAGTAACACTAATTAAGGTTCTGTTCCATTTATTGCAGCAGAGGCTTTCCGGTGAGCCGTCATGCACCACAGCAGCACGCTGACTCTGTTTAGCCTGAATGGAACGGAGCCTTAATGAGTATCACTGGTAACACCTGTGTTTATCTACCATTTCATGTCAGAATGTGGTGCTGTGAAAAAGGTCCACCGTGAACTATTTTCTTCAAGTGGCTGAGCGTGTTTCCTTTAAAACGTTTTCTGGTTTCTTCCAGTTCGGCATGTGTTATTATGAGTACTTTCATGCTGTTGCTCAACGAGGAGGTGAAGAATAACTCGGATAGGTTGTGGAAGTTTCTGCCGTGCTTTGTGCAGGTTTCTCATTGCCTCACTGTACACCTGGGTCTTTAATAGATGCTGTGATTGTGAGCTGTGGGGATGCAAACGTGATTGTTGCCTCGCACGCAGCCTCTTCACGTAATTATTTCTCTCTAATATTGCCGTCATGGGAAGCCGCTCAAGGCGGCTTTTTGTAACACGGAGGACGGATCGTTACTTTACTGTTCTTTCGTGTCGTGATTACAAGCAAACTGCTGATTCTAAACTTGACGTGGAGATCAACATGTGTGAATTTCATATGCTTTAGGAGTTGAGACTGGAAACAGTGGTCATGTTAGAAGAAATAATGGGACTGTGCTTTGTCGTGCAGTGCTAACACGACAACCTGCTGCTGCATATGAAATGGATTGATGGATTTAGAAAGGTTGCTGCTGTTCTTTTGACTTGTTTCCTGTTTCCTTACTTCAAACCAGGTCTTTAGCAGAGGGTACAGTTATATACTGTTGCACATAGCACATTGACATAGTTATTTCCCTGTATTGGCTTCATGTGAGGCTCAACATACTGTTAGTCACACATAGGATAGGTAACATTTTCTCCACATGCTTGACGCTGAGCCAAGCCTTGCAGAAATCGTCTAATTAAACTCAAAGAGGTTTATGCAATGGGTACAAGACAATCCACCCACACTCCTTATAGTAGCAGGCTTTGGGCTCAGTTTATGATCATCACTCCCTCTGTCGCTGCTGTTTTGAGCGTGGTGTATGTTCATGAGTTCAACTCTGCAACTAGGCTTTCTCAACTAGACGCAATCTGTTGTAAACAAACGGCAGCCCTTCTATGAAAAAAAGGTTGGAACCTGATATTCTGCTCAAACTGACTGACAGCACTTTTAATTCACAGACACTGGAGACGGGTTTCTAGTTTGTTTCCATCAGTGCATTCAATGTTAATAAATGAAGCTTTGTGCAAATTTTGCAAGGCACAGTTTGAGATGTACTTTAATCAGTGGCAAGTGAAGTGTTTCTGTGTAGGAGTAGTAATAATAACAATAATAATAATAATGGTAACAACAGTAATAAACAATCATAATAATATTAATCATTGCTTTTCATAGTGCATATATAAATAAATAAAGTATAGCGTCAAAAGCAGAGCTCTGTAAATCAATTCCGACTGAGCTGTCTTGACGTTGCTGTTGTTTTGGGCAAAAAGCGACAGCATTTTAATTAATCACTCACATAGCGGTGCTGCAGTGTAAATACTCCAGATATAACATGAACTCAAAGGGGGGGAGAAAAGAGCATCCTGGCACATAAACAGAGTACAATGGCCCTTAGCAAGAGCACTTGATTAAGCTGTTTTAGTACTCACTGTGTACTAAACATCTGACTCATAATGCATCATCCAGATCAGAAGATTGCTCTTGCTATGATCGTGCATGAATATTCACAGACGTAGTTAAAAGAATGGAATGATGAAGTGGATGGGGACGCTGACAGGAATCAGTGACACAAACAGCTCAGCTACCCGACAAATATGACGGCAGTGACTTGAAATATTAGAATTAGTATGTCACTTGTCACAGAATCTTTTGATCTTTCGAGGTGAAATCTTGTAATCTTTCACTTTAATATACTGAGACTGTCTTCCCGAAGAGAAATGACAACATTTGTTGTTTCAGCAAATGCTAAAAAAAACCCATCTGAACATGCACAAGTGACTTCTCGCAGACAGGAATTGTGACCGTCCATGGGAGGAAATCATGGGTATTGTAATAGAGTCCGTAGAGGGAGCAGGAAACGTTGCAGTTCGTTTTCATCTCCTGCCAATGCTGGTTTCTTTTAACCATGACCAGGATTGTTCTCTAACCATAGCCAACAAAATGGGTTCTCTGTTTTGTGCCTAAACCTAACAAGCCTTAACTATAGTGGTGTCACAGCAACAAACAGGATTTGTAACAGTTTTGGAAGCCAATAGGTGCTGTCAGATAAAAACACACTTGATATCTGTTGTACTTGAGGGCATCTGCAAACAGCATGTCTTGTCATTTGTCGTTGACTTGTTGAACATATCCTGTATGCATGTTCTTCAACAACCCTTGGGCTCGGATTTTACTATTTTCCTTGCAGAGTTTTCAGGTGGAGAGTAAACTACAACAAACTGTAGCTGCTGTTAGTTAGTTAGCTCCGCTCATTTAGCCATACTGCACAGGACTGCGTGCTCAGAGGACTGGGGGAGTGTTGGTGTAACACGGGAGCTTTGGACCCCAAGAAGGAGAAGGTATTCAGGCCCAGGACGGCAGAGGGAATGCTGACGGAAGAAACTAAGTAGAGAAAAGGAGAAAGTGACAGAGCAAGAAGCCTCCGGACAGAAGTAAACTTGGGACTGAGTTTTAGTGGTTGGCAAGAGTAATTAAAGACTAAAAGACAGATGCTGAGCTGGGCTTCTTACTGCTGGACTCATGAGTATTATTTTATTTAATTAGCTGGCTGATACGTCTTGTGCTGTTGCACTTGCTCGATCTTTGGCTGCATTAGCAAAGTGGTCAACACGCTAGTTTTTGATCATAAGTATAGTAACTATAACAAATGCACACGTACTGCTATCCATATTTATGCCAGTGGTATTGTACTCTGAGACTGCAGACCCTTAAATCACAACAAATACCATATGAACCAAGGTATAAGATTTAAGAGCTCATTGTCATTGTGAAAAGATCTGATAAGACTTTTGCCTCATTGGACCAATGAAAATGAAAAGCATAAAAACAACAGGGTTAACAATATGGCCTTTCAGTGTAATGTGTTTTTATGAATACCATAAGGATCCATCTCTGGCCACAGTCATCCTCCCTGCTGCTGACCCTTTTGGCCTTGGTGGCCTTTTGGGTCTGAATATGCTCTTTGCTTCCTGACAGATGGCCTAGTGTACTGGTCATTTCCCAGTCTGTGGGTGGCACCAGCTGTATGTACAGACTGGACACATGCAGAACACCCTCAACACTCCCCATTTACACTATATTTAGTTGCAAATAATGGGACAGTCTTACATAATGTAATGTCTTTCGTTACACCACAATACGAAAACCAATTTCACCAGACATAGTACCTGACAAAGGCCACGCTGGTGGCGTTCCATCTGAACGGTTTACACAACGTTGCCGTAATCTGACAAAACAAGGTGGTAAAAACACAGAACAACCTAATTATTCTGTGACATTTCTCTCTTTAATATTAGATGTGGCTTCATTCAGCAAAGTGTAATCCATGAGATGCTCGCATTCACAGCCAAACACAACGTGTGTTGCATGTTTGCATGAGATACCAGTTCAAGGTACTCTTGAGGAATAATCCACCTCACATGAATAAACAGTTGGAGATAATCAACCCCTTATTGAAAACCAATGGAAATTCTTCCCAGGAGTCACTTGGAAACAATGCCCACCAGTATATTAATAGATAGGGGGACAACAGCGGCGATAGAGACGGAAGGTTAACAGCTATTGGCCAGTTGCACTCCTGGGATGCAGAATGACCAATTACTGTGATTAATAGGGGTCTAATTAAATAGCCTCCCTCCCAAAGATTGCCAAAAATGTTGTCAGTGTAATAAAACAGTAAGAAGATATTGCTTACTCTTTCTCACATTTATTTTTTTATTACTCCTGTGTTGTCTATATTTGTGAATCTTGGTGTCGTGGGTGGGTCATCAATGCCTCTCATTAGACATTATCATTACTTGCACGCAGACTGATGGGAGTGTGTTTGTGCATTTCTGTGTGAGGATGGGGTTGTTTGTGCCGTGTTCCCTCATCTATCAGTAAGCTGCCCTTCTCTGATGGCCACTGAAGCTCCATTAGCACCCACAGTCCTGATTGATGTTGCACAATACTGTGTTGGAAGGCTAAGATTGTTATTCTGGACCAGCGACATGCTTATTACAACACCTTTTCACAACCAAAAAGGGAAATTGCTTTGCTGATGTTGGCTGTGAGGCTCCGATTTGCATTGGTGGTGAGCTCAGCAAATGTCTAAAATTATTTGCTTTTCAGGAATTTGTCTGCAAATGTTCCACGTCTTTGAGTACGAGAAGGATGTTTATGAAAACAGGGCAGTTAAGATAATAGGTTGTTTCTTGAATGAATTTGAAAGTTCTTTCATGTGGAACGGTTTTGGACGCTGACAGACAGACTGTACACGCTCCCCTGATTCAGAGCTGCTGTTACAATTGAGCCAGTGTGTTGGTTGAAACGCTGCAAACCTGTTTGATTGGAAGGATTTAAGCAGCCATTGTGGGAGTTGCGACAGTCAAGGTCCGGTCTTCTTATGATTCCACTTATGAGCTTGTGTGAAACAGCTTAAAAGTGGATAATTTTTTTTTTTTTTTTTTTTTCAGACGAGATGAAAACTGCTAAACTTAAAAAGCCCACCGATCAAACAGAATCAATGTTTCAGCATCTGCGTTAAAGAACTTTGATCACTTAAAGATGACATAGAAGGTGCTATTAAAATGAAAATCTGTGAAAAGCGTAAATTGGTTAGTTTATGAGATCAGACAATGACACGGCTTCCTTGATGAAAACGTACATTTTCCATGTGATCTCTCTTCCCGCTCTCCTCAGTGTTTTCAGTCTCTTTGGTGCCGTCTGTGTCAGCAAAATTGCACGTCTTGAAAAGTGAACGCTTGAGTTATGTTGCTACTTTTCAATATGGCCTTTGAATCCCTTTCAGCATTCATTAGTGGAAAGCAATGACACCATGAGTACCAGGGCCAGCTGCCAAGACATCTACGCCGCGAGACAGTGAGGGAGATCGCCGTCTCTGTAGCCTGCTGATGAGTACACAGTGTCTTTGATTTTGCATTTGAAACAGAGATGTAAAGCTTGTAGCCCGCTGGACTGTCAAAAAGAAGCTGAGCTGAATCACTCAAGTTTAGATTTATTTTGTGCCAGCTTTGCTCTTGTTCTTTCCACAGTGGCTCTTTATTGTCCTCATCAAGGTCATAAATGAGTCAGAGATGGAACTGAAAACAGTCGACACTTTCTTCTCTCTGTCTGGAGAGAGATTAACTGCCTAAAGTGTAGGTTGTGGATGCCGATTAAGATGACATTTGATATTATTTTCCTTATGCACAGATGCAGGAAATATGAAAGTGGGTGACATGCAGGAAAGACTGAGTCAGATTCAAACTGACAGCCTTAACCAGCTCAACCTCCCACACACAAACAATTCTGTTTTTATTGTTAAATTCATGCTTCCTGGCAGCTGGTGTAGATTCTTTCGTCATATTTCTTTGCCAGAAGTATATGTGTCGCTTTTCTTATGTACAATGACATATGACAAAGTGTGGTGATTGCTTTGCTGCATATGGAACGTACCATTTTAGTATTCTAACGCTGCACATTATTACACCCGTTTCCACACATTAACCTTTCCCGAGTTCTTTCATACCACTGTTCTCATGTGTGCAGGGACTATGATTAATATGCCTTTGCCCGCATGTGATAAAATCTTGCAAATCTTCCTCCCCGCCTACCTACAACTTCGCTCACCTTATTATTTTCGAAAGGTTGTTTGGTCACTGAGCTTAGATTATTCCATTCCCTGCTCTAGATCTTATGCGTCACGTGTCCCTTCCTCATTCAAATGTGTTTTTCTCCAGGAATGGAATATGGAAATGTGTTTCAGCTCATGTGTGGATGATGTTTCACGATATCGTATAACCATTTCATCAACTTCCCACTAGGGCAGCTTGTGCGGATGTCCTTGGTTTTCCAGCGTTGTCTCAACTGCTCCTTTGTGGATAAATTGTATTTTGGACACAGTAGTGAGGAATTGGACCAGAGACTATATGTATAGGAGACTAAAAAGAGAAAATAAAGGTGTCATGAACCTCATTTATTTTTCACAGCCCCTTTCTTTTGACAGCATCTGTCTTTTTAGTATATGATTTTACATATATTCCCAGAGAATGTTGTCTTGGTCATTTGGGGTTAGGAGTTGATATGTGCAGGTTGATAAAGCACAAGGCTGTCGTTATTCTCTCTCTCTCTCTCTCTCTCTCTCTCTCTCTCTCTCTCTCTTTGTTGTTATTAAATCCACATGTATGTATGGCCAAAATTATGCCTTTGTTTGTCTCTCAATATTTTCTGACTTTCCTACTCGTCTGTGGCACTCAGATCCAAGTTATTATTTATTTTTATTTATTTATTTATTTTCTACTGAGGATGAAATTCTCAGGAAAAACAGGTGACAAATATATAGTTTAATTTTAAATAAAACCTCAGTAATTTCTTGAACAGATGTGACTGCAGTTATGCAGCAGACATTCTTCAAACAGAGGTAAATTATTTATTTTTAACCCTAGATTAGTACACATTTAATGTACAACCACATTTAATGGTGTTCTTAATTATGGCTAAGTTAAAATAAATACATTTACAAAATATCAAGAAAGGAAATATTCTTTCTGATTTTCCTTAAAGATACAACTGTACACATTCTGAATACTTTACCAAACTGAGACTAGCGTTATGGCCTTGATAACTCATCATAAAATTCACTTTATTCAATTCAGTTACATCGACTTTGAGAAAGCTTTTGACAGTTTACACTGTGAGAATCCGTGGAAGATTGTACATTCCTAAGGAGCTGCACTGATAACAGTGTTTTTCCATCAATTTGACTGTAGTGTCATCGTAAATGGCAACCTTGCTGTTCCCAGGAGTGCATCACTGCCAAAGCATAAAACCATCTCAGACAAGCCCAGTGCTATCTTCACCCAGCTAGAAGATCTTGATTATGCTGATGACCTGGCTATCCTCCACAAATCATATTCCCCTGCAAGAAAAGTCAGATAGGACTGACAGGTTTGGATAGGCTTGAACATTACTATCTCCAAAACCCAACACCACACACACCAATCACTGTAGACAGTAACTCCCCTGATTATGTCGAGGAGTTTACCTATCTGGAAAGTCTCCTCAGTAAGGACAATGCATGCATCAAAGACATCTGCACAGGGTTTAGGAAAGCTTTGAAAGTGCATTTGCAAGCCTTCAAACCACCTGGAAGCCAAAGCAGTGCAGCCTGAAGACTAGGATCCAAATGTAGAACAGCAATGTTAAATCCATTCTGCTGTATGGCACAGGATGCTGGCGTGCGGTTGAGGGTGACATGAAAAAGATGTTTTTCACAATGGATGTGTCTGGAAGGTCTTTTGGCTGTCAAAACGTGGCGCTGGAAGTTAAACATCGGCAGCTCCAGTGGCTCGGACACGGGCCAGGACGCATTCCTAAAGTATCCTTGGGATGGGAAATTCAAGTGCTAACTGTTGAAAGCGTACTGTCTCCTCTCAGGGTTATGGCAGATCTGTTTTCTCTCTGCTCATGTTGATTTTGTTGTACAACTGTTACTCAGGAGAATTTTTTGAAGTCTTTGGTTCAACTTCATGGAAGTCGTAAGAACTTGACAGCACTCTGTCCGAGTGCTCGTGTCAAGATGTCATTACAATAAACATGAATAATTAACACGACTCACACGGCTCATAAAATATTCATCAAAATTTATCAGCTGGATTTGTTATTTGTGCTCCACAAACACGAACCTCCAGAATGAACGATTAATAGCAGTTAATAATGCACAAATAATCTTTTATACATGACACAATCTATTATTTATTGGTCGTGATGTAATTTTGACCTCTACTGTAGTTCTGATGAAAACATACCATTACAGAGCTTTTCCCAGTTATCAGCTGTTTGGGATTTTGGTCTGGAAATGTAGCAATAACAAACAATAAAAGCTATCAGCAGTTGTTTTCAAGGAGAATCCTAACTGGATGGAAGCCATCTCACTTCTCCCCTGAGTCAGTGTTTTGTCTGTAGCATATGCTCACTCAAATAGCTCTGTGCATTAACTGGAGTTAAAAGCCTAGCCTGCCTGGCCAAATGGACCTATTTACCCACAGAATCAGTTTCAATTAGCACAGAGACAATGATGAAAAGACATCCATTACAGCCCACAGCATGTTTTTAAAGAGCGGCAGATCTAAGATATGACGACAGGAAGGAAAAGAGGAGGTAGCGATTGCTGTTTGTAGTCTTACTCTGGGGAGACCATTTTGTTCTGCGGTGCAGACTCGCGTACTATCTCTTCTTGAGCTTTCTAACACACCGGCCATTTCACATTTTTATTTTCAGAGAGAGGTTGTGAAAGATTCAGCATGTCCACAATCCATCTTAACTGGAGTGCACTATTTCTATTTCTGCGCTGATACTCTGCACTGTCTCCAAGTCGCAATGGAAGAACTGGAACATACTCTTAATATTTTAGAGGATAATTTGGGTTTATTACAACTTATTTTCATAGTTTTGGCCTCATTTCAAAAATCTTGGAACACGATCACATTCAAACAAGTCCGACAGGACATGAAACCCAGGCGATCCGATGATTAGGTTAGGTTTTCCCAATTTATTACAAACCTCCAAATTATTCAGAAGAAAAAATCAAGTCAGAAGGTAAAATAATGATCCGGTTCATTGTAAACACCCCTCACAGGTGAGGGAAATTGGGACAACCAATAAAAGAATCTACATTTTATAGACAGATTAATCAAAAATAAAGCGCTAATTGAAGCCCTTGTAATGTTTGCCTGTTCCCAGATTTCAGCAATTACCTTTGAGTACAATCTTGATGGAAGTGATAGCCAAAACCACAAAAAAACAAGCTGTAATAAACGGAAATTATTCTCTGAGTCATAAAAAATCATTTGAGGACATTGCAGTCTGCCACCTGTGGTACTTTTATCTCTTCTTCCCACCAAGTGCAAACTGTTTGTCCTCTTTTCTCAGGCGGGCACCTTGTACTCATGTGGTGTGTGTATTCAGGTCCGCGTATCTCGCCGTGTGTGTACTCACTCAAAAGTGGGTAAATTTGTGTGTCTCTATCTGCCTGTCTGATCTGGGTAGAGGCTATTAAAAGATGTACATGCTGTGCAGATGCCCTTTCCATCATGGCGGGATCTGCTCCTAATGTCACCTTTGTCACTGTGACTGACAGCGTCGAGGAAAGAGAGGGAGGGGTCACGTGCTCCCCAACACAGGACCACCTGTCAGAGCCAGGAGGCTTACAACTGATGATGTTTAAGATCAGCTTGGGGGCAGTGGACTTCACTTCAAGGATGTACGCTTCATAAACTCAATGGTAGAGCATTCATTAGGTCCATTAGGCCTAGACTTTAAAAGGGTAACAGTGTCATTGACCTGAATAAAGTGATTTCTGTTGGAATCATCATTCATTTAATGTCCTGGAGTCCCGTCTTTTCCCCGGGGTCCCACTAGTCAACTTTCCTTTTAGCTGATGGCCCATATCTGCTTTTTTCGACATGATTTAATTTGCATTTGGTCAGTGTCCTGAATCCCCTGGTGTGAAATCACTATTTCTACACATTTCATATGTGTCGCATTACTACACATCTGATGTCACTTTGTTGGGGTATTTCCTGGGGATAGGTGGTCCCCTGCCTCCATAGGATGCTCAGTGAAGCAGGAAATTGAAAAAGGTGGAGCACCAGATTTATAGCCCATCACCTTTATTAAGCCTTGTTTGCGCAGACAGAAAAGTGTGTTCATTTCACGCTTAAAGTTACAAGTGTCAGCTGCAGCCACTTCCTGTTTAACTCCGAAAGGGGAGCTGAGATAGATCTGCCGTTTTCGTCATCGGCCCTTTTAACAGATGGGGCAGATCACGGAACATAATCTCAGCATGCTTAGCTGTTGATGTACGACGTGTTTGCACCTGAAGTCAGCAATCAACAGAACCATCGGAGGAATTCGTGTTGATACACCAGTGAAAATCACCCCGTGATCTGGATGAATCCACCTCAGTGTTAGCAGGATAAGGGCTTTCCCGTAAAAATAGGTAAAACTTGGACTCCCTGTCTCCCAGGGTAGAAGTGTCATTGTTAATAATCTCCTTCTATCTAGCCATAGAGGCATATTTGACACAGTCACATAGGTTGCAGACGCCATTATGTACAAGCTGAAAATAGCCAGCTGCTACAGTAGTCCTGAATCACCATGGGACTTTAAAAGCAAATGACCAGTTTTCCCTGCTGTGACCCTGGCAGTCCTAGCAAGAGGTATGGAAAAACCCACACTTAGACACGAAGACTGGGACTCAGTCAGGGGTGTTTACGAGTATGCATGTACATTGTGAACTGTAGCAACGAAGAGAAGCCCATAAGACAAAAGTGGGTCATGCACAAACATCTTAAGGGACTGCTGTGAAATTCTAAAAACTCATTTGCTGGGAATTGAATTTCTAATGATGCTAAATGAAAATGGAGCTGTGAAAATGTTCCGCTCCTGTGCGAGCCCCACTTTCTACAACCCCGCTGAGACACTGAGGTGACACAGGAAGGTAGTAAAGGCAAGGCTTATGGAAATGAATGGCACTACGTGAAAATCACATTTCATTGTGCTTTATTAATCTTTATGGCTGCTTGATGAGGCCCAGGGCTCTTAGATATGATGCCATTAGTTTACGGTGCTGGGGAATGGAAGTTTGAGTTTTTTAATATACAGTAAACATTTAATCGGACAAGTTGACTACAGTTGCGGCCCGGGGGAAGTTGTTACAAAAGGTTTGGCTGTTCAGCTGAACATGTGAACCTACAAACTGTACAGCAGAGTGAGCAGCTTTATTGGGGCAATAGGGCCAGCAGTTAGCTGTTATCGATTAAGGGATCAGCAATAACTTCTCCTGTCCAGGTATTCCCAGCTAGAAATGATAACGGAAACCCACCTCTTATGAACTTTCTGGTCTTCAGGCTACCGCTGCCCATGATGGATTAGTTCTGTTTGGTTCAACTAATGATTTTTTTTTCTTTTTCAATCATTTTTCAGGCTCATTGTTTGGTAGTTTGGTCTATAAAATGGCAGAATGGCATTTTAAAAAGTCACGTTTTTTTTTCCAGATATAACAAGAGGACGTGTAAAAAAAAAAAAAAAAGCTAAAACAACAAAAAATGTAATTTACAATAATGTCAAACAGAGAAAAGGACCAAATTGTCACATTTAAAAGCATGTAACCAGTGTACATTTGGCATTTTATTGTTGTATTTTCATATGATGCTGAAACAGTCTCTTGCTTCTGCAGTAGTAATTGTAAACGTTAGGAAATACTGTTTATGTGCTGCGATGTGTCACAACATAAAACTGACCTTTTGATTTGACCAACTGTGCCGTCTAATCAAGAAGTATTTAGAATGAGATCTCTCAAACTGGCCCCTTCTTTAGCCAGTCTAAAGAAACCATCAGGGTCTGAGGTTTATCAGGAGGTGATAATAATGATCACTTGGCAGTGGAAGTGTATTGATTATTGGCTTTTGACCGTATCCATTACTTTGTCTAGACTTTTGTCTGTGCTCCTCTCTTCCCTTTGTTCCCTGTTGCTCCCTCTTCATTATATTTTTTTCATGTCCTTGTGTGTTTTGCAGCTGCTGCCTTGTATCAGTACCCCGCTCTAAGTTACATAAGCATGCGAAATGCTCTTGACTGGCGAAAAAACAAAAAAATAAATAAATCAAAGCAAAGTGGATTATCTCTGACTCATTCCAACATTCGTGAACACTTGAAGAATTTTCTAATTTGTTTGATTATCTTTGAAGTGACAGTCATGCATAGTAATCCCGATTTATGCTAATGCACCGCTCCCTTTCCTCTTCCCCTAAACTGAGGCTGAAGATATTGGCATCTGGTGGTTTTGACGTGCGTGCGTGGGGCAAGAAAAGGTCTGAAATATAAAATGAAAATGGACCAGTGTGATCTGTTCCACTGCTGAGTGCGTAAACGCTGTGCCATGGATGCTGCTCATTGGCCTAGTGGTGGAGAGGCTAATTAACAGCAAAAGCCTGCTGGTTTGGATGCCAACACCAACAGAAGGGCATGTTCCAGATGCCAGCTGGTATCTGGAGGGTGGCTGCTTTTAGATTAATGTAGAGCACATAGTAGAAGGGAAGCTGAAATTGGAGAGATGGGCAGCCAAAAAAAAAAAAAAAGCCACCCTCAACAAGAAAGACCTCATTTATTTAAAAAGATTATTTATTCAAAGCTGATATGAAATTTGAATTGAAACTTAAATTAAAGTTTTTAGACATTTATGGATCCCACGTCTAAGCTTCACATCTTTGGGAGGCTGTTTCCCAAAGTAGCGGCTGATGGACATCTTAGTCCAAGTACTGCAACGAGATGCACTGTAAATGTCTGTGGTGCTGACCTGTATAACTCACTAACGCTGATATGAGATATTTCTTTTGTTAATCGTTTGCTGTCACCTGCTGAAGATTCAATTTAAGCTGTCTGTTCCATTATAACATTCAGCTCTGGGGTGGACGTCATGCAGCTATGTTTGTATTTCACCAAGAAAGCACAACATGGAGTAATGTACAGACTGCTTGGATCACAGACAGCTAACTGTTAGGGCAGAAAGCCGTAACATTGCTTTACAATTTACGCCGCACACTGATCTCCAAATCAGACTCAAACACCTCTAATCTCTTTTCCCACCTACACAAGAAACATTACAGAGTCAAAAATAGCTGTAGTCAAAAATAGAGGACAAACGTAAGCACTCAAAACAAACCCCAGATTCAGATGTTGTGAGTGATTTTTTGCCCATGGTACACCATATGGCAAATAATCACATAGATTATTATTATTATTATTATTATTATTATTATTATTATCATTAGAGAGAACAACTTCCATTGCATCTTACATTTGCAAAGATGTAAAAATAGAAATTAGAATAAATAGAATAGAGTTTATTATCTCCAAGGGGAACTTCGACTTGGGCAATAGTACCACACACAGCTGCAATCGACTTCAATACGTAGCCAACAAAAGTACAGAGGTAAAACAAAGACAATAATGAATTACATACAACAAAAATAAGAAAGGCACTGCTGCAGAAGATGCACTGCTGCAATATTGTGATAAACTGATATGAAATTACCTGTATTGGCATCAAATTACCAGTACCAACTTTCACTCCCCCTGCAGAGAAACACTAATGTAGTTGGAGCCATCACCACCACCACCACAAGCAGTAAATGCAGAATTGGCCTGCGGTTAGCATGGACAGAAGAAGATCTCTCGGGGTGTAAAGAAGTACAACTTGAGTTCTACCAGTTTAATTTAAAAAAAAGTTACTTTCCTGTAAGTCAAATATGGCAAAATATTCCTATCTCTCAGTTTACTACAATGAATACATGAGACTCTTCAGCTATGCAGGTAGGGCCATTTTAACATTCTGTAGGGAGACCTGTGATGAAAAAGAATGAATATTGGCTAACCCTGGCACATTTATATGTGTACATGCTGATTAATGTGCAGCGTCCATGACACCTAAAATTAAACACAACACATCCCTCTCACCTCGCTGATACGTCCCTATCTACAGTGAAGTGAAAAATTATTTTCGCCTATCTTGTGGCTGATATGTGACTGTAATGTTAAAAACCTGATGAATGGGGCAGCTTTGCTCAGTTCATGATACATGGTGGGTATTAATAGTGTTATGCTGTTATTTAAAAAATGTTCTTTAAGCTACTCTTCAGTGTTACTGAGCATAGAAGCACAGGACTCTCTGGTAACATCCCTGATGGTGTTAATCATGTGCTGGGTTCATATCGTGCACGCCGCTTTTAATTATTTAAACTCTGTTTCTGTGAAATTGATTTTAAATGAAATCAATATTTTTGACAGAGCGGAGGATTATTAAAAACTCAAAATATCCTGCCGCTTTTGCCACCGTTGCCATGGTGAAGATGTCAGTCACTGATCAGTCACCATAGGAGCAATGAAATATAATTAGAGTCATTCATCGAATAATATCCATATTTAAAGTATGCACTTACATGGATTTTATCCCCACATACCCAACCGTTATTCCTGTCTGCAGCAAGACACACGGTAAAGAAGGTTTTCTTGTGATTAGCATCGGTCAGAAATGATATCAGTGATAAAAATTGGTAGAGGATGCAAACAAGTGGCCAAAAAAACAATGGTAATCAACAAAAGGTATGATGGATGTGAATTATGCACCACCTAATTGTGTTAGAAATAAAGCAAGCCAATTTTCATGTCACATATCACTGATTTTTATTTAAATAAACTAAAAGAACCTCTCAGTTATACTGTAAGGACTTTATCTCTGTAAGTTCATTTTGTATCTTACTCTTTGCTTGTAAAATAACAGGTAATCGGTGGTGAGGAACCTTTTTAACATCCCCTTCATTCCCTTGGAAGAATTCCCAAACTCCAACATCTGTGCGTGCTTTGAGATGTCAGTCAAAATGTTCTGCCCTTGAATGTAAGATGAATGAAGCATCCTTGACAGCATATTTGGAAACAACAGAAAAAGACTTTCAAGTGTCAAACGTCTTTACTGTTTACACAAGCGTGTACTTCATTTAGCCTGAATCGTGCTCGTGCTGTATCATGCTCGGTTTCACATCACAGAAACATTTTATCATCGATAACATGCAGCGTTTAAGATATCCGGTATTCAACTTCTTTGCTTTGCTTCTCGGGTTCAGCTGCTGATCGTTGTCCTTCCTCTGTGAGGGAAGTTGCATGCCTGACAAAGAGTATTCATTTCTGTAGTGCGGAGTATTATGTTTGGTTGGGGAAGATGATGGCATAAGTCAAAATGCTTCATGTGGGTGACGGCAAACAACAGCAACTCCCCACATTCATTAGTAGTCTGGCTGAGTGAGATCGTGGCTCTCCTGTCTAGCCACCCTATGGCTTGTTTGAGAAGAGAACTACACCTGATGCCAGCAGAGCACTGTGCTCTCCCTTCTGGCACTACAGCGATAATGATCACGCCTGACAATATTTATAAAGCAACGTAAACCATCACTTTCACAGAATTGTTCAGTTTTCACTCTCTTCTGTTGTTTTCAAGGGTATTCTGTGCCGCTTGTCAACCAACATTATTATTTTTTTTTTTTCCAACTCTGTGCTCCTTATCCAGCTAATGGTGACAACTCTGCCTACAGAGAAAGGGCACAGCTCTCAGGTGGTCCACTATCGATCACCTCAAGGCAGCACGTAGTCTATCTTTGTCCACTGAAGAAGACATTTGTTAACAGCATGTAAAGGAAGCTATGGGTGCTCTGGAAACAAATACAGCTTTTTACCAGACAAAGATACATGACTTCTCCCCTTAAAAAAACACCCAATTATCATAAAACAAGGCTTACTGTAGTTAAACTTTTCACAGCGCTGCGAGTTGAATAATAAAAGGGCATTTTAATATCCATGGGGCCAAATTCATATATTATGTTTAGCCAAAAAAAAATATATATATATATATATATATATATAAGATACACATCTTTCTGTGCAAACCTCTCCATTGAATGTGCAAGCGCAGATATCTGAGTCTTTGATACAAAGGAGATTTGAGTATCATTAGTATCATTAATTTATGTATCGTAATAAAAGTAGAGTTTATTCTGCCTTGGGCTGCTGTTACAGTAATAAAAACCTTAACACTTTTAATTGGGCCTGGTAACCTTCTGTGGCAATTATGTACAACATGTACAAATCATTTACATTTTTTTTTTACACATACAATCATAATATTTATGTCTAATCGTGTTGTTTTTAGCTAAGTTTACCAGCTTGATGTAATGGTTTGCTCAGATTTTATATTCACAGTACATGTCTCTATATAAAGTGAATAAGGGAATGATTTATGACCTGTTTTCTTTCAAAATTGACTGTCACATAACCAATATGTATTTGAGGGTTTATTTAATTTAACGGACACTTTGCGATGCTCCTATATAGCTCTGTCCCATTAGACGTCTCATTCCTCAAACATCAACTTGAGCAATTTAGCGCAACAAATTCAACCCTAGCATTTTTGATTCCAGCCATCTTGGCTTCTTTTATTTATTTTCTTATGCTTCTTAATTATTAGTTTTGGTGTGTGAAAGTAAAATATGTGATATTTAATCATAATAAACACAAGTTGGGGTATGGGAATAGTGTTTTCTTGGTGCCAAACAATTTGTGTTTTCTATCGTTTACATACTTAAAGTTAGAGACCCCTGATTCATTCATCTGGCCCCAAGATCTGTAATATTATATGCTAGTTGGAGTGTAACCGTTTACATGGTCCTGTGCAGATGTAGTCATCGGTGAAGCTGCCTGGGGCATGCCTGTGTTTACCATCCCACCGATATTCATCTTTAATCAGCCAGGCCACAGATGGATTAGCATGCTACATGTAGGGCTGTGTCAGACATTAACATGCTCTCCGTTCGCAGGCGGAGGGGAGATGTGGGGGAGAGAAGATAAGGTCAGCAGTTAAATATTATCACTAGCCACAGGAGAGAGGCCTGGGTTTGTCGGAGGGAGGCAGGGAGGTAGCCGCCATGCTTAAACGGCTCCATAAACGCCAGTCAGTGAGGAACAACCGGGGGGCCCTTAGAGCCACAGCAGTTTCCTTCAGGCATCACTCTAACAAAAACTAGGACCAAGCTAAGGACACATGATGATACGCATCTCACCAACTTATCTCCATCCGTGCCAAATTGTACCAGACAACCGGGGCTGTAATGTGTGATTCACTGGTGCTGCTGTAAAACTTATTTTCTTAAGTACTTTTGGGAACGGCAGTCGGAGGGATTTTCTTCTTTTTGACCTCTAAATTAGATTGAAATCAGACGGTAACAAGTAGAGTGCTGAAATGTGGCAGCAGAGCTGATATATATTTTAACATCAGTGTTCAGACTGTGCTATGTTTGTTTTTCAATCAGCTGGGACACCCATTCCATCTTTCCCGAAAGCCATGTTCACGCTCCCATCACAGAGCAAAGCTCATAGTCTATTTCCGAAGTCAGCATCACGTTCGGTAGATCCCTCTAATAAGCACAGGTCAAATAGCCTCCATAAATCATAAAACACAGCACTTTTCCTCTGGTTTCACTGCAGCTCTGCTGTAATGGAACAAGGAGCCAAGATAAATTGTTATTACTGCTCCTATAGCAGGAACCAGTGGTGGAAAAAAAAATCAATTGTATAATCACTCGTGGAGGAGAGGGGGAAAGGGCGACATTGAAGTGTTCCTCCATTTCAGGTTATTCCTCTCATAGAGGCTTAGCGCTGCTCACAACCCGGGTAAGGGGCAAAACAGAGTGAAACACTGAGAAAAATGATTCATACTCAACAGCTCTCATCCAATTCAAGCACCCAGCCGAAAAAAACAGGTATGCAACTCTTGTGGCTGGCATTTACAGTTCATTTGTTTTCACAGGAAGTAATTTTCATTAGCAAAACCAATTTCCCCACCCCAAGTCCTTAACCTGAATAATAAACACAAACTCTTGCAAAGAGACGTTAAAAACAACATTTGAGCTCAAACTCTTCTTAGCGGTGCTCTAGAAATATTTTGGGATGCTGTCTTTGTTTGGGCTCCAGGTAAGAGGTGTCATAGTTTGCAGAGCGTGTCGTAATCACTTGCCTTAGGAGAATCCTGCTAGAGAGCTAATCATTACCACTCTGTGAAACGGAGGAAGGGGAGCGCACATTTCTCCTGCTCAACTCTGGGCTGTTTTCGTCTCTGCGAGACTGCTGCCTGTCAAACAAGCTATCACTGGTTGAAACAGCAAGTTTACATCAAAGCCACTCACAACAAAAGTTCATTTTGAAGCTGCGATGAAATATTCAATGGTGTCTGCCTTTAATCAGAGCGGAGCGGTATTATTCTCTGCAAAAAAAAGTTTGCTAGCCTGAAAAAATAAGCTGCCTTTCACTGAGAGCTTCATGCTGTCGTATCATTGTAATGTAACTGTAACACTGCAACTGTAATACTTTGGTGATATCTTAACATGGCCATTTAAACGTGTCCAATACTTTGGTTTATGACTACCTACCTTAAAAGTAGACATTCCATCAACCTCAGCTCTACTAATTGAGTGCTAATTAGTGAACGTTAGCATGTTGGTGCACCAAAATCCATCTAACTCAACATGCTACCCAACTTGTGATACAGGCTGATACAGCCCTCCTGATGGGCCTCCCAGCCTGCACAGTGAAACCCTTTCAGATGATCCAGAACGCGGCACGCATCTCCGGTTCTCCGGTTAGTCTCCGGTTCTGCACCCACCTACTTGAATGCCCTTAAACAGGCATGTGTTACCTCCTAGTGAATGAACGACGCTCAGGGCAATCCAAACTTCACACACCTGTTGTTCCCCGTTGGTGGAGCGTCCTACCAGCTCCTACCAGATTAGGGGCGTCCCTCTCTACCTTCAAAAACCTCCTGAAGACCCAGCTCTGCATCTCCTAGCACTACCAACAACTGCACATGCTCAGTCTATCCCACTCTAGGGCTGTCACTTGATTCTACGCGCTGCACTAACGCGTCCTTGTCACACTGTGCATTGATTGTTTCCCTTTTTTGTAAGTTGCTTTGGATAAAAGCGTGCGCTAAATGACTAAAAGTAAATGAAAACTGAGATGGTGCGCTTGGCAAACACTCTATTTAACATCAGCATGTTAGCATAGCCATGGCGATCATGTCAGCATTGCCTCAGAGCATGACTAGCCACTTCGTCAATACTTTTAGTAGATACTTTTAATGCCCACTCATCTGAAAACCACATAGTTGTATTTTCTTAACACAGGTCATCTGTCAAATCAGATAGAGGTTTTTAGATTTCAGATTTTTTCATTATAGAAAAAATGTGTGTTGTAAATCATTCTGTTGCAGTCACACATGTATAGATCGTAGCATGCTCGTATTCCCACCGGCTCCTGTGGAGGACATATTATACTATTGCTCAACTGTCCAGATGTCTGAAATTTTTATGATTTATCTCTGCTGATATACCAGGAGCTCTGTATGTGTTTGCCGTGCTTTAGAAAGTCTGGCAGTTGCGTAGAATACAAATGACGCACAAAAGCTGGTCTGCTGTACAGTTTGGTGGTAAAGAAGGAAGTGACCTAAAAGTAGGCCAGCATTTTGATTACTTCTGATCAAATCCTGATAGCTCATCTTTAACATTCACAGCAGCACTTTGTCCACCCCCTAGAGCGACTAGATCAAATTCTCAATTAGGCTTGTTGTAAGCGTGCCATTGACCTTGAGAAGGGCTCTTTTTTTAAAAACATGGTTCCTGGTTTGAATGTTAAGCCTTTCAAGTCACTTGAGGATACACTGTGAGCCACATACAGTAGCTGAAGAAATAAAAGAATATAGATTTTATTAATATATCGATGTGTTGAATATGATAGTTGTGCAGCAGCACTTCATTCTTACATGTCTGTTATTGTAATAAATAATACTTCTAATCTGGGTAAAACCGTGTTGAGTTACTCTCAATAAGCCTATCTCATTTTGTTTACAACAAATGAATTACAGCAGACACACACACACACAAGCACACAACTGATTCATGGCTTCTAATTGGCCTTTAATAGAAGCACAGTGTGTTAATAAAAATCAACCGCTCGTATCTTTTTAGGAGTGTTGAACCTTGGGAGAAAGTGATTAAATTGGTTATTAAACAGGTAAGATGCTCAAACACTGGGGCGATTAATTCCCCAGAGAGCACCTTTCACTGAGCCATCCTCTAAAAAGATGAATGTAATTGTACCAATTTCCACCCTGAACTCGTCTCTCTCTACCCTAATTCACTGTCAGTCCCAAGTGCAGACCAAGCGGACTAAAACAAAACTGGTGACAGATGCACTGTAGCTCTGGTGAGGGGAAAAAATGAAAACTGAAGGCACCGAAGCTGGAATACTTAGAAATGAATTAAACTCGAGCAATTATCCAGCGTGGTGAAACAGTAATTACAGGAAAATTATCAAGGGATTTATTGAAGAAAACAAAATGTTGACTAACGTTGTTGATGTCTCAGCGCATCAGACACACCGTGCTGACTAGCATTAATGCGCGGCTTTCAGGATATAATGTGTTAGAGAATCCTGCCAGGCTGTATCATTCACACAAACGCTGACTTGGAATATTAGTCTGGTCAGTCAGAAATCTGAGCCTGAGCCCAGCAGAACCACAGAGTTGTGGTTCTAGTATATTTTTCAAATAATTATTACAACAACAGCAACAAAAACAATAATAATTTAACTGCCTGCTTGACCATATGGTTGAGGTCATTGTGGGTCACTACTGCTTTTTTCTTGGTGGGGTAGTTCAAGGGATAATAGTAATAATAATAATAATAATAATAATAACACAATAAAGGCTTTCTTCTGTAATTGCTATATGTTATTGTTTTTCAAATACATTTTCAGTGGTTATTAGTAATTATACAACCAAGACATTTCATTGGATAAGAGGCATTCATCACTTTTAATTACATCAGCTTCACAGGTGTTCTAAATTAGTTTAATCAACAGTGGTTATGTAGCTTCAATGGTAACGAACGCTGCACTGCTAAAATGAACATTTGTCCACAAATAACATTTGACTTAAACTATGAATGGTTGTCAGAAGAAAAAAAAAACCTGTGTACATGAGCGCAAACCTCAAGGTGTGCTCATAGACCGAAGTAGAGAAGAAATGAAGTTAACCGCTTTCAGACTTGGCTAAGTCACAAAAATATTTATGTGAAATATGAAATGGTTCCTGTGGCAAACGGTGCACTCCGGTATATCATAAATGGAACTTAGCAGCCATAAAAGGACTAACTACTAAAGGTGAGTTTTCATCCAAAACATTTGTTTTCTGTTACTCTGAAGCATATTTCACAGGAGCTGCTATTCAATAAAGAAGATACTGTATTAGGCCTGTGATTGCCACAAGGAAGTCTCAGATCGTGTGTTTTACATTTGAAAGGAAAGACCTTCCAACACTTGATTTTGTCAAATCAAAACACTTGATGAGTTAAAGCTTTTGTAGAACGGCACAGTCAAAGACCGAAATGACGGATTGAAAAACTGATAACGGCTGGCTGAGAGGACTGGGAATTATGGAAGAAATTCAGACTTTCTTGAAAACTGAAAACCTCCTCTGCAGCACCCCGAGAATCTCTCAGAAGGTCTTCAAAGTTCGCGGGCGTCACTCAATGAAAACGAACGACTGCGTCTGATGCTCCTGTCTCACAGTTGTCATGGTCTTGTCTGTGTTTTCTCATCACGCTCAGGGTAGGGGGGACTTGAAAAAAAGCCCACACAGCGTGTCAGGAAGAAGACACATTTTTCCCGATAGTTGTTTCATCAAAAGAAGCTTCAGTGTGTAAAGATGGTGGTATCAATCGCCTCGCGACATAAACCATAAGCAGCATTGCTTTGGCAGCTATAACAGCTCAGTGCCTAGTCAAACATTTTCAGTAGTGGTACCATTTACTCTAGTCCAGATGTTCATTACTTCTTTCTTTTCTCTTCCAGCACAAAAGAAAATGCTGAATCCTAATTGAATCTGATAAGTCCTCCACCTGCTGTCCATCTCTCATGTTTTTTTTAGAATGGTTTTGCTTTCTCATTTGTTCTTAGAGGACCATATAATGGCATACTGGAATTGTATAATTGCTTTCAAGCAATCTGGGTATTTCTCAGATGAGTTCAAAAAGGCGTAACAGAATGGATGTCTTCTTTCGCCTAATAGAGTGACTCTGCGTTTCTCCGTAGCCCAGCTTTGTAAGATTAATGACGGAGGCCGAGCCCTCCTTAAGGCTCATTCATTACCATGGGCTCATCTCCCTACAACCAAACAAAATGCCATGAATCACGAGTCTGTCATGTCATGTAGGTGTACAGACATCTCTGGATCAGGTTGCTGTTTGTAATTTCCTATTCATAAAGGTTCAGAAGGAGATAATTGTGGTGACTGTGTGATTTGTGCGTGCTGTTGAGGGATATTAAAAAATTGCCATGTGTTCCATATGCCCTTATTGCCAGAAGGAGTGTCTGTTATTACTCCGACAAATAAGCAAGACCTGTCGCAGGACAGACTGTCCATCTTCTGCTGCTGTCTGGCTGATAGCCTCAAAACAACCACAACGTTGGTTAGAATGACTCAGGGACTCTGGCGTCCCTCAGTTGAACGGGATTATGATACCGCAGAATTATGTTTTTGGGTTTCTTTATATCCTTCATGAGGATATTGAACATAAATAACATGAACACATTGTCTAAGTTTATAGGATTTCTAATGTCCAAATTAATGATTATTATAAATTTAAAACTTTTGTCTGAAGTATACCAGTATTTAACAGTCAGCTGTGATTTTTGCATGGATTTGCTATACAAGTATATATCTTGATATGAAAAATATTCCTAATATGATTATACTGAATTCAACCATCCCTAGTGCCGTTACTCAAGTGCACTAAAATATACTTTACTTGCACGAGTACTGCCTAATATGGCAGATGTTTTCATTTCATTCCATGTTTTTGTTGGCGTCTGATCACCTGAGAATATGAACAGTTATGCCTTAGTTATATTTGGATAAGCATTTTTATATCTACACACTCGTGGGTCCTCTTGCATGGAGTCTTAAGTAGCCCAAAGCAAACTGAACACCAGCTCTAGATAGGGGCTTTTGTGTTTTTTTGCACAGTCCACAGCCACAGCAGATTAAATTACCCAACACATTGTATAAGATATTTACACTTCTCTGATGATGCATGAATAACAATAATTCTGTAATATTTACATAATCGTGTAACACCTCTCTGTGCAATGAGTATTTCCACACTTTGTTCAAATGTGTATTTTTTTTTCTTATAATGTAATTATAGAACTTTACAACTTAATGGTGGTGTTGCTATTTTTTTTTTTTTGAGGCTCTAAATACTTTTTCTATCTCTGCTCTATAGTGTTGGGACACATTCTGTACCCTTGGAGAAATCAAAGCAACTTTTCATATTTAATATATTTCCTGCAGCTTTTTATAGTCTTCCTACTTTGAAAATGGAATATGCAACTTAGCAGCAAAACATTTCAGTCAGCTGTAAGAGCATAAAGAATCACATCGGGTGTGTGTAAGGGCAAAGTGAATACAATCAGGCATGTAATTGTTTGGTCGTAATGGCAGTGACAAAGCGTAGCTTCAGCAATAACAGATTGCTCCTCTCAACAACAGACAAAGGTGTTATGTAATGGAATTCAATCACCTCTGTTCTCTCCTTTTTTTTCTTGTTTCATCGAGAATGAGGGGGCAGCCATTTGCTTCTTTGTAACAGATCATAGAAATCAGTCTTACAATAGTCTCAACTCCATGAGTCATTGTGTTTTTGATGTGATCCCAGGTTTTGAGATCAAATAGAAGGGGTGAGTATTGACCGAAATGCCATCAAATTGCAACCCATACTGCCTGCAAACCTTTGCTGTAAGCAAGAGACGACTGTGTGATATATTTCTGTACAGGGTTGTGACTGAATCAAAACTCTAGTCCAGTTTGCAACAATGATATTGTTATTGCTCAGTGTTGGCCGCCTGCACCAGTTGGAAAAACGGAGCGAGTCAGAGATGTGATCGAGGTATAATGGACTTCTTCACAGGTCGGCGCAGAACTATTGACCTCTCAGTGGGTTCTCTCTGTCCTCTACTCATCCGCCACAACATCCACCACTCATCAGCAGTCCATCAGGCCAGGGTTTCCAAGAAGGAGCGGGGAATTGTGAATCATACTTTTGTGCAGCGGCTGCCCTCTTTCACTGACTCCACTCCTCTTTCTTTCAACATTCAATAGACGCTCCGGCCGGTGTTGCTCTCACGCATCAATCAAAGCAGCAAATAGTCTAAAGAGATGAGATGGCGTCTTGCTAAATAACTGGCCAACTTCCAAGCACATTAGTCTCTGTACGAATTTTCTCTTTATCAGCAATTTCCCCTGCTTATCATGCTCCATTTATTATTCTCTCTTTTTTTCATTTGCATTTTACATTTTGGATATTGAAGGAAACACTGAATTAAAGGTTATCCTTAACAGCCCACACAAATTGGATTGTTTTCTCCTCCCTGCATATTTTTACAGCAGCAGATTTGTATCCGCTGGAGATGGATGCTATTTTACCTAGTGGTGGGCACATATTCTAATTCCAGTTGATCCTATAGAAAGGCTGTTATGTTGTGCAAGGTCTGTGTTTTTCTCTGAAATACAGCACTTCTCTGCTGTTAGATCACTCTTGATGCTTGTTCTGTGGAGACTAACAATCAAAACAGACTCCCAGGTGGACTGGCAGATAGAAATATACGTTTTGAAAGTGTCTGTACGGGTGTATTTCAAGGTATGCAGCTGAAAGAGAGCATGCAACCTCAGCGCCTTTCCTGGAGGAATTTAAAATGCGCTTAAAATCTATGATTAAATTCTTACAGAGCGGCAGCAGATTATCATAGATAACATTTTTACACTGCATATTTTAATAGGTGATAAGGTTGGCGGTGTTCTATTTCTCATTGTCACCAAATTCCATGAAAAGACCGAAACAAACCGTGTGTCAGTTGACAACAGTACTTCCAAACCTGACTGTTCCAGTCAGCTTCAAGTTGAATTTGTAAAAAACAGGTCACAAATACTGTTTTTATTTTATCAAGGCTAAGCTACTTCCTAGAACATAGAAATAGTATATAGTGCATTTGAGGACTACTTTCAGAGGTGGAGTGAAATGCAAGTCGTGCTCTAGTGAGTATTTATATCAGCAGGATGCTGTATGTAGGATTGACTTAAAATAAACTACAGTGCCCGTGTTCCTTGTTTTGAAGGAGCGTGTCACCCAGGGCAGCAGCGTGCCTCGATATAGAGTCGCTGTAGGTTTATAGATGTCGATTTGTTGGTCAGTCGGCGCACCACTTTAGTTCAAGACTGAAATATGAACAACATAGAACAACTATCCTGTGAACTGCCATGTAATATTGTACAGATGGTGCACAGGGGATTCGTTGTTGATTTTGTTCTTTTCATGGGATTAGTTGACAATAAACATTATACAACATTATATAAACATTTTGGTAACACCTGCAACTACTGCGGGTACGGAGCCGATGTCATGCCAGAACCGGAGCTGGGCAAGCGGACAATGTAAACCAGGCTCAGCACCCTCTATGGACATAATGACAGAGGTGAAAAGACTGACAATGAGGTCGACATAGGAAGCTAAGAAAAGAAGAAATAAAAGTCTGAAAGACAGACAGATGCCGAGCTGGGCGTCATGCTCTTGGACTAGTATAATATTAGTTGGCGGTTATGACTTGTGTTGCACTTATACTTTATGATTGGCTGTTGTTGACTCCTTAATTAATAATAATATTGAGCAACAGAAAATCATGGTCCATGCAGCATTAATTAATTACTGAAGTGTATGATTTGTGCCCTTGTTGTTGAGTGTTACCCACTATATGAAGAACTGTGCATTTAAACCATCTAACACCACCTACACTTGTTGCAGCGTGACAGACATGACTATGTGACCTCTCACCTGGCTGCTACATTACAAGCGAAGTTGCTTTCTTCGCCTCCCACTCAGTCTCTGTGTTTCTGTCAGACAAACAACATTCTCCACACATTATTCACACTTATTTTTCACAAAACTGTAATGTTCCAAACCATTTATTCTCGATTCATGCAAAAAAAAATTGTCTTCTCGTCGTGACCCAACATGTATTTCAGCTCACAAAAAGGTTAATTGGCTCCGTTGTGGCTCATGTTTAACAACAAAACAACATTTTGAAGTCAAATATGAGATATATCGTTGGGTGAACGACTAGGGGACGTATGAGTGAGGTTCCATCTACGACACTTTACTAAAAGAATAAGCATTAAATAGGACCTTGACGGCTCAGTGGAGCACCGGCTGAATATAGAGAGGATAAGAGACAGGCCTCTGTAACAATTTGTACTATTCATGCTACATTACACAAACAGCCATTGAGCTAAAGCACTCTGAAGAGTTTATTCAATTGAGCCTGCTCGACAGAAGGAGCCTCAACACTTCTGCCATCAAAGGTTTTTGTGAACTATTTTGTTTCGAGTTTAGACATTTTTATGGAGAGGATGCTTTTGAAATTACCTTAAAGCCGCGCGGTATGTTATTCATGTCTTTTGGACTGCGTATTTGTCAATGAAACCTCATCAAAGACCTTGTGTTTCCAATTACCGTACGTGCGACTTGTTTTCAGTATAGAACAGGAGATGTTCTTGTGATCACAATGTTCTTGTCACGACAGAGTGACCAATCGACACAGTGGTAGCAGAGTCAGCCACCATTAATGAATCCTTAACGTGAGACACAGAGCAATTATGTGTGATGTTGCTATGGCGTTTGTTCTTTGCTTGCGAAGAACCATCCAATTATCAGTTGATGTGAGAGTTTTCAGGGGATCACGACAATTGTCACTTGTAATTTTGTTGTCGCTCAGATGATGAGAAATGTAACTTAGCAACAAAATGGAAGTCTTTACAGCACTGCGCGACACCGGGCCTGTTTGTTGTTGGGCTCTAATTAGATCCGACAGGCATATCAGATTTTTCCTTTCTTCCTGCTATCGCTTCTTTAAAAACGTAAAGTGACAAAAACACAGATGCACTTTGCAGTCACCTAACAAACAACGGCAAATCAGAGAACAAAAGAATTACAATATTACCTAAATAATATGATTTAGTAACAGGCTTAAGGTTTTTAGGGTTCTAAAGTGGGATTTGTTGTTACAATGTTTATTCTCAATGTTAGAGACTGAATTGATCCTTTTGGTTTATTTTTATGTTTTGTCTGATTTCTTTACATGACAACACTTGATTGAAATGCTTTTTTTTTTTGGAGTCTTCATTCCTCCCTTGAACGCATCCATTGAGCTCTGTAATTGAATGTCTTTTACCATGATGTTTTGATCACTAACAAATAAACTCCACTGATCCAAGTGACCAGAATCTCAGAAATAGAGTTGAAAAAAATCAATTCCTGGCACTGCTTTCTCTTTAATATCACAGGACTAAAGCGAGGAATACATTTCTTCCTTCCATCTATAGACCATTATTAGGATTTCATAAAGAAATCAGCACGTGAGCCTCTTGATGATTCGGCACAGCGGCACCTGGAAGTGAGTCAACCTTGGCGTGTTGTTGGCACAGTACCTGAACAGCTGCATGTTCTCTGTCTGCACACAAGGAGAAAATCCTCAACCTCCTCCAGCGTGTGATTTTATATAATTAATTTTTCCATCCTTTTGGATGAACAAGCATGTTTCATGTTCCCAGCATTTCACCCAGCTTCTGTTTCACCTCCAGGAAGGAATCAAATTTGGAATTTTTCACGAGTTGCAATGTGTTTGGATATTTAGTTTGCATTGATAGTTATACATAAACAGTAATTTGGTCAAATGCAGATGACAAACAGTTTAGTGCTGTACTAATCAAGGCTCTGCTTTCCAACCTCACTGTCACTCAACTTAGAAATCCTGCAAGCTTTTGGCAAACAAACCACTAGGGGGCAATATCTCACCTGCAGTGTCACTCCATTTGTGGACTGGTTTCAGTGGTAGGCTCAAGTTCTCTATGCTGTTATCTTGCTCTGAGACCAGTGTTCCCATAGCCACCCTATGTGTGCTGGAGAATTGTAGGCACACACCCTGAGGTCATGTTTCAGACAGGCAGGAATTTGAGAGCTTGGACTGAGAATCATCAGAGCCACCCACACATGCAGCATTCACTGAGGGAGATGATTCTTTTGGGGCACTCCCTGTTTTTATTCCGACTTGACCCAGCCTCACTACAGAGTAGAACTGAGGAATGTGAAGTGCTGTCGCTTCAGACACAATATATTTGGAGAAAAGAGACATGTGATATAAACCCAGATGATTTCACCTTCATGAACATTTGCTATTTTTTTTTAAAGAAAAGGAATGTTTTACCTTGACACCGACATTTCCCTCCCTCTAAAAGTTGAATATTTGAATTTTAAAATAAATCTCTTGAAACGTGTCTGCCCAACTCTTGAACCGACGGAATGGCTGAATCACTTCTGAACTGCCTTTTTTTCACTCAACCATGAACGTTTTCCTTTTCTATACGTACATCAGTGTATTGCTTTTTAGATGCTTTCAAGCAATTGTGCTATTCTTGCAAACAATGGTGAGCTTACGCGTAAAAGCCACTTCCCGTGTCCTCTGACTCTCATCATTGTGCTGATGTGCTGGTCTTGGCTGAAAAAAGACAGACGTGTGGAAGCGTGCATGCCCTGTGCGAATATACGGTGCGTGCTGTCAAGCGTGACGTTTCGACTGCAACTTAACTATGCGTGCTGTCACCCTAAAGCATCTCTGTGCTTATTCAACTGAGTTAAAGAATGTATGGTATGGTAACGTATCTGCTCTATACCTCACATTTTTTCTGCCACAGGAACACTGAATAATCCAAGAATATTCTTCTATTTTTACTCGAAATATACCTCGTTAGGTTTGATGTACCTTGTAGCCACTGCCAATTATGTGGATGGTATATGTTACAGTGCATGTAGGCTACATTAGACACAGCACATAGGGTTGTTGTCGATGTAAAGTTTGTGTGCATAACTTAACTCACTGTTTGTTTGGGTTATAGCCTTTGTTATGCAATAAAGTCATCTTCTTTTTGCCTGCAGCCACCAACGTTGAGGTCTTATAATATGCTTGTCGGTCGACATTTGACAGTTTCCTGTTTGTTTGTTTGAGATATAACCCCAACCCTAACCCAGGAAGACAAAACAGAACAAAAGAAGAAATAGAAATCAAATAAATACAAGAAAATGATCAATAATTAAGTAATCATTATTATCAGTTACAAATTGCAGTAGTGCCGTTATGTTCATCACAGATGAGTCCAACAGTTTAGCTGAATCAAGTTGCACATTAAAGGGTTAGCAGAACTTTTCACTCCACAACACACACACAAGACACGTTGGTAAAAAGTGGTTTCCACTGGTGGCAACCAAAGGACAAGAATTGGTTGCCAATTTCTAAAAATGGTAGCCAATGGTAACATGACAACCACTACTGTCAAGCCCCGCACTTTCTAGTGCGCAAGTTTTCTCTAGTGGTCAAATGAAGTAATGGTGATGCTGTTTTTACCACTACATGAAACAATTATTCATTATCAACTGACATATCAACATTGTCAGTCTTGCTCTAATGTCCATACATTTCATAGAAAACCATTAAAACTGAAGCCAGAATATGGCACAACACCATAACAAGTAGAGGTCTGTAGACATGCTTTAAAAATATCAGTGGATGGGGAAGATTTAATAGAGAGAGAGAGTTGAAAATACTCAGTCAGACTTGGATTTTACCTTGGAGTGTGTAATTAAGGCAGTGATTGGTCAATCGATGTGAGTGGAATAGGGGATTCAGGTTTAAACTGGTTCTAGTCCGTGCCATGCTTTTCAAAACAAAACAAACAATCTTAATATTCATTTGCTGCGTTCACGGTGAAAAAAGCGTCGGCACGGGGAAGAGAGGCTTTGCCGTTGTCTCTTTCTGTTATCCCTCACTTTCCCTCACCATTTGCAGCGACTTCTGCATAATCTCTGCTGTGAGTTAGGTGTCAGTTTCACTATGCAACACAATGGGAGGTTGGGAATCAATAACCTGCCAGTGCCACTGTGTGCGAGAGAGAAAGAGAGACAGAGACTTTGCATACATCCAACAGAGTAGAGAGAGTAATTTCCTTTCTTTGGAACAAAGCACTGATCCCTTGAACACAGCTTAGTATTTAGGCAGAAAGCACAAAACATTTTACACCCCATAGCCTCTTTATTGAGGATGCCATACCAGCACAGACGAGGATCCTTCCACCACCAAAACATTTTGAATTCTTCAAATCATTGACTCAGCAAAGTGCTGAAAACACTACACAGAGACACTGGTCGACTTTGGCCTCACGTTTTTGGTGTTACTATCCCATTTTATGACTTCCCAAAGGTGCACATATGGGGACTCATCTAAGGTGACTGTTATGTTCTGCTGTTAAAGTCAGAACAAAGTGACATTGTCCATTATCTGTTAATGTTTGCTACATGTGGGGCTGCAGCTCATACATAACAATTAGCAATTAATCCACACGTTACTTTTTATATTTGTCTGTTAGTCGATTTATTCAATTAAATGTTTTATTCTTTAAAAGACCCTGATAATTTCACAAAGCCCACACTAGCTTTGTCTTCAAATTACTTGTTTGTCTGACTAACAATCCAAATATAAAGCAGAGAAAAGTGTCACATTTTCAAAGCTGGAGCTACTAATTATTTCATATTTTGTGCTCGATAAAGAACTAAATTAACCAGTTATCAAAACTGTCATTTAATTTCTTGTCATTTGATAATTGTGAGTGCAGCCACATGCAATTGTTGCACTTTTTTTTTTTTAATTTGTGCACACACCATGAGTGCCCCTTAAAAAAAAAAAAGGGAAATAAATTACTCACAAAACAGGCGGAACCATTTACAAAATCACATCACGTTTATTTCCAAAAACAACTTCTGTTCTTGTACCAAAGTAAGGTGCAAATATTTGCAGAGCCACATGCCTGCTCTCCTGTATGAATAGAGCTGAACATAGCACTTACTATACATATATATATTTAGCACTTAACAGCGCCAGGAGGAGGAAGTTAACTGAAGTAAAGTGAGCAAAAGAAAGCTAAGCTCTTAGCTACAGAGTGATGAATTCACTGCATACTTTCCCTCGCTCTTGCATCTTTTATAATGATGTTCAGGCACCATACAGTACCTGTGTTTTTGCATGCTTTCTCAGATTTGGTTGAGAAAGTTCGCTGCCGGCTGCTCTGTGTGCGTAGCTGACACTTGCTGTAGTGCGTTCGTGTGCTGTGGGAACCTCCAACACACAAAAACTGACAGCCAGCCGTGTGAAGAGCAGCCCCCGTTTTCAATGTATGAAAAGCTCACGAAATTCAGTCCTTTTGATGGAAATCACGTTCACGTGTTGCTTGTGTTCTGAGTTTGATTTTCCTGACGATGCAGCAGAGACGCTGACACTATAAACCTTTGAAATGTCCAGAACTTCACACCAGCACATGAATACGCAGCTACAAAGCTTTTTCCATCTGCAAGGCTGCATTCCTGATTCCAGATCCTGTTTTGCTCAGCTGCAGCCTAGTGCATATTGAATTCATGTTTTGAACTCTACATATTGATCCTGCTATCATTATTACAATATTATTGTAATTACTGGACCAGATGGGGTTTTCCTGCCCACCATACCCTCCTCAAACCCATAGCTGGAATCCAGCATTGATCTCCTGCTGTGTGTCGATCCGCTCTCAGCTTCGATGAGTAGTTTGCTTGGAGATGCTCCTCTGCACACAATTAGAGCTAGTATTTACTAGTAATACCTGGTCCCTGTGTGTGTGTGTGTGTGTGTGTGTGTGTGTGTGTGTGTGTGTGTGTGCAAGCAGCCTCGAGTCTCGATTTTTTCCCCCTCGTCTCTAATCATAAAGTCAGTTTAGCCCTCAACGCTGACTGTAACTTTATTTCATGTCCAGAGGGCAGCCATTTTTTGGCCACCATCACTTGTTTGTGAATAGAAATGGTAAAACACGTTCAAGGTCACTTGAACCGCACGTCTCGCCACATCTAACATTTACTTGAACAGTAACCGCATATTTTATCTCAGCATTATTTGGACTTAAGCTTTAGTCACACAGGAACCTGGAGGAGCAAACACCGAGGTGTGCGAGATAAAATGGTGTGTATGTGTGCGTATACTTATAAAGTGTGAGTCTTCCTGTTGTACCCTCAGGGGTTGATGGCTGAGCTGCTTGGGAGGGGAGCTGCAGTATTTACCACCTGCTATGAAACAAGCCTTCTGTGCAACTGTGATAGTGTCATACGAAGTGAAATGAAAGTGATGCTTCTCCATATCGGTGCGTCCTGTTTTTAGAATAATAATTTCATGACATTCCTACTTTTTATTAGGTTGTGTACAAGTGGTGAGTGGGGAAAGCAAAGGGAGCAGACAGAGTGGGAATGACAGGCAACAATTGTCATATTCATTTGTGTTTGACAGGCTCTTGGCTCCCTGGGATATTTCCATCCACAGGACATGTAGACTCAGCTAATAGCCATGCTTCAATATGTCAAAAATGTGAACTATTTCTTTCTGTCACTTCTTATATATCAAAACTAACCTGATCAGAAACAAGACAAATAAAAGTTGTTAGCTCAGATTTCTTTTCCTTCTTCGTTCCACTTGTTTACTGCCAAGAGGAATAAACAACTCAGTGCATTACCATTGCTAACTGAACTAGTCTTGTATAGATTTATCCAGGAAAACCAAAACTCTTCAAACAAAAGTAGATCAGTTTCCCTTTGACGTGATTTATTTAATCTGTCACACCCGCACAGATCCAAACTTACTGTTGGTCTGAAGCTGCTGGCTCTGCAGCACAAACTGATTGCACCTCGTACACTGACCCCCTGAGATGCCCAAATTTGCCTTTGGTGTTCTCAACAATAAGATGAGTCAGTCGAAATGGGAATTAACTTCTGTATTTTTTCATAATTTTAAGCAAGATGTAAGACTAGAGTCTCCCTGAGAGAGAAAATGCTCTGATTTCTCATGGAGGAGGATTACTTTTCTTCAAACATGAGTGCCCTTCTCATATTTTGCATAGTCTAAAGTATTCTAGGCCAAATCCCTGCCTCCCACGTCTCTTGTGTATGTTCCTCCCGTGTGTTTTGTGAGGTCTTGGTGATTGGTTAAAAAGGTTGAATAAGAACTTTTTATAATAAAAACTTTATGCACTGTGGGACTTGCAGGTTTCTCACTGGAGCTGTCAGCTGAATGTGTTATGTGTGTTCGTTAAACTGCTCCATTGTCTTTGCACCATATGTGTATCATTTGTCTCTGTACTTGTAACATCAGCTATGATTCTGGTATTGTTCTCTTGCTTATGTGCCATAACACCGATGCATTTGCTGCTTTACTGTTGGCCATTTCTAATGACGCATACGAATAATGGATCATTAGATTAATAATGATTTTGGTATCTTCCAATCTCTTCTAAACAATCTCATGCAGGGACACGGCGGGTGGATTAGGTTCCAGCTGAAGACCGAGAACTGCAGGGAAATGGAGTAAAGCTGACTGAGAACAAGTTGTAAGTTTGGTGAGCGTGATTCATTGGACTGTTGACCTTCCTTTAAGGGAGATGATGAACAGCCTGGTACCAGACCCCGGGCCTCAGGCCCTGCTCTCCCTCTCAGCTGTCTGCAGCTTCACCTTCAGCTCACATTCAATCACTCTGGCAGCCATCGGCTGATAAATACCCACCATATGGCTACCTTCCTCACCTCTTGCTCTATCCTGCAAAACAAACAACAAAATGTCACCACCACTGCAATGGTATCATCCAGTCCCCCCATAGACACCATATCCCTTCCAATTTTCCCCCCTTGCTTATAATAGCCTGCATTACTGCAGCTAATGGAGGAGATGACTGACAAATCGGTGCTCTGTTGCCCCAGCTAAAGTGCAGTGGCTTGAAAATGCAATATTAGGGGTACACTGTATATTATCTCCCTTTTTTTAAAAGCAGGTTTGAGAAATAAAAGTTTTATCTAGCTGTCTCTGCTATCAAGTACTATTTTATGTATGAGTTTTATTGCATCACCCACAAAAACGACCTTGTGTTGCTCTGATAAACCTCTCAAACCTGCAACCTACAGTCAAGCATGACTGTTTTCCTTATCAAGACAGGCATGCAAGAACCCCTCAAGGCTCTACCTGTGAAAGAGGGCTTCTTTGTCTTTATAAAAGAGGTCTGTACTGGCCTGCAGAGGTTTTCTCTTAAACCCTGTAGAACATGGTGTGGACTGCTGCTGGCATGTCTGGGGAAACAAGCAGAGGCAATTATTATAAGTCCTGGTGCATTTCTGCCTAGCCTTAGGGATGTTGCCTGGGCAGGAGTTGGCTCGAGGGTCCTCTGCAGAATTCAGCAAACACCTCACGTTTAAAGTGCAGAATTATTCCCAAACGACAGACGAGCCTCGCCGCGGTGAGACGCTGTGACAGGACTTTCGCGGAGGGAAATAAATTCTAAAACATAAGAGGATTTAAAGAATATCAGATCTGTTGCAGAGTCTCTGACTTTTGATCTTGATTGCATTCCTAACAACCAGTTTCTATGCGCCGGTCATCCAGACTTGCTGAAAGCATCCTGTGCCTTCTATAATGAGACCACCCTGTGAGCAATTAGGTTTCTCAGGTTTCCTTGGAAACACCCATTAATTATGATGCACTGGTATGAATGAGCACATTATTCAGCAATACCATGTAAGATTTTAATGTTGCTATTTAAATGCAAATTTTGACTTAATGACCCCAATTGAATTGCAATGGAGAGTTCCAATTTCAATGTTTTTATGCCTTTTCATGTGCGTGAAAACAATGAAATTGTTCCAGCATTGCATCATGGTCACTCATTTCAGTGCACTAAAGAGAGGAAAGAGAACAAATATGTGTATATTGTGGCGAACATGCCCGCAGTTATTATTCATGCAAAGTCGCATGCGTCATTAATACAGGTACTCTTTTTGTGAGTCGATTTCGTAAGATGATAGTGTTATGAAACAGTTCCCACATAGTTTCAATGATTAGATGAAACATGAAGGTGCAATAAACTGCAGAATAGCTCTGCCCTGAAAGAAATTCATAATCTCTCCCAAGCCCGGCGTCATGGTGCTTCCCGTCGCGTGCTGTTGAGCCCATGCCTGTGCTGTAACCTTGGCCAATCCTCCAGTCTCTGCAGGGCTCATGCCGGTCAGAGTGGGTTGTAATGCGACTAATCAGACGCTTTAACTTTTATGTAAATTGCCCCGGCTTATGAATCTTTAAAGAGGTGATGTCAAAGACAAAAGGGGGCGGGATGAGGGTAGGTGAGTGAACGGTGAACTGTCAGAGATGTGAGCTCTAAATCTGATTACCAGTGTCACTTTGGAGAGACACCGTCTCACACACTAATGAAGTCATGCAGTGTAATTCGTGACGCTGTTGTGAATCCACAGATGCAGATATGTCCCCAAAAGTGTTGAACGTTTGACATGAACGTGGCAGGCTTCTGTCACAGCTATGACACTTTAAAACGTCTGTCGAAGCTAAAGATCTAAAAATATTTCGCACTCATGTTGTTGTGCTTAATGACCCAATTTAAAGGTAAAGGAAAAGAGTAATTGTTGTGCCTTCAGGTGCGATGAAGCAACATCCATATATAGACAGCAGCAGATTAACAGTGACACACAGATTAACAGTGTTGCTCAACTGAGCAAACCGTAATTACTGACCTGCATTTTGTGCTACCCAGGGCTCCTTTTAAAGCATCTCTCTCTCTCTCACACACACACACACACACACACACACACAAACACACTTGCACTGTGTGCTGTTGTTACTGCAGCAGAATGATTTCATGATTCAGGTCAACAAGAGGCCTCGGGCACATAAACCAAAGTCTTCCTGTCTTTCACAACTTAATTTGTGAGGAATAATGGCTCCGATGTACAACAAGGACACAGCGCTTCACAAGTTTTGGCATAATATATTAACCCCCGGTAGTGAGCTCCCACACTGAATAATTTGCAGTGTAACTCTATTTGTCAAGAACAATATCTATATATGAATATGCCTTGGTGGCAGATAAACAGTCTCAGAACACATGTGGACAGATATTAGATATGTTTTACATAGCACAGCATACACTGTTCTTATATCATGTATCATGTAAAAGACTCAGTCAGTATAAAGCTGAAACAATTAGTGAACAGAAATTGTTTCAGTCTTTTTACATGCAAAAATGGCAAAAGTTCACCAGTACAACTGTAAAAATTTGCATTTCTTTTGTCTTATAATCAAATATACTGAGCTTTGCCTTTATATAGACTAAAAGATTCTTTGATTTATTTATAAAAATAATCAGCACATGAAAAAAAAATAACATGCCGTTTCATCCCTCTTCTACAAATCCAGGCTTCAAATAAGTTTTTTTTTCATCTCCTTTTATGAATAATCCAAACCGTTTCTGAAATGTAGCAAATATACGAAAGGACAGGGAACAGTTATGGTTGTGGTAAAATATTAAAAGAAGTCAACTCTTGTTGCTGTTGAAACACAAGACGAGACTCATTGACTGTTTTAATATTTAACCGAACTCACAGTGTTTCCACGTCTCATGTAGTGAAACCGCACATAAACACTGATCTCATGTGTCAAACTCACAGCCGTCCACCCTGCCCTCTCCTCCATGACCTCTGTGTCATACAAAGACGTCACACTTCCTGTATTGTAAAAAAAAAAAAAAAAAAAACTATGCTGAACACGATCTAGCTCACTTTCCACTTCCACTCACTTTTTTCCTGTAGTGATACCCTCTAGGTAACAAATTTCAAGAGAGCTTGAACATATTGAAAGTCTGTCATGTTGAGTGTGACTACTATTGACGAGACATGATGGGGCTGTCTCACAAAGTTATTTGATAGTCAGTCGTACTGTATGTACGAAGATGAGCACCTAATTTAGAAAATCATTTCGCCTGGAGCAGAAATAGACACGAAAAACATTTCCTGTGGCATAAACAACTGAAATGGTGTCTATCAGGTCAGTAAATGATCTCCGCATGTCTGTTAAAAAAGGCTTGTTTCCCTTCAGGCAGTGTTCGTAGCCATCAGGCAATTTAAATATTGTTATTGTATAGGATAACGGTTTGAACTTTTATGTTTAGCTTCTTCTTTCTTCTGGGAGACAAAAGTTTAAGGTCATGAGCTCATTTATCGTAAATGACGTCAGAAAGCTACAGCAAGTTTGCATTTAGAGTGTTCCTCTGTCTTTCACTGACTTCATCTTGGGTTTTTGTAATTGGGGCATGATTGGATTAAGAGAGGAAATGCTAGGGACAGAGCGAGACTGTTGCTCCACTGAGTATAATCCACTTTTCGATCTTCTGTTTCTGCAGCGTCTCTGATCCATGAAAATGTATTTTGCATTAAAAGTACTTGTGCAATGACAAAACGGCACAGTGGAAAAATAAATGGTATTCCTCTTTGACATAAAGGGCGTCAATTTATTCTTAACTCGTGGGGAAATAGCTCCACTGTTACACATACATAATGTATATTTTTAATTTTTGTTGCAGACCATTGCACAAAAAAATATATAACTAATAATTAGCGATGATCAGTGTTTAAAACATGCAAGTAATGTTAGAAAGCTTCTCATTCATTACTGGTGCTGACAGTTCGCAGCATTCGATGGTTCAAATGACAGATGTCAGCAGTGATAGATTATATCAGCTGTCATCAATGTAACAGCTACACTGTGATCACTGTAATACTGGATTCAGACTACGCCGACTTTTTTTTTTCTGTTACGATTACAGATTAGGTGATAACTGAGTCATAAATTATTGCCGTGACTCTGCCAAGAGATTACACAATGGCCCCTGACCAATCACGGCTTGTCGTTCTAGGTAGGAACAACTTCTGGGACAAGGATGTCAACAAACAATGGCGGCCTTTGTCTTGCCGGCTTTCTTGTGTTTAGAAAAGGATAAAAAAAAGACTTTGTCTGTTTTACAGTTCCACCTTGCAGCACCGACATCATTCCTCTTTTGCTTCGCCATTATTTACTGTCGCGCACGAAAAGCCGCTTTGTGTTCATGTTGGTCAACGTTTGGAAGGTGAAACAATAGCGCTGCATGACTAAAATGCTAATCAAGAGGGAGTTGCTCTTCGCCTTCTCGCCAAGCATTTGATTCTTGTTTTGCCCTTCGGAAGCGTTTGAATTGATTTGCAGTTTGATTATGAGTTTTGCATGAGCGGAGTAGGCATTTCAAACAATAACGTCGCTGTCTGTCATATTAATTTAATTGTGGGGAACCAAAATCGCGATGCAGATTTATATTTGATTTGATTTTGATTAATTGTGCAGCCCAGCGTTGTCTTTGGAGTTGAACAGAGGCGGCTCTTTTCTAGAAAAATGATTCAGCTGATTTGAAAAGACCAACTTAAACATTTTATGCATATCAAATCAATATTCTAAGCTCATTAACCTCATAGTTTTGAATCAGGACCACAGTTATTTGTATCAAGTAGTTTGTAAAAATCAAATATCATTAATATCTGCTGCTGCCTATCTAATTTTCAGGTGGTTAATACTAAAGGGAAGCTTGAATAACGAGAGCTGCCACTAAAAATGTTGTTTTTTAGCTTCTCGTCCAACAAACCGGTGATCACAGATCTGAACTTTGAGTCTTTGAGTTGTATTTATTTATAACTTTAGTTTCTTGCTGATGATGAAAGCTAAACTTCAGATTCAGAGATTCAAAAGGATTCAGATCTGATAAGCGGATTTCAAACTGGCTTTGGATTTGATGGAATGCTATCAAACCTTAACCGTACTGCAGGTGCTTCTTTCAGCTTGATCATCCACTGATCAATAGATCAACAGATCACTGGATGTGCTGATACAGCGTCGGCGCAGCAGTTAGTTAGTTTGTTTTTTCAACGCATGGAATCGCAATTGTTCCTGGAAAGAGCCAAAATAACATAAACACCGCAGAAACTAGATGACATGCACTCTTTTTCTCGGCTTTTATGAAATTCTCGGGTTACTGGGGAAGAGTGAAGCGGAAGCAAGAGAGAAGTGGGAAACAATCTCAAGATGAAGGTTTATCTGTGTGTTTCAAAGAGTCCTGCTCTCCGTGTTGGAGACATTCTGACTGATCTCGCAGAACAAAGGCAGTATGAAAATAACCGTGCTTCTGGCACTGAGCTCCAGTCTAACTTATTTTAAGAAATCAGCAGAACACAGGGGCCATTGTAGGTCCTTTGCACAATGCAATTATATCCTATATCAAAACAGAATCTGAGGTCAGATGTTTTGCAGCTTGCCGTTTGATTGTTTCCCTTATTGCGTTATTGGACGGCCAGGATAACACTGACACTGACTGGTGAAATGGGCCCCTGTCAAAACCCATTCACTCACAGCAAATTAATTCCTGTCTCTCCCCTTTGCAGCTGAATGAAAGTTCGAGGCTAAAATGAGGCGCTTTCCAATTTAGACGGCTCTCTTCTCGGAAAAGGGAGGTCATTCGTATGAAAATCACCAACCAGATTGTCTGTCTGATTTAGCACACTCCTGTGGGGATGCATATAGCCTGAACAAATACACTGATGTACAAGCTATCTTAATTGGGAGTACATTTAATGAGAAAATGCCCAGCAAGGTTTTTCTATGCGCTGCGAGAATTATATCGTTATTGTGAAAAGGCTCCTTCGTCCATGTGCGGGGGCGTACATTTCGAAACAATATACTGTAAATAACAACTGCGCCATGACTAAGTGACTGCTAAATGAGATCTTATTTTTTGTGAGATTGTGAACGCAATTTTCTGTACTGCTTCCCAAAATATTCAAAAGTAATTTAAGGTGTCCTCGGTGCCTGCAGCAAACAGGTTAGTTTAACTTGCAAATGCAAACTTAATGGAAAAATAACTCATCCTCGGACTCTCCCCCATACATAAGTAGTATACATATATCAAAATGCATCGTGATGCTCATTAGGATTTTGTTTTTTTAGTTTTTGGTGTGTTGATCTAGTTCTATTGCAGTTTGTGAGTTCCTGCATTTGACAGAGAGAAGTGGCGTGATTTAAGAGACGGCTTTTTATGTTTAAGCGGAGGGAGAGAGTGGAACGGTGATACGAAAGTAACAGTGACAGCACTTTCTCAAAGTCCAGCGATACTTTAACTGGCAAAAAAAAAAGTTTGCCATTAAACATAATCCATGCAGCAAATGTGCTTCCTGTATCACGTATTAGGCAAAACCAGGCTTGACAGGAGACAGGGAGACGAGGGTTGTTTTTTTTTTTGTCGCTTGGATAATTGGATGTGACTGTCACTGACGGTAACTTAGTGCCCTCACAGCAGAAGCCCTTGAACTGTGACATACAAAGCAACAGTTGTGTTCTCCACATTAAGTTATTTCGACTGAAGCGTTGGACCCACAGTGCAGCAAATAACTCACACTCACACACAAATCACTTACATTACAGCCCTTTCATTGAAAGGCTCTACCATAAACACTGGATGTGAAAATTTCTCACATTTTGCATATATAAATTGCATGTGTCAACCCTGTGCAAGCACGCTAAAAGTAATGTAAAGCAACCACACCGGTAAATGTTCCCATTTATCTAGCGGTGCTGGCTTTAAAAGCATTTGCAGGTTGTTGTCTGACTAGAGCGTAACGTCTGTGTATTTCCGAATAATGAAGATTAACCATTTTTAAACTCTAAAATGCTGACATAAATCTCAACATTTTATCTCCACAACACTTCATAAAACATGTGTCGTAGCGTCAACAGTGCATTAGAGTAAATAACTATCATGGTAGGGAAGTTGTTGACAGGTTGTTGGAGGGAAGATTCATGCCTCGTCTGACTGCAGTCTCCAGAGCACAGTACATCACCTGCCAATTATATGCCATATTTTCTGATGGCCACTTTATCATTGTTTTTCTCCACTCAGGCTGCATTATGTGCTGCCAGAGTCTGAAGCTTCTTTAAGGTGACTGAGGTAAAGAATTAGGAGGAAAGCGAGGACACACTTTATTATACTGCAGAGGAGAGGTCATTGAAAAACATGGTTTATGTTTTTTTGATTCACTCTATACACCACGTTATCCTTGGTAAAAATTCAGCACGGTATCAGTAATTCTTCCTAAGCAGGGTATTTCTTTATACCTCTGGCTATATGATGATGGGAAAATTCAGTTTGAACTATCCATTTACTGACTCCATAACCGTTATCTGATAAATCTAAACACAGTTTCAAAGTTTTTCCTCTGGTTTTATGAAGCTCTGGTGCTTTGGGGTATTTTTTTGTTTTAGTTCCACATCTGTCCTGGTTATGGTGCCAGTTATGATTCTAGTGCTTAATGCAATCATCTTCTTTTCTCCTGAATATTCTATCATCTGACAACGAGCATCTCTAAACGCATTCGAGTTTGTTTTCAGTTATGTAAAGACAGAACAAATGCCGTCTTCTTCTGTTGCTCAGAGCAGAAAGGATCTCGCCTCTGTGCTTTGTGCAACGGTTGCCTGAACTTTGCCTGACATCGGCACAAAGAAACGACTGAGTCACCAAAGCTATTTCTTGTCACAGGTTGCATTTGTTTACCGACTGTGACCAGCTGAAATAAATCCATCTCGAGATAAAATAATTCAGAGGAAAGCAGCAAAGACTTATTGGAAGGTCTGAACAATCAAACCTCATTTAGTGGAGCAGAAATATATATTTTTTTCCCTCCTTTTGTACGTGTGAGTTTCTGCTGATTAATTCCGAATAAGCAGCACAAAGGAAACGTCTTTATGTAATTGGCAGGCGTTACTTTTGACAAAAAACTGGTAATTAGACTCTTTTGAGACTGGCTTCTCTTACTTCCTCGTCTATTTGCTGTGAGAGGCACGAAATATGATGTGATAGAAATTCAATATTTCATAAACACACACACAGGGCTTCAAGGAATTCAGTGATGTTTGGACTATGACTTTGGAATTAATATTACGTACTCCCCGTTCGTTAGTAGAGCAACACGTACATGCAAGTTTATCTACAGCATTTGGAGGAATATGGTCATGTCAAATATGTAAAATAAGTGAAGCTTTATTATTAATAGTAATGATATAATGATGAGGGTAGAGAGGCTCCAGGGTTAGAGAACGATCCAGTTCTTCAGGTGTTTTTGTGTTGCTTTCAATGATCACAGATTCTTCTGTGGATTAAACTCCAACAGCATCACAGCTACACCAGCAGTGCTGCATACTAATGCTGCTGCGTGTCTATATCTTCTCTCTGTTTATTCTTTCACTTCTTTAGTTTGTCTAATCTGTTTACGTTCATATCAGTCCTAAAATAAAAAAATGATATTTGCAGAACATTCATGCCTGAAGTGAGTTAATTGGGTGCATAGAGTAAACTGTAGTTACACATTCATGATGCGTCAAAATAATCATGTTGTATACTCCACACGTTGCTTGTCATGAGTCGACGAGAGTGGCCTGTATTGAGTGATGACTTTGTTCTAATTAGATGCAAAATGCAAATGAGGAGCGTTAGGAAAGCTATGGAATATATTACAAACTTCCTGATATGCTCATGTATGAGATACAAAGTCGTAAGAAGGCGTGTTTATGTTGTCATAACTAATGTATTCTCAAAGGGTTTTTTTTTACATAGACAAACAAATGAATGTGATATATCGGCCTTTCAGATTTATCTGTTTCTGCTCTATAACTATGTCCCTTTAATGGTACAGTGGAGCTGTGACTGACAGTCAGAGTGCTGCCGTTCTCCTCTGGGAAATGTTTCTCTGGCAAATGCCTGATGTGTATGAGGCAGAGTTACACCCGCTCTGAACACTGATTAGTTGGCTCCAGGCTCGCGCTGCATGAATTATGCTCTTTGTGTCAGGAGCTCTTCCTGGAGAATAATGGCGTTGTCAGCGAGGGCATGCACGGGCCAAAGTTCAAAGTTCAAAAGTTAAACTATGTTGGCTTAGAAACTTCCTGTATTACGATGCATATGAACATGAAGATCATTTCAGGTTTTATCATAGTGATAAAATATAGATATTCCACCGAAATATTATCCTGGAAAAGTAAATTATCCAAAAATAGCATGTCTGTTTGTGACGCTGACTCATTTCCTCCAGGAACTTTCACCTGTACATTCATTATCCTTACAAATCTAACTTTGAGACAACAACTCATGCTGGAAGCCTGAAGTATTGGCTTTTTTTGACAGGTTGCAATGGAGAAAGATAAACCCGTCAATATGAGTGAATAATCTGTTTCCCCTGACATCTGCTCTGGGATTTAGGAGGCTGGCACTGTTCATTATAGCCCCGGGAATAGCTATATAGACAATGGGTGACACAGTTGGGATTACAGTTAGATCCGAAGTGGTAGATAAATAAAACACCGCGTCCCTTGAGAAGAGCTTGAGAGGGTTGCATCAGTTTATCCTGATGAAATGGCGTGAAGTCCAACTTTAAGATTAAGGCCAAGCTTGTACTCTGCCAGTCCACTTTTGAAAAAACAGCAACGATGTTTCTGTAATAAGTAAAAGAGAAAACAGCTTAGAGTGTGCTTCTTCAGTAGGAAAAGGACAAAACGTGGACCGTGCATTTCACAGCGGATCTTTCTAATGCTGCAGACGTCTCATTTTTAGTTCCTTTCCCCTCCTCTCCTTTGTACCTCAGCCAAAACTAAGAGCCATTTTTTACTTGTCACATCCAGGAATGTTAATACTTTTATGACTTTGCCGGAGCAGATGGAAAACCTTAATAGGGAAAAAAAGAAAATTGAATTGATATTCGTCATTTTTTTTCGGTCACCATGGAGAGAGCATGGCGAGGATGCGGCATTCATCTGCAGAGTTTTGATATGACATGAATCAAATTATGCACAGATGCACCAAGCAATCTGTTTGCTTTCCAAGCATATTCAAAACAAACCAAAGCATACATATGTATTTTAATAAACAATGCACATGGATTAAAAAACTCTATTTTTATCACGGTCGCAGTTAGAATAATGTAATCGTTGGGGCTGTATTAAGGACAGTACAGTTGGAAGAATTACATTAAGAGAGAGAGAAATCCAATAGATGGGAGCTGTCGCAAAAACCTGATCAAATCTGCGTTGAAAAAGCCGCCCGCTCGCACACGTGCGCGTACAGATATTCTGCCTCCGCAGACACAACTGAGGGAAGCAAACCACTTAACATGGAAATCGTCCTTTCATCTTTTAGGAGGGAATCACTGCGAGGAAGTTAAGAGGCAACTAATCAACAATAAAGGAGATAGTTCAGCTGCAGCATCGAATTTTCACTCTGCACTCTGTGAACCCCAGCCATGTCATTTCCTACATGTGATATTAGCTCTAAGTGAGATATTAAGCTCAGTTTGAATCTATTTTCATCGGCAATTCAATTATTTATTATCTCTGTGATAATTCTTTATAAAGTCTTTGCTGTGCAAATTGCCAAGACCTCGTTCCTGCTGTTACGTGACGGATGCAGTCTGTTTTACACCGCCACTGAGGGCCACAGGGTCGGAGCTAAGCTATTTTCCCTGCGTGTGATAACTTATAAGCTCCGTGTGGTGGAATGGCGTGTGAAATATGGACACCACCCCTGCCACGATTCGACTCAGCAGCCAGTCAATTGACCTCAAAGGCCACTTAAGATTTGAGTGTGTAATATTTCATCTGATCGAATTTGCATTAAAGCACCACTTTTCTGCCCACCTCTTCATTTATTTGAATCAAACCACCAGAACGGGGCTCTTGACTTTGTCTCTTGTCCCAGCTAAATCTTGAGTAATAACACCGTCGCCGCCAAAATAAGGTAAAAAAAAAAAAGCTGCATTAAAACATCTTTCATGAAATTTAAAAAGATGTTAACATCTCCTTTTTCGATATCTAAATCTAAATGTATGATTGCAAAGGAGAATCAGGAGGCGGTGTGTAATCTGATGTTAGAGACACAAGACAGGATATACTAAAAGGATTTGTGAACATTCACAGTAACTCGAATAAGATGATGGAGACTAAAAAGGCGAACAATTATGTATTTGATGGGTCGGTCTTACTGCTGCCTCTGTGAGAACCACTTTCAGTGCAAGTGAAGTGAAATGAAACGAAACGCACAGTAAATGATATGCATAGTTTAGCCTCTTACATGGGACATCTGAGAGCCCATTGGCTAAACAAAATCTAATTAGGTTTGGAGTAAACCACATTATTGCCTCATTACCGTTAATTGACCTCTTGGAGAGATGTTACTGGAACACTGGAGAGGATGCCTGTACACAGACAAAAACATTAAGAGGTTATGTTGGAAAAGGAAGTGAATGGAAAGCACGTTAGAAAAACTCCATTCAGCACACATATTCAGCCCTTGAGGAGGATTCTCTCTTTCCATTTTGAACTGCGACCACAAATAATCTGATAAAGCTACTAATAAATACAGTAAAAAAAAAAACTGAGACCTACATTGAGGTGTCCCAGTATCAAAGGGGAGCCAGAGAAGCTAATTTTCCTTTACTTCAGATGCGTGTTGCCCAAGGCGTCCCTTTGAATCCTGCTCGCTTTTCAACTAAAGATGAATCAGAGGATTTGGTGCAGTGGTGTTATCGGACAAAGATATTTTTAGATTATTGGATCTGTGGCGTGGTGTTTAAGGTGAAATTATGGCTATGGAGCTCTTCAAGTCAGGGTCGCAGGCAGTTCTACGAGAGCAGTCCTTTACAAAATATATCATAACATAACATTTGCAATACATGCACGGGGACTCTGTTGCAGAATCCCATAAAAAGGTATCCAGCTCATAAAGGCATAAAGGAGGAGGAATCCCCTTAAAACATCTCACATCAATAGGCATCCATAGCTTCAGGCTCACTCGTTCTTGCTTCATTAAATTCTCATACAGCCCTCATCAAAACACATCTTTCATCTAGACACTGTGTCAGTGCTGCGTAGAGACCAGACTGCACCACCACCGATAAGAATTCATTCCATGGTCTGCATGCTGTGGAAGGACGCATGCTGCTAACACAGTGGGATAAGCGGTTTGTTTTTGTTTTCTCCCCACATACAAAAGGGATCCTTAAAGATGTATGCAACCTTTTGAAGTTAATCTTCCAGCAACAGCTGGTGTCGACGTGGACGTCCACTGAAGTGTCAGCTGTGTGCGAATATAAAGTTGAAATGTTTGACAACCGGGGGATGAAAACAGGAGACAGTTGTGTGTGTGTGTGTGTGTGTGTGAGTGTGTGTGTGTAAACTCATTCCCAAAAATAAAAGTTAACCGTCTGAAGGGGGTTGTGTTAATAAAGTGGTTGACTTTTTCCCTAGTTAAGGCAAGTCAAGTGGGTTTTATTGTCATTTCGACCGTGTACACAGCACGGCAGTGAAACGAGACAGTGTGTCGCCAAGGACCACGGAGCTACATGACACATAAAACATAGTGCAGACACATTACAGCACAAAATACAAAAGTGCAGTATGTTCAGACTAAGCAGTTTAACAAGAAACAACAGACAGACAGAGCGTAACAGAGTAGCATGTGTATGTTCATGCATGTATTTATGCACATGTGCTACGTATGGATACATACAGTATGACTTAAGTAGAAGTAGCAGCAGAGATTAAAGCGCAATGTGCACATTGTTTTTATGTTTGCAGTAATATAAACAGTCTGCATGCTTGCAAGTCTGTTGTTTAGCAGTCTGTGGGAAGGAACTCCTTAAACTTCTGAACTTTTCTTCCAGAAGGCAGCAGGGAGCAGGTGTGCCGGATCCGCGATGCTTCTGGCCTTGCTCGGGCAGCACGTGTCGTAAGATGTCCGTGACAGAGGGGAGAGAGGCTGCGATGCTCTTTTCAGCTGTCCTCACGATCTGCTGTAGGGCCTCGCGGTCAGAGGACAGTGCAGTTGCCAGACCACGCTGTGATGACACTTCCTAGGATGCTCTAAATAGTCCCTCTGTAGAAAGTGGTCAGATCTTATACAACTCATACATCTTTATGTATGCAACTTATGCAACTTTATATTTTATTGACTTAAAGACGTTGAAGCCTTGTTGCTGGGATGTCAGACTCAACCACTGACTTGCCAATTATTTCTGCGGTTGACTGCTATAAAATCTCATCCCCTGCATATTTTTTTTTATCTTTTCAGCTCTGTTGACCTTCCTTAGCTTTTGTAAATATAGACACTGCTCTTTGGAAAATGTCTGTAAACTAAAAAAACAGAGTAGCATGGAGGATTTTTGAAAGTATTTTCCTGTATCAAACTTTTGAGTCATTGAGTCACTCACATTATTAGGCTCGCATTATAGCTGACACATGTCTTTTAGGCTGGTGGGTAGAAGGCGTAGCTCAGATACTCAGAGACCCGGGTGTATTAAAGTATAACCAGTATTTTTCAACCGGCACCCAATGTTTGTGACTAATGGGGCAATAACTTTTGAAATTGGTGCCGTACCGAGCGAGAGCGCTGCAGCTGCAAAATCTAACTGTGAATTAAGTGGTTGTTATTGGAACACAGAGGTTTTTGGTGAGTTTTATATTGTTTCTGTCAAGTTTGAATCAATGATGTTGTGAAGTAAACTGTTTTTGTCATTGACGCCTGGTCACTTTGAACACAGCGACACAATAGCTGCAAAAAGGATCTTTCTCTTTCACAAAAACATCCATCACTGCTCATTTCCGCGTCGTCGCAAGACAATAATAACTATCTAGACCTCTGTTAATCTGATCAGTGGCAAAAAAAAATTCACTTTAAGTGTTTGTAAATTGATGATATGCCTCCGCCCATGAGGATTACGCTGCAGATAGTTTCGTAGTGATGGCTGATCGTTGGACTGGCCGCTCATGGGGCCTTTGCCTGAACCAACCCTGAGTGACTGTAACTCTTCTTCATCACTGCAACTGGGTAATAAAACACAATATAATTTGACTCAAATAACTAAATTCGTCCAGCACATTAAATAAATGTGAGCCTCTTACTGTGGCTTGAATCCACCGTCTTGAGCGTAGTAAACAAATTTTTAAGCCACTAACGTCAGCTGACTTTTCTTCCAGAGTTGTTATGTGCACACAATTGTACCTTTTCAAATATGTTGCTGAGTCCGGCTGTTGAAGTTTTGTACGTCGGAGAGTCCATTAAAATGTTAGAAATGCTTGAATGGACAGTCATAGAAGTGAGTAGAGTGTAGAGAGAAAAATGATGAGGACTTTTACTGTCTCATATAACCACACCCGACTGCCTATTTGGACGTGTCTGTTTGTGAGACTGACTAAACCCGGTCACGTAGCTGGGCATAGCCATCGAAACTGTTTGAAATGACTATGCAACTGCATCAAAACTAAAGCATATCAGCCACTAACATCACAGATAAGCACTGATACACAGTATGTATTGATGTATGTATGATTTATAGGGACCGGCACTTGTCAAGACTGCAGGGTGAGAATATTTGTATGTATGGGCTTCACCTTGAAAATAATCAAAGTTTTATATCAAGCAGTATATATATATATTTGTATGTGTGTCTCGATGTGTGCTGTTTATATATAGTATTTTCATTTTGATGTATTATTTCTCTGTGGATTGCAACTTCACTTCAACTGCACTTCAAGCCCCCGGAGGACTCAGATTTTCTCCTACATGTTTTTTTATAAAGCTTCTATTTCAGTATGTTTTTCTGTCTTTTTTTTTCTTTGTGTGAGGGATTTCAGCGGTTCACCACGACTCTGATCCCTCACTTGTAGCGCTGTGCAACAATCTCGCCTTTACCTGCCACTTGAATGTCCTGCGTCTAATTTTCAAGTGCCTTTCCTGACTTCCAGCTGGTATCACCTGTTGTTGTGGGCTAGTCGCGCACACACCGAGGGGTGAGGCGGCTGTGGCCCTTGTCAAGCAGCAGTGCTAGAAGCTGCCATCTAATACACTTTTTATGATAGGATTGGAAAAACAAACCTGTACCTGGTTCACAGCAGAGGTGTCTGAAACTCCAGCAGAAAATTGTTTACTATGAACACTGACCCAAAAGAAATTTTAAACGTAAGGGTTTCTCAAAGGTTTTCTCTCTTTTTTCTTTTTTGTATTTTGACTCTGGAACTTTGGAAATTGCTTTTAAGGAGGTGTGACTGTGCAAGATGGCCTCAATATGGAACATTTATGTATTTCATAGCTTAGAAAAACACAGTATTTGTAGGTGTGTAATGTTACTTGTTGGATAAGACAAGTGTGTGTTGCACAGAAAGTACACCAATTTCCTATTTGTCGATCTTTTCTACGGCTCTTCTTTCAAACATTATGCCTTCTCAACTCTACCCACCTCCCATCCTCTTCATGAGCGTGTCTTTTGTGTGCAGACTAAACCCTTACTGTATGTTTCTCTACTTTTTCTATTCTCTATTGACACGGCACAGAAATGTGTATTCAGTGTTGGTGTGACCCTTGAGGTATAAGCTTTTCAAATGCAATGAGTGAGGCACCTCCTAACACTTTCAACATTTTCACGATCCACTCATTGAAACTGTAATGTCTTTTTTATGCAACAGAAGCTAACCTATATGGAGCATTTAAAGTGCTTCACTTCACATCAGTGGTTCTTCAAGCTGAATGGGAAAATGTTTCCTATATTACAGTAAATTTAATGACGGCTGTCCACACTGACAAGTCTCTGCAGCTCCATGCAGCTGGACCAACAGAACCAAAACAAAGCCGGTTTATGTGTGAGGCTGTGCCAACTCAGGAGCCAGCCTGGCCCCAGTGTGTGTCCCTAAGGCATGACATTTGAGTCACAGAGCTAAGCATTATTTTTTCATTCAAAAATGTATTCTTGGCAGCCCAGAGGGTTTTTTCAAGGTATTTCCAGAATCCTCAAATGCTCTCAAACCTTTTAGAAGATTTTAACCGGGGATGGACGGGGTGTTCGGATTTCCCTGGATGTGCAATTACCGTAGCCACACCGATAGCTAAAGGATTGTTTCGGAACCTTCTCGTCCCGCATTGGTCAACGTCAAATGGCCACAATTCAGTCTGTTCAACTGTGTGCGGGTAACATTTCAGTCGGCATTTATACTGTTCAGAAGCATCAGTGTCACAGGAAAACTTTTGAAAACCTTTGAAACGAGGAAATCAAAGATACAAGGTGAGCTCAGTGTTACATCACACTTCATTCATTCAGTCGCTGAAAGGAGAACTACTTATTTACTGAAACAGCTGCTTGTTTATTTTTCTATTCAGATGATTGAGAGCACTTCAAGGCTTTAATCATTCCATTATATCTATTATATCAAATCTATTATAAATGTCCATTTGAAAAAAAACGATTTCGCGTTCACTCGATAAAGTGTTTACCATTTTATGTGCTGCAAGATAGGACACTAGAAATAGATCGAGGACAGGTTTTGGGAGGTTATTGAGGGCTATTGTGCCATCACCGCGCAGCATATTGTGCACCTTCTTTTTCCATTCACGTTAAGCCTTTTTTATTTGGCTATAATGTTTATGGCAGGAGCTAAGACGGCTTCACCAGCTGAGCTAAAGAGACCTCAGTATGCACCCACAAAGGATCTTTTTATCCCTCTTTATCATCGCTGGAGACTATATGAAGTCCACAGATGAAAAGGATGTGATGTGCCAAGCTTGCATGGACACAGACTGCCGCTTTAGCTGCTGCTGTGATTATTTACATAATGAGAGGAGAGCCTGAAGTTTCCAGAAGAATTGCGGAGTCAATCTGATCCAGTTGGCTCATCATAAAAGAATATCTATATATCATTTGGTCACTGATCGTAGTTCACAGGCCACAGATCAGAGCAAAATCAACCCTTGTTTGTTTTAGTTTAACGCTGTATACATTAATACTGTAGAGTAGAAATTATGACTCCCAAGAGAGACTTCAAATACATTAAAAAAATGCTGTATCAATGTGTCCAATCTTAAATGGCTCTTAGATGCATTCTTAACCATTTATGAGTTGCAGGTTGTGATTGGCCGATGAATCATTTGAAGATGGGATCATGTAATCTAGAGCAGGGATCTTCAGCCTATTGCAGCCCAAGGACCCATTGAAGAAGAGACAAACAGAACAGAGACCTTCACATCTAATGAAGTCACATTTTAGGCCTGGCCTATTAACTTTTATATTAACTTTATTCAACTTTTATTTCACCTTATTAGCCTATGTGTGTTTATGATTCATAAAAAGTTCATGCATAATTATTGTTGGTTATTAAATGCCATGAGCTGTCTGTCTTTGGACTGATTCATCCAACTGAAGTGCAAATGCCTCCGCTGTTTGTAGTTTCTCAATTATCTGCACCCTCACATTCATCAGTATTTTGGTGAAAAATGTAAATTATTATGACATAAATAGGTTGACCCCCCCCTGCAGTACCTCTGTGGACCCCCTAAGGGCCGTGGACCTCTGGTTGAAGACCCCTGATCTAGAGCCATTAAAGAGTTAACCCCAAAGAACTCTTTACCTTTAAGTTTACCCTCTTGCGTTGCTTTCATGAGGCCTACATGTGAATCACAGCTGACATTTTGTGCAGTAATTTGCTAACAGAACACATGATCTGTTCAGTGCTCATTTGCAATATGTTACACCAAGTAATTGCAGTGTGTAATTTCAATTCTTGAATATTCATATAATTAAAGCGTCTGTTTGAAAACGAGAATGTTTATGATGGCCCGATAAGCTGATGGAGGTTAGCAGGCATAAACACTAATAGATGCTGTTGCATACAACAACAACACTTAATTTCACACTGTGCTGGTTCTTAACAAAGACTGATCTGCCATCATTCCACCTTTGTGGGTGCTGAATAGACCCACGTTATATTGTTCTGTGAAAAATACGTCAATGGCCATTTTAGTTGAAAAATACAATGGGATTCAAGGAGGTGTGCGCTCAAAGTGATTCTTAATAAGTAATGCATTTTAAAAAATATCATCTTCGCCTTCTTTCTCTGACATAAATTGCTGACATATAAGACCTCTCTTTGTGCACTATCTGTTAAGTCTCTTCCAATAAAAGCGTCTTTTAAATGAAATGAAAACAGGCCTTAATGGATATCCTTAATGGGTATCCACTAAGCTTGACAGTGACAATGGCAGTATTCTTTTCAAATCAGATTGAGGAGAAAATGGAGGTTTGTTTCTTTAGAGGTCTGTCATTAGTCGGGCTTCCAGTGATGCTCTCAAGTCACATCCTTTGTGTATACCAAGCATATGATGTCAAATAATGTTTGCAATATACAATACGTTTGATAAAATGCAATGTACATCATAGTCAGTTATGCAAGCGTGTAAATAGATCGTAATTGCCGGAGTAGTCAGTAAGTACAGTGACTTCTTGATTCAGTTTTATGTAATTCGTTTTCTAGGTCAAATCCAGTAGCTCTGCTGTGGTTAAGAGGCAAAAATGTTGGAAAGATAGTGTTCAGAAACGTCTCCAACTGTCCAACTTTTACAGCAACAGATAGAGAAACATTTAGCATTTGTCTATCTGTTACTGTCATTTTAGCTATGTTTTGGTATCCTGCAAAAAAAAATAGCAAAATAGATAAACATTATTTCTTTGGTTTTAGTTTATTTATTAGTAAGTTTGTCCTTTTTCACTGTCTTTCTACTCATTATTTCATTTCACTATCTACAATATACAGTACAACCTAATTTTCATGCTAGTTTTACAGAACAAAAATAGTTTACAAAAAATGCTTTGTATGGACTTCAGACATGGCCTCAATCTCCAATAGAAGAGCACAAATGTGTTTAACTATCACCAGAAATTACAGATACAAATTTTCTCTGTAGCTTCTGGGAAAAATATGTTTTTGGTTACTTATTTCTGAGCAGACATGTCTGAAATCTCTATAAAACACCACGCGAGCTACTTTCAAATGCAGTACTTTCACATTTCATGTTGTGCCTCATCTACACATAAGACAAGGGCATTATTACAGCAGTACCCACCTTCAGCATCGGGCCAGGTCGATAATATTTCTCGAAAACCATTATGGTTGTGTATTCCCCTGGGGAAGGTCCCACGGTGGAGAAAATAGAAGCAGTGGAATGACGGTATCAAGTGATCAAATCACTTCTGGAGCAAAACCAGATAGTGGAAAGTGATTTCTTGTTCTTTCTGTGTCAGTATGCTAGATACACGACGGAACAAAGGCAGCAGTAATGAATTCCTGGCATTCAAAATTCATAATTTCGGTTTCTGAATATTGTCGGTTAAGAGTGTAATTTCTGTATCTGTGAACAGAATGATCTGCAAGTGCCTGGGCACATACAGTACTTCACACTGCGCAGTTTGCGAGGAAGTAATCAAATGCTACTTATCTTCATCCTCATTATAATAAACAGACATCACAGTCACATATGGTTCTAGTAGACAATGGCCACAGATGGGTGATTAGTTGAAGTGTTCTGAAGACCATGCTGTTCTTCCACCAATTGATATTGAGCTTGGGGCCCCCGGTGTAAAATGAGGGCTGTAATCACAGATCCTTCAGAGCTGTAACTCAATGCTAACGAACAGCATCTTTGTACTTCTTAATTTTTTTTTTAGCCAAATGCGGCCAGGCAAGCCCCACTTCTAGAAAATGGCGAGGCATCTCAAAACGTCAGATTTCCATATATCACTGCTTAACTCACTTCTCTCTGTAGTTCTTCTTTGCCTTTAATATATGTATATAGCTTCAAAGATGCTATAAAAGTGTCTTAAAGATTTAGGGTCCATTACTTTAGATGTAGCTGGCTGTGTTCTTAATGAATCACTTTGCTCGATAGCATCCCTTCCATGCTAATACGGAGTGGGAAGATAGCAGCACCAGGTATCATAAAATGCTGCTTAATGCGGCTTTTCCCATTCTGCATTTGGAGAGGTATTAATTGCTTTTTGAGTCTTTGGATGATTAGCCATGGCTGGGGACAGACAGCAAGTATTAATCATATGTTTTGATCGTGCGGATTTGAAGAGACTCATGGCACTCTGCTCGGAGAATCCTGTGGAGGTCACTAATTGAAGTGGGTGGGGGGTCTCCAGGAGGTGTGATCCTCTAACCTAGATCCAAGAGATGTGTTGATGAGTCCTGAAATATACATTTCCCCGTATCTGAGCAAGAATACGGGGATATTCAGAAAGTCATACTGTGGAGAAAAGACCTCTCAATCCAGAGCTGATTAATGCATTTTCAGATGCATTCACCACAAGACTCTTTTGGGTTTTTCTTAATGTCTCATCAAGGGCAATAAGCAATGTGTAGGGAGGACAGATTTATCGTCACATAAAGGATAAACCACTAGTGATGGCTACTGCATGTAAATCCATCTGGATTAATGTTCCTCAACTAATGTAAGTGCAGAATTAACAGCCGCCTGTCCTCAGAGAGACTTTGGAGCATAAGATGCCTGAAGTGCAAACCTCTTTGTTGCTAGGATTCTTACATTGAGATATAAAAGCATTTTGCTCTGCCTCCACTTTTCATTACAGCCTTGCCTTGGAAGGCCTCCTTGGTAATTGGAAAAAGAAGGCACTGTACAGATAGGCAATGATAGAGAGGGAAATAAGGATTTTAAAGCCCCATTGTGCAACTTTTCTACCATAAAATAACATATTTTAAATCATTTTGCTACACTGACATGTAATCAGGTGAATGGTGTCTCTGATATTCCCACTCACACCAGGTAACTATGTGCAACTTTATAGAACTAAGTCACACCACCAACTATTTCAGTGGTTCTGGATCATATTTTAACAAGAGGATGTTTTCTTGTTTTCCGTCTGATGTTCTCCAGCTGTTCCCTTGGTGATTTCTTGGTAGCCTGTCAGAAGTTTCCAGATGGACAGTAAAATGCGTTGAACTATAGTGGCTGCCAGCTAATGTTAGCTCAGTTTGTTAGCAGAGCTGCCCAGACAGTTAGCTCAGAGCACCGGGGGAGTGTTAGCGTTCGTACCACAGGTGTTTTGGACCACCGGAAAGGCTGTGGGCACGTGAGCGGAGCTGATCAGAACCAGGGTTGGACAAGCAGGCAATGCAACTGGGCTCAGCACCTTCTAGGAACATCATGGCAGAGTTAGACACTGAAGAGGACGTTCATGGAGGAAGCTAAGAGAAAAGGGATGGGTGGCCGAGCAAGAGTAAATCTGGGACTGACTTATAAAAGAACTGAAAACTGAAAGATGGACACTGAGCTTGGCTCTTTGCTGTTGGACTAGAAAGTAATATTAGCTGGCAGCTATGTCGTTGCACTTGTTTGGTGACTGTTAGTGAAGTTGCTGACTCTAGTTTTTGATCATAAGTAATATAATCATAACAGATGCACGTACAACTGTCTATATTTACGACTGTGGGATCATACTCTGAAAATGGGGATGCGAAACCGCAAAAATAGCAATTTCTACTCAATGTTGCTTTAGAGAATTAATCATTAATGACAAAAGCAGGGGTGGTGGTATTATTATTCAGCTCATGTATCCGAGGAAGTAAAAAAATTGTCGATATTGGATAATTCCATACCTCCTGATTTATGTCTGATGCCAACATTCAGTGCCAGCGCAGGATATAGTGTACCCCAGAGGTGTAGTGTTGCGTATGCATGGAGTCTATACCCATGTCTGAGCAGGGCAATCTACAATATACCTGCCTAAATATAGCCACAGTGCTCGTCTTGCAAAGTAAGGCTGACGGCAGTCATGTTACAGTCATGTAATCTATGGTGTGAACTGCTCACAGGAGACTTGATTTCCCCGATTGTGATCTTCGAGTGCCTTCTGGAGAGAAGTGCTGTCTTAAGGAGAAACTCGGGATAACAAAAGACTCGTTGTCGCCCTCGAGCTTCATTGCTGATCGGATACACACAACTTCGAATTTTCAAGAAAATACATACAGATGAGATGACAGTTATGAGGCAGGAGCATTTCCAGAGCGATGAAACAGGAATAATGCTAGATAATGTTACACTGGTAGCCCAGGCAGCTGTTGATCAGTGCTGGACTGAAGTAAATTAGGCTTCTTGTAATTCAGAAAAATGGCCCCTGTGAGTGTTACAGTATACTATTATATTATATTACTGGATTATCATTATTCATGCATTAACGCTTTAAGTCCAAGACAATAACGCAGCCTCTCGTTAGCTTTAAATATGGATTATTGCCATTTTCTTTTCAGAATAACCAGGGTTTGAAAAATATTTTTATTTGAATAATTCTAATCAAGATCGATGTATGATGGATTATACAGTATACCCATCTATATATATACAATACATATAGCATATGCCCTATTGCACCACTGTATGTAGTGACATTAAAGCTATTCCAGCTTCCAGGAATCCACAACATAGACCAAGCTGCCAATATCAAAGAAACAATGTGGGCATGTTTGAACCCCAGTGAGTCAACCCATCTTCACAGTGTTGACTCACTAAGGCTACGTTGTGGGATCCTCTGGTCCACTGCCAAACCATACATCCACAGCTCATCGCTCAGCGTCGGTTTCAGTTCAATTTGAAGCTAAACCGATATACTTTTTTGTTGAGACTGTGATGGACATAACTAAGACGTAGACTAGCTATATCTACAGTACATTAAATGTCTTAAATGTGTCTGCACTCTGACAGGCTCAGATTAGATGAGACCTGCCTTCTTGACATTTGGTATCCAATCAGGAAAACAAATGCCAACCTGTGACTGTGATGCTTAACCAGCCAGCCTTAACCAACTGTTCAACTGTTCCAGTTCCCTAACCTTAACCATAATCTAACTTTAACCAATTATTTCAGAAATATACAGTGATATATACTTATACTCATTTTAGGAAAAAATGACAAACATTTGCTAGGAGTGTTCCTTGGTATGCAATTATAAACATGCACAAACATTTTTAGATTTAGAGGTCCAGTAGTGTGCAAAATTAGCTGTGAGCAGATACAGGTATGTAAGCTAAAAACAAACATACCTAGTTGGTTGCAGGCAGGCCACATTTTGGCCTGTGTCATGATTCAAAAACTGACCATAGAAACTTTTAGGTTTTGCACTGGTATTTGGAGAAATTAAGTAACCTTTTTTTTCTCCAAATACCAGTTAATTTTCACTTTTTGTTTTACATTTCTAGAATAAAAAAATCTGAATTAAATTTAAAAAAAAATCATTGATAATGAAATATATATATATATATTATTTGCAGCTCAAGCATAGATTTGTTTGTGCTGTCTTATGATTACAGTGGCTTATTAACACCTCTGCCCCCCACTGCTGAGGAATTTAAAGTGTGGTGTGAATGGCGTGTCAAAAGCTAATTAGTGTTAAAATTAAATTTGTTGTGGGAGGTTTATTTTGAAAGTCAACAAATATTCACATGAAACATAAAACATAAAAATAACAAAAAAATGTGTCAAATGCAATTAACTGATATCCAAACATCCCTCTGAGAAACCTTTGCTGGTACTAATACTAAAGCACAACACAGCCAATGGAAAAGGCAACAGTTCATGCATCTGTGCACAACAGGTCATATAGTAGTATAGTCATATAGTCATATACATCTAGTGATGCACTGGGATGGGTTCATCGGATGTTTGGGGTCATTTCAGAAACCTTCACCCAGGTGCCCACGCCAGTTTCCAGCCTGCGTCCAAGAGAGATGAGACCACGGCTTGTCCCTCCTCATACACATCTTTCTCTGCCGCCTCTGAAGCTCTGTCAGTATTTTTTTTTTCTTCTTTCATGTGCATCAGCTATGCCCAGGAGGCTGTAGGCTTTGCAAAGTCCTTGCCCCTTTACTTCAATGGGCATCCACTGTGCACACCTCCATCTGCAGCACTTCTCCACCAGGTCTGCATATTTCCCCCTTGTTCATCTCGCTGGCCTCCTCCAGTAGCTCTCTTCCACGACTAGCTGCTTTTGATGCTTCAGAGACCAGGTCTAGGAGTGGCCATTTGCACTGTCTTTGGGGAATCTGAGTTGCTTATCAAGGTCCACCCTCATCGGCAAGTCAAATGATGTTCCATGGAGTTCCTGGGCTTTGGGGAATTCGGATGTTATCCTGCTCTCACAAATGTCATTCTTGGTGATTAAACTTGTCGAGAGTACTGCAGAGTATTTGATGCAGAAGGTTTCATTCACCCACAGATGGGACCATGAGGTCTTCTTCATGAGATCATCACCTGTTTCCACCTTGTATATGCAGACTTTTTCCACATCCCCATCATCTCACCTGCATGCAGTTCCTTGACCAGGAACTTTCTCCTATGTACTGCATTTCCTGTCAGTCTTTACCTCAAGACCAGCCTCAGATATTTCCAGTTCACTGGACTCCCTGTGTTGCAGCATCTCCCTTGTTAATAGTATGACTATTAAACCACCATAGGCTCGTTTACTGATTATTCTCATGCACAGTATGTACAGGGCCACATCATAAGGGCATCCCGACATCCTGGGGAGGAGAACAAAATGATCATGGATGATAAAAAACAAATTTTGGAACAGTCGCAGGACGGAAGGTACACCCAGCCTAAAAAAAAAACACATACAACTGCAAAACTACTGCACTGCGATGTGCACTCACAGCGAGATGACGAACCGCTACGGTGACATCTGAAAGCAGTGCACCTGTCGCAGCTGTCAGGCACTTACAACGCCATCCTGAAGTGGTGGTGGGTTTTGTGCTTTCTGGTGTCACCAGCAGTCTCACCGGAAAAACGGCATATGGAAGAGACGAGGACAAACTCTCTCTGTATCCCGGAGTGAGGGATGTCGGAAGTGTGAATTAGTTTAAGGATACATAACCTACCTCACATTTTACAGATGGTGCAAATAAAACCTGTTCATTTATGAATGAAATGAAGGCAATCTGAATAAATAAATGAATATGTATATGTAACAAGTGTTTTAATAAAATGGATATACAAGATTACTCCGTCACTTCAAAGCTGCACTCTTGAGGAAAGAAGAAAAACACATTTGGATAATTTAAAAAAATAAATGCTGATGTAGTAGTGAAGGGGAAAAAAACTGCAATTACACTCTGCAGTTGGTGTCTGCTTAAAGCGAAGGTGAAGCATTCAGGTAAAAAAAATGCTCTGTGCATTTTAAACTGCTCTTTTGTTGGAAAGACTTTTATAAAATGCACTGGTTTAATTAGGAGCTGTAGGTGATTAAAGTTTTGGCAGTAAAATATTGAACTCAGACAATCAAAGAGAGCTCTGCCTTGTCCTGTGCCTCTTCTAGGATTATACTACTAAAAAAGACTAGTGCTGGAATAGATGGTAAAAATGAAGACAAGGACATAATCCAATTTTTAACATTAAAAAGTCAATTCTAGTCTTTTTTATGATTAAACTCATAAATACGACACATAAAACCTCATGAATAAAGTTCCCTAAAACATGTAAAATCACTGCATAGAGATAATAGTACAGACTTTTAGTAATACCTAAAATGTTTTCACATAAAATAACAAAAACATTTTCCGAACTCGTCTTTCTTCTTAGATCCATTAACATCTCCTCCACCTCGGCTTCCAGTCTCAGTTGTTCTGCCACATAATGTAGGGACTTACACACCCTCCCTCAGAACTACCCAGCCAATTACCCACTACACTGGACACCTCCTTCAATAAAACTGATCTGTAGTGACTCAGCAGCTGCTCTGTACAGCCTAAAGCTTCGTACATCCAGTAATGGCCAAAGACCTGCTATTTGGAAATAATGGGAATACACTCACAAGTAATTAAACAAGAGACTGTGGTCACACTCAAAGGCAACAAACGGTCGCAAATCAGAGTCAGAGGAAAAGGGGTCTTCATGAATGCCAGTGATGGGTCCCTTAGAGTCAAGATGGCGGCAAAGATAATAAAATCAATTGCAGGAGCTGCTTCGAAATGAGGTCGGATTTTTCAATGGATGTCTGTTGTTTCTGAGCAACAACAAAGCAAATGCATATTGAAAAGAGGAAGGCATTAGATGTGTCCTGTATAATGTGAGATTAGCAGCGGACAGAGATACAAACACACGCCTGGTGGAGATAATAATTGTTACTTGTAGCCAATAAAACCCAGTATTGATGTTCTTTACTGGTGACGGGGTTGTATTATTGTACAGAGGGGCATTACAACATCGATATATATGTTATTGATGACTGCATTCATAGATGTTGCTGTATTATTACTTGATTATTGGATCTCTTGTTGTTGTTGGATTCCAACCTTTGACATTTCCCTCACTGTCTCATAAGCTATCATAGCATAGTTCCACCGACCACCCTACAGTATAAACAGTTCAGATCTCCACACTTCAATCAGCTTTAATGAGCGGATTTTAACTGAAAGGGCAGTTAAGCGCGTGAAAGCAGTTGGAGGCATGGCACATCCCTGGGAGACAGTGACCTTGAATAACCTTCATAAAGTTCCCCAGTAAGAAATAAGTTAATGTGGATTAATTCCTTTCTGTCTAAAATGCCAATTAAATTAGGAATTAACTTTTTTTTCCTGCCCGGACTGATTATCAGCGATTTCTTGATCCACTGATTGGTTTCAACAGCTCTCCCATAACAACAATAAGCGAGTATCATCTAGTTCACTGGCAAATAATTAAGGATTATCCAGCAAGACTGTGTTAATTATGTCTACAGCGACAACAGGATCAGCCTGATGAGGGGTTCAGTCGTGTCTCCGTAATGACCAGTGGCGTTCGACAGCTGAGAACGAAGGACAATTATATAAAATCTGAGCATATTATATATCTGACTCAGTGCTCATACAGTATAGTGCAGTGCATCATTATTGATGTGATGCACACAATGATGTAAATTACACTTTGCAGACATTACACGATAAGCTTGAGCAGTTATTATCACTCATGAATAATATCCACCATATTTTCCGCCCACTGTGGACTGTACTGATCAGTTCTGGGAAATTTGCATGGGCTTTACATTTTAACCTCTTGGCTCTCTCTTGTTTATATAAATACATAGGGTGTATTGATTCTGCTATTATTACATGCACTTTGTAAAGTTGCATAGATTTTTTTTTATTTGCTTTTTAACTTTAATGGTCGTTTAATCTAGTTAGGTAAAATCTCTCTCCAATCATGTCCCTGCTATATTGAGTCTGTTTCTAAAAAGACCTCTACACATGTCTTGCTGGAAGCTGTCAGACTGAGGGGAAGAGCTTTTCTCCTATTTCAGCTGCAATTCCAAGAGAAAGCTTTTGTCTTGTAACCGTGCTGGAAAGAGACCGAGCGAAATGAATAATTGATGGCGTTAGATGGATGGATTCCCTTCTGTGGAAAGCCTGTATAATTGTGTGTTGTATTATCTGGAATGAAGGGTCCGCTGTGCTTTATCTCCAACCCCACCGTGAGCTTTTTTCACCACGCTTAGCTCTGCATCTTCAACTATTTTCTTTTTGTTTGTTCTGTTTTCCCTTTTCTTAACTGTACTGTTAACTCTCTGAAGCCCACAAGTGCTTTTTGAAAATTCCTGAACACATCAAATTAGGTATTTTCTAAAGGATAAGGGCTATGTGATCATGTTACCAGTCCTGCAGATATCTGTAGTCCAAATAAGTAATTAGACACAAGCTCAACTGGAGGTTTTCTTAACTATGAAGACTTTTCTCTGCAGAACAGACCACATTTTTCTCTTACAGATTCGAACTTATACCTCACAGCATGGAATGATATTTTTTCCCATGAGTCCAGTGATGACGTATTGGTGCATATGATATTTCTTTGAGAATCTCAGCTTTATTTGATAGCATTAGCCAAAGAAGAACAGGAAACTCAAGAGAGATAGACAGATTGACATGCAGAAAAGGACCCAGACTGGAAACCCGGGGCTGCTGTGGTAGGGACTTGATACATTGGGCACACGTTCTAACAGAGACACTTCCAAGGTGGCCCATTGACCCATATATATAAATAGATACAAACATAAACAGATACAGAGGAGAAAAGACTACTGGGTGGGACATTGTACCTTAATCTTTAAGACTACTGCAATTTCTTGTTACTTATTAAGATATATTGTGTATATGTAATTTAAAATACACACATATTGTGGTGCTTATCAAATATCACATTTTAAAAAGGATCCTTGATAATTTTAGCAGCACAAGAAAGAAAGGCTGTGCTGTAAGTGTAAGAAGAAGAAGAAGAATTGAATTATCTGATGGTAAAATGTACCATTTGTGCATATTGTTCTCTCAATATAAAGTCTCTGTCTTTGATAGTAGGTTGATAGACATTAAGCGAAGTTGACACAATAATAACCCTTCAGATGAGTGACTTTGCTTTGTAGTTCAACAGAGCGCCCACGGTTGTGGGCTGCACACTGGTAGCACAATGGCCAAACAAACAGAAGGACGCTTTGACCTGTTGGCTTCTCCCTTAGCTGGGAGTTGGATGAAGCGTGCCATGACATTCAGAGAGGGTGTGAACGTTTAAGTGGCATCAGACATCTCCAGTGATATGTCGCACAGAAAATTTTCTTCTAACACAGCGTGGTGCCGAAGCTATTTTAGAGTAGACCACTGAACCCGGGTCAGAGAGAGGTGAAAGAATAAGTGCGAGTGTGTGAAAACTGGTGAAGAGATTGTTATTGGCAACGACCAGTCATTTTACACTTTTATAACTGCAGTGAATAATGAATGAAAGGCAACTGCGAAAATGTCTGCACCACAGCACAGCTTCATTCCCAGCATGATGTTCAATGACTGTCGATAAGAGGAAAACCGTGAAACTTTTCTTTCTGTCTGCAGAAAACAGTAGGAAAACAACTTATTCCCTGCTTTTCTCTCTGAACAGTCAGTTTCCGTTTTTTTTTTTTATTTATTATTGCATCAGATTCAGCTACCATTTTTGACAAAGACAACAAAAGAGGCATTGCTGTGCAAGTGCTGAGGTCAGTAATCTCAGTGTCATTTGAACTTAAGCATGAAATTTAACCACCCCTTGCAAGATTAATTGCCTGATGAGAGAACCTTTTATGGCCAAGGTTCATCACCGGGGAAAAGGTCCTACCTGTGGTTCTTTTATTTCACTGCAAGGCATTATTGGTAAAGAGAGACTGTTGATCATATTCTCCACCACTTATCCAATCATGGCCAATCCAAGAAAAGATCTGAGAAGCCCTGTGGAAATTGGAGATAGTTATCAGTCACCTCAGCCCAACAAGATAGAGAGGCACTGAGTGATATTGTCTGCTTGGATGTCATCCACGAGGGAAATGTCCCAGAGAGCTTCATGAGAGCACACAAAATAGGCGACCGTTTATGTAGTTAGGTGGCCATCTTCAGTGAGAAGATGGGTGCAAGGTTTATGGATATCCCTGCTTCTTTTCCAGTGCACTTGGAAAGCTTTTTTTTTATCAGTGCTGGTCGTCCACAAGGTCATCTTGTTTTTGACATCATATGTATTGAATTCAGAGTCACCGTTAGTCTGTTTCAGCCAACTTTAGATATTATCAGCCAATGTTATGTAATTGTAGATCTATCAGTATCAGGGAAGTGCAGTGAAAAACTGCAGTAACACACGTTTTATTGGCTACATTACATATATTTGACAAAACAAACCCCAACTAAAGATCCTGAGATTTCATCTGTGTCAGTTAAAAATGAGTGTTTTGACAAATTAGTATTTTCTGTTACAGCTGGAAAACCACAAGCACTGGACCTGGAAAGTAGAACTCAAAAACACAGGGTTCAAAAATTCAAAGCCTTTACTAGCCTAAAATAAAGGGGTTGGTATGCAGGTAATCAATTGGAGTTCAGCAAACAATCCAACAAGGGTAAGGCAAAAGGCAGAGTCAGGAAACAGGGGGAATAAACTCCATCAAAAAACTGGAACTGAGATGAACCGGCACGGAGTGGAGGGGACTTGCACAAGAAATTGTCTAGTGAGGGGGAGATAACAGGACACAGGAGAAACCAACAGGGACGGGTCAAACAAACAAGCTTGAGGAAAGCAGACACAGGCAGAAGGTGAGGTGGTCTGAGAGGAGGAATAAGTAACAAAATATGCAACAGGAAGCAACAGGAAGCATGAATGAATGATAACATTCGAATGCTTCTGAGATTTCTTTCAAAACACATTAAATTTGTTGGAAAATCGTTGCTGAAAACATGTGAAAAGACTTTTGAACGATATATAACTAAAATGTGGAGTTAGAGGTTAAAACCAGGATTTTGTGGGCGGTCCTAAAGGGTGGCTCGATGACACGCTGAGGCCACCCTGAGCATACCCCTGCACTCCTAGCAGAGAGATAGGGATTAATTCATCTCGATGAGAGTGTTTTCAAAGTTAGTCATGTTATTTTCTGAACTTATCTGACACATTCCAATCACTTCAGCACATTCAGTGGACATGCCCCCACAGTCCTGGAACTGAGCTGCTCATTTTTACCTGATTTTGACACCTAAGTTCATAAACTTGTCGATATTTTTAATAATTCAAATCCATCTGGGTGGTTAATAACACTTTCTTCTTTCGTCTGAAATTTCTCAAATACAGCATATCTGTGTCTGCCCCCAAGATCCAGTATCGGTTGAGCTCACGCCGATATGTATTTAACCAGCATGAGAGTCATAACAATGCTCAGGTGTTCCACTTCAGTATGTATTGCGTAATGTGCTACGCTCTCTAATTTTAATTAGAGCATCAAATCCAGAAGCAGAGAAAGTGAGATACAGCCCTTTCATTGCCACTCAAATGAGTTTTTCTCCTGCATTTCTGGGGCACGCTCTTGAAATATTCAATAAGATGCAAGATTTTTTTTTCTGCTGACATCTGAGAGGTTAACAATGGTGATAGTAATCATACCCCTGCACTGATAATTGCCCAATATTATTATATTACCTGCTCCCATTTGATAGATATTGATTCTCCTGCCCAGAAGGAAACGAGTGGTTTAGATATTCCACCAACAGCAGTAAAAAATATTACTCTGCCTGTAGCTGCATAGCTGAAGTCATTTAAAGTCTTTAAAAAGTTAAACTTGGAAATATTTAATTAAAATCATCCATTAACATATGGCCCATGGCTCCAGAAAATGGGATCCAAGGCACAAATGGCAAAGCCATAATTCAATCTTAGAAAGGGAGCTCTGTCAATAGGCATCAGGTAAGGTCAGGTACTTCACAATCTCCATCTGCGTCTTCCAGCTGAGTTATGATCTCTCAATTATATTACAACATAAAAAATTTTGCCCAGGTTGGGTGCATAATTGAGTTGAATTGACTAAAGGGAGACTAAAGGATTCACATTACAGTTTAATCCTCTCTCACACAGTGGGAGGTCATTCAAACGTGGGGGAGCAGGAGACAGCCAAAGATCCTTCGTCTTGATGCTCAACTTCCCAGATTAGAATATGAAATTAATCCAGCAGTGTCTGAAAGAAGCACGGGGATCGTTCATATAGCTCAAAGATTTTTATACTTTCAAAGGTGTGAATATACAGAAGTGATTAATCAGAACACTTGAAGGTGCGTAGAATTTCATCCTGCTTGTCGTTTGCTATTATGTTTGATTTATAGAAATGTTCCAGAAAGAATAAATCCCATAAGGAATTATATACTTCAGTTAATCCTCAAGGTTCCCCTCACTCTTCATAGACAACAGTCTTTTTCTACGTATTCTTTAAATTATTTATATGTAACACGAATACATTTTATCATGTTAGCAGGGGGTTGCTAGTGAGGAGGTGTTGTTACTGCAGCAGATAATGCAGACTTCACAGGTTAAAGACTAAATATAATAGACATCTCTGTAAAAGATAAACACTTCCCACCCACATGTCAAAGCTGTGTTATGTGTATGTCATGTTTTTGACCTTGAAACATTCAAAACCTCACTGACGATGCACTCTCAAAAAGACTATTCAAGAGGCACAGTAGCCATTAACAAAGCTTGCGCGAAGCAGACAGATTTTGTTCTGAGAAATGGCTTTCACTCGTCCTGCAGAGAATTACCACCTAAATATTCTTTTTTAGAATAAACCCGATGAGATAACTCAGCTTATGTAACGTCTGGTTTGCCTTGTGCTATTTTTTTTTTTTGTCAAGTTTTGTTTGTCTCGCTGTGAAGAAGAATCCCCTTGCTATTTTGTTTGACGTTCCCGTTGCCCCCGCAGAGAATTCATGCTAAAGAAAGCCGAACATTGTTAATGTATTCTAATTAAAAAACAAACATAAGTAGATGTTCAGGTTCAATCTGTGGTTATTCAGGCGCCTAATTATGAGTGTTTGTTTTTTATTTGTTTAATTTATGAAGGATGATTCATTCAATGGATGCTCCAGTTGAAGGGGGAAGAGTTGTCTTTGTAAATCAGCTTGTTCTATTAGAGGTCAACATGGAGCTTTGTGAAATGTTAGGTCTCCCATCAAGGAAAATATGAAGAATTTTAGTGAAATATCAAAGATTTTGTGCAAAAGAAACACGTCTTTTACAAAATAACTTACAAGGCCAGTTACCCAGCTGGTTATATAATTTCATATTACATCATGACTTTTTATTTCTCACTAAAATGAACAGAGTGATTCTCAAATATATTTATTCGGATTCCTCGCAGCTTGGAGACAGTCTCTGTAGGATTAGATACATGTGATGCCTCAATATAATATTCAGTTCATTTCACCTCCATGTTGATGAATTGCATTGTTTCTGTTTTCCCTGTTTGGTTCAGCGTGAACTAATCAAGATAGAAATTCCAGACAACTTTATGAATTAAATTCTGCGCACTCGTGATGCTCTCCCATGAATAGTCATAATTTTCTCACTTGATGAGTACTGGCGATGGATTATGGTGTTAGATTTGATTCAATAAAATAAATATTTATGCACTCCCACATAAAACGCAGGCGTTCACAGGTGCTATGAAGATAATTTCCCCATTTTTCATTTGTCTCTCGGATTCACACCACAGTTCACTGTCTCATCGAAATTAATCATCTATAATGAGTTATGTCATGTGTCCTATTGGCAATAATTAAAAGCAGGGGAAACAAACAAAGGAGACGGGGGACATCATGTGCTAAGAAGATCACTTGTTTGTTTACCTAGCAATACATTTTTTTTCTGCACCATACAGATTTCCTTCTGTAAAAAACAGATTCAGTCTCAAGATGCTGCAGAATTATTCTAATGTGTGTACGGTAAGTAGACGGGCTTAATGCAGTTTAAATTACCAGTATTTTACCTGAACATTTGCATTTCAAAACATCCAACTTTTATACCACTACATTTTAGACGTAAACATTGTACTAGCCAGCGCTACACTGCATAGCGAATAGTTACACCTACACCTTACATCTACAATAAACAATCTATGCCATGGTTGCTTTAAGACATTTTACCACAGGAAATTGATTAGCAGAGGTGGTAAACCAGACAGATTTTGACACGTCTTGTCTCTTGTCATAGTTGATGAAGGCTCAAACAAACCCATCCATAAATGGCATTTGCTGTATGAAACAGAGCATCTGCTCTTCTTTAGTGTTTTATTTCAAAAAGGGTAATAAATTCTTATTATATTCATGGAGGATGTCTGTATTCAATAGTCCAGTGTGAGAGATTTAGGGCCTCTGTTTACAGAATGTGACAGAAATTATGTTAATTAGTGTATAATCTCCTGTTAGTGTTCTTCTTACCTTAGAATGAACCTTCTATATCAGAGAACAGATCCCTGTTTATGGAGTCTATAGTAGCCCAGGACAGAGAAACTAAATACTTCTATAGGGCCTTACACGTGGTAGTTTCACTCAAAGAAGGAGAGGAGGCGCAGTCTGTATACTTCTCTGGATGCCACTAAATTCTCTATACTGTACCTTTAAGGCAGGACCTGTGAAATGGGGTTGCACCAACTTGATGCTGACCTGATTAAGTGGATCAGGTATCTCCAGTCGTGCTATCTCATGAAACATGACTCCAGTGAGGTTCACGCATTGAGGTATACAGGTTTGGATAGTAACGGCACTCTCAGAAAATCTGTTTTTTTTAGCCACCCGTGGTGCTGCAGTAGTGATGTACAGGTGTACTCCTGGACCCCGTGACATCACTGTGATGGATGTCAGAGGTAAAACAGGCTCGAGACTTTCAACTAGAGAGGGCAGCAAAACACTGCTTTTCTAGCTGAGTTGACTTATCTGAATTCTGAGGAAAAAAGATATTTCATCAATTAGTGTAACTGTGAAGATCACTTTATATATTAGGTGTGCTATTGCTAACATTAATTTGCCGATGATGTTTGTGTGCTCAGACATGCAGAGGACAAGTGGCCTCTCATAGATATTGAAATGACATTGAAACATGCCATGATACTTTACATTCCAGAGTGGCTTTAGTGTTTCTGCCTCCTAAAGTCTGTAGTGCAGCTTTAAAAAGGGATCTTGAGGGTTTTTTTATACCTCTCAATATTGTCTTGGATCACAAAGGTTGTATACCCATCAGTTACACTGAAAATACATTCAGCGAGTAGTAGAGAATCACAATCTATCCACAAGTGACTGCTGTGTCTCTTACCAGTTTCGCTTGAAGCAAACTTCCCCCATCGTTCCAACCAATTCCAAGGGTCTGGCCCTTGGGATGTCAGAGTTGATCCATAGACATGAACAATAAACTGTTAGCTAGCCTGTGCATGTTCCAGCCCTTTGATCTTCACCATGGGAGCTGTCTCCATCATCTCAGGGAGAGCTATCACACAAAAACACACATGCATTCAGAGAAAATGACTGCGCGATTGTTGAGACTCAATAAGACCAGTCTCCTGTAGAGAATGCTCCACTGTGGGATCTGACGACAAGAGAGGGCTCGTTTTTTTTCTGTCTTAGCCACCCCTTGAAATATTTATCACCACAACTTATCACCCTTTGATTAATTATACACCTGCCATAGGCTTGCAATTAATTATTTATACGCTCCTGATAAGCATCTCAGCCATTGATTTTTGTCACTCATCTGAGGTGGATAAACTGGAAGGGATTTTCTCTCACTTTGTCTATTGACATTTAGCCAATCACCGCGGGTGGCAAACCAAACCTGACAATTGAGACTTACACAGCAGCCCCTCGAAGACGTTATAGACCTAGGTGAACACCATTGTTGGTGATTGTTGCTGATGCTGCTATTTGTTCATTCTATAAATTAATTTTCTCAATTAATTGCACCCTTGTAGCTCACCTGTAGAGTGTAGGCTTTGTGTTAAGGTTAAAAACAGCAGTCGGTTCCTTTGGTGCATGTAACTCTCTCTCTCTTTCTCTCCATCCACTTCCCTGTCTCTCTCAATCTATCACTGTCTAGGCTAACAAGCCCCCAAAAATTAAGTTTGAATAGATCACCATGTCAACTGTGATGTATTCAAATTGCTCATTTTGTCTGACTGACAGTCAAAAGCCCAAACCTTGAAAAACACTTTTAGGTAACTGGAAGTCTGACTGAAATAATGAATAGATGATCAAAATTGGAGTAAAATAATCACCTGTTTCAGGACAAATAACATATAATTGCATTTATTCTGATCTCTTTCACTGAAATTAGTAATTAAAAATGAATCTGTAATTAAAAGGCAGCATATTTACTGCTGACAATAGCATCTCATTTTCTACATTTTACTTGCTTGCCATGCCCATCTGGCTAAAAAAAAACACTGTTCTTTGTCAGTAGCAGCCTATTATTGCTGACACTGTCACAGAGACCCACATATCTTTCTGTGTGAGCTGTCCATTAAAGCTTTGATCATGAAATGTGCAGAGCACCAGAACACCAAATAGAAGCTGGCCTTAAAGTTGGCTCTCTAAAGTATTCAAGTGCTGCCTCTGATTAAAGCCTCCTCTCCTTTGCCAGGAACTATTAAGACATAACTGAGTGACTAGTCACAAGAAGCTGCTGGCAGGGCTCAGGTTAGCATGACATTTTCATTACATTTGTTGATTCTCTTCTGACTTGAAGCATCATGAATCAGTATGAGGTAGTATCTCTTCCCTGGCCATTAATGCAATAAGACTCACATGCATGAAGGTGGCATTCATTCAGACCATTAATTCTTTACTTAGGTTACATAAAGCAGCAGGTTCAACCACAAACTCCTTTTTGTAATCTCATGGCCACAGCAACCTCTGCATATTTCTTTTCTCAGACAGAGACTTCAGATGAATTAATTCATTCCTCCATTTCCTTCTAGAAGAACACCCCTGTCGCCCATCCATAATGGTTCCATCCGGTGCCAAGGCTAACATATGCTGGGTGCCACTAAGAGTTGAAGAGAGAAATTGAAATGTTACTTTCTTCATAGCCAAGGCTCCTAGTTTCGACAGACTTACCCTGCCAGGGGAAGATTGATTGCTGGGGAGATTGAGTTTGAAAGTCAGTTTTCACCGTGGATAAGGCACTCAAGATTAGTTTTCAAAATGATGTGTAGATGCTTTCAGATTTGGCAAGAAAAAGCTTGGACAGAGACCAGACTAATTTTTGTACTTTTCCCTCCTCCCTCAAGTGTGAAACATCTCAAAGAAGATCTCAATTTTAGATGAGTTCCACGGTCTTGTGCTTTTGTTTAGTAAACGCCAGCTCACAAACAAACTCCTCGGCATTTTCTGCTGTCAGAGTTCAGAGATCTCTCAATCAGTACACATATATTCTCTGGATTTTTTCCCCCCCAAATCTACACATCAGTTTTTCCTCTGCATTCCGCTCATGTACGTTTCTTTTCCTGTAGTCTATTGACATCAACAAAACAAGTCGGTGGACTTCCGAATGTGTTCAGACAACTGTGGATGTCAAGGCTAGTCCACAAGGCATATTAAACAGATCAAAGACTAAGAGATTAATAGCTATGCCCAGATGAAAAACAGGGTAATTAATGAGGAGCTTAACAGCGAATTAAATAGACGGCAATGCAATTATGGAGGTGAGTGTTGATCAATAACCTTGACTGGGAGCCTCTGGGATGCTGCATCATACAATAGAACGTAACTTATTTTGTCTATCAGCAGAGAAACATCCCCAGATGAAACAGCAGGGGTGTGTGTGTTGCTTAGGGTGGTTGCATGTCTGTGTGTGTGTGTGCATAACAGATGGGTTTTTTTGTGTCAAAGACATACAGTGTGCCAGGAAGAAATGTTGCCTTTAGACCAGAAATGAGCAATCAAGTCATTTATGCATTAATTTATCATTGATTAGGGCCCCCACTAGAATTTATATTCAATATGAGATCAGGAGCATTGGCCTCATGACCCTCTAGAAATTATGATTAAACTGGTTAATGAGAAGTTGTTTTAAATTTGTATTCACTAGTAGTAGGTAAGCCTAATTGGTTTCAAAATATAATTTGAGGGTATAAGGTTTTCGTCGCGAATCCCTATGCGGTGTATGATTTGCCTTTTACGAGGACCTGATTCAGTATTTTTGATAAAAAGTATCTCAGTTTATTTTCCAGTAACCTCCTGATAGTTAATAAACTCAATATATATAAAATAATCTCAGTGAAGTTTGCTTTAAAGACAAAATAATGTAAGTCTCTTTTGTTTGCTGTTTTTTGATATGAAAAAGAAATAATGATTATATCCCCAGCTATGAAACACAACACCACAATATGGATTTATTTTTAATCATATTGCTCCAAGTGTCACATTCTTCAAAGGCATCTCTAGGTTTATTTTTTTTAAAGGTACCCTGTGGAGTTCTCATTGTAAACAAACGCGGTTTATTTACAGTCAATATATCTCACTAAAATACCTTCTGTGCATCCTTAAGGCTCAACAAATACTGCATTAAATGCACTTTCTATCCAAACATTTACAGTGTTTTTTTTTAATGCTTTGAAAGTTGTATTGTTCACATAAAGTTCCAGGGAATAAGATCTCGAGGGATCTATTGGCAGAATATGGCAAAAATGGAATCTGATATTCATAACTGTTTTTATGAGCGTATGGTCACCTGAAAATAAGAATTGTTGTTTGTTTTTCTTACCTTAGAATAAGAATAAGCCCCAGACAAACAAAATACTGGCTAGAATTTGGGCCTTTTGTGTTGATGTTTTGTGTTTGTGCAACGTCAGTGCTAGATGCCACAAAATCCTACCGTACGTACTAGATATTTAAGGTCTTTTTTCTTTTATTCTATTCTGAAAATGCTATTACAGCGAATTACCACCACTGGCATTTGATATGAATAACTGCTTTTTCCTTTCAGTAAAGTAGCATAAAGAACGATGTGTCAAATTTAAGTTGACAACCAGTCACTTGAATGGAAATTGCTCACCCAGCACGAGGCAACGAGGCTCCTCTTGGCTCTGCCTGCTCATGTATGAGTATTTCACACACCTGGTCTATATATGTTTATATATGTATATTTTTTTTGTTTGTTTCTCACTGCTCGCATTAGCATCTTTACCATCCTTGTTTCCACTGTCCCCACATGGCCAAAACATCAATCAGTGTAGTTGCATGAGGGACAGAGCAAGTAACATAATAAAACAAGAGTCTGGGTCATTTAATACAAATGTTCATATTGCTTCATGCGCAATATCACTGGAGTCCATCTATGCTGACAACTCTCTGCAATTAATGTTACCTTAACAACTAAAGTTGTTCTACTGGTCCTGCTGAACTCCTCTTGGGCAGACACTCCCCTCTATCAACATACATGGGTTACCTTGCAGGCAAGAAAGTCGCAGGGGTTTAAGTAGAAATTTAAAAAGAAATCCTATTGTACAGAGAAAGCAAACATTAATTATTTTGTATATACAGAATAAACTGTGTTTTGAACTTATTATCTTTAGAGTAAGTAAATTTCAAAAAAGTAACCAAAAATAGAGTCAACAGGCGCTTAGACCGCTTAGATTTTTATGGAACTGCTGCCAAATTACATTCACTGTTTAATCCTCTGCAGTGTAGATTTTAAAGGATATGAATCAAAACAAAATCCATTTTACATGTGCCAGACTTTAATTTTCCAAGAGGCACTTTATTATTGAAAGAGAACACTGGATACCACTTTGAGAGCTTATTACTGAGCAGACTCCATTGTTTCTCAACAATATCTCTATCTTGCCAACCGAATTTAAAAAATGCTATGTCTGTGCTTGATGTTTTATGGGATATAAATCATATTTAATATTGAGGCTGCTCCCGCTCCAGAAAAAAGCTGTATTGTTGTTTATTTAAATAGCTTTTAAAAACAGTGTGTGCATCCAATGCCAAAGCAGGGAGTTGTTTGGCATCATGCTTGCACAAGAAAAGGCGAGGCTGTAGCTGTAGGGTTAGGCGTTAACTTCTTGATATTAAATACCGCGGTTCCCGTCTCTTACAAACAGTCAACTTTGGTGACCATTATCCATGATTGACTTCACACATTGGATCTGATCCAAAACTTCGATCAATTAGGCTCAATTCAACATGTGATTGAATCCAACAGACCCAAAAATGGACAGAACATCACCATTGGCAGCAACACGATGGTGCCACCAATTATTGACTAGCCACCGTAAGGCGGAAAACATGTTGTTTCTTGCCGTGAACTTGGTGAACTTGTTGCTACAAATTGTCCAAAAAACAGCAGTTATTGTACATTAGGCATGTTTGCAGATACATTGGCGACAATACAGTGACAGCACACTGCCAACTACTGCTGGTAAAGTGTAAAGGCCAGAGGCACATTTAAAATGTAAAATATGTACTATAATGAGATGGCTTTTGCTACCATCTTGCTGCTTCTGTCTTGAAAATCAAATCATGGCAAAATAATAACGGTTTGCCTGAAGGTTCTTTCAGTGTCTGTTTTTTTAATTTTTGCAATTTTTACAGAGGCACAGAGACAAATTGAAAAAATAGAGAATATCTCCCCAGAGTGCCACTAAAGCCGCGCAGCGCGTCTGCCTATGTTGAATAATGTGTTGGGTTTTAACAGTTTTTCGTTAACGTATGATGTGTCAAACGCTGAAAATTAACAAGTCTCCGCTATTAATGATCCAGTTTGATTTGTGCTTTACATTTCAGCTGATCCCCATAAGAGTGGATTTTAGAAATTGGACCTCTGAACACAGGATCCTGTTTCCTCAGGGTTTTTTTCCCCTGAGTAAGTGATCCACAAAATCCCAGTGCATGGAGAGATAAAGGGAGGGAGAGGGGAAAAAAAGAAACAGTGTGGCATGGAGGAGGGCATAGAGTGTGACATAGGAGTGCATTTCAGCTCCACTGCCTCCCATCCTGTGTGTGTGACTGTGGAGGATCTGAAAACCTCAGCTTCGCCCCACAGCAACGGCAAGGAGAGGAATGTTCTTGGGGAGACTAAATTTAGACCCAATGTGCTGTACCATCAATCCCGATTAAGCTAACTACGGAGCCGTGCTCGTTGTGGGAAGAATATGGCTGAATGTTGAATCCAGGTTACATAAGTGTTACTTTGTGTTTGGCCCAACGCGGCTCGGAAATGAATGAACAGAGATGTTTCTGAGAGCAGTGCATTATGCCTCTTTAAGTCTACTATATGGCTTTATCAGTATGCACTAACGTAATAACTGCATGGAGGATGTCCTCAAGCTACTTAAAATTCTTTGTACTAAAGCAAATGGTGAAGATGCCTTAAGATTCGAAGGACAGACTCTCAGCTGCTCATGTATACAGCGTTGAGCAGTATCGAATTCCATCTCGTTTTAATGTGTCTCGATGCAAATTCTGACTAAAATTGATCGTCTGAATTTTAAAGCTTTAACGTTTTAAGCGTGTTTGCTTTAGTTAACAGGTCTCTCAGATTTTAGCACTCAGTCCTGGCAGCTGCTCCTATAGCCTGTCCGCTTCAGCTCTGCCTAATTGCCCGAATTTTAATGTTTTGTCCACCGAGAGCTCAAAACACAGCAGGCACTAAACCAAAATTGCAGAGTTAAACTGCATCGATAGAATATTCCTGATATATTCCATGTGCAAACCACAGACATAACATGACAGACATGTATGTACATGGTGTTAAAGATCGTCAATGCATTCACCCCCTGCACTACACTGTGCTGTGCAATTACATTATCGCTACACGGCTCCACTCACTTTGACTTGTTTATTTACTCACATAACTTAACAGTATGCAACAGTCATATAAGTATTGTCCTAGATAAAGATTTATTTCTGTGTTTTGACATATGCATGCATGCATGCATACGCGCACATACAAATGACTGCATGTTTCACTGAGAGCTCGATTTTCCATTTTCACACGCTTGTGTCTCAGTCTGACATTTGAATTTTCATTACCTCATAAATTATGAATGAATCATAACATACATTACAACAAATATATGACAGCCTTTTAAGCATGGCTGTTTTCATTTAATCATGAATTAGACTCCCTTTAGCAGGACTGTATTATTATGCTTATATTATTTCTTTTAGTTCAATGTCTCCATAAAATTCTCACATTTCTTTTCATGGTTTTGTCCTATAGGGGGCCTTTCAATCTATGTTAATTTGCACAGTATATTGAGTTTACATATATGAAACAAGAACTTGGAATTAGACTTTGAGTATTGATGGTTTTGCTATTGTAAAATTGAAGAGTGAATAACCAAAAGTTCATGAAAAAACGGATATGTACTGAATGAAAACACATCTTTATCTGCTTCAAACCTCGACGACATTCACCATTTTAAAAATAGCGCCCTTGATGCTCTTTGTCAGTAGCTCCTCTATAAATACAAACGAGCCGCCCGGGTACTTACAGCCAACTCGTTTAACATTCAATCGTTCTCCTTCAATCACTCTTTACAAACAATTACCAAATTATTAATTCACAGCGTATTTAGAGGAATGCAGCTGTGCTCACTATGGTAACATGGCAGGCCAACAGAAATGGAGCTTGGAGTTCATCCACAGTCTGAAGTATCTCTCTGATTTTGTTACAGTCCTTGTTTTCTCTGTCCTCTTTTATCACGCAGTGTGTCTGACCACTCTTAGGTTCCCTGTTTTTCTTCTTCTTCTCATATTTTCATGTCAACAGACGTGTCACATATCAAAAACAACGTGTTAATACGATTCTCCGTTCTAAGTTGCTCTGCTGCCGTACAGAGGAAAGCCAGCCTCATTAATACTAGAGTAAATGCCATTTGCATTAACCGAAAATTGTGATGGATTTTTCTTGTCAAACATGCATGTATTCCGTTCCAGCTTAATCAAATATTTATTCAAATGTCGTGTTCCTAAAATAGTGTGATAGTTAACGCTTCACTTAGTGGGGGGAAATACAGTATTGATTAATACGCCTTGTTTCATTTGCATGATGCAGCCCTGCTGCATCCTGACTCGTGCAGATGTAATTTTACTGAACTCTCTGAGCTGATGGTGGCGTGATTCATCATGTAAATAAACGCATCAACATTACAAAGCTGTTTTCGAAGAAGACATTTATAACATGAATATATTCACTGAACTTACGCTGTCACCTTTGTTTGCGCTGCTTGTCAAATTACCTTTCTGCGTCATCCTTTATTCAAGATGTGCTCTCAGTTGTGAGGGCATCCTTCATCCACAGCCACTCGAAAAATCTCAAATTAGAATCCAGCAGGGACACTGATTCTTTCAGCTCAGCAGGACCACCTTCTCTCCCCAGAGGTTTGAAGATGCGAGTGTCTTATGAGGACGACGGTAGAGGGGATACAGCAGCTGCCTTCTTCCAGGTCAGGGCTGTCCCTCTGTGGAAAGAACTCCTGCCTGTCACAATCTGACTGATGGATGGGCAGGTCAGAACAATCACTCAAACTGAGACCTCTGTCTTCCAAAGGCTTCAGACCTACCAGATCACTACCCAGTAGTCACATCATCCCCTTGGTCCAAGCCTGTTTGGGTCAGTAGTTTAGCCCATATGAAGCTTCCAGGAATCGGGTAAAACCCAAATGATTGATGGGCATTTTCAGAACACTTTCAAAACATCCTTTGGCCCCGATCAGACACATCGATTTTTACAGTGACTGCTATTTTTGTTTAAGCCTACAAAATTTTGCTTTACATAGTTGAGCAGTTCTTGTCATAATATGGATTATTACAGTGGTCAAATTGGGGTTTTTTGTATGCCAGCATTACCTCTGAGCGACACGACATAATTCCACTAATTAACTTTTGATAAAGCGCACCTGTTACACCTTTTCCATTTACTATAATTCCATATGTGTCATTTCATAGTTTGAGCATGGAATCCATGTGTAAAACTCGATGACCCATGTTACCCCAGCACGATTTGACAATGTTCCAAAGAGCTTCTAGCAATGTCAGCGAAAATGCCTGTCTTTCTCAGTCTCCAAGTGCCCTTATAAATGTTCAATGGAGTTGAGGTCAGGTGACTGTGGAGTACATGACACGATGGTCTTCAAGTAGTTCTTACATAGCTTTGATGTGTGTTTGGGGCCATAATCCTGCTGCAGGATGAATCACTCTCCATAAGATGCAATCCAGAGGGTGTAGCATGTCTCTGAAGAATGCCTGATGCAGGTGTCCAACTCCAGAAAATGGAAAAACACCCCCAGACTCACAACCTTGAAATGAATTCACTGTGAAATGCAGACATTGCTTAGCCCATCCCAAGTGTCTGATTTTGTTTTCGATCTCGACAAGTGGTTTAGAATCTGCTACTTATCCTGTGGGACCACTACAAGAAAGGTTTTTTGACAGTACTTTTGGAGATTGTCTTGTGTTCTATTTATCAAATTGTGTATCTAATAAAATAGCTTTTTTTAAATCTCAGGCAACAAAGCTTGATATATTTCTCTTCTGATGATGTGGTCACTTTTGCTCTACCTGATTGTGCATTGGATGATTTGGATTGTGCCATGAATTGACAAAGATTAGATATGTGCTGTGCAGGGAGAACCAGAGATTCATATGGGTACATGAGACTGTCAGAAAGAGAAGAAATCATGGGGAGTACCACCATCTGGTCCAGGTGCTTTGCCTGGATGATAATCAGAGGAAAGCTTATTTACTTTAGGGGGCAGTTTGGCAATTGTTGTCAATCATTGGGCCTAGCATCACAAAATTACAACTAACTACAGGGAGTCCATTGGTCGAGCAATTTAGCATTTGTTTGAAATGGGTTAGGTTTATATTTTTGAGGTTAGGTCTAGACTACTGTATAAATCTGACAGAAAGGTAGATGTTGAACGTTAACCAAAAGATGAGACTGGTGAGCCTCAAAGTTGGATTAAAAAGTCCAACATAAATGATACACAGGTGTGAACTCTGACTCTAGATTGACCAAATGCTGATGCCATTCAGTAAAGGATGCTAAAAAAAGAAGATACAAATCAATGTTACCTAAGGGCTGTACAAATATTGACACACTCCCTCCACACACAGACATACGTATGTTACCTAAACACTACAAAAACACAGCTACACCACACCTGTAAGTGTAAAGGCAGCAATGAGTTAAAGCAGCACAACCTTGATCCATCCAATAAAAAAATACCAAATCAACCACAGCACAGGCAGTCCCGACAGTTCAGTGTTCGGCAACCCAACAAGCACATTCAGGTAAATTGCTACCTTTAAAACAGCATGCCTATTGGCTCAAAGTTTACCTATCATATGAACTTAACGCAAACCTTGAACTGTATACTACCGGTTACTATGAGTACAGTGTAAGTTAAAGAAAACAACCTGAAATCCACGGCACTGGTGCCTCCAGGCCTGCTGTTTTTTTTGTTCAAATCACTGTAACTGTGGTTGGTAAAATCACATAGTTCCAGTAACAGACATGACTGGGTTGTCCTCCCTGATTATTGTTTCCAAGCAACTGTAAACTGCTTCTCAATTCATCCGACTGGACAATGGGGAAAAATGAAATCGACATCAGGTTATTTTCTGCTCTCAGTTAAAGTTTTTTCAACCTAAGTACTCCTGCAAAAATGCGAGGCATGAGCAGCTCACAAAATGCTTATTGCCCAGAGAAAAGAGGTAAAGCGTGCCTCTTGCTGTAAAAGCTGTGCTCTGTTTGATCAGGGCTTTGCATTTGTGGAAATAGCAGAAATACAGCTTCTACAGAAAAAATCATGCAGTGTTCGTCGTCACTTGGGTCTCTCCGGTCGTATAAGGCGAAACAAATTGAGGCAACCCAGTGTTTTTCTGATAAAAACTGTTATCTCTTGCTACACATTCAACCGACATTTGGCGTGGTGGGCTGAATGGCAGAGGTGGAGGGACCTGACGTCAGATTGACAGTCATAAATAATGGAACCAAGCAGAGACCTGCACGGCTCACACTGCCCAGGGACAGCCAGCCACCCAAGAGTGATGAGAGGAGCCCAGGAGCCCAAGGACACTCATTTAATGGTCCACCGTAACCAGTGCTACTGTCGCATATCTCAATCAAATGGCACAGCTACCACCCACACACACAGACAGACGGACTGGGGAAAAAATATCCTGTCGGTACATTTCACAGAGATGAAGATCAAACACTAAAAGTCCCCATACATATAGGTGTAACATCCCTCGCCCTCACAGCTAAAGATGATAAAGTACGTATCAAAGAGGAGAAAATTGCGATTAAAGGCATAGCAGAGTAGACACTGGTCAGAGTGCTGGGACCTTGAGAGGGGAATCCTGCTCCGTAATCATTAAAAGGTCCGTGTGGTGAGTCCAGATGGAGCTGTCACACTGAAGCATGCCTACACATGTCCTCGGTGTCTGTGGGATCCATTGCTCTGGGCTAAATCTGGGGAAAGGAAAACCAACATAACCTTGTGTCAAAGGATTTGATCATGCTGAAAGATGGATGACTTATTGCAAGAAACAGTGTCCTTGAGGAGTCTTAGACAAATGTAGAGATGCTTATGCGCACAGCCCGAGTCAAGTCGTTATCAATGGAACATCTCTGTAGCTGTGGCAGCCTCCCGAGCCGGACAAGTTGATCACAGTGTGAAACAAGTGACTGCGGCATCACACCTGTAATCGAATACCTCCATAACACACACGTGTACATTATACAAGTTGCTGTAAGGCTTCATGATGTATGATGATGCCCAATGCCAACAGTCGCAAGACATTACATATGATTTCATCACTATTACAATTGCTCATACCTATGGACCTGTCAACTTGAACTGATGTTCAAGGCAACAATGTTGCATTCAGGGCCAGTCCTGTTAGGAATTATTTTCTCCACCTCTAATGGATGAAGAGCGAGGACATGGTTTTCCATAATGTCTACAGTCCTATTAATAACATGCTTATAGGTAAAAACCAGAACAAAGAGATCTTCTGGTTTAATTCTATAAAGTTCAGCATTTTTTCTTGACTTAAACACTTATGCCTTTTCTTTTTGTTTGATTCATTAATGGACTGTGGCATGTTGGGCACCCGGAAGCCTGATGGTTAAAATCTTGACTACACATAGGCGTTTCAGCTGCTTTGTTCAGTCAGATACACTTTATTTTAATTAATACAGCTGTCGACACAGTCACATCTCACTGCTGCTGTATGTGCATAACTGCGACCCAATTTTAACAATTCAAGTGTATTTTATTCGGCTTTACACACGTATTTACAGTGATTGGGTTCTGAGCGCTGCCAAAATGGGGGTGACCTACACTCAGTAAATGTAACTCATGAACATACAATATCGTCATGAATATGTACTGTGTAATCAGTGAAGGCTAAAGTAATTCACTGATACTGATGCTTGCATAAGTATGTGGATCCTGCAGAGCCAGTGCTTTATTTCCACTCGGTTAATATGAGACGTTATTCCAGCGGGGCCGTGGCTCTGTTTTCTCTGCGCCGCTACATTTCCACTTTGAGTGTCTGTTATGATGACAGGTTTTGAACCTTGACTCCATTGTCAGGATCAACAAAATGCCTGTGGTGACAAACGGTGTGATGTTTATTTTCTGCCTCTGTAAGAGCTTCATATAATAGCTCTTGGATATCATTATAGCCTTAGATCATCTTAGGCTGAGTGAACAGTAACCACTCGCTGTCCTTTGTGGTTACAGAGAGCACCATTATGTTAATAAGACCTTGTCAACTTTCATATAAACTCATGATACCTGATCTTTGAACACATATATGAATATGAAACTATATGTGCCATACCTTATCACTGTTATGAAACATAATAATGCTTTCTAAAGGTTAACACGGCAACTAAGCGACTAGATTTTTGCTTGCTACAACATACAGTACACATCTGCTCTGTAAATCACTTGCCCTGTGCTCTCCTCAAGATCAAGAGTAGATGAATTTATATTTCGTATTTTTTGGTTTCATGATATATGATAGAATAATATTAGATCTCATACCGATACAGCCAATCAAATCATCATATCATCAGCAGTGTTCAGAGGCGAGGCAGACGGTCACAGCAGCCTGCTACAAAGACACCCAGGCTCTGAACTAAGGCTGTCACAGTGAAGTTTTCCCCTGCAGAGATTTGGGGTGGCTCGACAGCCCAGCATTAGCGCCATTAGCGCCATTTCTTTTTCTCTTTTTGCAAATTACTTTGCAAGGGGTACAGCAGGATAATGTTTCATCTTAGTGCAATGTTTCATCTCAGTACCTGCTTAATCACCTGCACACTCTCTTCTCCTTGGTCTGCCAAGTGAATAACCCCTGCTAACGGGTGACTTTCAGCAGAATAACAATGTGTTGGCAAGAAAGGTACTGAAAGTGGACAGTTAACTAGTTAAACCAAAAAGAGGCATCGTGTAGCAGAGAGTGAGTTGTTGCTGTGTTGTGTCTTCAGCTTAGTCTGGGACACTTTACTGTCTTAAAAATAAAGCTTGAACATGGCGTGACATGATGTGACCACCGCCATGTGGTTGTAGCAGCGGCTTGCCATCCCTGACTGTTGGCCTGTCAGTAGCACAGTATTTCATTATCGCGGTTACTGCAACAATCCACATTAGCTTTCCTGCTATAGTTTCCTTCGTATTTAACTTACAAACATGAACACACATCTCGTTCTGCACCTTTGGTTGTTGAATGAGGGACCAGCTTGGTACAGCTGGAAAATGTGTACTTATAATGTCAGTTTGCCAGCTGCTCAGCTGCAGCACTTTAAACAGCATGTAAACTCAACTGCAAATGTCACTTCGGTCCAGTTAGAGTTTGTTTACTCCGTCTTTTGTTCTTATGTGTAACACCAAAACTCTGCTGTCAATCAAACACAGAAATGTCGCCTCATCCGTCTGAAATGAAAAGAAGCAAATCTGATATTTCCCCTAATGTCTTTTTTCTTCCTCTTAATGTTTAGTATCATTTTGATAATATATTTAAAGACATTATTAGACTGCAAAAAGGATGAATGAATGTGACTTCAGTTGGATTTTAATCAAAGCAGCATATTTACTGATTCTGCTCTGTTAACGCTGCATTCATTGATTTCTTTGGTCATTTAAGTGCCACAGCTCCCACAACACTGACATATTCTCACCTCTTAAAGTTAGTATTAACTTGTTAGCACATTGTTGCTTATTTACTCATCCATCTGTTCATTTGGAGTGATGTTTCTCGCAACTTGACAAATATCAAGTAGTCAAATATCAACTAGTAATAGAAATATTCTCTTTTAGCTCTGTTTTGGTCTCCACTTGCTCCTTAGCAAAAAAAAAAAAATCTGGATTATTAGCTGCTAAAGTCTTTGTTATGTTTAGCAGCTAGTCTCTAACTTTGTCTGTCTACTGCTTGGTCCTGGGCAGATTGTGTATGGTGGGGTTAAACAGCTGCCTGTTGTGGCTGAAAATGTGTTGATGACAGTGATGATACTGAACCACAACTGTATTACATCTTGCGAACCATAAAACAAAAACATTGAGCTGAAAGATGCTAAAACAGTCTCCATGGAGCTGAGGTGAACTCACAAAGGTTGAGTAATAACGCTCTGTGGATTTGTCATTATCTGATCCATTGTTAATATTGAAATATTGATAAGTGAAGCAAAGTTTCATCATAAGGTGAAACAGGACAAAATGAATCAAAAATGAAAAAGTCATTTCTAAGTGAAATATTTCTCCAGCATTTGGACATTTTTAGTTACTCTAAGCCACAGTCTAGACAGGATGTCCAAATTATAGGTCAGTATATCAGAGTGATAGCACTATCTGTTGGCCTTTTGAAGAAAGCACTTTGATACATAGTTCAATAAGAAACTAATAGCTCTGCATGAATACCTGTGATATGTATCCCCTTTGTTCAGCCCATTTCAGATGCATTATGCATTCTTCTTCACTCCTTTCATTTCCAAAAGTAAGTTATATGACAGTGTGTTTTTTCGGAGGAATGAAATAGAATTCTATTCTTTGCACCCAGCCAGCTCTCCCGTATTTCGATATCTTAAGTGATTCATTGCATGAATGTTTTATGGGCAGAAAAATGCAATCTGTCAGATATGGCTTACTCCCGTTGAGTTAGCATATTCCCTCTTATTCTTACTCTTCTGATTTTTGAGGTACAGTACAATAAAGCAGAACCATGACAAGCTAACTGGGCTAACTTTGCTATGTTAGTACCATCTTTATATCGCCGTTAGCCTGCTTAATTTACTATTTTGTAATTAGGTTACCAGACCTACACAGTTTTCTAAAATCGCAAGATTCAAGAGTGAGGGTGGCATATATTCCTCTCTGGCCTACAAGTGTTTTGATGTGTGAGTGATGAAAATAGGTGATACGACGCGCAGTGATGTTCAGAGCAGAGATTCACACAGGGATCTTTCCTAGTAGATACAGTAATGAAACCATAAATCACAGCATCATTGGACGTCTTCCCAGCCTCTGATATTTCCCCAGACACTTTCACTCCAACCATTTCAGTCTGCTTACAGTGTTAAATAGATTGACCATGGAAGATAAAGTTAAATGTGACTTTCTTCCGGTGTCTCTGACTCTACAAGAAATGAGGAGGAAAAAGAGCGGTTATATACTTCATGAGTATGGGGTTTAATACTAATATTTTGGTACGGTTCAAAACCAGGAGCAACAGCAGAGGTGGTATTAAAGAAACACATTTTCTCCGCATTGTGCCGAATGATGGGGATGGAATGGTATTTAAATGTCAATGAAAGACCCTTTTATAGTGGAACATATTATCTGTCTAAGTGAGTCCCTTTGAAGATTTTCACCTAACATTAGTTTTTTTGAGGCATAAACAGGCAATGATGGCTTGCAGGTTGGACCCATGTGATATCTAACTTCCCCTCAGGTGCTAACAAGATTGAAATAAACAAGGAAAGAAACAGAGTACATTCAACATGGCAGGGATCTATGGCATGTTTCCACTGTTACAGAGAAAACATCATACTACATCATTCCTCTTCCACCTAACCTGGCTTTGTGGTAACGGCCTTTTCATGAATGCGGAGCAGATAGAAAACTGGGCATGTACTGTTCCAAAGCCCACAATGAATACAGGACATGCCAGTCTAGTAATTAGTTTGGGCTGTGGTTGGCTGTGGCTGTGATGGAGGCCGTTCATCACCCCCGAGACAATGACTGCGTTAGGACTGCCAAATCGAGGCTGTGTGATCGCTTCCTCTCGCTGTGGCTTTGGACGTTAAAATGGCTCTCAGAGGCGTTGTGGGAGTTTACTGTCAGGTTTTCACTGGCATTTGTGCTACTGCGTGTCTCCTTAACTCATGACAGATGAACAATATTATAGAAAAGACAGAGGGTCAATGGTGGTAGTAGCAATTGCTTCATTTGCAGCGGAAAAGGGGTAATTGTTCATGTAGTGTGCGAATGGGACAGGCAGCTGCTTGATTCAGAAATGTATCAACAGCAAAAGTTGATGGTTCAACAACAACAAAAAAAAGTGTCAGGATGAAAACAATTCACCTCATCCAGAAAACGCTCAGCTCACACCTCTGCCAAAGCTGAAAAGTCTACTTCAAATATGGTTCTGAATGAAAATAGTTTATTGTGACATGTTTGATTTGTTTTTATTGGTTTAAACCTGCAACATTTCATTTTTAGACTCTCTGGAGGAGGCAGAAACAAGCTCTAAACAAATGTATTTTCTATCTATAAAGTTTGTGTGTCAAACTTGTTAGCATGAGTCATGTTTGCATCTATTTAATGAATAGAAATCCAATACTGACTGTGGATTTAGCTTTGTTTTGCTCTCCACCAACTCCTGAGAGAAACATATCTGGCTTTTTAGCATCTAAATGCCGCACTATGTTCAGCAGCTAAATGCTAAGCTTGTCTGTCTGCCATTTGGTGCAGGCCAGGCAGTGTAACCATGGGTTTGTCTTTTTTTTTGCTGAAAATAGCTGCCTTCTGTGTCTGGAAACAATGCTCAGAGTGGAGAGAATGAACCAAAACACTAAATTTGTCTGCACGGGCGCCACAAAATTGAGGGCAACTGCAGGGCCAGGTGATGATTTTATGTTGGTTTGGCACTGTTTGATTCATTTCATGCACGCATTTCATTTGATCCACTCTTAATACAGAAAAGTTTAATTATATCCGTAGTATATTATATGTTAATGCAGTAACACATGAGCAAATAACAGAAATGTGCAAAAATCTGATAATTTCTGATCAAATTCCACTGCTGGCATCTCAAGGAAATTCCATATGCTGAGGGAGGCTAAATGTGGCTTCAGAGAAAACATGTAAAAAGACTGTGTGATGAGATATTTTTGGGTCAAATAGCTATTGCCAAGGTCACGAATGAATCTTCATGCTCAGCTTGAGAAATGTTAAGTGAATCTGTACCACAAACCACTGTAATCACTTGTACCTTGACCTGCGGCCTAACTTTTCACCAAATGTTATTAAAATCTGTTGCCAAGACAACATAACGTACATGTTGGATCAAGGTCCTTTGAAGCCTCCGTCCTTGAAAAGTTTCCAGTACTGAATGGTCCATACTTTAATTGCAGACCATGTATTGTACAGTCCACACTGTTGACTCTGTGTGCACAGTGTGGACTCTTTTGCATGAGCGAGGAATTGTATATTGGACCATTGGTGGAAATGCTGCCGTAAACCAATCACGGATTAGAACGTTAAAGGACCCACTGCATTATAAATCATGAAATGAGATTTGAAGCAGACTCCACTTTTGCGCCCGAGCCATTTAAAGCCCCAAGCCTTAGGGAAGCTGTGGTGCAGAGGAAGACGGAAAGGGAAAGGGAGAAAGAGGGCATATGATGCCATTAACTGATGTGGAAGAAACAACTCAAGGTTGGGTGACTGCTGAGCGAGAACAGAAGAAATGAGCATGTCTTGTGTATGTGTAGATCTTTGTGTCTACAATATATATGTCTGTGTGCGGGTCTGACATGTGCGTGTGTCCTTTTTTTCTTGTGTTAGAAATATCACCTTTTGGAAAATACAGATCGAAGATGCTCTTCCACCTGTCAGTGAAAATGGGATGTGAAGTGGCCTGATGCTGCACTTTGATTGGAGTTCATTGGCGTGTGATTTATGTCATCCTCTGACCCACACAGTCAAGGCCAAATGGTTTGAAGCCCCTTTCTGGACAGGATAGTTAACCTTCCACCTTGGATGCAGAGCAAGCACCTTATATCTTGGCAATCCGCCACAGCCGTCGCTTTGGCTTCCTTACCAATCAAGTGATTTAATCCAGTTGCAGAGGATGGCATAGCCTTGGCCCTCACACTTTAATCCATGGAAATCCGTGGTCTTTTCCAAAGCCTGAGCATCAAGTGTTGTCAATTACAGCCTGAAAAAAGCTAAGCTAGTAAGGGGGAGCTTTTCCAGTCAGTCTGAGCCCACGCCCAAAAGAGGTTCTTGTTTATTCATGACTGAGAATGGAAAAAAATACATTGACTATTTTGTGCTACGACAACAATTCAATTATGTGAGTTGGCCAGCTGCTACTAATCTCACAGTGTTTACCTATGTAGAAGACTTCTTTTAATAGACTCTCACTGCAGATTCCAACTAGCATGGAGTTAGCAATGTTAAGACCTTTGTGCTGGCCCTCCAGCTGTGCCCATGCAAGTAGAATTACAGCTCATCAGAGAATAGTGTGTAATGTGGTTAATAATGAATTTGGAGCAGGTTATTTGGTCCAATCACTGTGGCTGGCCTCGGTTTAATGAAAGATAAAAGCGCTCAGTGCAGTGCAAACATATTATCGTGCTGGAAATCAAAATCTGCTGCAAAACGCTATGTGCGTTGTCAGATTAAAGTCTGCACAATGGTTGTATTTTTAGAAGTGGGTTAACTCTCAAATCACACACATTCCACGCGGTTTAAATAATGCATGTCAAGCTTGATTTTGATCTGGGTCATTGAGGTCTTTTGGGTGTGTGACTCAACATTTAAAAAGACAACGGCTCACGTCTGGGGCGCTCTTTTGAAAGTGACTGCAAAAAGGCATAAGTGACAGATTTTAAGATGGTGTAATGGAAGCAGTTAGATTGCTGGAATGATTGCACTTTTGTATATTGGTCTTTCTGTGTGCAGTCCTGACAGCATCCTCGCCTCAATTTAGATGACTGAAGCTGAAAGCCAGCTTTTTTTTTCTTCTTTTTTGCTCAGAAAGACCAAAGATCAGTTCATCATTTGTGTGTTCACAGAAGTATAGTCAGCATCCTACTATGTAAAAGTAAATCTAATTATTGAAAAAAACCCTATCCAGTATTTCATATTTATTGACAAAAAGACAGTCTATTCATCCTGACAGCAGGTAGAGTTTGTGCCACACAGCAACAGAGTGCTGATTATCTATACGCAACAGCATATTTGTTTGAAGCCAAACCACTGCTTCTCTCTCAACGTGTCAGAGCTGGATGCAAATGAACCCAGTTTCTGGCTCACTGCACCTCACAAATTAATAACTGCGCGCACCCTGCATTACAGTACAATTAGATTGTCCATTATTTTGTAAACGCCAGCAGAATCATTCCATCCTCTCAAGCATATTGTCATGTGGCTGCATTTGCCTAACAAACGTGAGATCAAAGGCGTATTTTTGAATCCTAATCAAATCTATTTCAAGTCCCATGCTGGCGCCGGATGGCAGGCTGTGGTCTCTGGCTGGCACGGTTTGAGGCCCTGTCTGAATACCTGCAACAGTAAATAGATGGGCGGGCAGAATGATTTGCATATAAAAAGGAGCAGTGATAAAAGAAAGTACTTAACCTGGAGTTTCTCACCATCCAACACTCTGGCACCTCCAACAGAATGACAGAAGACTGCTTTTTATCAAAGGGGATCCCATTATAAGATAAATGTATTTATTCTTGATGGAGAGTGAAAGCGAGAAGAGAAACAAAGAACATGGTCGGAAGCACTGAAGACCAGGACTTGTGTCTGTAAGAGAACGAAGAGCCACTCAGATTAAACGCTGAAGAGCAGAGATGTTTCTAGTGTCAGCACGCATTTGTAGAGGGGTCTGTTTTTGTACCAAGATGGCTGCTTTGAACTTGTTGTAATCCTATAAGGTATATTTCATGTTGTGTCAGTTACCAGGCAGCAGATGTACTGAGCTGAACAGAGGGATTCCCAAACCATACCTCTTCGAAATAGATCAAGGCAGCAACACTCAGCATTTACAAAGGTTTCTTTGCTTGTTTGGAAGATTTTTTTTTGTGGATTTTGTGACAAACCTCATCTTGAAGACCGGACTTTCTTGATACTTATTGAGTAGGACTAAGAGAGACACTATGGGCCTTTTGAGGCTGTATTTAGGTAGAGTGCTGGTTTGAGTTTAATGTCAGCAAACATGCTAAAGCTATAACAAGTGTAACCATTCATGTTTTGGTCACAAACCAAAATATTGGACCAAGTGAACCAATTACTTTGACCAGATGATGGCACTAGTTGTAAAGGTAACTCATGATCAAAGTTATTACAATTCATCCTGAGAGTAACATCAATGCCTGAACCAAATTTTATGGCAACTCATTACACAGTTGTCAAGATGACTACTTAATGGTGGTGCTAGATGAAAAAAATCAGCACCTCATGGTGGTACTAGAGGTGAGAGAATCATCGATGTCATTAGCATGCATCCTCATTTACATACAAATTTTCCAGACAACCCATCTCACAGTTGTTGAAATAATTCATCAACCAACCAAGTGACAGACCGGCATTAGCATGGCTAAATATAACAAACATATTTTGAATTAAACAAGACAAATATATAAATAGTTTCTGCTTAGAATATCTCTGCAGCCTATTGTTTATCGTGAATATGTACATATGTACGGTACACTTATCAGCAAATGATATAGCATGCACTGACTTGACTTGCCTGTAAGTAGTTCCATGTGACCTTTCAGTTGTGGTTCAACAGATGACCAGTATTATCACTGTGCCATCCAAACATCTCCAGGCTGCATTCAATATAAAAGTCTGCACATATCTGCTTCCTTCCCAGAATGAGAGACAGCTTGCTGCCGCTGCTGGAGGGGATCACAATGAGCAGCCTGTCCCTAAAGACTTCAAGTGGTCCACGAGGGCATTTGCCCGATTTCTCATGGGTCTCTTTTAATCAACCACAGTCATCATGTGTTGCAGCGTAGCCTCAAATGGTCTACACACACGAAATATAAACATTTGTAAGATGGAGGGAGAGTGTTTGTCTTTCTTCTTTTGCATACCCTTCAATCTGTGGTCAGATCTTGCTGTATGATCTCCTCAGGGTTGGTCTGATGCATCACGTCATCTCTGTGGCCACGAGGTGACCTTGACAATCATCACTGTTGCATCCCCCCCTGTCTCTGCAGCAGTGGTGAGGCAGAGCAAGCATCCCTCTAGGGGGCCGTTCATCTAGATACGAGACCCATCAGTCAAGGCGGCCATTGATCGGCGTGTCAGATGGCTTGATTTCCTTGTGTAATAATCGGCTCAGATTTGACACCCTCCCTAATGTGTAAACGGGAAGAGAGGAACAGGGCAAATGGATTGTGAAGGGCAGCACTATCCATTGTCTATAGTGTCAGATACATTAATATGGAAAGTCTTATATAATGGAAGTCTCTTTGGCATTGCATATGGAGTGACTTGACATGTGTGTGTCCTGATTAATATTACATATGTACCTAATTTTCCTGTGCACTGGAGTGTGGTTCCTGTTGAAGTGTTGAAGAGGATCATCCAGTTGATCCATCCTGCATTCAGAACAGGATAAATACATTGTTATTTCCTAGCAGAGAATAAGACATACTCTTAGCAACCTCATGTGAGTGCTGCAAATGCCAAGCAATTGTTCAGGATCCATTTTGAGACCACAATGGATTAGTGTGTTCGGTTCCCTGTTGTGGTCAGTGTGCTACTAGGACAGTTAGAGGCAGGCCGACATGTGTTGGGCATTGATAATGACTGTTGAATCACAACGGACCCACTGGAGTGCTGGGTAAAATAAAAGCATACAACCGTATCAGTCCCAAGCATGGCGGCAATCGCCTACAACAAAGAACACTGTCTTGCATGCCGAGCTAAGCTGATGGGTTTTATATTCAAATAATAAGGACAGGGAGGAATACCAGCAGCATGGGATGTGGAGCTACCATGTACTTGGTCATAGTGATATTATAGGCTGCAGGATTGAGAATTTTCCCATGATCCTCAGTGAAAAGGAAGACTGTTTCCATAAAGCCACGACTTACAGATGCATTCAACAACAGCAAGCAAATCAAGTTTAAGTCCTTTAAGCCGAATGTTTGGCTACATGTAGCATGTTCCCGTCAATATGTTGTTGATTTTCAATGGACTCTCAGTATCTAATGAGGGGGAAGCGTGCAACATCTTGTTTTGTTTACCAGTCCTTTTCTATCTGCGTGGTCAGTAGGTTCAATTTGATTCAGGCTGTGGGTGGTAAAATAAATTGGAATTGGAATGGGGGTCATGTTGGACAAGATTCAGTTTGTTTTGGTGATTATCACTTTCAATGAGATAATGTGGCCATACCATCAACTGAATTCAGATACAACACAAGAATCAGACATCCTGAATCAAAGTTCTTTAATTACATTTCAGGAAAAAAATGCATCTGATGGCTCTGAAATGCATCTCAGTATGTGTCTGAAATCCATTAGGAGGAGTGTTAGTCATCTTTTATATAAAGCCTTTAGTGTTGGACTTCACTGACGGTCAGTAGATGACAATATGAAGAACACATTTGCTAAAAAGATGAATTTGGCATGTTTTCACAAGCCCAGTTGGTGATTTAAGATTTTTTATCCCCCTTTAAAACAATATCACTCTGCAGATGCTGTTGCATGGAGCATGAAATGTATGGTATGGGCATTAATCCAAAGCCTGACAGAGTGTTGCGGACACACAAAGAATTGCGATGTATTAAAGCTTGTGGTGAGATTGTGCCTTTTCCTCACCCGGTGTAGCAGTGATCTCAGGTCGGGCGTGGTGTCAGTAGATTCCAACCAAAGTTGTCAAAGCATCTAACAGCTCCCTCCAACACACGCCTTTTCTGTAACTTTTATCTGCAATTGGCTCAGTGTGTGTTGTTGGTTTGAACGTTTCTCTCAACTCATAGTCATCACAGGTGTTTCCAATGATACTAATTAAGGTTCTGTTCCATTTATTGCAGCAGAGCCAACTTGCACAACAGCTGCACCCTGACTGTTCGACCTGAATACCTGACGCAACCTAAATTAGTATAATTGGCGACACCTTTACACCTTTCACAGTTTGAACAATACTTTCAATGGAAATGTTTCCTTTGAGGTAACATTGTCCAAAACTATGCGCGTTTAGGGTTGGGTTAAAAAAATTTAAACCACTTTGACACCAAGCCAAATTATACCGGACTAGACCGGTAATACCAAATTGAACCACTAAGTGTCATTTGTGACTCAGCCTCTCCTAAAGCCATGAATGAGAGTGGACTAGAGGTTTACCAAAAAAACCTTGCTGCCAAAGTTTCACAATAAAAAAAAAATAAAATGTGTCTGTCCATTGAAACACCAGAAGAAAATAGGCAGGTATACAGGAAGTGTTCAAGAGGGAAAATGTGTTTTACGATTCAAAGTGAGGCTTCGTATTTCTGTTACCTTACTGTAGGCCTACTAGCTGGTCAGCTAACATAGCAAGCATATGATAGACGTGAGTGGCATGATGGTTGTCTGGGACAGGAGTTACGGTGGAGTTATATTGAAAAGGGGAAAATAAAGTTGTCCTTGTTAACTTTACGGCAATGTATTTGACAAATGAGCTAGCAAAATTACTCTGAAAATACAGCAAATTCTGTACCAGTGTATTAAATGTCTGATATTGCGGAGACCTGTTATTTGTTTCCTTAATTTAACAAAAGGGCTAATAATGACAAATTCTGCAAACCAGTTTAAGTTAGTACATGGGTAAAAAACAGAAATTTAAACGACACAAATGAAAATGTTCAAGAAAACTGAAAGTTTCTTTCACCGCCAGTTAAAAGTCTATACAGATACGTGTACAAAAATGGCACTGCTGAATTCCAGATTGCATCTCTCAAGAATGATTTTGAGAAAATATCTTCGTCTCAGTCAAACCCCGACTGTCATCTTTTGGAAAGAGCACATGTTGTTTCCTGGAACAAGCTCAGCGCCCTGACCTCTCTTTCCTTTCTATTTCTATTGTTCGCTGCAATTTCCCTAGTTTAGCTCTGACAGCCAGATACAAAGAATCTGAGGCTTCACAAAAGAGACTTTTACGCTACATTAGGCAAGGGTCCCACGTGCTTCTCTGACACAAAAATACAATTTATTGAGACAGTGCCGTTCATCTTGGCAGAATCTGTGCTGATGTGATAGGCTCTCTCTCCAATAAGTCTTTTTTTTTTCTTCACCGCTCTAACTGCTCCATTGAAGACGACGCTAACGTTAACATTTATTCTTTGAGCAAGTATATGGACTTATCAGAGACATTCAAAGAGAGCATGACAATTCAACGCAGGCAGTTATGCAGACTTAATGTCTTCATATGAATTACCTGTGACGTTATGTCATCGAAGCGTCGCTACAAATGTAACAACTTTTGCACATAACTACAAACCTGCTGTAACATTCATTTATTCTTGAAAAATTAGGTTGTTGTTGTTGAAAGCAATTTCTCTTCCTGGTGCGATGTCTGTCAAGCTATGTGAAGCAGCTGATTAATCACAGTTTTAGAAGTGACCCGAGCACCACTGGTGGGCTTCCAGGTCATCACGTCAATGAATCAATTCGCTGTGTGCTCGCACATGAAATAAGACCTAATGAGAAGTGCCTCAACCTCAAACACAGGGCAACAAAGGAAATCACTACTGTCATCCCGATGCTGTTTTCTCCTTAATGCAGAGTGGTCTGTAGGAGGACAAATCTCCTTTTCTTTTTTTACCCCAGTTCCTAACGTGCTGATTATCTCTGTTGGAGCAATTTCCAATTCACTTTCTGTGACAGAGATGAGAGGGAGATGTGATGAATTGAGCGTGAAGTTGCCTGCTTTACAAACTTCTCATGTTCCCTCACCGACCCCTTCTGCTGTGCAATCAACAGATCTCCATCACACACCACGTTTCACCTATATGTGCTGACTGGATAAGTGTTGTTTGCTGTGTGGATGGTTATGACCCTCCCCTGTCGTCCCCACGCAATCTGTACATAAAATTGCAGGCCTCAACCTTTCCCCGGGAGCAGAGATATAATGTATATTGACTTGTTTTGATTGAAGCTGTTTGAGGGACATCTGAGAAAGTTTACTGGTGTATTTTTGTTCACCAGTGACGCCTTTGATATTGATGGGCTGGTGCGTGGAGGGTAATAAGTAGCTTGCAGAGAGTATGCACTGACAGAACCCATTACCTCTGCTAGAGAATACTTCACATATCCACTCAAATCCAAAAACATGAGGCCACAAATAGGAAAAAGCTCATTGGAATCGGTATAGCTGCTGGAAAACTGAACATTATTAGGGTGCTATATGTCTTTCAAATGGCCTGGTGACATTCTTATGTTTATGCTATTTGCAGAAGAAAGCTGTCAATCAGCACAAGAGTACAAGATGTTTAACTTCAGGCTGCTGTTTCTAGACTCAGCGAAATTGTATTCAGAGCTGATGATCCATATGTCACAAGTAAATTAAAGAGCAGCGAGCCAAGTTGAACGGGACTGCAGGCAGAGCCTGTGCATAATGTTGCTTGTAATTTGACCCCTGACTTTCTCTACAAAAATGGTTCACACCTTGCTATCAAAAGATACAAATGGGTGACAGATGAAAGGAAAGGCCTGGGTAAATTAGAAGAGAAGCATCACTCAGTCATGCAGAGGCATCTTTCCTGGCATGATTTGAGGCTGGAACATGCTTCTTTGTGGTGCACGAACATGCATTTGGAGATTTTGAGTGTATTTTGTGTATCGTGAGTAAAACAAAAGGTTTTCCATTTCAAACCAACCGCAACCAAGAGTTTGACCAACCGATTTGGTTGCTTCAGGCACAGGTCAACATGTCAACTCTTCTACAAGCCTGTGCATCCTTTCTGCGGAACATTTTCATTGTGAAACATTTCTAATTTGAGAATTGTTTTTTGTAAGACGGCAATGCGATAAACAAGGCAAAGGGTTACTGAGTGGTTGAACACATGTGAACCATATGCTATGGTCTTTGCAGTCAATGGATCTCAACCCAACTGAATACACATGGGAGGTTTTGGTTAAACAACAGTCTTCACCACCATTCAAAACACCAAATTAGGGAATATGTTTTGGAAGAATGGTGATTCATGTCTCCAGTAGACATGGTGTACATATGCCAGGGAGAATTGAAGCTGTTCTTGTGGCAGTAGTCATTTTGTGTTGGATTTGTTTCCCTTTAATCTGCTACTAATCTGTACTTTCTCTCGACTGACTGGATGTCAAACAGACTTTGCAAGATTTCCTTCAAAACAATCACGGTATCACCATTAGTGACACATTTAATCAAACCCATGTTCTTGTCACTAATAATTAGATAATAAAAGCCATATCATCAGTGAGCGGCTTAAAGGGAAGTCCTAAACATCAATGCTACATGCAGACTGACTGAGGCAAGTCATTTTTGTGATTAAAAAAAAAAGACAGGTTGCTACAGTTTTGAAAGACATCCGTGCTAATGAACATGTTGGAGCCTCACTGTTCAGATCACACACGTCAGATGATCATAGACAAACTTTTGTCTTTGCATAATTGACTCCTGCTGACCCTGTCTCCTCCTCTCCCGACAGGGTGAGTAACCTTTCTAAGATTTGACAGTTCAGCTAGGAAACGTGAACAAGAAAATCATTACCTAAACAACACAATCAAAAATAGATTCATCATTAAAGAAAACCCAGTTTGCATGTTAATAAATAGTGGCAGGAAGTAAATATTTCAGCAATATGGCAATGAAAGAGGCAGGAAATAGTCTGAATGGGAAATCTGTTTCTGGGTGGATTTACTGTTTACTGGAACTGAGACGGGACATTTTGTGGGGTTAGAAAACATACGGTCATAAACAAGCACAAATGTTAGCACTAAACAAAGGTCTTCTGATGAGATCTAACCCACTATCAATCTAAACCAGAACTTAAGGCAAAAATAGGAACTCCTGAAAGGTTATTTCAGTCCGCAGACTGTTAATGTTTCAAAGGGTAATTCTAGGCCCTCTGTTTTTCTGTGTTTCAGTGAAATTTGATGACTTCTGATGTGGTTTCTGATCAGTGGTGTTTCGAAGAGGAAACTCCCTTGGTGGTTCTTGGCCTCCTTTGAGACCTGGAATGAAGCTTTTTAAAAAAATCCAGCACCACAATTACAAGGCAGACATGCAGCAGGTCAAAGAAAGGACAGAAGTAAGTGCAACATCCGAAACATGAATCATATTCTCATCACCACTGACACCGAAACAAGAGAGAGGATAAATAAATCACAATTATAAAATCAGCTACATACAGCAGGCTGTCTCTTTTGGCTTATACAGTCTGACATCATCCATTTACATTTAAAGTTTTCAAAGATAAATGGCAACAAACAAGAGTCCCAAAGAGGCGAAACAATTCTCCAAAAGCAGGAACATTTATTAGAAAACCGCAAAATGTGACATGGGACACAGGCTTTAGGATCATCTGCCAAACACTGACAAACTGCGTCAACAAAGTGGAACATTGGTCACCAGTTGAGGCTCTGATTCAGACTGACAATTAACAGAGCAGTTGTTAAACAACCCAAAAATACAGCTTCAAAAATAGCTGCAGAACCGAATCATCTAAAATTGCGTTGTGAACTGGGACATATAATTTCCATTTAAAAACTAATTGTTTCAAAGTTTCATAGACATAACCTTGTCTAAGAAGTATAACACATGGATCCATGTGCAGTGAAAAGACATTACGTGGTCTAAAGATTCATTTTTACCATTTCCCCTACATGTGGACAGGAAAAGCCAAAGGAGACTAACAGCTCGCAAAGTTTGTTACCAGCTGTTAAACACGGTGGTGGATATGCAGTGATATAAGCAGCCATGGGAAACATTAGGTGTGGTGATTGCTCTGCACGGTCATATAACAGCCGAGGAATATGATGCCATTTAACTGAAGCACCCTATGGTGCAAAAACTGTCCTCTTATGACATTCCTGTATTCCAGGAAGGTAGCGCCTCAGTACACACAGTAAAATGAATTGAAAGATGGTTTCATAAACACTGAAATGACGTCATAGTTCATCCACAGAGACCAGATCTGACTTTGGATCTGGTTGGTCCCATGCTCTTAAAGAAATCCAAACAGGAAAGTTCATTCTCGGTATTTGAAAAGGTAGTTTGGCAAAACAAACCCATCTACCATTATCTTAACTTGCCTATTATCTGAGTTAGCATATTTAAACATAATATTACAGAAAACTTGATGATTTAATACTTTATGTAAGATAAGATAGACTTTATTGATCCTGTACCAGGAAATTTGCTTCTTACAGCAACTCACATACACAAGGTCGATGAGAATATTCTAATAAATAAGAAATAAAATAGAAAAAAAAATGCATGTAAGTAATGTAAGTAACAAACTGGGGAAGTTTCATGGTGATTTTTAACCTGTTATCCCCGTCGCCTCTAGTGTGAGTTTTACAATACATAACTTTAAAGCTGTTTTCACAAAATGAGTTTTTCCTCATACTCCGAGCCAGAAAATCACAATCTCCAAAACACTTACACCAAACCATCCCGTTTTATTCCCATTTATATTCTGAAGGTTTTTGCAGAGAGGGGTTGTTCATATATCATTCATAGCCTGATTTATGTAACATTTTATTCCTAAAAACATGGCTGTTGACAGTCTTTTCTGATTTATCAAGTGATAAAAAGAGATATCCAAATTTCCTTCTGTAAAAACATTTGACCCTTAATACGTCAACAAGGTTAAATGAAATTTTGAACCTGGATTTATCCGGTGCTCGGATACCATCCATGTACAGTACACACCTTTACTTGTTCACTCTCGCTCTCTCATTCAATTAGATTTGCGTTAGAGTCCCGGAAAGGGTTAAATCAGAATTTTTCCAGTGCATTAGGCCAAATTACCTCATCTCAAATGCAAAATTAGCATACAGATTTCCAGCCTGAATTGCTGGTGGTGCATCATATTCATCATCATCAAAACTGGAGAGTCATGAGTTTAGGTGTCTAATCAGCAGGAACAACAAACACAAAACACTTATCAACAAATATCAGAATATCTCTCCAATCAGACAGTTAACAGACCTTCTAATACGCTTTCCATGCTCATCACATCTTGATGATTCACGCGGCGAGCTGAGAGTGCTCCCATGATGTGAAGTGTATGGACTTCACTCGAATGTTAGGTCCTATTTGTTGGAGGGGCAGATTGATGTAGACCTTTGCCATGGTGGTGCTGGGAGGGGGGGGTGATTGAAGTGGAGCTGCTCTGAGTGCAAACAAAACTCTCCAAACCGAGATAGAAATGACAGGATAGAGGGGTGGACAGGTGGACGGGTGGAGGGGTGGAGGGACAGAAGGCTACATTCGCACAGTATTGATTTTTCCTTTGGGTTTTAAAGAGCAGGAGCTTGTCACTGTTGCCGATGAATAGAGGCCCTTTGTATTGAATTCTATATGCTTGTTCTGACAATGAAGATACCACAAAGGTTTTTTTCTTCTTCAATTTCTTGCCTTTTGTCAATAACGCAATCGCTCATTAACTTGGAAAGAAAAGACTACAAGGTGATTATGTCTGGGAGCAATATGTGACCTTGATAAAAGTTTCAGCTCGTAGTCGGAGACAGAACACCTACAACTTAACTTTTTTAAAACTGTTGAGGTGGAACCTGGGAACAAAGCTTTTAATAGGTCTCTCAATGTGTCTAACACAGCATCTGTGGCATAGAAAAACGTCCCTCATTGAGCCGTCTGTCAGCTTAAGACAGTGAAACAGATAAAGAGATTCCTGGGAAAGTGGACACAGAGGACCAGTGTGGTAACTGTTGTCATCTCGTACGGTGCTCTGTTACACACAGACGTCATCCGTAGGGTCAACAGCTGGTAAATGTTTAGCAGGCCAATCCCCAATTGGGCACCGTTGGCTTGCAGATGCTGTTGAGAAAACTTAAAATTCACACCTCGTAAAGAGAGGAGGCAGATGTTTGCATATTAATAGAGATGGGATATGGAGGGTGTCTGGTACAGGGAGGTATTACAGCTGCTCCATTACATTGAACGGTGTACAGTATATTCCACAGATGGATGTACTCTTGTTTCATCTCTGGAGCATTTTGATCTGGATGCCTTTATATTCCAAATATAAAAGATATTTTTAAATATCTACGCTGCAATCAGTAACTAGAAATATAATATTTATTTAAGTATTTCCACAGAGAGATTGAGACTTTGTATTCAAAACATGCAAGAAAATCTAAACTGAAAGTCAAGCTGCTATACCTGCCTTATCAAAGGGGGGTCTACGGCTCCCAAATTAGAAATGGTATTATTGATCTGCACAGTTACGTTCTGCCGTGCTCTCGTTCTTAATAGAGGCTCTTCCAATGTGGGTAAATATTGAATAACCTTCAATACCAAACCTACCATTAAAGCTGTATCTCTTTATACTCTGCAGGCAGCAAACACCTGAAAGAAGCAACCGAGAAGCCTTTCCTCAAAACTGCTATTGACATCTGGTATGAAGCACATCAGCATATTAAATATACTCCTCCCGTTTCTCGCTTCTCAGGCAATACATCCATTGAGGGCAGGTCAAAATCTGGGCAGATATACTGCAGGTGTGCAGAGAATAGAGGCTCTATGTATATATTGACATTGCTGTCTGATGACAGTCTGACGAAGGAAAGGATATTCCGTGTGTGAATTTTAAAATAATACTGGAAAATAGTTGTGCAGACTATATCTGAGATTGCTGGAGTGAGGGTCCCTCGCCAAGAAGACACACGTGTACTTGATATATATCTAAAGACCTTTACAGTAAGCTTTAATTGGATGATAGGTTTATCTTACAGAAAAATGGATATTGTTGTGGTGTTTATGATGGTTATGTGGCTGAAAGAGAAGGCGTCTTTGCTTTGGAGAGACTTACTTACATAAACAGAGTAAAGGCAGGATAATTTGAAAAAATGTGGAAACCTTCAACCTTGGACTCTGTGCACAATTATTTTGAAATTCTCCATTTCTCTTTCTGTTTGTGTTTTCTCTTATTTTGAGTGTTTTTGGAAAGTATCTAGAAGATTTTTGTCTATTTGTATGTTGGAAATATGCAATATTCAACAGAAATATTGCTTAAAAAAACATACAAAATGATTGATTGAGTAGGTTTAGGTGATTTTCATATCGTCCTACCGCCACTGTGTTCAATCACGTCACGATAGCGATAAGACCTGGTGGAGATGCAGTTGTGTTGTGCTTCGCATATCAACACAAGCACATGAATGGACCTGGCGGGGTAACATCATTGGAGACTGCAGGTGACAGAACAGCCTCAGTTGGATTCATTTCATTAATAATCACAATTCAAATAAGAGCTTAAATGGCAGCATTTGATTGGATTGGGCCAAAGAATTTGACCATTTCTATAATTTTCCAAACTATGCACAGATTGAAGCTTTTGCCAGGAACAAAAAAAGTCAGTTAATATGGCTAATATATGTTAATTAAGCTAAATCAATTAAAGCACAGATGCTCACATTGAGTAATATAATGTTTATCCTCTTGTTTTAAGCTGTTTCATTTAGTTTTTATATTATATTCTAGTCTTTTTAGAGAGTTACTAGATCATCACAGCAGACTGATGAGGATTTCTACAATTCGTATTCAATAGCAGATTGTCAACCAGCGTAGACTATTGTAGATGTCAAAAATAATATTTTCTTTGCTGCTTTTTAAGATTTTCTTAATATGACTCATTTCATACTAAAGCAGAATATTCAATTTAAGGCTTTTGCTTCTAATTAAGTGCTATTCTGTTGTTGCTCTTGATCCATTTGCTGAAGTAAAAGATGTGACTGCCCCGGGTTTATAATTTAATTCTGGAAGTAGGTAGACGGATGACTGTTTATATCTATATCAAAATCAGCTGCCTCAAAGTATTTTCAGGCCTTCGCAAAAGATACAAAAGCCTATTGTCGAAGGTGTGCGGTGAATGTCATGTCTCTCAAAATGACAATGAAGAATTGTCTATCTCAGAGGTGGACGTAGAACAATGGTGCATGGGGGTGTTTCTGAATGCAACACACTATATCAAACACGAATCTATTGATTTGCTCGTTCAACAGCTTCACTAGGCCATAAATCTCACTTCACAGTCACACCAACCACAAGGGCAATTTGTTACCGCGGACTGAGCTTGATTGAGCTTAAAAACATAAATGGCCAATGCACTATAATGTAATTCAATGATTTTTTTTCAGAAATGACTCTGAATGGTAGTTTCTTCCAATGATGGCGTGTAGTGGTAATTTGAACCGCAATCAGCATCCACTAAGTGCTGCAGTTGGGAGCGAAATCAGTGAAAATCAGACCAAATCAGAGTTTCGCATGTTTCCATCTTGAATGCAAATTGCCACATATGAAGACATGGGGCAGGAACTGAAAGCAAAATTAGTCATTGTGGGTAGATAGATGCTGTTCGGTCTGGCTTCTTTTACTCTTGAGATTGGATCCCTGCTGCGTACACACTCGCTGACAGACACGCAGAGCGAAATATCACACAGTAAACATAGTCTGATGGCAGTGGGCCCACCCATTCCAAGAAGTTGAAAGCATTCAAAGTCTGAGGTTACAGGCTAATAACCGTGCATCTTCTTTGCGAGTCAATTGTCAACAAGATTAGAAGAGATGAGATATTTGTGTTTGATGTTTGAACGTTTCCAATGCATTAAGCTTAATGGCATTACTTCTAATACAAGATTTGCATAGGAATTACCAGTTTGAATTGGTAGTCGCACAGCATGTGGTCCAGTGATGGCCTCATGATTGCTGTGAAAATTCAAATTAGACTAAAAAGGGAGATAAATAAATCAGCTAGAGCCACTGCAAAAAAAAAAAAAAGAAAGATAATCAGCAGATATAAACATAGTTAGACCTGACCTCAGGGGGTTTCTCTGCTGTCTATATTTCCTGGAAATAGTCGAGAATGGTGAGGGTGCTGTCACTGTGCCAGCCTGGGGATTGTAATGCAGTGTGTATTTAATCTCTGATTAAACATCATGGCTGGTAGTCCAGACACACCGATTGTGTCAGAGCTACCATTTCATACTCTGCTCACTTTGGCTCCCCTTTAAAAAGGACCGTTTCACTCGGCACATTTTACAGCGTTTGGGTATATTGGGGACTGAGCACAGCCCGCAGGGTTCAAGATACACTTGAGGGAGGGGTGGTGGCTGGATCGCTGCCCCAGCCTCCTTTCCTGGGGGAAAGAAAGAGAGAGGGCTCGGGAAAGGACCCTTCTTTTTTCCCCCTTTTTTAAAAGCTGTGAGGGAGAAAGCGTGAGAACAGTCACTGCAGGGCTTCAGGAACATTGTATCTGTCTGTAGGATGAAAAGCCTGGCAAGAGAATGAGAGAATGAGAGGCCTTTTTACCCGGGCTGGGCTCAATGAGAGGGGGGAGGGGATAATGTGAAAGAGTTCACTACTTCCTACTAAATTAGATTAAGGTGAGTATTGATTGGGTAATAAATGCCAGTAGGCCTATACTACAGCACCATCTACAACAGACGCTGTTTCAGCGTTTCTTGGAGATAATGAAAGCGGTAATGAAAGTACAAGACAACTATCTTATTACAGCACATTTACACCAATGTATCACACACCGGCAAAATAAAAAAAGGCAGCAAATGAAAGTGGAGGTACTACAGTAAACAGAGAACACCCATGGATTCTCAATTTAAGGTGCTGCCGCCTGAAGAACTGAAAAGTACAACGCTGAGATAAGTCGAAGCGCCGATGTTAGCAAACTTGCTGTCTCAGCAGCCGAGGAGATATGTTGCTGATAATGGCGACTCACTGCATGCAGGTCCTGATGCCAAAACTCAAGCCAAGACTTCTGTTTTGTGCCCTCACGGCAAGAACTCTAGGACTCCCCATTAATCTGTGCTTAAGCTGCCTGGCTTCAAAAACAGATGCTTGAGGAGGATAAGGCAACTCAGTGGGAGAGAAGGCACCTAAGCCTTAGTTGGATAAGAAGAGGAAAAAAAAGTGGCAGCTTTACAGTTCACCATATCTGCTAGATGGGACTTCACAAGAAACTGTTTTTTTTTTATTTTTTTTTTGTTATCATCCGACCTGTCTGTACGAGAATGACATACCATAGATGCCACCACCAATGGTTCATGTAGATACTGTGACATGTGCCAATATCATCAGTTAAACTGAGATGAAGAGTTAAAAGAATTTCACAACAGAGATGTTAAGTTGACTTAATAATGGAGATGGTAGATTCATTGTTCAGGCATTCATTAAGCAGGTTTGATAATGAAAACAACTCTTAGCAGCCCTCTTAGCGGAGTTTTTTTATCTACTGCTACTTGTAGCTGCCGATTCTGTGTATCGTTGTTGTTCCTTCTTGTGGTTCTTTACCCGCTGCATATTGTCCTGCACATGGTCAAGGTCAGGGCTACTTGATAAACAAGTAAAGATCATCTCATCAATGGATCAACACATTTTATTCCATTGGAAGACAGGCTCCTATGCAGGGATGTGTCGCCAACGGAGCGTTGAGAGTAAGGCAATCTGTGCAGATCATGTGATAATCTATGGGTCATATGACAGATGTAAGAGGCCTAATCAATAGATACCCTCGTGCTTTCACTTTAAGTGCATCATTTATAATTCAGCAGCTTTATATATGCATATTGTATTGAATAGCCAATGAATGGGATTGATGCCCTGTTGTGCATCTCATATCGGTGTAATAAAAATATCCAACTCCTCACTGTGAGCGCGAAGTCTTCTTTATTTTTTTCTTCTTCCTCCATTGTCAAGTGTTACATCATTGTTTCCCCTGATTAAGTGGAGGGTGTGCATCATGGCCTTGCACCTCAGTCATTGTAAGCATTTGCATTTTATGTTTTTGTCCCCACTAGTAATCAGCATCTCAGGGATCTGCTTAATGGTCTGAGACAGTTTAGTCAACAGATCCCATGATAAACAGCCTATTTTTGCCCAGTCGCTAGATTATGTTTTCAGGGAGCAATGCATCAGCATTCAACAATATGTTATTTCTGCCTGTGTGGAATTGCACTGGCGACTTTGAGCATTTAATAAAAACTCGATAAAAAACGATGCTGGTCACAGCACAGAAGGCAGAGCTGCTAAATCTCAGCTAAGGCGTATTCAAATCCACCCCTGTGCTTGCCTGTCTTCCCATCATGAAAACACTATTATGTTTAGTCATTGAATTTTATGATTACGCATAACAACTCACCAGATAGGAAAATATAACAACAGACAGCAAACCCAATTACTGTAGCCCGACACCTAAGTTTGTTTGCTTTAATTTATAGCCTGGTTGGATTGATGACTTGTGGGTGACAGTGGAGCATGAGAGGCCACTGGCTGATTTATGCAATCATATTTGTAGCCAGATGACAGAGTGGGGTGTTGGTGGTTTATTCATATCTCTGACCGGCCGGCTTTGTTTCTACCCTCATGTATAGAGTATTGGCCTCACAGTGTAGATAGTGTGGGTGTCAGATATGCTTATGGAGATGTTTGCCCATTAAAGCCAATATCTAAGGGCTTTACCTCCATGTAGAAATAATTGTACCTTTTTCGCTTTTAGATAAGAGCTCAAATTAGCTGCTTTCGCCGACAGCAGATTGGTCTTTAGTACAGCTGGCTAATCTCGTCTCTTGTCAGGGAAAGTAGAAGTTGAGCCCCAGGGATAGCAGGGCTTTAACCTCAAGGGCAACAAACCTTTTTTGGGTTTGGGTTGCATATCACAGCGGATTAAATTGTGTCTGATATCATTTCAGAATTTTGTCTCACATTTAAATTAGACACTTGCAATCACAGCTCCAACACATTCCCGGCGGCCCCTTGCAAACCATTTGCACTCCTAAAACAGGTCTGAGGGGCTAATGTAGTGGCAGGTCAAGGGTGTGCGATACGTGATGAGCAAGGGGAAAAAGTGCCGTGGAATTCAGCACTTCCCTCAATACTCTAGTCGTCATACAAAGGACATTCTGCACATTGAGTCAAGACAGTCACGCACGCACACATATAACACACACATACACACCCACAGAGGCTCCCGATGGAATGTGTAACCCTTAACCCTGATACTTCCAGACAGTAATTAAAGGCAGACACTGTATTATGTGACAGTGTGCAGTTGGTCAGATGGAGATAGAGAGACATGGGGTAAGGGGACCTTGGGGACCAATGGATGTCCAAAATAGACCTTGGAGATTAGGGGCCACGCTGAGAAGCACCCACACTTGCGCAGGAATGTCACAGCTTGCCGTGATTTTGTATTAAGGCTGCCAGCATCCTTTTTAATAATGACTGAATTCCTGTGACCGTGAAGGTTAACAGGCGACTCCCACTGGCCGGCCCCTTCCAAAGAATGCATTACATTCCTATGGATTCATCTCAATTGGCTTTGAAGGCTTCAAATGACTAGGTCTGGTCAAGGATCAAGAACAACACGCATGTAAGCTGTCAGCGGTTTATTTTATACGATGCAGTGGGAAAAACTTTGTTCATTATTTTCCCTTTCTTTCCTATTTATCCAGGAGACGTGTTTATAAGTGCCGCAGGTTCTTTATTGTCCCAGTTACACAACAGAGGTGGGTACTGCACGTCAACCATTTCTGTATCAGGTCAGCCAGTGATGTGCGAGACAATGAGCTTCATTATAATAAAGTGCGTCGTTATACCTTTCACTGCTCCTTTGACTCGTGTTTGCCAGTGAGCGTTATTAAAACTCACAGCTGGGCATTTTATCATCTGTTTGGCAGACAAGGAGTCATTTTGGGTGCATTGTTTCAGAGGGAAAAATGACGTGCGGCTCCTGTTGGAGGATAATACAGAGCGGAATTGTATTGGCACAAGAGAGTGTGGTTAACTTCTGAGTCATGCTGCAGATTTAGAGGATTAGCAATGAGAACAATGAGAATCTTTCAGGGACTGAGATAAGCATATTGTGAAAATAGATGGGCAGCGATGGCGCCAGAAACTTTTTTTTTTTTTGAGGCCTGACAGATAAAAGACAAAGATATGGTCTTGGAAATTGTCTGATGTGAAAAATTAATTAATCACTGAACGTGTAGAATCGTTCTTAAGAGGAAAGCATTTCTCTTTTATAGTAACGATTTCATACAACATCAAAATCATTGCATTTAATTGAAGGAGAAGCCAATAACGTCTCCTTTTTACAACACCCGTCATATGCGATAACAGTATAGACGCTGCTCAGGTTCATCTTAAATTAGACAAAGAGCAGTCTGCCTGTCTTGTAATGCACTGTGTGCAGCATGCAGTAAAATACATCATCTGCAGGTTGCTACCTGGGAAATGATATTCATTACGCGTGAGCTCTTCCTGGCACCAAATACATCTCTGTGTCTCACAAATTAACCGAGCGCCAGCCTACAGACTTGTTTTGACGCAATTTGTCATGCCAGCTTCATTTGCCCTGTTTAAAGCAGCAATTAGAAATTGGCTGCATTGGCAAGGCCCTGGGGTAAGTCACACAGATACGGTTCTCGACCTTCGCACCCGCTGATACTCTGCTGCCAGTGGCCTCGTTGATGATCAAGAGCATTACATTTTTACACCCTGAAGGACGCTCAACATGTTAGTCCCCTAGGTGCAATCCAGTGATGCATTCTGCTTCATTACCATTTCAAAATGCAGAATTACCTGTCAGGGCTCTATTGGGAGTCTGTGTTGCCAGCACTCCCACACCCACAGTAACAAAGGGTACTGCCTCTTAACACATAGATTGTCATTAAACGAAACTGGAGCTATTTGTAGGTTCATTAATTACACCCTTTCACACACCACTTCCCTTTCCCCGGAACAAAGGGAAGGTGAACGAGGACTTCCATTTTTGCTGTACATCAATGTCAGATTACAGCCGTCCTGGCTTCAACTAGCTTCTCTTGCTCACTCCGTGTGCCCTAGAGATATGCGATTAATTATAATGAAGTGGGGGAAAAAAGTGACATTGATGTCGGTGTGTATACACTGTCACCTTAAACTTTATGCAAGACTCAGTGCCGTGAAATTGGAGGGAACTCGCTCAGAATTTTTATGATTGTCACATGTCTTGTCCCGAGTCCATGATTTCACGTCTCGTTCTGTAAGGGGAGGTTCGAAATGTCATTCCAAATGTCGTCCATTTCCTCTGCATGGCTGAATGCTGCACTGCAATTAGTTCAGAGGGTGATATTAGTCTTGAGTCACCATCCCGGTATTGTTTTGCTCTAATGAGTAACTGGAACATATCTTGTTGTTTGCCATGGAATGTGATACTTTGCTGTACATTAGGCACGCCACAAGATAAAGCGCTGTGCTGTAAAGTTGAAGGAAAATGGGGGAGGATAGCGTTTCGCACTTTTTCATAAACATAAGCTAATGAGCCACTGAGAGTTGGCCAGCAAAAATCAACCCCTCTGCTTTTTGTTTGTGTTGAGATGGAGTACGCACAGCTTCTGCTACAGCAGGAAATGTTTAGTTTGCTTTTCAGATAAGGAGGCCTGGAGTTCTTAATGATGCCACACACAGGAGCCTGCATCTTTAAATTAATCTACCATCTTTACATATGTTCAAATCAGCATGTAATCACCGTAACCAATCTGTCACATTGAACATCTTAATTAAAAGAATAAATCACAACCCCCCCCCCCATGTCTCACTCTCTATTACCACTTGAATCCACCACCCCGTGTAACGAATCGTGAAGCCAACAAAGCTAATGAAAGTATATCAAACTTCATCCCTTTGTTGAATGACACAAACTGGATCTGTATCTTTCAACACCGCATCAGCTGTCTAGATACATCCCTGAAGTGCCGTGGCCTCTTAGTGGCCTGGCTAGTCTTACAAGGAGTGAAAATGGTTCACAAATGTATTGTGTCTGCACACATAATAGGCCCTTTTGCTTTATCATAAACACACAGAGAGTGCTTCAGGGGTCGTCACCTCCACCATGCATTATTGGTGAGGCGCTCTGCTGGAGTAATGAACGTCACTGTGTCTGTATCTGATAAGAACTGTAGTTTTACACTCGATTTATGGCCGTATTAATCCGCGAGTCTTGTATTTTTCCTACCTTGTTGAGTCTTCTCGAGTAATCTTCCAGCCGCAGATGTGCATTTTACGGTCTCTTGATCAATTATGACTCACGTTAAAGAACAAGTGATCAAATCAAGCCGTTATGTAACTCTACATCTTCATGACCTGCAGCGAAGCAAACAGAGGCCTAATAAATACCTAAATATTTACTGACACTGGCATGTTGATAAATGTCCATAACTGAGAGCACATTTATTATGTATGCTTTAATTAAATGATAGTTTATCACTGCCGTGGTTTTATCCTGTGATGTGAAAATTGAAAATGACGTGGAAAAATTGCTGTGCTATTGTCTCTCTCACCAGAGAGAATTTCCAATAAGCCGACTACGAGATAGATCTCACGACTGCAAACCGCAAACACCGCTTTGATGATTGTGGGCTCTATTCCACCACCAATAATAAGCTTTCTTTATGTAGCACTTTTTAAACACAGCTGAAGAAGGGTTTCACAGTAAACAGAAACAAAATGATTTCATTAAAACAAAACAAACCAACAGAAAGACGACAGAACCGCATAGAATAAATGTCTATGTAAAGAAAAATACGGTCTTTTAAGATAGAACTAGAAGACAAGAGCCTGTTTTTTAACCTCTCTCCTCCGCTGGTGGGTTGCTCCGATGTCTGGTTGCTCTGGTAGCAAAAGCGCGTTCGCTTTTATTCTTCAAACCTTGATGGCGGAATGACCAGAAGGGCCACATCTGAGGATCTGTGTGCGAGAAGCAGAGCACTGGATCATATCAAGTTCAGCGGTCGGTCATGCAGCTTAAGGGATAAAAATCAGCTGCTCATTTAAACCAATCAATATATATATATATATATATATATTTTTTTTTTTTTTATATATATAAAGCTGCCTTAAAACTGACCGGTGACCAGTTAGTGGATGCAGAGAGGGATTGTAGAAGCGATATGATCCCATTTCTTTGCAACAGGTCATACTTTGGGAGTGCTTCCTGATCAATGAAGTGGTGCCTTCTGCATCATCTAAATCACCCACTCTAAATCCAGTTCATATCAATACGTAAATATTTATAGGAAGCAGTTGCTGTTTGTTGCCCATGTTGTTTAAGTTAGTAGAAAGTTCATAAAGTGTATCACAGTCATAAAGACTAACTTGATAGCACATATTTAGCTCGAGTCAAATTCGGTTATCAGTAATATTCCCAAGAATCTGTGAGATTTGAACTTTGCAGAGTTCTTGGAGTTTAAGGTGGATGCAGATGGCTCGCCAAGAAGCATTTGACAAAATCATTTTCAACACACATGACAACGAATTGATCACAGTTTGTTTACATTTGGCAGAAATGGCTCTACTCTTTTAAGGAGCTCAAGGCGCAGAAAGAAACACATAACACATATTAGATTTACTGTAGCTGGAATCACACATGAATATCTGAGAAATGCTATCAAAGTTTAAATTGTTTAAGAAGGAGGTTTACGTAGCGAGGAGGAGTTGTGGCAGAAAGCGATGCTGGCTTCAGGAAAGAGCAGAATGCATTTGTGTGAATGTGATTGGATGTTACAGGTCAGCTGATGCATCAATAAAACTCTCTGCCCGGACTAAAGAAAAGCATTGAATACAGAGTCATAAAAATGACAGTCTGCTGTGTCGTCTCACTCTCCTTCTGGACCTGTGCTCCATTTCGCCTGCCAACATGTCTTCTGCCAGCAATTTTCATCTTTGATCTTTGCTATCTGGCCTTCGTCTTATGAGGTGTGTCTGGGGTGGTGATTGAAGGTGATGGGGTGAATATTAGAGAATGACATTTCTCTGTCATCTGACATCACAGGCGGCAGATTTCAGTGTTGCTGGTAAAGGTTGTGTGTCCTCCATAGATCTCCATTACTCTCCACGGACCCCGAGGGAAGACTCAGGGCGTTAAATTAATTAATGATCAATTGATTAATGGTTGATAAAATGTGAAAAGATAGTTTAAAAAAAAGCAGCAAATCCTCACATTTGAAAACCTGGAACTAGTGAATATCTGTACAACATTTGTGGATGGTTTGAACATAAAGGAATGTTTGATGCTAACACAGAAAAGTTTACATCGAAGCGCTGTAATTAAAATTGTCTGCCCCGCAGATCTAAAATGAATTCTTGCTTGTGTGCTTTGTGCCTTGACTTTAGAAGTTTGGAGAAATTAAACTGATTTTAATTCTCTGACTAAACTCTGGCAGGAGAAATAAATAACAACCGCTCTCAGAAATAGGACTGGGTTTTAGTCAGCCTTTAGCCAGGCTTAATGAGGTTTAAATCAGAGCCATTTCTCTTGTCACCTTTATCTAGGAAAACGTACACATTATCTTTGTTGACCACGGCCGCCTCCTCTTTTTCTCCTCCTTTTAATCTCACACTAAACCACAACTGACCCTCCCAGGCTTTCTTCTGCTTGAGGATTCAGATTTGTGTCTTGTCATCTAAAATGGAGATGTATGGGCTTGTGCCGCCAGCCTCGATTGAGCCTTGACGTGTAGCAGGGTCTCAGGTGTCAGGAGCCATTTCCCGGCCAGGGTCCCGACCAGAACAAGATTAGGTCCATTTATCTGATTCCAGATTGCTCTAAACCTATTTCAACTGTCATTTACTCTGCGAGTGGGTCATTAGTCCTACATCTGTTTTGTTTTGTGCCGGGCCCGTGGCTGTGGATCTGTGCGTGTATGTGTGAGTGTTTGATCAGATTACACTGAGATCTGCAGCGCTGTATGAACATACACAATAAAACTAATTTGCCTGTCATATTCTCACCTAGATGAAGCCAAGAATGACATTAATTGCACTAAGTACTGACTTCAGTTTGATGGCATTAAAAAAAAATTGCATTTGAAGAACCGTGCAAAACAACACGTCAGAACTCTGCAGGCCTTGAGTTTTATGAACTTTTGCACAGTAGAAGAAAACTAAAGACTGTTGCGTTGGCGTGATATCTCTACTATTAATAATATTACAACCAAATAAATGATATGTGATGATACAAGTGTGAAAAGTTTTTGCTTTCATGCAGCAATTCAAACAAAACACAGCATCTTTTCTTCTCCACCGATTTCTTCTGGTAACAGTGCAAATCAAACTGAAAGCCCTTAAAAAACACAACATATTGCCTCACTTGATATCCAAAATATAATGGAATACATTGGAAATCACATTGATTTCTTCGGCTGTGCTAGATTGTTTGGCAGTGAAATTCAATTTTGCAAGAATGAAACCTACTTACTGTTGTGTTAGATTTTCTTTTAAAAGATTACAATGACTGAGGCTTTTACAAATGACTCAGGATGGGTTTCCACTCCATAAAGTGGTATTGAACTTCTTTGTTTATTCTGTCACATGCTGTCAGCCTGAATTAGCCTTACAGTTGATGATGGGTTTCAATCCAGATCTAACTCAAATGCTAATGGTAAACAGCTATTGTTTTAGGGCTGCTAGGCTCCCATACAGTCATTGTTGATGGGTAACATTTTGATTAATCTGACAGGACTTTCCCAGTGGGGTAACACCAAGTTAACCCACAGAAGATTATAGAATTATCTGTTTCAGCTGACAATTACCTTTCCCTGTGAATGATGTAATCATGCTGCGAGCCTGCCAGAAAATCATCCTTTATTCAAACCAGGTTGCACACGATGCTGGCAAAAAGCCTGATAATCTGCTAGTGTGAGCAAGACACAAACAAGCAGACCACATGGGAGCAACCGCAACAAATCTGAAAGAAACATGCAGGCGGGTTGATGAATGTGGGTCAGAGGGATCTGACTTGTTGTGATGAGGGAGGGAGGAGGTGGTTGGATTGTAGGTGGAGGTTGGGGGAGGAGAGCAAGAGTCATTGCAATGGGTTACAACAACCTCAAAATAAAAATGCATTCAAAAGTGGACAGGGTCATTGTTTCTAACTTGTGCATGCCAGCTAGACATGAGCTGTTTCTACTGGGTCTGCAGAACATTATAATGAGAGTCCTTGTCTACACAGGTGTCGAAGGTGTGGGTGGCCCTTCAGCTGTATTTCCTCTCTCTGCAGCCAAAACATAGTGATCATGTATCCCAGAGACAATGTTATCATACTGACCGTTTTAATTTCATATCGTATTTATTTCTGTTGCTTCAACAGTAAAGGTGTATCTACTTATTCAGATTCGCTCATCACATCTTCACAGTGGAAAACCTACATGAACCTGTACGTAAATTAAATGTCCGAACAAGAAACCAGATCCTAAAAGGACCTAATGGCAGTCAGAATATCCCTGAAACTGATTCAAAGATCGAGAGAACTCAATTAACTCTGGCAGCAGCATGATGCATGGGCAGCACTACATGTAATTTTTCTCGCGCTTCAGAGTTCACACTCACCATCTGCCTCGAGAAACAGTTTTCTGCCGCACCATGTGATCACAGCTGATAGCAAATGTGCTCAAATCCACTCCACACTATTCACCATCTGCGACACATGTTGACAATGGGAACCTACCTGGGCTTTACTGCATTGAAATGATATTTTATATAGTTATAATTTATTAAAATGAAGCTGTACTCATCAGTATTTTTCTTAACCATGGATCAAATGAGTGTGTTCAATGTGAAAGGTGCTTATTGGAGAATTATCGTGTTTTTTAGCCTCTTTTAGCTCATTGTTTTAGTTTTACAGTTGGTGAAGGCCAAAACAGAGCTATAAGGAATGTTGAAGTTATATCAGGTGGCCAAATTATGGAAATATTTCTCTGTATCTGTTGAATGCATAAATTCAGCACTAAATGTTGCCACCATTACAATGTAATAACATTTAAATGTTGTGTTTTCAGCTAGTTTTGCTGCCCCAAATGGCCAAAAATGAATCTATCATTACAGTTGCTTTCTTCTTACTGAAGCGTATGCATTTCTATTGTCATGGTAAGTTTGCCCTACTATAGTATGTTAGCACTGCTAGCTAATCTTATGAATTCAAGGTTCTAGACGAAGGTTCTAGGTTGAATTCTCTTAGTCTTATTGGTTTCTGCTAATGTATACTTCCTTTTGATGGGTGTTAGTGGTGAAGTGTACGTAAGTATAATGGACGATGGTATCAAAAAAACATGTTGTCATTATATTGTTATAGCATAATGCTTAACTGTGGGATACATGGTGCTGTAAATCTCAGTGACTGGCATTGGGGCTTGTAGATATTGGCAGAGCTTCATGTTAATGTATTGCACTGCTTTTTCCAACACGGTTGGCAGAGAGCCTAGTGCTGTTGCCATGATTAGTATTACTGTTTATATTGTACAATAAATATAGCGGTATTGCAGTGTAATGATTCTAACAGTGATCAGAGTTAGAAAATTGAACTTGACTGTAATACAAGCCCGAACATGTTGTACTTCACACTGTATACATCAGTTTGTTTAATATTATTATGGCCTGGTATGATTGCTCTATTGCAAGCGGGAGAAAGTTGAACTGAAGTTTTAACTGAAGTGGTGGGCGTTCAGCTCTTTTTCCTGTGGTTCTTCTTTCTTGTTGCTTCCTCACTTTCAGATTTCCAGTGACAGACAGATAACCAGTTTACTGTTAAAGAAGTGTGCATCTGTGTCGATTCGGTTTCATGCTGATTTAGCCTAATTTCCAGCTGCGAGGGGATGTCATTGTTTTCTATTTAGGAGCTATTCATCTGGGACGGCAGGTCCCAGAGCTTGCCAAAAGCGTATTTATTTTTATTTTCATTAATGTTGTTCATTCAAAGGACAGCAGGCTGTTCTGAAAATAACTTTGAGAAATATACTTGTGTTTTTGCTTTTCCTTAATTTCTAGTTACAGGCTACATATATATTTATATTCTATATTCTAGTTATTGTGTGTTTCTTATCTCAAAACCCAGAAAAGTGTGTTGTTCTTACACAGTATCTGTTTACATTTCACTGGAAAACCTAGAAATATTCGATAGCTTTACAGCCTGGAACGTGACTTGCAGTTGTGAAAAGTGCAATTACAAGAAGATATGAAGCCACACGAATCATGAGCCTCCTCCCTCATGGCACACATTAATTCTTTTCACTAACATTCCCATCCATGTTCACATGTCGCTTCCTTGTTTCAGTGTCCGACCACCCCCCACTCCCTCCATCTCGCCGAAGCCCCCAGTCCTTCCCTGTAATGAGGACATTCTTCCTGTTGGAAGGTTAATGGCAGACAGAGCGAGGTACCTGACGAATCCAAAACCTCCTGACTCCTCAGGCAATTTCACACAGAATCTCTCTCTTTTTTTCACTGGAAGGAGAGTCCATTCACTGTGTGAATGAGTCAGGTAAATCCAATTCCAAAAGGCAATGGGATTTGAGATGGGGAGCAAATTGCACCAAGGTGATGCCGGACTGGTCAAGAGACCCTTGAGGAAAAAAAAAGTTAGCTCGTTCCAACACAATAGAGGACACTGCTGTTATCTTTGCTGTTAGTCGTGTTTTTATAATTGATTTCCCCCTCCGGCACAATGGCTGGGCAATAATGAAAAGCCTGTCATTCCTGTTCCTTTGTGTTGTACGTTGATGAGGTCATTGGTTCAAGGTGGCCGCAGCTACGGACCGCACAGCCCTCACAGAAAGTGGTCAAGGGGTTGAGGACATACAGGTAATTTGTATTCATCAAATCTTCCAAAAGTAAAAATACTGTAAATACAAAACAAGCAATAAATCGAGGATTGATCACCTCAGGGTCGCTTGAATGCTATATTCGTGAGAGCAGAGTGGTCATGCTTTTAGTGTGTGGCTGAATTTCCTGCACGTTGGGTTGGATAATAGCTGAATGTCTAAAATGCTGAGGGAGATAGCTCTGGCCATTAGCAGAATGTAGACGTGTCACGGAACTGCAGTAGCAACACTCACTTAATACCTGACTCACGGAAACAATAATAAGCTGTAGCTTGATTGAAGTAGCAATTGGTCATTAAAGATTTAATTGTTCATAGTGGCTCAATTTGTCTCAAAAGGAATGCATTGTAAACTCTGCCTATCTGACAGACTAATGCATTTGATCAGAATATAATAATTAAACCGGCAGCTCTATAGATGGCAATTAGTAAATAGCGCTTCATCTTTAACTCGCTGTAAAAGGTTCTGTGATGTATTTTTGTGCCATAATTGCCTCAAGGCAACTCGAAGAAATGTGATTCAAGCAGTCATTCTGAGAATCTATCAAATTAATACACTCCAGTCTGTCACATGCCGAATCACTTGAACAAGAGAGGCCATTTGATGTCTTCACAAGGCTGAAGGTAAAGAGGATTTCATGTGAGAAAGCCCGTTTGAAGAGTTTTAAGCGTTTTGCTAACGTTTAGCTCACGTGTCTCCAAATGGACTGGACCTCAGCACGTCTTGGTTTTGCCACAGGACATTCACTTAGGTAAGGTTCTTTACATTCAAACTGTATCACTTATTTAATTGGAGGCCTTATTCTCCACACATTATCAGTGCAGATCAAAGACAAGGCACAGAGGATCCTAATTTGACGGCAGCGTTGCTAAACATTAAAGCAAAGCAGTAAAGCCCCGAGGTAATGCACTAAAACAGTGGAGCTATGGATGATGTGCATTACGCCTAAATCTGTATTTTACTCAAATTTAGATCAGACTCTTGTTATCATGATATTACATCGTTTTAAAAATAAGGAAATGTCTTCTAAAACTTCATTACTGATGGACTTCATGAAAACATCTCAATTAGTAACACACAGCCTCAGAAGCTGACTTTCATGCACATGTTGCACTATTTATGTCACCATAATATTCTAAAATGTTTCTATAGTAATAATTCACAATAACGTTTCTGTGTCACTTGCCAATTGTACTTTCTGACCAACTCTATCATTTTTCTCATCATGCTGTACAGTGACAAACCTCTCAAAAGCAGCAGTGGAAAGTAACTGGGCAGTGCATTTGCTCAATTTATTTTAATTTATGTATTCCACTTCTACTCCACTACACTTCAGGGGGAAATACTGTACTCCACTACATTTATTTGACAGCTACAGTTACGAGTTATTGAGCACATAAAAAAGACGCATTGTTTTACAGTAAATTAAACAACGCAATAGTATGAAAAATAGCCAGAATCGGCTCCACCTCAGCCAACTACAACTTTAAAATACTGTTTTAATCAACCAATAATAATCATCCAAAAGTATAAAACTGTATATAACAATATAAAACTGGCAATGTCATTTTGCCTGCATGCTTTACTTTTATACTTTCTACAGTTTTGAATACAGGACTTTTACAGATAATGTTGTTTTGTTAGTTTTATTCGTTTAATCTGTATTAAAGTCAGTTTAATACAGATCTTACTGATTTTCTCTCTTTGTTTCAAATAGGGTTTTTTTTTTGACATTTATGCCTTTATTTTGTAGGACAGGAAAGTGTCTAGAGAGAGAATGACATGCAGCGGTGAGCCACAGGCTTGAATAGAACCTGGGTTGCCGCATTAAACACTCAGCCTTTGTACTTGGGGCGCAAACTTTACCAGGTGAGCTCCCAGGCCGTCCAAAGATTTGCTGTTTTATTATAGTTATTCTTAATTCTTGCCACTGGGTCGGATTCCTCTTGAAACAGACGTAAGAAAGGAATGGAAATGTCCACATGGGTCACCAGAGTCAACACAAGCTCCTTGTGGCTGCTTTAGAGGATCAGTGTGGGGGGTAATAGTCCAGTTGCTGGTTTTAACCCCCTCATGTCACCCTCTCCTTCCTGGCATGAAAGAAAACCTGGCCGGGACATTAGCAAAAAACTTTTGTCTGTTCTGGGCTACTGTAGAAACATGGAGGTTCAGCATGGTGGACATGGATAAGGACCTGCAACATCTGTAGATATAAAGGCATTTTATAATTATTATAGGAAAAAACTCTCAATGAGACGTTCAAAACATACCCACATTTAGATTTCAACACCCAGAATGGCGTTAATATGCAAAAAGAGTGAATAAATAAGAGCTGCAGTATAAAATTGTATCATGAATTTTGACTTGTGGTTATTTTGGTAATACAAAAGCTTTGACATTTCGTATTGTAATGAGATATGAATTTCTTGCTCAATGTAATCAAACCCTAGGCAAATGGAGAATTATGATCTTTCACGTATCCGAGAGGAGAGTTGCTATGTACAGTCATCATATGCTAATTAACCGAAGTCAATGAAGCTATGTGACATTTCTGATCCATACATAACTGCACACGGCATGCAAATGTGTTTGTCATGCTTATTCATAACAGGGTTCAATTGCAATATGCCATTCATATAAAGAAACAATGCAGGCGGAAATGTGATCACCCTTAATTTTGGAAAGTGTATCGGGGGTCATGGGGGAATTTTCCTGGCAAATGATATGACTGTTAGGTGTTTCGCTCTCACTTGTTGTTTGGAGATGAAAAAACCTCCAGAGGGGGGGAAGATATGGTGAATAAATTTGATACACGGTCAATGTGCCAAGATAGGTTTGGCACCAAATTTGGTTGCGTACGGTAAAGTCCTTGAGATCCCAGAAAATGGGCTTGACTGTGTAATAGAAGTGGAATATTGTAAACAGGATGTAATAGCATCCAGAGTGATGAAGGTTATAAACAGGGTTAAGTCTCCAAAAATGGAGAGCTGTTCCAGATAGACAGAGGCTGGAGGATTGCACAAGACTATTTAGCACAGAATGTTTACATGTATGATGAGTTTCAACTCTGAATCTAGTTGTTTTCCAGACATTTCCAACACATCAGGTATTACGCCACTTGTCTGTCAAGCAACCTGAGAAGAAGAACTGTGGCAGTTTCTGTCACCTGTGTGCCTTCACCTCATGTTCACCTTTGGAGCCACAAATCTGACCTGTCACTGAGATTATCAGTGGAGTGAAATGATTGTAGCAGAACTCAATAGAGCACATGTATAAAATTCACCGTGTACCTTTTCCATCAGATGAACTTGAACCCATCACTGAAACTCAGCAGAACTTGTGGTTGACAGACAGAAAAAAGTGGATGTGGTTCAGAATCCCCGCAGAGATACGTGGAACTCTGTGCCTTTCTAGCTCCACTCAGTGGGTTCGACATACAGTCACAATACAAGGATGAAGAAGAGCAAGTCTGATTTACTGAGAAATCCCAGAGGCGGAAGGTTTTGATCCACATTCCTGCTTGTGATGCACCTGATGATGCAGAGATTTGGGGAAATGATAGGTTTTCCTTGAGGTTTATATCTCCCACCCCCCTTCTATCTAATCTTTGCACGTAATCACTCTCCCCTGCTGAGCCGCAGCACATTCAACAGTACTGTAACATGAAAAACGAGGAGGCAAAATCGTCATGACAGCATGCAGCTCACTTGTGTGCACAGAGGCACTGTACACCCGGGGAAGCGTGCACGCTTGTATATTCATTTGTTTCTCGGTATGGTTCACTTTCTTTCAAACCGACACATGCATCCCTCCAACCGGGTCTGTCTGCACGCTCCAACCTGAGGTGACAGGTGGATGAGGTGAGGTGAAACTAGAACTAAAACTGCGCTTTTCCACAAGCAGCCAAAGCTCTTTGAATTCAGTCGCATGCGTAACATCATAACTCAGTGAGTTTTAGCCTAAAAAATGTTGATTCATCCTCCCGTCTCTGTGCTTTGACCCGCACAGTACTTAGATCCCATCAGAATTAAATCCAGTTCTTGAAGCAGGTCAGCTCTCAGTTTGTGCAAGACGGGGTGGGCTGGCATTCTTGTATATGTCCTGGTTTATGACTGCCTTGATTAATTGTGGGAGAACATAAGTCTTGTTGAAACAGAGCTTGCATAATTAACTATCCACTCAGGGTCTGCCTTGAAATTAATAACTGTGATGTTTAATCAAGATTTACATCAAACACCGGGAATGCTGTATGAATATTTGCCCACACCGTGCCCTATCAGTTTGACGACAGGCTATACTGTCTATTATTTTTCTTTTGTATTCCCAGTAGTGATATTACTTAAAATTATGGAAATAAGCTGAACTTGATCAGTTTTATGTGGTATCAGCACCTGCCTCTGTGGTACCAGTTCTTTAATTAATTGAACAGTAATTAACAGTTAAAGTCAGGATCCTGAGAGAAAGTGAACTTGAAAGGCAAATCTAAACTAATGAGGTTCTACTTTGAAGTAATGAACTCTCTGGGTTTAGGGTAATCATCGGCTTCCAGGCTTTACTCAATTTATCTAGGAGACAGTGAGCTATATGGGGACGTACAGTATTGTTAACTTTTTGGCAACTTTAAGCTGAAAGTTCAGTCCTTTACTTGAGACGAGACACATTTTTTGAGGGAGACATTGGCTGTCGAAGGGGGATCCAAGGCTGAGCATCTCATCTTTTCATCTCTGGACAGTCTATGTAACCACTGTATCCAACAGTCACGACATTATACTAGTATTCAGTATGTTTGGACATTTTTGAATAGTTTGAGAGAATGAGAATTTGCAGCATTTTCATTTAGTTCACTGACTCAATCCCACCAATATCTTACAAACTCCTGAAGGTTATTTTACAAATCAGAGTCCTTCTCGTGAGGTTTCGGCCAATTCACATCAAGTTAGCTCAATAACTCACCACCTGAAAATGACTTCACAACTCAAATCAATGAAGTACAAGTCTCAGCTACCAGAAAATGAAAGGAAGTTATTTGTATAGCAACATTAAAAGTTAGTAATCCCGCCTAGTCATTTATTATAACTTTCCTCTGCATTGCAGAGCTGCTTGCAGTTAGTGGTTGGCAAAAGACATGACCTGCACCTTTCATCTTTTACTCTCCTCTACTCTCCTCTCATCAGACCTGGCAAAAATAAGATATGCAAATCATTCTTTGTTTATTTTAGCCCACATATATATATTACCCTTAGCCTAACTAGAGCACGGAGGTCTGTTTGTGGCCAGTTCAAATGTAGTATCTTGCCTCTGGCAGTGGAAACTGAATGCATCCACTAAATTCCAGAGGAGGATGGAAAGTGTCACTTGGGGAGAGGCTGAAAATAAAATGCACTTTTTTTGGTCTATTGTCTGTAATATCACAACTTTAGATATATTTCCATAAAATGATGCCAGAATGTCCTGATTTGTTTTTTATGTGCATAATGCAGGATAAAGTCTGTGTTTCACTTTGCTCAGTTTAAGTGCCAACCAATGTGGGGCGATTTATGTTTGATGTGTTTAAAAGAACAGTCTGTGGCTCACTTGTCTTTCATTTATGTCTTGTAGCTGCAATCTAAAGAGCGGGGTTGTGTTTATATTTTGCATTGTTTGATATGTATGATGTATTGTTTGTTTTTATGCCTTATGTTTATTGCCTTTGTTTGTTATGGTTGTAGTGTCTTATAAATCCGTGCCGGCTGGGCACTTTTGGTGCATGACACTTGAAAAATAAAAATTAAACAGTGTTTTCTAAATATTTGCTCTTCCAGAATAAGTTTAGTACTTTTTTTTTTTTTTTTTTTTGGAATAATAACAGTCCACTGAGTTTTCAGCCAAAACATTTTCTTTTTTTTGGCTCCACAAATAGAGCAAATAATTTTTGTAAATCTTCAGTTTTCATTAATTAAAATGGAGACTCATGAGGATAGTTCTGCATTTTGGGAAACAATTTCTCAGCAGACAATGAGCGGGTGCAATGAATTCCCAGACAACCAGCAGAGATCGTGCACAATGTGCTGGGCAGACTGATAAACAGTTGCTCAGCAAGACATTGTTACAACATGCAATGTACAGTAGCATGTCATGCCATGTTGATTAGTGAGGTCTGAATATAATGAGAGGTTTAACTATGGACAGAGCCAGGCTAGCTGTTTTTCCTACTTCCCAGCCTTCCTAAATTAAGCTAATCACCTCCTGGCTCCAGATCTGTTTGCCTGGATTTCCTCAGACACTTCCTTTAATTCAAGGTTTGCCTTTTGGCTACAAAAAAAGGCAGCTGAAGGCAGCAAAAAATGTGGAACACAAAATCGACATATTGTTATTTAAAATCCAACTGAAATTTGAATTTTGTTGCATTTTATCCAACATGAACTGGGTTTTCTTCGAGGTTTCTGCTTCTTAAAAGGAAGTTTTTCCTTGCCACTGTCACAAAGTGCTTGCTCATGGTGGGAATTGTATGATCCTGACCTACCCTATATGCAAAGTGTCACAAGATAAAATAATAAATCATATGAAATATCAATGAAATTTAAATGAACTGCAAATTGAATTTCGTCTGCTACAGTATTTCTGTGTGCTCGGAGGTGGGGATTTTATATATTTTGGTTTCATGATGTGTCAGCAGGTGATTTTTTCTTTTTCTTTTTTTTTTTATCTGAATACAAATAAAAATTTCAATATTCTTTTCTGCCTCAGCACAATACATGTACATATAGATAGATAAAAATAGTGAACACTCGTAGCATACGTGGTGGATGTGTGAGTGTGCGTGACACAGGTGCTGACACACACATCCACACACACCTGGCTCTCACACCAGCCAGCCTGTCCACCTGACTTTTTCAGTGACAAGAGAAGAGAGTGAGGTGGCGGCGATTATTATAGCTCTGCTGTCATTAATATCAGGTGTACTTCCTCAGCCATGCAGAGCTGCTGGTGGGTCTTAGTCACTTGATGGTGGGGGGTCATTACATCTTGCTGGCTCTTGTCTACCTATTTCTACCTCCACAGGACACTAACAAACCATGCTGCCTCCAGTGAACCATCCAGCACAGAAGCACCCGGATAGAAAATAAGTGTTGTGGCAGTCACCTCTGTTACTAACACAGCTGGGCTCCAGTGGGACAGAATAAACAGCTCCCTCACCATTGCAACATATGAATAATGGTTATTAGACCTGCTACCATCATGGGACTTAAACTTCTGTGGTCGTTACTTCTGATGATATGACCATAAACAATGCCAACATGTCGCTGGGCTAACTATGGCCAATAAATTTTAATTTACAGTGGCATCTGTATTGGTCTGTTGTAGCTCAGTGGGCTGAGCCGTGCACTAACACTGAAGTATCACAGCTCCGGCAACGTTTTGTCTAGTAAAAATAAAAACTGTTGTCTTCATCGGGGTCATCAGGCAACACTTAACAGAGACCATTTAAATTGGAGGAGCATGAAATTAAAAAAAATAAAGCCAACTAATTACACATAAACAATGATTAACACGCCAGCCGATGGCTATGAATATCTGGTCGTGTGTTTTGTTTTTTTTTTCTTCAATAAACACGTGCACTGTTTGGAAACCACCAGCAGTTTTATGACTTTAATTTCCTCACATGCTAAAAATATATATATACACTCATTACTGCTGGAAGATATGGCGGACATGAATATGGATATTGGTGTGTATGGTATGAGCAGAACATTAGACTTTTAACACTAGACACTAGACTTTCTAATCAAACATATATTTAATTTTATTTAATCCTCATATTTAATGTGTATATATCTTTTTTTAGAATTTTTAAATTCTGATTCTTCTCTGAGAAGTCTTGTTACCTCTTTGGACGACATATACACAGATTCCAACAGCCAAAGTGATAATCCAGATTGACATAGTGAAGCCAAACGGTTCACCACTGGTAGCTGGCTGCTGGCACTTGATTTTTTTGGATTGGAGCATTGGAGTTTTAAACATCAAGATTACTGTAAATTTTCATTTAAGTGTTCAAAGCCAATCAAGATATTCTGATATATAATGTCAGACAATGGTTGGTCTGCTATAGCTCAGTGGGCTAAGCCAGATATTGTATTATAAGAGTTAATATTGTAGGAAAGAAAATGAATCTCATTGAACATTTTAGTCAATACATTCAGAATGCAGACGGTGCAGATAGTGTTATGATGAGGCTGTCTGCCTCCTGATTCCCAGTGTTTTTCCTTTCCTCGTGTGTCTGTCTGTTTTGGTTGTGTGTGTGTGGCTGGGCATGTCCTCCGGTTTCCTTCTCACCTCCCTGATCACCTCACCACCTGTTCCTCATCATCCAATCAATCTCTGTAGTACGAAAGACCGACTCTACCTTCCAGACTCCGTCAGATTGTGGTAACACACTCTTTGGCCAAACGCAGACATTTTTGTAAACATATCTGCTGTTGGAAACGATTGGTATGTCTGAAGAAACCATAAATCCTTCGATTTTTGTTGCTAAGAATGACTTTTAACCACATCTTCCAACGTTTCAGTCAGTAGAATTACCTAAATCTTAGCAGGTCTACTGACAGCAAACTTGCAACCAGGTAAACTGACAAGTGAGCGAGAGTGTCTGTGGTGTCTACTCATGTTACAATTTCGAATTTACAGTTCACTTGGATCAACAATTCCACCACAAGTTGATACAGGATAACTGCAGGATAAATTGTTGCCAATCTCCACCATCCATTATTATCTTAGATGTTCCAAACAGAAAGTCACCGGGACACGCTGTGTGTTTAGAGCTAATTTATATTCACTTGTTGTCCCAGAGGAGAGAAAAAAAAATCCTGCTTCCACGAGAAGAACTGATAGAGGTTCTTGCACTGAAGCTTTTACACAAGCATACAGTACATCTGCTTTCATGTTGATGTGCGTGTCATGATCGTGTTTACATCTTCACGTACACACACGGGCATGCGGTGCGGCCCCAACAGTAGTTCATTGCAGATGTAGCATTTTTATGGCCTGCAGACAGATTGCGTAGACTTGGGTTTGCTGAGGGAGGCAGGGAACCGTATTAGTCTCCATCCCCTTACGTCAGTGGTCATAACATTTGCCATTACTTCCCCTGCAAGATTCAATCACCAGTGCACAAAGCCATGCTTCACGCGCAATGAAAGGCGAGTGCCTTTTGTCAGGCATTCTGCAGAGTGAATTGCATATAGAGTGACTCCGAGATAGCATTGTTTCTGGCTGCCATAAAAAATCTATTTAAGGCAAATCTAATCTTCATAATCTTCTCCCTCAGAGGTGGTGAACGGTGATGGGAAAGATTTCCATGCAAGTCCTGTGTGTCTGGTTGGCAATGCACAGGGCTCGAGCATGTAGGAAATTGCTGGGAGCAGAGGATATTAAACTTCAATTTGAGAACACTGATAAGCACCGAATTGGTGATTTATTTAGGCGTATTGTCAACTAAATCATCCTTAACCACTGGACACAAGTATATTCATAAACACAACCCTCCTGCTTGCTTTACAATTCAATTTTTTCTCATATCTTCAATCTAAACTGCAGGGTAAATACTGTATGTCCTCAAACAAGTTATAGATATGGTTTTGAACAAAGATCATTTTTTCCGGTGATTAGTTGTGGTGTAGCCTAGCAACCACGAGTGTGTGTGTGTGTGTGTGGATGGAGACAGAAATCAAGAAAGAGGGAGCGTTCTATCTCTTCCCTTTTCCATTTCTTTCTTCCAGCTTAAATGCTACGGCCACTGAAGCGGCTCTTGCACATTAGTCCACTGTGCGTCATTTCGGAGCGTTTAAATGGGCGCGGTGCAGTAAGGAAAGGAAGAGGTGGGGATAGGAGGGAGAGCTGGGAGGGGGGGTCTCATAAGTCCGCCACAGTGAATGAATTATTAATGGGTATAAATCCCAAACAGAGGGATGGAGCCGAGACTAATGTCCACTGGCATGAGTTCCGTAGAGATGGGCAGCGTCTCAAGGATAGCCGGGCAGCCTGGCAGCTTCACACCGCTGTCAGCTGAGGACACTAGATCACTGCAGTGGCAGGGACACTCAACAAAGATCATCCTCATCGCATTGTAAACATTAACACCAGTATGTGTGTGTGTGTGTGTGTGTGTGTGTGTGTGTGTGTGTGTGGCTGCTCTTATTTTTCTTCTTGGTGAGCTTTAAGTGTCCTCTCAGGGATTCTTTTTAGTGATTCATTTACGCTCAAGATTTAGGTTTTAGGTGAACTTTAGAAGAATGATTAAGTTGATTTCAAGCGGTGAGGGACTGCCTCTAAATAAATAAGCTGTATAGGTATGCTAATACAACATAAAACATGCAAAGCTGCTTGTGTATGATGGTATATATGCAAGTATACATACATTCCTGCCTCTCTCTGTGTTTGTGTAAGAATCACAATGATGTAGAGGTGGGTGGAGGTTTTTTTTTTCTCTCTCTCTCTCTCTGAGAAATCTGCTAAAATGAAGGAAAAAGGAATTTTGCTACACCCGCTGTTTCTGTTAGCAGAAAAAGAACTGCTATATCCTCATGAATTGTCTCAGCACCTCAGGCTGCCAGAAGCAACCATTTACAGCCCGTCCTCATGACTCATCATAATGAAAAATCTTCACACCAAAAAGTCGGTAGTATTGAAAAGAGGAAAGTTTCATTACAGAGTGAAATACCATTTGGAAGAGTGACACTCACTTTTACAAAATGATTACAGAAATAAAAGTAAAACTTACTATGCCTTATCATAAAGTAATTAGCCACCTTGCAACCTTTGGCTGGGAGATAATATTTGTAAGAATGGGATCATCTGTCATCATTATTTTCAGGAAACTCTTTAAATGAATATATGCAAATTACAGAATTAAACTCTTCAAATTCAGCTACTTTTGTCGCAGTTTGTGCCTGCTGGTTAATTGCCTCACTATTAATGACACTACACTTTCATACTTTTTAATATAGATCTAAATTATCTGATTAAATAAGCAGTAAGTCTGCCGTGCGTATATGTAACCCCTCTACATTACACTGGAATCCAACAGTCCTGTAATAAATACATAATTTATAGTCTTTGGCACTATGTCAGCAGAGATGTTGTTACAAGTCTGTCGTAATTTTGGACCCTGTGTGTTGCACTTGTACTAGACTGCATTACGTCATTTATTATAATGCAATCCAATACAGCACCACAACAAAGTAGAGGCTAAAAACGTACCATGAAATGATGTCAACACACCAACAACCGAAGTAGTAGTCAAGAACAAATCTGAATGTTTTACTGTATTAAACCTAAAGAGACTTTAATATACAGTAAAATTTATTTTAATTATTGTCACACATACAGTATAAATACTGCAGAACAAGAAAGCCATTGTGATTTTAGCTAAATTGTGTGATTTGCAGACTGTTTAGCTGAATAGTGTCTGCTTTAGCTGTGCTTAGTTTTGAGCTTCCCATGCTCTAAATAGACATGCTGTGACAGAGTTTCTCTTGGCCATTTGAAAGATAACTGTCTAATGTATTACTGTACTAATGTATTACTCTCAAACTAACAGGGTCCATCTGTAGAGCAACAGTGTCTGCTCCTTTTTAAAGACAACATCTGCTGTTAAGTCTTGGTAGATACTAACAAAGTCTTTGAATGCACTTCCTCTGGCTTGAACTGTTTTTTTATTATTATTATTTATTTATTTTTTTAGCCATGATAGCAGCATGGTGTTAGAGATGCAGTGTTGCTCCAGGGTGAAGTATTGCAACAAATATCTGAATTGGCATGAAATTTCGCACAGGCAGTCATCGTCCCCAGAGGATGGATCCTTTCGTCTTTGGTGAACCCCTGATGAAAAAACAACACCTCATCACCTCCGGCTGTATGTATAGTTGTACCAAATGTTAGCATAACGTAATGTTAAGCTAACAGCTAACATTTTGAATATGGTAAACATCGTCCTCTGAGTGTCAGTGTATTCATGTAGTCATTATGAGCATATTAGCATGCCGACATTAGCATTTCGCTCAAAACACTGCTGTATTTAGGTACCGCCTCACTGTTGTCCCTTTGGAACAAAGGGGGAAATATATTCATGGCCAGTATGCAGTATAAATTCATTGCAGGGCCATTGTGCACATTGCATTAAATTGCATGTATATTTATATTTTCCGGTTACTTACTGAGCATGTTTGCTATATACAGTGTATAAATTCAGAAGCCACGTGCTGTGCATTTTGCATCCTGGCCGCTCCATTAAATTTAGTATTGATAGGATAGACCTTGGTAACAAGGCAAACAGAGAAGCCAGCTGTGCCTTTGGGGAGGTTTGCTTATTAACAGGCAGGGAGTCAGAACACACACTGAGACACAGAGACAGGGATGACTATTGAGCTGTCTGTCACCAGGGAAATTGCTCCTGTCCATACACTGCCAAAGAAATGTCCATCTTGTGATTTAGTCATTTCATCCAGTCTTAAAATCACCACCCAACAAGTGTGACCACCTGAAAAAAGGGCAAGCAGGGACTTTATTCTGTTCATTTCATAATTTATTCTTGACTTCTCATCATATCATTGATAGTTTATTTGTGTTTTCTACATGGTCGATGATCTCTGCTCTTGCCTCGTTTATTTTTCTGGTGAGTCTAAAATTGAACAACTCTCCAGGACAAAATCAATTAAGGATTGTACATAATCCTTTTTCTAGCAGCCAGCCAGTCATCACGCTCGACCAGCAGAGTTGCTGTAGGAGGATATCTCTCTCTCTCTCTCTCTCTCTCTCTCTCTCTCTTTCTCTGTATATATATATATATATATATATATATATATATCAAATAATGAAGCACATTGTTTGCTCTGAGAGGTCTGAGAAGATCTGTCACAGCAGGTGAGGCCCCTCCTTTCCAGCTGGTGCTAATGAGGCCTGCTAGGACTGTCTGTGGTTTCTTGTCTCCACTGTCAGAACAGGCTTTGGAGATTAAGTCACATAGAGATCCGGTTCTCTTTTTGAAGTGAAGTTACATAAGAACACGAGTGCAAAACCGCGAGTCATCAGCCCATTCCTGCTCACAGTCTGTAAGGATTTCCATGTGATTGCTCTTCTGAAATGGACCATAGCTTAATGTGGCTCTGTGGAATGTTAATCAGAGTGGAGTTTGATGGAGGCAATAATTGGAATGAGAACATTTCTTCATCAGCGTCGCAGCATGTATGATGTTTGGTTTCAGTTAAACATGCAGAATATGGTTGGCCGATTATTCCTATTATCGATTGATCCATTAGTCTTTAAAATGTCAGTGTGCACCATACCCATCACAATAGTCCAGAGCTCTGAGTGACATCCTCAAATTTCTTTTGTCCAATCAACACTTCAAATCCAGAGTTATTCGATTTGATGTTAAACAGAGAACAGCACAAAGCCATTATGTCTGAGAGGCTTAAACCAACATTTTCAAGGATGTTGTTATCCTTGAGGTTTTTCTCGAAAGAACTAGTCTATTTGAAGCTACTTTATTTTCTATATTGGTAAAATGTTTTTATCCCTGTAGATACATTTTTATATTTTTGTGTTTTCTTTGATCTGCTATACCAAGTGCCAACAACTGCAGTTCCTCAAATAGCCACTTGAGGCTGACTACAAATCAAACTCCATGAGCCTCCATCAAGCAGGGAAAACAAGCCAATGTTGAAGTGCCAAAAACTGTAGTTCCTCAAATGGCCACTTGAGGCTGGCTGCAGAACAGTTCAACCTCCATAAGCACCCATATTAAAATGTAAATGAGTGCCATTACAGAACACATACGCACCATTTGGCCTGCCTTAGGTCCACCGATGAGCCTCTGCTTTGCGGACCTTAAGTTTATCCGGGAGGCAGAAGCGGCAAGATGGCCAAAACGGCGGCGGCCAGCACCAGCTCTGGAAACCTTTGGCTGACGTCACACATACATACTGTCCATTTTTCATACTGTCATTGGCCAACATATTAACATGTATAACTTTGAAGTGGAAAGAATCGTGTTAGCGATTGTGATACAAAATAGCAAATAAACAAATGAATATATCATAAACATATGATGACAAGTCAATTAGGAAGACCGTCACGGGCGGTCCTACTTAGCCTCCCTCTCCAGAGAGGTATTTGAAAAATGTTTTTCCTGGTGAGGGCACACCCGTGGACCCCGCTAAGAGGTTCAAATCTTTGTCACCTTTTTCCACCCATGATGATTTATCACCCTTGACTTGACAAAAACATTCTGTCTTTTCTATCTTCATATTACATTACTGTATTCGGGTGTCTTGTGCAAGGTCATGTCATCCATTTTATTTGTCTTTTATCAAGAATATCTAGCAACTCAGGGGATCTAGCTCTAACCATGAAGCTAATGGAGGTCTTACTACATTTAAATGGGGTCTTCCGATTATAAAATGACTTTCACATGCTAGAGGTTCAGATTAGTGAGGTTTCACTGCCTGTGAAACTGGGATAATGTCTCAAAGGTTAACTTTTTTATGTAGGTCTAGGTTTCACCAGCCTCTAAGCCTGGACAATGCGAGGCCCAGTTTTGTCACTCTCATGGTTTTGTCTGCTCCCAGTGAGGCCCTAGGTGGAGAGTGAAATGAATCTTGGGTAAAGGCTCATTTAAAAGGCGGGATCCCTCGGCATGCCGGAGGCACTCTGCAGTCTCCCTGGTCTGAATAGAAAGTGTCAGGAGGCGCTAAAGCATTGAGCAGTGACCGTCAACTCAGACTGACAGCATGTCATCTCTCCTCTTTCAGCTTCACCAAGCAGTGCCCCCCGATCACCCCACCCCCGTCTTATACAAACACACATGCTAATACACATACCACATTCACATCTCCATCTGTACATACTGTACATACCAAACACACACATAAGCAGAGCCTCCCACGCTTCAGCTATGAGGGTTTGAACAACTTACCGGTGAGTAACTCATTGACTCAGACAAATATTATCATATTCTCTCTCTTACTCACTCTTCTTTCCTGCTTACACACACTTGTACATGTTGCCCAGCACACTTAAAAGCGTGCACACACACACACACACACACACATGCTTGCTCAGGAATGCACATTCACACAGACGAATGTGTACACACACTGACAAAGTAATTAGTGGGTAGGAGTTCAGAGTCGTGGTGGTTTGTGGTCTGGTCGCACTAAAAAAAAAAGAACTCCAGTTAGCCTCATTAATCTTGGTATCTACACGGGGGAATTTAAACCATCTTTGTATTTTCTCACCAGCAACGTTGCACAAAGAAACATTCAAAGCACAAACTATCAAATAACCTCCAGGGAACTCAACCAACATTGTCGTCATTGTAGGATGACTGCAGCAGCATGTCTCAATATAAAAATGGCCTTGATTTGAAGAGCTTTTATCAACCTCTTTCTTGGATTGGGTACCGGATGAAACAGAAGCGCTTTGTTAATGCTCTCATTCAACGAGGTGAAAGCGTTTAAACGGTTGACCCAAATGTGCCCAACTAAAGCGCCATTAGAAAAGAAAGCAAAGTGGATCTTGTGGGCTAAATAGCACAATCGTTTCTAATACGTTGATGTCAGGTCCAGTGGCACGCTGCCGAGCCAGGCCCATTTCTATTCAAATGGCTTCAGTCACGTGTTTTTTTTTTTTTTCGTGTTTTTTTTTTAGGGCCGTTCGTGCTTGGCTGAGCCCGGCTCGCTGGCTTGGATCGCCAATTTAAGAGCGCTGATTAGAATGCTGAAGTGGATCAGCAGATGATTCACCTTCCCTTGGCTCCAGCATCATGATGTTTGTGTCTCCACAGCATTCAAACGCTGGCTAACGCTCTGAGCTCAAAGCGGTAGCTTACAATGTAGTTTTGAGAAGAGTTTATGTGTACTGTTGTGAAGTGGTAATCCATAAGAACCTTGTTTGTTTTTATTGTGGTGCTAATCCTTTGAAGAAGTGCAATTCAAAAATACGGATGTTGTTCTCCTGGTATGTTTTGGTGAACCAACTCTGAGCCTCTGTTTATCTGTCTTTTTCTTTTGTTTGTTTGAACTGATCACACTTCTAACTCTGAAATGGGCTCTAGTGGCCATTAAAGATATTAAAGTCATGTCCTTTTGTATTTTTAACATCATGCATAAAAAACATTAGATTTTCTTTCAGGCTCAATCCAGTTTGAAGAATTGTATTGCTGTTAATGTAGAGAGGCCTTTGAAGCAGCACTTCTAAATTCATGTTGGGAGATAAAACAAATTCTTATTTCTGTTTGAATTTCCTAATAAATGTATAAGAAATATCTAAAAAAAAAAAAAAAAAGTCATTCCAAAGAAATTGGACGCACATTTCCGCAACTGTTATTTCACTGTTTTATTGACTTGTGTGACTTTGTGAGCAGTTGTTGATTTCCAGAGGAATTTCCTTGCAGAAACTGCTTCATTTAGACTTTCTTATTTTCTAATGTTGTGAGAGGTTTCCAATTTGTGACCTCTGTATTTCTAAAATCTTGACTACGGTCGTGCTCCTAGTAAGTAGTAGTAGTAGTATGATGATATTCTAATACCCAAACTCAGGTTGCTGGCTGACTATTCGAAGAACTGACTTCCTGTGTGCTCTTTTTGCTGATTCAACTTGAAAACGTGGACAAGGCTGTCGAAAATTACAAAGTACATTGACTGATAAATAGAACTTACTGATCCAGTTTATGGAATCAATGCATCACTAGTAATTATTCCTTTTTTCCCCCCACTGAAACCTAAAATTCAAAATTTCTTGTAGTCCACAGGCTGTACCTAAATGGTTGACTCACTCATGTATTATTACTTCTGTGTTATATCAATCAGTATTTTAAAAAAAATAAAAAGTACAATGTGGATTTATTCATACAAAGACTGTAGAGCATCACTTGAATGAAGGTAGACCGCCTAAGCTTGATTACTTAGTTACATAGACCAGTGAGCTGCGAGAAGTTACAGGAATCTATTCTGTCAAAGTTTTGGAGCTGTGAAATGTGTTTCATGAAAGGAGAGAATACAAATCGTGTTTTGTCAGTGATTTCCAGCTCAGTCCTATAATTGTACATGTGTATTATGAATGCCAGAATTTTTCAGCTAGTAGTGACCCAACCACTAGGAATGCATCGTCAATAATTGATGCCTTCAGCCATAACTGATATTAATATGCTCACTTGCTCAGTATAACATTTTACCCAAATTTATTTAAAGCTATTAATTTTTCATCTCTCATTCTAAAATAGCCAGACATGTGTTAAACAGCTCGCAGATGGATTACTGCCAAAGTTGCTTCATAGCTCAGTTGGATAGAGCTGATTGGAAACTGGTTCACTGCTGTTTGGCTGTTCTAATAACAGGAAATATTTCGATCTCAGAAAAGGTTCTGTTTTTTTTTTCCACTCATTTGTGTTTCATTAAATTGTTTATCTGAACACCATAATCATATTCCTTTTATCTTCAGTTTTATATCATATTTTGTGGCAAGTTGTTTATACGCAGATGATTTCATCCATGTTTCATCAAATCTACTAATCATGAGTAATAATAAGCATTGAAGTTATTTGAGAATGAGCCATGAGCTGTGACCAAAAGTTGGCAATCGCATGCGCATTTCTTTGATGGAAAAATAAACAAATCAAAAGAAAACATCCTTAGAAAATCAAACTTTATTACTATTAGTATTGCTGCTCCAAAAACGGCTACGTCAGGTGAAATCATATTTCACCAGCATTTAGGTCTGATATTATCTACACCGGGCGCTGAGGAGTTGTTGGTATTCAACTGATAATTTCTCTGACCCACAATCCTCTTTGGTTACCCAGCAACAGGCTGCCTGACGACGTCCCCGTGGAGGGAGATTTGGTTTAGGAGTCAGAGGAAACAGGAGGAAGCTGGCCCGTGGCAGGAGACTGAGAGAAAAAGAGAGAGATGCTATCTTTTATCACGTAGGAGCCAATCAAAACCAGCCCTTGTTTCAACGTTATCTAATGTAGGTAACCGCAGGATGCCTCCCGGTCAGCTGCTGCATGAGCAAAAAAAAAAAAAAAAAAGAAGCATTGCAGAAAAATCTGTGCACCCAACAGGAGAGAAATATATAGTATAGTAGGCTTGGCAAGAGGCTGTCTATGGCCTGTAGCACTGTCATTAACATTCGACAGTTCAATATTGTTTGTGTAGGAACTTCACATTGTTTTGAAAAGGTTTTTTTTCATGCAGTACAACTGCAATTTCTCTTTCTGCTCCCAAGATAATGTTAGCAGTATGAATGCATCACCTGCTTGAGGGTAAGGTGTTGCACACGCAAAAAGAAAGCCAAGCAAAATACAGACTCTCTTTCCGTCTGTGTACCTTTTTGCATACTTGTGAACAACACGTCGCCACATTGATTCATATCGACCGGCTGAAGGTGCTCATCACGTGCCACCGAGGTGAACCGGTGAAGCGAGATGTCTGATGGCTCTGTGAGCTCTTTCATGTTGTCCTTGACTGAGAGGGAGCTGCGATGTTGGAACAGTGGTTTACTTCTGAAAATTGACATTTCAAATAAGTGCTGCATTCGAAATCTTACTTAAATGAAGCTGCAAAAGCATCATGATGTTGTTTATGGTTGGCATTTTTGCAGCAATGGCCAATGAGTGTACTTAAATGTGATAATTTCCTCTCTTTGCAGCAGTTTTCCTTGTTAGTGAAGAAAATAATGCATGTTTATAATCCAGTTTAACTTCATGTCACTTATAAGAGCCTCAGTGTTTACCGTTAACACTGTACCAGAGTTGTATTAAGTTACTGCTAATGCAAACATTTCCTTCTGCTGCTACTTCACATTAAGAGCATTCAACTAGTGAAAGTGCTCATTATGGAGCAGAATGGCTCCTGTCAGTGTTAGATTATTATATATTATATTATTAGACTGTTCTTATCGATGCATTAGTGTGTGAGCAGATTTTTACTGTTCTAGTTGGAGCTCATTGGAGCCACTCTTAAAACTGTTGGGTTGTTTAATGTATAGTGTTGCATCATTAAGCTAATAGCATGTTTTGTATGGTGAATCTAGCTGTTGGACAAATGTAGTGGACTGAAAAGTCCAATATTGCCCTCTGGAACGTGTCAAAGGGGAAGTATGAAGTACAATCAAATTGAAATACTCAAGTCCAAGTGCCTGAAAATTGTGCAGTACTTGCATAAATGTACTTTGGTTGCATTCCACCGCTGCCTGCATGTATGTTTTTTTTTTCTCTCTTTATGGAAATTGCAAAACGGTTGTGCAATCACAGCGGTGATCGATTTCGAATCATTTTGCACGCATTAGGAAAACCCAAAAAAATATTTGATAATGACTGGATCCACAGGCATTCACAAGCAGACATCTTTATTGACGTGTGCACCTTTTCCATTGTTGCGGCTGCCCCAGAACAGACATTGATTCTAAATTCACCCTGCAGACGACTAAGAATCGATCCCTTTTTGTGTCGCCTAGATCTTCTGCCAAGTACAAACCTGGCAAATGTCTCCCTTTCAGCTGAGAGAAAACGACTTTGTGTTCTGAGAAAAAGGCACACCAACACTGAAGGCAATGTTTTTTGGGGGGGTTTTTTGTCTATGGTTCAACAGCCTAATTGAATTTTTTAATAACGCTCACGAAAAGAAGAGAAGGTAGTTTGCTCCCTCTCAGCTCAGCCTCACTTCTGGATTTACAAGGCATTAACATTCTGGAGAGAATGGGCTGCTCTCCTTTGAGAGGAAGGAGGAAAAAAAACATTGTCAGGAAGCAGTTGTCTGTAAATGAATGGCAGGGTCACCCACCGCAGTAAAATGTTAATGAGGAACAGTACACTAGTTCAGAATGCAGGAGGGCTTGAAAGAGGCAAGCCTGAATACAACCCGTCACAATAATTGAGGTGTACTCTCCTTGCCACAACCGCTGAAAACAAAATATCAAAACATGTGGCAACGTCGTCACAGTTTAAAATAGTTTCTTATCTGGAGCCCCTTTCACACTAAGGTTCATGTGTCAACAAAACAGCATTTATATTTTAGCATTTAAACTTTGACTCTCATCTGGAGTAGATTGCTGAGGGCTGTGATAGAAAAGACATAAATCTTGGATTAGCCACACTGCAGCTAATAAAAAAGGAGGGGAAAAGGTCAATGTCACAACATCCCAACAAATGATGTTCAGATATTCTTGTTTACCCAGAACATGTATGACAGAAATGCCAGAAAATAACAGCTAGGTAGAAAAACCTTTTCCTGAAATGAGATTCAGATTTTGATAATTCGATGACACACAGTGGGTTGTCTGTGAAATTGGCATGGATGTACGATGCGAACATCTCATGTGAAGGTTGTGTATTCTGAAGGACAAATTTGCTGAAATGTCACGCTGTATCTGGCTCACACTGCAGTAGGTAAGAAAGTGTCACTGCAAAGTATTTGACAAACAGTTGACGGGCACGTTACAGAAACAGCGTGACCTTTCTGCAGCTTCTGTGGGTATCAGCAGGTTCTGCAGGTGGAGCACTCATCCACCCTGCAGACCTTTCCTTAAAGAGAGGACACCAAACCTTATCGCCTCGGAGTGCATTCAATTTTAGTTTCGTATTATGATAATGTTCAACTTTTCTATCTTGCTTATGGTGTTCCCACCTCGGCGGGGATATGACGAGCTGTCATAAGGACTTCATATGAACACAAAGGTGGAAAAAGCAGACAACATAAAAAAGAGCCAAAGGAGGAGATGAAAGAGACATTTGAGGATTAATTAGAATTATTGAGGAGGAGACAGGATGTGATCCAGTAGAAGGTCCATAATAAAGAGGATTTTTCATCCTTTTTTAAGGTTACAGCAGCATGAATGATGTATGACGTAGACATAATTCTCAGTTGAAGGACTTACTCAGATTCTATAGAAACTGCTAATGAAAAACTTGAAACAGTAACAAGTAAACTTCAAATCGATCAACAAAAAGTTAATGAACAGTCTTGATTAATGACCAATGGTTTTAAAGACGGGTGTACCTGAAAATAAGCATTCTTTTCTGTTTGTTACCTGCAGAACGAGTCTAATGTTTACACACCCGTGGGTCCGCTTCCATATAGTCCGCCATCTTGCACTTCCATATTACTATAGTAGCCCAGAATAGACAAACTAAACACTGGCTCTAAATCGGGTCTTTTTGCAGCCACCATAGTTTATCCTACATGTTTGGAAGGGGCTGGTGAGGTGAGGGGGTTGCATTCAGCAACTGCACTGCTAGATGCTGGTCAGTATTAAATATATACAGACAAACGTGTCCGTTTCAGTCATTTTAAACTGGATGCCTTATGTTAATAACATTCTTTGGGAGAGGTCAGTGGGGATTTTAAAATGTTTCACAACTTTATATTATATTTCAGAGATTAAAGAATCAGGAGATTAATTCATAATGAAAATAATTATCAGTAGCAGCCCTAGTAACAAGACTGTATAGCTGATAAAGACTGCTAAAGCACAAACTACTAGACATTCATATTAAATACTCCCTCATTATCTGTGAATCAGTTGTTACTGCAAATGACACATAATAACTAAACTTACTTCCTTATTACATCCATATTAGTTACCATTTTTGTGTGTCAGGGTTTGGCATCATATAGAGTTGAGATTACATCCTCAATTCACGATTACCTTGGTATATTTCTTACAAATAAAGCAGACCACCATAAGCACACTGCTACTTAGTTTTTAATTCACTGTTAGTTCAAGAACGGCACGTGGATTCATATGGCGTGAAATGTTTCCCAAAAGTTGTATCAGGTCTCGTTCTCTCTTCAGTATTATGCTAATTAAGATGAGGCAATCGACTCGACTCGTGATTATTACTGCCTGAGAAGTGGCACATAGTTCACAAAGTCAAACTCGCGGAGTGCAACACGAGTTACTCCTCCCGTAGGGTCTGACATCTGTGCACGTCTAAATAAATAATCTCCCAAAAAAAGACTGCTCACACTTTTCATGCTTTTACTTTTAGCCGTCCTGAACTGTTAAAACAGAGTCATTTGCTGCGTGTCGCTGTGGCCTTCTGGCTCAGATTCTTTTCAGCAGGTAACCATCCTTTGCACACACACAGGTAGTTGTACTTCAGACTAAAAGCCTATATGCAGCACTTAACACACAGGTGGTTGCCTTGGTTACCTGGAGCTGGACACTACATCTGTAAAAACAGATGTATGAATTCAACACACACACACAGTGGTAAGGTATGTGGAGAAAAACGGCTACAGTAGCAGGTCTACCCACAATCCATTAGGTTTTGTTTTAGTTGGATAATCAGTGAATAATAAATGTTGCTCGAGTTTTCAGTAAATGTATCTTGGGTACCAAACACCAGGATGTAGTTCTGTACTGACTCTTCATTTAATATGCCTGCCATGAGTGTACACAGCAAGGTTTATTATATCCATTTGCTCACAGCACTTCTAGGCTTTTTCATTTTATCTTTAGGTGGATTTCACCTGAGTACTCAGCCAATAACTATAAAACGTTCTCCAAGGTACAGTATATATGGCATGTTAATTGTAAAACCCCGAGGTGGAGGTTTTTCTGAGCGAAATCAATCATTTTCCAAAAAACGAGTTATTCAAATGCGCTTGCTCTTAATGAACGCGATATCTATCATCTGTGGCTCATTAGGTCCCATATAAGCACAGTCCATCATAGACTCATATTTAGATAATTCATGTCCTCATAAAAACTGGGAGTGCATCGTTATCTTTGCAGAATAGTTTTCTATACTTTGTGGCACAGAGGAGAATACTAACGTTAATTAGAACTAGGTGAGTCTGTATCTTAAAGTCCATAGTGGGATAGTAAAACAGTTGTTTAAAAGGTTTAGCGGCCATTTTATAATTGTGTATTTACTAATTGTTTTTTTAGTATAACATTCAACCTTCCACCCAAGTGTGTAGGGAAATTATGGAATAATTGTGGTGATGAATACACAGAGAATTATCACCATCTCAGCTATTCCCTTCAGCTATATATAGCGATTTATCCTCTTTCAGCTGATTGTTTTGGTTTCATAGCCTTCTACTTTACTTAGTTCTGGGCACTCTCACCGCACTCATCAGTGCTGTTTTTCAGAAGCAGCAGGTAGCTGTTTGTTAGCAAACCAAATGTCAGAACCAGAACCACCAACAGACAAAGTTAGCAGCTAGCTGGTGAACATAGCGGAGCACTGAGTAGATAAAGAGCCATATATTCTACAACATTCAAAAACAGAGTGGACAGGATGGCGAATACAACTCTAAATAAAACCTAATGCGTTTTCTAGGTGTATAAATAAACAGCTAGCCGTAAGTCAACTTTATAAACGCTGATAATTTGTCTATGCTGTGTTTGTAGATTTTTTTCCACTGTCTCTACAGGGCTAAAAATCAATTCAAGGTTCCAGGTTCATTTATTTATCGTTCTACAATGCAGGGTTGTGCAACCAAACACAGGCGAGTCCCTTACGCTACCCGAAAACAAAACAACACAAAACAAAAGAAGCTATAATTTATGGTGAAGTGCAGAGGATGAAGTGAGGCGTCTCACCCTGTGGAAGGAAGCTGCAATTAATGCAAAGATTAAGAAATAATAAGAGCACAAATACCCGGACACAACATAGTATTTTTTACATTACTGTGTGTGTGTTTATGTAATGTATACTAAGCTAAGTTAAGCATGTACTTCAATGACAGCTCTTGACATGAGAATAACATCTTAGTCTCAGAAATAAAGTTAAGTAGTATCAGTTAAGTCCATTACTTATATACATAATAATTTACATAATATGTATTTGATGTATTGTGAGTAAACTTTGTATTAAACAAACGCAAATAAAAAAGTGGGTCAAATAGTTCACAGCGTCACAACAGCAACCTTCCACACGTGTGCTACAGTGTATATTGGAGGAGACACTGGAGACCTGGTCAGGTTGTAAGTGCTTTGGTCTGTAGCGTGTGCCATGACCCCTGGCAGGGCCTATTAGAGGAAATGTCTCTGTGGTCTACATGCCTCCAACCTCTGTGGCAGCCACCGAGCAACATCAATTACACCCACAGCAGCTCCAGCCTATAGCTACGCTAGTATATTGCCATCACCACAGGGGTAATTGGTCCACTATATACTTCCAATTCCGAGCAAGTCGCAGCCTATTTTTCTAGTCAGTCGACACTGGTCCATGTAAAAATTGCTATTACTGCCTGCAGCTTCATGATGGGGTCCTGAGATTGAACAAGAAGGAGGGAGAAGCGAAATACTGTACCAGCAGTGATCACCGTGATCAGCTGTGAGACACTGATGCATGTTGGACTAATGCAGTTTCTGTTTTGGCACATGAAAACCTCTCACTAGCAGCGAGTCACCACAAACAGTCAAGTAAAGTCGAGTAATGAGGTTTATTTTTTTTCCCCTTTTGCATATTCCTCAGAGAGGGAATCTACATGCATGATAAGTCTCGCTGCCTGCGGCGAGTACAACTTAAATGTCCTCCTCTGCAGTGATGCACACATAAACTGTTGTTGGGATTGGGACCTGTGACCTTTTCATTCACGGGACAATTTCGCTACCCACCAGGCCAACACCGCCTTTAAGTGACCAGACAGTTCTGTAACAGACAGGATGACAACAGTAATTAACTCCATTTATTACATAGTCCAGGATAATGTAAATGTCTTGTGTCATTTCTGTTTATAATCCTTAACTTGACTGATATTAGTCATGACAGCAAGAGTGCACACACGCTCACACTCGCACACACTCTCCCTAATACCCCAGTCACTCACTGGAATGCTTAATGCCACACACACACACACACACACACGTGTGGTGAAATTATGCACACATGCGTACACTCCCTTTTTTTTTTAATTCAATTTAATTGAATGGAGCTTTATTAGCACGAGCATCAACACACAGTGAACACAGTGACAGATAAATAAGTACAACATTTACTGGCACACACAAGTTCACACTTAAATGCTTTCACACACACACACACACACAAAAAAAAATAAAAAAACAGCATGTGTCCTCTGTGGATATGTGTGTGTGCTCAGTGAGGATTCTGCAGCAGATGAAAGGTCAATGGAAGTACATCCCGGCCCAAAGCGCCGTATGTGGTGTACATTCAAAAAAGACCGGAGGAGCGAGTGTCTCACACACACACACACACACTTACACACACATACCTGAACACAACCATTCTCACGCATACAGGAGCAGCACCAGAATGCAGATGTATGCAACGCACCACTGGATGCACACATAAACACAAAGCTGTACACCCTACACACACACACACACACACTCATGGACAAACACACATGGGTGCACACAGAAAAAACACCAGGCCCCCTGGCTGAGGCACTGGGGCCAATTAGGATGCCAAGGCCAGTGCATCATCTGAGGGAGCCAGCTGTCTGTGGGCTGCCCTGATGTGGCTGTAGTCACTGGGCTCTGTAAGCTCCCCTGCTCCTGGGGGCCTGGACCAGATCTGGAACATACATGCAATCACTCCCTCTCGCTCTCTCTCTCCCTCCATCTTTTTCTCTCAGGAAACAAAAGGCACATAACAAGCAACAGGTTAACTGGTTACCTCATGCAGCAGTTTTAATCCCATACGCCTGTTTGAACTATTAACGTTGCAACATTAAACAAGACCTCGGACAAGATGAACTGATCTTCTCTCTGTGTTTTTTGGTTTTTTTTTAACTAAGACCTCATTTCACTTGAATAATATTGCTGCTTCCTGGAGTAAAATCTCTTTCTTTGTCAGCACTGAACAGGAAAAGCGTCGTGTCAGAGATGTTCTTGTTTTTCTCTCTCGTTTACCCTGACTTTGCTTCTCCCTCATTCCACCATCTGCTGTTGTGAAATCGTGAAAATCTTTATCTCTGTTTGTGCTGGATAAACAGCACCGACCCAGTGGCACATAAAGTAAAATGCAGTGTAGAGGCCTGGAAGAATGTGCCAGTTCAACAGTTTCCTTTGCTCTTTGGTAATTACAGCACCATCCTAACAAATGTGCCTATCACGAATAATAAGAAAACAGAGACAAAAACAATGGATACACAAAGTGGAATTCAATCTGAATTATTCAGTCATACTCCCAGAAGTGACATTCATCAGAGAATGACTGTGATATGTTTTATAATGACTTCATTTTTAAGACAGAGACACGCTTTGATGTGCAGCAGAGTCCAGTAAAGTGCTCGACCTTGACCATCTGCTTGGGTGGGAGAAGAGCTGCAGTCCCCCAGAGGACAGACAGAGGTGCAGCTGAGGGTGAAGGGCGAAAAAAGAAGCCAAACGGACTGACAAGAACGAAGGGCAAATGCAATTTGATATTATGGACAGTTTGATATGAAAAATTAAAATATTTTGATATTAAAAATACATAAACTGCCTTAATATAGTCCGTCTTCAAACCAGGGGTTAATGCTAATCGAGGGTGATGCAAAAATGCAGGTGTAAACGCAAGATTAAGTCATTCAAACCGTTTTTAGAGGTCATGAAATGCATTCGGCGACACTTAAAATAAACTGCAAACTTAATGTGTGCAACACTTGGATCCAAAGAGGAAAAACACACGACAACTGTACATGATAACTCACCTTTAGGATAGTAGATTTGTCACAGATATACTCGGGGACGAGGAACAAACACCAAAGTCAAAATATTCAAAAACAGAATTTTTTTGCATCTCAGGGACTTGAACACACATGCACCTCCACAATACACATTCCCACCAACGGTATTCCACTCCACGGGTGGTGGTAGTAGAGAAAAAATGCAGAGAAGAAGAAGACTGCAAGCTAGCAAACATGAATGTACAGTAAACAGTCAAAACAATTGGCTTTGCAAATTTTTGTCAAGAGGCAAATGCATTCAGCGCATTCGTTAGGCCTCGGGCATACACACAATCTGTTATATGCACCTTAAACAAAACAATCACACCATGAGGTCCATTTGGTTCCGGAGCCTTCCATCATATTGAATCTTCCTCAGCAGATGGAGTTTGCCTAGTTTTCGTCAAATTGAATCTGCTCCGTTTTTCTTCTCATCTTTGAGAATAAAAGTTTCTTTATGATCTTGAGAAGTTTTTAAACTGTTCAGAAAAACAGAAATTTAAGCATTCATTATATTTATGACTTATGTCACTTGGCTGAAGATGATACAATCTAGAGCTTCAGATCACCAGATCAGATGGTTAAATGATTTTGTCAGTTACTTGAAATCACATTAGAGTGCCACAGATGTATTTTGAAACCAGATATTAAAAATTACCAGCTACTTCCTGTCCATTACAGTAAAAATATTTGAAACCACTTCGTGTCTGTGTGTAGTTCTCCCACCTCTCAGCTACTCCAAACTGGCTAAAGCAAACACCAAGAATAATTTGCAATTGCTTATTCCCCTGGTTCTGTAATCCAGAATCCTGCTGATAGGAGAAATCAATCCGTAACAATTACTGCTTTTGAGTTGTTGTTTTTTTTATGACCTTGGACAAATGGTCCACATTGTGAGTTCCTCCTAAGATTGTATTCATTATGTGCCCACAGGAGACAAATACTTGGACATCTGACAATGAATATGGAGGCGACTGCAATGATAACCACTCGGGGTAGTTAGGAGTGGATATGGGCACTTTTTCCCGTTAACAACTGTTAGCACTACAGTGAAATCATTTGGGTGTAAAAGCTCTGTGAGCCAACAAAGTGCAGGCACCAATTAATTGCTGATGGAGTAGTTCCAGGTTTTGTCACAGATCACAGGATTTCTTGCCCAGTTTCCTGATTCAGTAGTCATTTCTTCATTTGAAGCAATTAATGATTGAACTCCCACATCGCATATTACAACTATATATATATATATATATATATATATGCTCTTTTTCTTTTCTTGTCTTATGTGTTTTTAACAGGCAAGGATCCGTTTGAAGGCTCATTGTTAAGTGGCACAATCCCTCCGAGGGTCTGTTTCCATTACAGTTTGTTGGTCTGAATCACATGGCTGTGTGTTTGAACAGAAATGGATTTTGGTCAATGTACAGCCAGAGAGCAGCGCAGACAAAACACGCCAGCTACTGTGGATGCGACACAAGTTCCTCTTGAGGGCAAACAACACAGAGGCCTGTTGCAGGGGATGATAATTGAATGAAATAGAGATTGGATTGGAAGCTCCTGTCACTGCCAGACACATCGGCAGGTTGATGGCTCGTCGCCCCGGGCCCCCAGGGTCTGGCTGGTGAGAAAGAAACAGCCTGTTTGGATGGCTCTGTGCTTTTGCTTTTGCCTTTAAACTTTTTGCTCTGAGTAAGTGGGTTATATAACCGCACATGGACGATCGTATTTTTATTCAGCAAACAGCTGCGCGCAATCTTACCTTTTTCCTTATGATCGCAGACACAAAAAAATGGAGGCTTTCGGTTAAATGCAAGTCGCTATACGCACAAACACACATACACACACTCAAACTCACACACTGAGCAAAAACAAAAGAGGGAATGGGAACCCTTTCAGTTTTAATTAGTAGTTGCTGCTGTGTTTTGGAGGCGGTGCAGGGGTCAACAGTAATTGGGTTGTTTTCATATTGAGGCATTCAGAGCAGAACGGAGGGATATGGGTCACAGTGAAGTGATCCCAGAATCCCACTGCCTGCTTTCCACCCTCTCTTCCTGCCCTCCTCCTCCTCCTCCTCCTCCTCCTCCTCTTCTGCCCCCCCCCCCCCCCCCCACCCCCAATCCACTCTGGCACTGGCGCGTTAACTGGAAAGACTTGTGGATCCTGGCAGGCCTTGCAACTGGAGAGGGGCCACAGCACCACCCTCTCAAGCACAGCTCCAAGTCAGTTCTCACCAAGACCAAATGGAGGAATCTGGAAAGCTCAGCCATGCCATCAAAGAACAGGCTTCTGGGAACATGTCTGGGAAAAAAATCGAAGGACGTGAGGACTTAGAATGAGACGGAGAAATCGCAAACCCTGAAAGCGATGCCAAGATTTTCTTCACCAGCACAACCAGGAGCGCCAAAGTGCGACGTGCCAAGCCAAACTGAGAGAAGCCAGCCTAGGAACATAGAGAGGGAGATGATACAAATGGTAAGACGGCAGACATGATTCAACGAGAGCACTGCTGTGGAGGATAGACACCATCCAGATGGTCAGCTCAGTGGCTTTCAATAAATAATTTATTGACTTCTTTAATTTTATGACGCCTGAAGTGTAAAACTTTATCTTTACTTAGTATTCATGGATCAAACATGAAGAATGAGTATTCTTATGAACACTTGTTTTGGGACAATTGCATCAGATTAATATAGAGAGTTAGCATAAATTACACACAACTACATAATGAATGCACTCTCCAAGCAGTGAAGTGCCTTTAAGGGGTAATACGATACAGTAAGACAATGGCAGTGGAGTTTTCCAAGCTTATTGCACTAGGCAGGTTGGAGTGCCATCAAAGTGATGTTGGAAGTGCCACTCTGTGACAGACACGCATTAAGATGAAATGCCCTTGAACAACTGATATTGCAAGGCTGGTCATGATAAATTATAAAACCAAGAAGCTGCAAGGTTTAGGTCTCTGCAGGCTTACCTCTCTTGTACAGTAGGTTATTGCAATTTGTCTTTTATATATATATATATATATATAAATATATATATTATTTTTTTGGCGAGGGGTTTTACAGAGCTTCACAGAAAAGTACCCAGATTTTTTCAATACAGCGGATCAGTGAAAACTGATACCAGGATTTTATGTCCCCAGGCACCCAAACTTTATTGTTTCCTGCAGCTGGAAGTCAGCCTCTAGAGGATTTTACAGTAAACAACCCTTTGACAAGACCTAGATCTGTAAATCTACTGAAAGGTGAAGACAGAAATAGGAAGAAAATGTGTACGAGATGTTAATTGACACCTTATAATGATCTCAGTGGTCTGTTTTTAGCATAGCAATCATAACTAGTCACAACAGACCTGTCAGGCTTTGGTTTTATACACATGCTTAAGTAATGCGATCTCACTTTCAACCAACCCTCTGAGTTCATTTTAAATGAGCTAACTTGCTATAGCTAATAGGATCTGGAAGTGGCTTATGTCTGACGTGAAGGAGCCATTGTTTAAAAAATGACCATGAATCTGACACAAATGTGTCATTGTTATCACTTAAATCCTTATAAGGTGCGGGCCTTGAAAATGGGTCAATCACGCACCAATCAGCAGCTTGTGTCCTTCAGAGTAAGTTGGAAAAAGAAGCAGCTGAACTACGTGGAGTGGCTGTGTTGCAAACCATCTTCATAAAGTCTGATTTTTCACCAGATATCTTTGTGCAATCGAGTGAATTACTCATTTTCAACTGTTCCTTAATATTCCATTTGCACCAAAAATCCTGGATTTGTGTTTGAAAAATAAAAAAAACTGAAAATAATAACCCTATTCCAGAGACTCACTTGTACATAACACTCAACACATGTTGCATCCAATTGCAGAAAACATGGTTTGCCAAAGCACGGCGGTCCTTCTTGCTGTCTCGCAAGTGGAAAAAAGGCATCAGACCATGCCAGGGATTAACCATCTTAACATCTTTCTACTGACTGCTCCTTCTCTCTAATTCAAAGCCAAACTACCATCGCAATATCCTCACAACTTGACATTTGCATCTCCCCTCCTGTCTGCTTTATTTCGCGTCCAGCATCCACATCGAATTATTTGGAATATTACATCTGAGGAAAGCCACCCAAAGAACACCCTGTTGCAGCACGCCAGATTTCAGTTTCAGGGAGAACAGTGAGAAACTGGGAGCAGAACCGATTTTCGCATTCTGCCGCAGCTCGCACTTTGAATCATCATTAGTGTGATTAATTTTCCCTCCAGTCCTACAATCCTCATTGGTGATTCCCCTCCAACACTTTGGCCGCGCTCCACAGAAGTGACAAATGTGTTCCCATGGAAACAGACCTGTCATGCCATTGTCACCGCTGGCCTGTCAAATGAAATCCAGCTCTGCCAGAGAAGAACCAGCTGGTGACCCGACTGATCTCACATCAGTACAACAGTGTGACTTTTGACAACCGCGATGCTTTTAAACTGTGTACGAGCTCTCGCTGTCATTGTTAGACACATGAACAAAACTGTTTCTTTTGGTCTCTTTGTCTCTCGGCCTCCCTTCTTCCCAGCTTTGTCTCTGTCTCTCTCTCTCATCATACATCTTTCTTTTTTTTTCTTCCCCTCCTATGGCTTGTCTTCCACAAAGGCTCAGCACATTGCAGTTTGATGACACCGGCCAGTTGAAATACAGCCGCCTTAAGGGGGTGAAAAAAAACTCTTTTTCTATCCTATTTGATCAGAAAGGTCTGGAAATCTGGAAATGACTTTGCTCACATGGCTCGAAAAGCTCAGAGAGTTCCCAATGATCAGAAGGAAGTGGAAGGAGGTTATGACACAGAGATAAATGTTTAACTCTGTTGGAATTGTCTAACCCCACGGGGGGTGGGGGGGATGTAATTCTCTTACAATTGAGTCACTGTGGCAGCTACAGGTGTTAATAGGAGTAATTTACAAAAGTATGTACTGTAATTCACATCTTTTCCTCTCATAATGTGGCTGTATAACGTGATTTAAAACCGTAAAACAAATTAGTACGCCTATTAGAGAAAGTAAAGTTCTGTTTCCATTGCGGTACACAAAGATATTGCCGTGTAGCTTCAGAGGAACAATTAGTGCTTTGAAAAAAAAAAAATCACCTAAAGTCAACAGCTTTTATAAAACATCCACATTTTTATGTTTCCATTCTGTGTTCTAATCTTAACTGCAATTAATTCCATCATTGATCATATTCACGGCTCCCATCAACCTTATTTCCAGCTGTGGCAGGAAGCTGTTTTTAACAAAAGAACCTCTGATGTTCGCTACGTGCCCAGCCACAACCAGCATCGAGACGGACTGAGCAGCTAGCTGGTGAACACTTAGTAGCTAAACAGCCGGGTATATTTTTTATATTGGTGATATTGGACTGACGTTTCCCAGGTGACTAACTCCAAGTGAATTCTGCAGCTTGTTGTGCTGCTGCGAGGTAGCCAAAAATAAAAATCATTGACGCTGGTTCAAGTATAAAATGCATGTAATGAGCAGAAATGACAGTATCCTACATGTCCTTCAAAATATCTCGGCATCATAAGAATGATATCTGTTGCATAATGCAAATCTGCTTCACGGGTGGCGTGCACTGAGGTGAAGACACGTTTGTGTGAGCTGTGTTTTACCTGTTTGATGGTGTACGACTCAACGTCATGAATGTAGAGAAACAGGAGAAAAAGGAAGCAGGTCTGGAGGTAAACAACTACTTACTGGTCAGATTTACACGAGTGTGTGAGTGAGTGCACAAACAGCCCACAAGTCCAAATTCATGTGAATAAAGTAAGGCCATACATTTGATCTGAACACACTCCTTCGCTTTGTTTGCTGCCCCCCCAAAAAATAGTTTTTGGTTGAGATTTTCAGCCTTACTGCACTTAGAATGATGCAGGTAGAGTTGATTCAGGTTTATCCACGAATACAAGGCCTGGTAATGTGATAAAGGTATAATGAAAGCAGCAGCAGTATATTGGTTTCTGGACAGTTCTATTGAGCAGGTCCAGCATGTTGATTAGCCTTAGGTTGCCGTATTTTCTGACTTCATCACAGCAGTAGGCAGTCATTTTAACGCCGAAGAATGCCTGTCGTGATACAAACACCTCTCTCCATCTGCTACTGTTTTAATCACTCTTATTGTGCAGTGTGTGTAGGCTGTTTAGCTGTGGCTAACTGAGTCTACCCACAGCTCAGCTCAGTGAAGTGCATCCAACATGTCGACCTTACTCCCCTCTCATCTTAATCTAACCCTCAGTGAACGTTCTCCTGATTAGACACGGCTCTCGACATACGTGTCTTTGCTTTCACAAGGTGGGAGGAGGCGAATCAATGGATTTTAGAAATAAAGGCCCCAGTGAGTTCTGTGTGTGTGTGTGTGTGTGTGTAGGGGCGAGGGGGGTCAGGTGAAATTTGTTGTCAAATTCCTTTCCCTTCCCTTTCAAAATACAGTAAGCACTCAAGAATGCACAGGCCAGCTTCACTCTCTGCGTTAGCATCTTTCAAAGAGACAAATATTGATGATAGAATTACATAACACTTTTTCTTCCTCACTCCAGCTCTCTGTTATCTTTCACTCTTCTCCCAAAACAGTTCATTAAAAAGTACAAAAGAGGAAGGCAGCGATTTCTCCAACCACACCGAGGGGCACTGACATTGTTGAGATCCCACTTTTTTATTTTAATACCACTGCCGTATGCACCGGCTTCCATCAGCTCAACTTCTGCTCTGCCACGTGATGAATTGATTAGAGATATCTGCTATGAATTATTAATGGGACGTTTTTTAGAGGATTGTTCATATCTGAGGGGTCATGAAGCTCAAGAAGTGGTTTGACAAATAATCATGTGACAAATTTAAATAAGTCTCTTAAATTTCGACTGCAGTGTGCAGAGAAAATTGACTCGAGTGGCTGCAGACCTAACCAATTTGGGATGACCTAAATTTTTTATAACATGCATAAAATGAGAGAAAATATAATCACACGGATGCAAGTTATACAACATAAATGAATACTTTTCTGGTCTGTATTGCCTGATGGTGATGGCTGAAGGTTATAGTTTACACACCATTTTACGGGCCATACTAGACTTGGAAAAGGTAGATGCACATTGAGGGATTGCAACAGTGGCTATCAAGGCTCTGTCTTTGAACTACTGTGGACTGTGGCCACAGAAAGACGACTTGGGACATATTGCTTTGGTTAATGACTGGTGACACTTGCAAGATTTGTGATCTTTGAAGGTCGTGCCCCCGCTGAAGTCACACGAGGAGGGGAATAAGTCGTGGGCTGATCCCTGCTGAAAGCTGCAGGAATGAACATCGTCATGATTCATCTCTGTCTCATCGCTCCTGCTGCTGGGAGCTTCCATGGACGGCCGCTCTCTGTGACACTTTCTTTACTGGCCAGCTCTCAGCCGGTGACACGAGCCATGTGCTAAAATGTAGGCAAGTGCGGCAGAAGTGGAGGCACTCTGTCTTTCCCCGTACACCTCAGACTAGTAGCTCGAAAAAAAGAGTAAGCCATAAAAAGCAGTGTTTTACCATTCCTGTTTATTACAACATGGGGTTTATTTCCTATAAAAATAACGCTGTACTGTCAACAGGTCCCATGAAAAGATCAAAACCATAAAATGATCTCACTAACAAGCTTTATTCTCTGTGCTATAGACCTCCACTGCTGTCCAAAAACTCATCATGTGGTGACACGTTCCTTCATTACTATGAGCACAGGCTGTGTAGTTTATTTTAAGTCACTAGAGCAATACTCATCTACTGCTAAAAATAGTCCCTGAACAAATGCATTCTTTACTCTTGTTTGACTAATGTTTGCTAAAAGCTACAGTGACCAGCTGTTAAACTATATATTTGTCATTACATCTACATCTGAATGGAAACAAATGTCCTTTGAAGAAACAAGACACTGACAAGAAAATATAATATAGCGGCGTCACCATGTTTCCAGACCTCGGCAATGACTTTGGTCAGCGTTATGACTAATAAAAGATATGAAAACGAGATCTGCAGTGCAACAATCACAGAGCATTTGCAGCATAGTGTAGACATCATGTGACAGTGTGACAGGCGGTTCTCATTTCCAGCCCACCGCAGACAAAAACGTCTTTCCTTTATAATACTCGCTCATGCACAGTGAATGTATTAAGATTCATGCTCGGATTCAGAGGAATTAACCATGGTGGATTTAAACACCCTATCTCTTGTGTGCTTTGTCTTCATTAACCCAAAGATCAATATGTCATTGGCTCAATTACGGCAGACATTGATGACATTGAGCCCGCCATCCTATTTGTTCCGAGTCACTTCATCCCACCCTTAACGTGGGGTTAAGGTAGGCCATTCCCGTATACAGTGCTGACTCCACCTTCGGCATCTCCCACCATCGTGTGCACTGCCTCCTGCAAGACAATTTTCATAATATTGTTTGTTGTGTAAACAGAGCTTGTTATGATTATGTGTGCACAGCTCATGCACATGCCCCGTGGGAAAGGGGTTAGCTAATAGAGATTAAAGTATGGCAAAAGGAACACCGAACAATCAAGTAGAAAAACAGTTACTGAGCGGGAAATAACTCAGCGATTGCAGGCCGATACCGGTCCAGCTGGACAGATGAGGTTTTAACTCATTTTAAGTAAGCTGATAAATCAGAGCAGTTAATGTTTCCTCAGTCGAATAAATGCTTCTACAAGCACCTTCGTGTCATGTTAATTCAGAGCCTGGAAAGTTGTGCTGTGTTCAAGCTATTTTAAATGTGCACCAGAGATGCTCATTTATTGCCAGTCCAAGTCAAGTCTCAAGTCTCTTCTAGATATAATGAGCATTTTGTCATCTGTTGCGTGACATCTGCTTTGTTAGAACGCTGCAGCGCTGTATGGAATTCAAAGCATGCACTGTGGTGCCATCGCTCTTATATTTATTAGCATACAGTATCAACATTGATCAGCTGTTTGCTATATGATCAGGCTATTAATGCACTATAAAAACACACAACCAATGCTTTGCTTTAAAATTAATAATGTATTCCACCTGGCTACAAGTCTGACTTACTTACTCACTGTTCCTGAGTGATAGTGGTGATAGACACACCTGACATTACTCAGGGTAACAGGAAAATACTGCTAACATTACTAGTCATGCAATTATAATTGTAACTTATTTTTCATTAACAGTTACAGAGTACAACCGCATTGAATAAGCGCCGGGTCTCCAACTAATTACGTCTTATAATCTACTGTAAATTAATACATCCTTCTAGCCGCTCCAACGCAGGGAAATGGTAACATAATAAGCCTGTAACTCGGTCAACAATGAATGTGTTTAATTAACAGGGCCTCATTTTAATGTTAGCCAGAAAACAAACACTCGTGCATCTTTTTCAAGTCTTCAGCGAATTACGACGTAATTGTAAGTTAACCTTTCTTAGCTGAGCTGGTAGCAAGTTAGCAGCCGATGCTAAGCTAAACATCCAGGTGAAGTTTGATGTGGTTGATCCAGCATCCCATATTTGATACCCCAGACGCTGACGCAGTGCCTTCTTGCATGAGCGCTCAGCATACTCATTCCCCGCAGACGTACGCCCCTGCATGTATGAAGTTATTTCAGCCTAAGGTTATGAAAAAATGGTACAGCGCCTTCAGTTATGCTGCAGTTATGGTGTTGCTGTGGAAGCTTAGTCATCTGTGGCCGCGCGCACCGGATGTGTAAGGTTACGCATGATAATAAGGGAGGGAAAGACATTTGACGCATATTCCTTGCTAAAAAATAAAATAAAATAAAGATTATTTACAAGTCCCAAATCTCTAAAGTGTTGAGTCTTTCGAGGACGAGTCTCAAGTCACTGTTTGTGTGACAGGAAAATTGGTCTTGGTAGAGCTCGTATGACTTCTTTAGAAAATGCAGCAAAAGGCGACTCACAATAACGGTCACACTCAGTTCTCAAAGATTTTAGATTGTTGAAGATTTTATTGTTATTATTTCTGCTTTTTGAACAATTCCATGTCTTCCAAAGGATTTTCTTTACCATAAAGAACCACTTCCAAAGGGCTTTACATTGCCCCATTGAGTTTTTCAATTTCATCATACACAGACAGAGACAGAAAGGCTGTGATGTAGGAGAGTGCAAACTACTGCTTCTTATGAAATACCGGCTATACTGGCTGTTCTCTCCTCATGCGGCACGTTCCTCGAGCCGCTCGGCGAACTGAACTGGTTCGGGCTCGTGTGACAAAGATGCAGGTCAGCAGAGCCGGTCGTTTCCTGGTCAGAGCCGAGAGGAGCAGGTGTCGCGAAGGCATGTTTAATAGGATCTCCCCAAGCCTCTTAGACATATTCCATGACTCCAGAGCTGTGTCCCACTTTCTGAATGTTATTACTCCTCATATCATATCTGGTTTGTTGCTATGTGGTGAACCAACTGGTCAGCTGTAGTAAACTGCCAGATCTGCTACTTGCTGTAATGGCACTACAGTTTTTATTACCTTTGGGTAATGCTTTTAATTGGTATATTGAGGAATAGTTGACTGTAATGTTATGCACTGAAAGCAGAGAGGTCAGATGTCTGCAACAGTAAAACAACAGCCTTTTTATACACTTATTTTACACTGCTTAACAGGGATTTATTCAGTAACCGCTTTATGTTTTAAATATACTTAATTAAAGGTCTAACACTTTTCAAGGCAAACACCTCCCACTCGTGCCTGCTGACCTGCTTTTTCGCTGCTCATTTTAAAATACAAGTGAGTGAGAGAGACTGTACCTGACTTCCATACATAAACAACAACAGAGATGGACATTCCCCGAGCAGGACAAACAAACATACACAAAGACACATATGTCTGCCCAGCTCATGACCTGCTCAGACAGCCCGGCACACCAAACCGTCTGTCGGTATCTGTATGGTCAGCTGCTCATTACAAAGCCTCTTGACAGCTTTTGTCTTTATTTAGTCCTGTCACCTAGCTGGCTGTGCGGGTCAGCCCTGGCTTGCGACGGGGCTTATTTCCTTACTTAGGTTGCCACAGCTTACATCCCTGGAGACACTGGAGACAAAAAGGCCAACGCAGACTTTCTGTCTTCGTCACTCACCAGACTACATGCTGTGTCTGAGTGCTTTGGCTGCTTTGTTGCTGGTTGTGGTGGTGAGACGAGGATCAAGGTTCGGCTTTGGTTAAATTTAGATTTGTAAAGGAACTGGGTATGTGTTATACAAGGCCAGAGTGGACACTACAAAGCAATGAAACATCTTCAAAATGCAGCAGCAGGACTTGTTATCTGATTCACTTATATCACTTATATCCTCTATCTGAAACAGACTTATACATTTTTAGAGTGATAGGAATAGTTTGACATTTTTAGGAAATATGCTCCACTGAGAACATTTACACCACTCTTATGTTTGTGCATTATGCATGGAGCTGGAGCTCAGAGGTGATTAGCTTAGCATAAGCAGTTACCCTGGCTCTGTCCAAAGTTAAAGAAACATGGCAGTTCAACAAGGTGGACTGTGTGATGTAGATATCGGAAACATACAATGATTCTTATTTTCAGGCAATTATACACAGATGAAAATATAGTTGCATGAATATCATATTCCATTTCTACCATATTCTGTCAATAGAGCCCCCACAAATCTCACACATTGGTCTTTTAATCCATGCACAAACAGAAACATAACAAAAGGCAGGCTAGCTGTTTCACCCTGCTTCTAGTCTTTAAGCTAAGCTAAGCTAAGCTGAGATAAGATAAGCTAAGCTAAGCTAAGCTAAGCTAAACTAATCACATCCTGGCTCCAGCTCCATTAACGCCCATACATTAGAGTAGTGTCAAATTTCTCGTCTAATTCTTGGGCACAAAGTAAAACATTATTTCTCAAAGTAGTTCTTTAATTTTGATCTTTTTTTGTTTGTTTTTTCTTGATTCTTCAAACTTTACATCTAGCTAGAGGACTAATAAAGCATGATTAGCTAAAACTACACTATCGTCTGGTATGTAAAGAGTAATAGTTGTTGCATGCAGTAATGCACTTAGCTTGAACATATGGGATACCTATACAGTATATATGTAACTTAATAGTTGCACAATCCTAAGTACTTCTATACAGCACTTACTGTACAGGCACCTGACCCTTGCATTAACCCCTGCTCTGCCGCCACTGTGGTGAACAAGGAGATGGATATTTTCAAGGCAAACACAATTAAAGCTGTGGGTTGAAATACATCACCGGAGGTAGTGTGAGGGAGATGCAAGCATCTGTATCCTGACATGTTGTGCAGCTTCCTGCCTCCTCTCACATAATGCTGCACATTTGTCACCCCCGCTCCCGCCTACACGCTCTGCCGCTGATGTGCAGGAGAGTTCACGCTCTTTGGAGTGGCAGCCTCACTTTTATAGCAACAAGGTGGTGCGGGGCAGACATGCTCCCTGGTGGACGTATTCATTATTCAATAAACATTTTACATATTCAGAATTATGAGAGCACAACGCTGTCTTGGTGTGATTATCCTCTGTGGGTCTGCGCTGCAGGCTATCGGGAGAGATAAACTCGGCATACCAATGATCAATGGCTCCCAGGGAGGGCAATAATGATGTAATAAGTAGGATTTGATACTAGATGATTTTCCATATTCTGTCAATTTAAGTCCAAAAGTTTGGGCAGCCTGTAAATCAGTGTTAGATTGAAGCATATCAAGCTCCAGTGAAGTTGATTTGACCTGTTTTGACACATGTTCGTCTTGTTACTGCATACATCACATTAAATTCAGCAGTACTGAAAGCATAACCTTTTAACACAAACAGCTCGCCTGGAAATAGAATTAGCTGTGAGGGGTTAAGGTAAAAGGTTAAGGCTAGCATGCAATGTTTAAGGTTAGGGGTTAAGGAACGACTATACAGCAGGAGAGCATCCTGAGTGGGTTTGTGTAAGCGCATGTGTTTGTGTGTTTGTATTTGTATGCGTGCATCTGTTTCTGTTTCTGCAACGCTGAGCGTATATTAAAAGATAATCTGTGTTTTTGTGCCAGTCCTGCCAAAAACAGTAGACTGATAACCTGATTTGCTGGTAACCTTACACTTGGGGGACACTGATGACAAATACCTTCCTGGGAGGCCTTGGCAGCCGCAGCCCATATATTACTGAAGGGTCACCTTGGCCCGGTCCCCATCTCATCACAAAATAGCGTTCAGTACCTTCTCACTGTGGACAAGGCCATACTTCATGCTGCCATATATCTTACCTGCAGGAGCATCTCTGGGTGTATCAATATAAATAGTAGAAAACTGATAAACTCAGTGCAGATCCTTGCAGTGTTCTGCAAAAACAATAATATTTTCCACAGCAGAGATAAAAAAATAAAAATAAAAAAAAAACTGCTCTGCTCTGTTCTGTGTTTCACGTGAGAGATTAAACTCTTTCTGCGGCGCACACACACGCATATGCATGGAGCCAGGCATGCAAACAGACATGAAAACGCTCATGCAGAGTATCATCTAGGACAAGTATGATTTAAGATTAAGTTCTGATGTGTCACAGAGCCATAGCCTGAGGTATGAAACTGTATCTGGCGCGTGTTACAGTAACTACAAAAGACATTATTCCGAATGTGGACTAAGGCCTTGTAGCAATTGTAGGATGCAGCAACTTAAGATGTGCAATAAATGTTGAAAAAAAGATTTTAAAAAAGTACAATAAAAAATAGTAGGGGGTTGATAAATGCTGGTTACCTAGCAACAAGAGGCTTAACTCAAACAATAGCTATGGCCTGCGTTCTGCTCTGGGCAAGTGTCATATCATTAGTCATGATTAAGCATAGGAAGGGAAGTCAAACAATCATGGTGGTGTTAATGGTTCAGCTGTTTCTGCCAACCCGTTAACTATTGTTTTGTGGGACAGTTGCCAGATAGATAATAATCCCAAATTGTTACAAATAGTCACCAATTCTTCGGTGTTAGGTGTGTTTGTGTGTGGAAAAAACAGCCCGTGGCTAAAGATGTCACTTTCAGAGCGTGGATGTAATGAATATATTTCATCTGATTGGTTTAACACTGATGAAAATCTGTGTCTAGCTCTGGTACTGTGTGTGTGTGTGAGAGAGAGAGAATGGAGTTGAGTAGGAGGAAAGGTTTGTGGACTTGAATGCCGATAAGAGTGTGTGCGTAAACAGTTTTTAGGAGTAAACTTGGTTTGGTGTATGTGTGTGTGTGTGTGAGAGAGAGAGAGAGAGAGAGAGAGAGAGAGAGAGAGAGAGAAAGGGAGGCCGAGCAGAATCTGATAGGTGCTCCCTTTCTCCTCAGTGTTTCACCTCCGATCAATGCCCTCCCACAGGAGACCCCATGACTTCACTCACAAAGAGATTCTGTTACCTTCTCCCCCCATGTCAAAGAAACACGACCCTCCTCAGACCAAAGAGCTTTCCCCCCCATTTTTCTTTTGGGGAGCCTTTATTTCATTATGCAGTCTTTTGTGTTACCCGCTCATCTGGTCCTACTAATATGAATGAGGTGCACTCGTCTCCGGTTAATTAATCCCCATCAAAACTATCTGCAAACCCAAATTCTCCATGTGTCTCTCTGTACTGTATTTCGGATGGGGGTGCTCGCTGCGTGCTATTGCAAAATGTTGATTAGGTTTGTGGAGTTGCAGTTGAATTGCCCTTAAATTTCATCACTTCAGTAAATGACACATTTGCATTAACATTACATGGACGGTCGTCTGCATTCTCGCTGCATGCCGTCAGCAACGAGGTGAAATAACTTCTCGATGATGCTCCGTCAAAACTGCAGTGATTCTGGGGCGGCGGTGTGATTTCTGTGACCCTTGAGCAGCTCTGACACTAGAATTAACCGAATTTCCTGATATAGTATCACAAGTTACAATTAATACAACACGATTCAAAAGGTCCAGACAGTTCCAAGGCACATTACAGGATAATTATTGTATATTAAAACAAAGTTTTTGGTTTTATAAATTAATTTCTGTCAGTTAGGAAACACTGTACTCACCAAAGTATTTGCTGTAGATCTACAAACAAACTGTTTAGCCAGATTATCTGAACTGCTTTCTTTGGAGATAAAGTAAAAATGTAAAAAAAAAAAAAAAAAAAATGTGGCTGCAAGTTTCTGACATGCAGTTAGGGAAATAACTTTGTCTGATCATCTTACTAATAAAGTAAAACAGAAATATGATGTGGAATGATGGCCGACTCTACATAAATGGAAACTGGAATTATTCTTTAAAAGTAGCATTACATGATTAGTATCTGCGTGACTGTACGCCAGCCTTGAAATTATATGTATAGTTTACTAGTCAATCTAGCTTTGTGGGAGTCGACCAGCTAGGGGTCTTACAAGCCTAAACACCCTGTTGAGTTCAGCGCTGTTTAGAATGGCAACAGCTTCCTTATAGGTGATGAAATGGACACATTTTTTTAGACCCTTGTTCTGTCTAGTCTTTCCAGTGTGTTGATGTTAAAGTCTGCAGACTGCCGAACATATGACAATAGTGCTGAACAGTATGCAAAACAGGATAGTTTGAGACATTGTTTTTTGGGACAGGATGGAGGAGCAGGCTGCAGGCCTTTGTTTCACCCCTTCGATGAAGAATTCAAGCTGACTCTAAAACCTATGGTCCAACAAGTTTCTGCTTACAGTGGCATTTTTGGGGACATCCGAAAGTGGCTGCCGACTCATGCAGAAGGAGCAGGTTGCCAGAATGATGATTCTCAGCCTCTCAGTGCTTAGCAAATACAGATGGTACAGTGTGTAAATGGAGACTTAAGGATGAAGACGCAAAGGAAAAGAGGAGGAGTGGTGCGGGGTGGGGGGGGGGGTGGGGGGGGGGTAGATGAAATGAGACATGTTCATCCAAACTGAGACAGTGAGCAGAGCAGCAATGAAAACAGAGTGCGCTGGAATTAAAGGGGGAGATAATGGGACAGAGAGAGGGAAAGAGATGAAGAGCAGCAATCGAGGTGGAGTGAGAGAACATGAGGAAGACGCAGTGAATGGGCAGAGAGTGGGCTGTGCTGAGAGAAAGAGCTGTTTACCAGAGAGGGGAAGGCAGCGAACGAGAAAGAGACTGCAATAGGAGAGAGATAGATAATCGACGTGGGTGAGAGGGAATGAGAGAGGAGGCGGTCGAGAGTGAAACAGACAGTGACAGAGTGCACAACGGGTAGAGAATAAGATAAAGGTACGCAGGGGGCGGAGGTTGTGAGGGAGAGATTTCCAACAAATGGGCGACAGTTGTAGGAAGAAAAAAAGAAAAAGGAGGAAGGAGAGTTCCCGTGGTTCCTCCTGGACGCAGTCCTTGAGCCAAGAGCAGGGCAGCCAGGACGGATGCGACCCTGGTTGCTGATGCGGAGGGCTTCGGGCAGGACGAGCACTTGCGATGGGGACATTAACAAAGCGTGAAATTAAAGCTGCCATGCTGCAGGGACCCTGGGCTCTGCCTTAACCCACCATCATCATCACCCCTCTGAGGCCTGCTCTGAGGCTTGGAGGGAGGCGGTGGCGGTGGGGCATTGACGGGGTGCTGAGGGGTAATAGAGCCTGCTGTATTACCGTAATGATGTGTGGAGAAAGGACAGAGGAGGGAGATTATAAAAGGAGGCTCTAATCACTCCTGCGTGACAGCATGGCTCTATCTGGTAGCACAGGCGCTAACGCTGCCACACACAGGTGGAGTATTCATGGAGTGACAGCCCCTCTGAGCTGCGAATTAAGAAATGCTGACGAGGCATATGTGTATGTGTGTGTGTGTGTGTGTGTGTGTGTGTGTGTGTGTGTGTGTGTGTGTGTGTGTGTGTGTGTGTGTGTGTGCATGCGTGTTTCCCAATCTGAACAACCGTGCAACTTGTCACTCACTGTATTACACTTGCATGTCTGTTTTCTCAAGTGGAGTTCAACTAACAGGATGAGGTGACATCCTGGTAAACACACTGCTCAGCATTTCGATTTATAGCTGACACCCTGACATGAAATGGCAGTGGACATAACCACAGGGTTTTCACTGCAGTTGTCACTTAAGTTTCTAGTTTTTTTAGTTCCCTGGATGAGACTGAACTGAGTGAAGGAGTCACCTTTCTGCAGCCTCCCTGCAGGTCGCAGCTTCGCTCACAGAATTGCATTTTCTATTTCACCTGTTGTTGGACAAGACATCCAAACATCTCTGCATGAGTTAACAAATTAGGATAACATAGCAGCGATTTAGCCCATTTATTGCTTTTTGTGAGCAATACTGCCATGTTTTAGAAATTGTCAAATATTTTTGTATCCATGTTGGCTTCCTCAGTCAAAGACAGCTGCGATAGGCTCCAGCCCCACTGTGACCCTGATGAGGATAAACGGTTACAGATAATGGATGGATGGATGTTGGCTTCCGTTGACTTGCATTCATTTAAGTCCACCATGATAATCAACTGAACTACAAGTCTGCAATCATTTTTTTTTTTGTATTTTCATATTTTTTATTGATATGAGATGATAATGTCCAGACATTTTGAATGAATTAACATTTCACACGTGCACAGTAATCTGTGAAAAAAAAGAGTGGAAACCAATGAGTGATAATAGATTTTTAGAGGAAGCTAAACTGCCAAATATTACTGATATGTTTTTAAGTTATTTATCAAGTAAATATGAACAATCACTTGTTCCACTTCACAGATGTGAAGATTTGATGCATTTTCTGTTTTCTAACATTGTACATTAAACATTGAATGTATTAAATAATATATTTCATGTTGTGCTTGGTAACAGGGGTTGTCACAACAATTAGAAAACAAATCAACGGTATAAAATAATTGTTAGTTCTTCTCTTTCCATCAATACAAAGAGGCATAAGCACAACTGTGGTGGCCTAAAGGTTAGAGAAGCGAGCTTGTGACCCGAAGGTCGCCTGTAAATGTGATCAGGGTGTCCTGCCAAAGAGAGCCTCACTCTCAGTAAACCTACCCTGAATAACAAAGGTTAAAAAAAAAAAAAAAAACATTGTTTCCTCTGGTAATATGTGCACCTAATTGGATGTTTTCAAGCTCTTTGTATCACTGAAAAAAAAATGATGTAGTAATTTGAGGTCCTTTTCAAAAACACAGCAAATAACAACAAAACAGGTGTAATACTTTGCAAACAACCACACGCTTCTCAGTGTAAATGCACTGTTAAATTGAGTCTCTTGTCCTTGTGTCTGCAGTCACTGCAAGAAAATTAAAGTGAACGCGTGTCACCATCCTTTCCCCCTCCCATAGATCTTGGTTAATTTCTTTTGTTAAACCTCATTTGAATCTAAAACGCTGTCATCCCCATCCTCGGTCCTCTGCTTTCCCCCACGCTCTGTTAGGAGAAGGGAAATGCTGGAAGACAGCGTTATATTTTGTCCATGTACGTGTCACTGTCAGGGGAGCGCTGGTGCTCTGCTGCAGTGGCGGCCAGTTAATAACCCTGGTGTGAGGTCTAGTGACGGGGCATCATCATCCGGCTCTGTGCTGCTGTCAGGAGCCATTTACCCCAAGCAGCTCCTCGCCTAATGGAACATCTGAGTCAATAAAAACAATCATCACTGCCAATCCTACTGAAAGCAAGGAAATTATTTTAGGTGGTCAAGGAAAACATAGCTGAGGTGTTTGAATCTGTCCAGGGAGCGGCTTGATGTGCACTTAGCCAGACAACCTATTACAGTCTCAAGCTTTTGCTTTTGTCTTGTGTGAATACATCGAAGATCACAGCAGGGTTTTTCTTCAGAGATGCAAAAGCAACTGCTGCTCTCAGTGAACCGGCTATTGTTTGAGGATGCAGCTCCTGCGTTCGGGTCTCTCTTGGTGGGCTCGTGCGGTTGTTTGGTGGGAAACAGAAATCTATGTCTAGCTGTGTTGGATGGAGTGCAAACCTTATCAACAACCATGTTTTTACTCCCACTATGGCTTAATGAACCGCTCACAGAATCCACTCAATATATCTTCAGTGAGGACCTCCATTGTGCCTCCGAAAAGGTCAATAGCTGGACAGTGTGTCTTTGAGAGGCTTTCTGCCTTACTCCAAGACTCTTAATGGTGTTCAATGGAGAGACCCACACAACATTCCCAAGGGTCCGTTCCCAGATATCCGCCCGTGATACCTAATCCAGGCCCATTAGCTCTCCTTCCAGCCATGAAAGAGCGCAGCTCCCTTGCATCTCAGGAATTAAAAATTAACCAGCTAATATCCATTTGTCTGATGGGATGCTCTGCGCGGTTGAAACAGCAGATTCCCCCAGCGATGGCCTGTGAGGGATGACTTGTGGAACCCAATCTGCTGGAGGGAAAACGCTGACAGAGATGGCAGGAAGAAACAGAGGGATAATGCCTGTCCATCACATCCATCACGACTGACTCACATCAGTAACAGCTGGCTACCGAGAGATGACCTCCTCCATAAAACTAGAGTCTATTCCTGAGCTGTCATGTAGCACACATTACTCTGTGCTGCATCCTGTGCAGCACTACATCATGACCTTGCTGTTATTGTCCTTACATGTGCAATATCTGCATTCTCTGGGAGACAAACGCCACTACACACACACACACACACACACACACACCATGCTAACATACAGCATGTTCCGCCATGTACTGTAGGATTTATTTAACATTTCATGAATAATTAGTGCATCATCACACAAGATGGCATGTTTGTTGTGCTCAGAAGTGCTGCACTGCAAAAGGGAAATACTGTACTGTGCTTCAACATGTAGCCTACATGTAACATGTAACCTGCATATCATCCATCATTGTCAAACACTGTGTATATTCTATTCAGTATAGACATGTATACATGCATATAATACGAAACCATGTATGTATGTGTTAATGTACTGTATATAAAGTAATCTATTACCCACTTAATATGTATTCCTTTGCGCTACAAGTCACAGAAGAACACTTGCTGATCACTCTTTATATAAATGTGCCTTATTTGTATGCACATATTAGTAGCTGATGTCCATTTCTATCTTCCTGTCAATTATTCTTGGAGCTGTATGTAAGCACACTTAAAACTGGACTCAAATTCCTTCAGTACACACACACTTGGCCAAAAAAGACGGATTCTGATCCTGTACATAGTGTCACTGTTTTTTTTTTTTTTTCTTTTTCGGCGTTTGACACTCAGCAAAATCCTCCACATTGCAGAATATAAACCAGTTTGTGCTGTGTCGCCTCCTATTCCTTCTTAGATCCTTGTGCTCAAGGGCCTTTGCCAACCTGCTGGCTACTGTGCATCTCTTCTCTATTGCTGAGTGGCTAACTACTCTAACCACAGTGGAGAAAAAAAAAACAAAGAAGAGGAAGACAGGCTTGTTTCTCTGCCCCCGTCCCTCTGCAGGAATTTTATGCCTTTGATTTCTTCTTTTTTCAATAACCAAGGGCTCTTTTCACTGTTGCCAACTCAGTGAGAGCGTAAATGTCCTTCATCCAATTCCAACCCACCACTCTCTTTCTCTCTCTCTTGCTGCCGCCGCTGTCTCTTCCTCTTCATTTCTCTGCACCCCCCCCCCTTCTTTTAAATATAGCTTCTGTGGAAATGCTGCTGTGTTTCTTGTGGCTCCAGCCTTTGATGGAGCTGAGTATTTCAGATAATTCACATCTCTGTCTCGTGGCTTAGATACGTGTTTGTGCGATAAAATGATGTTTAGTCAAACACGTCCTATTATCGATAATTAGACTCTGAAGGGATTTTTTTTAAATCAGATCTCTTGCTGATAAATTAATATTATAGGTCTGACATGAAAAGCTTGTTAAACTTGAGAGACGAACAGACTGAGTCATGTCTACTAATGAAAACAGATTGATTTTTGACTTGATGACAGCTTTCGTATTCAAAAAGGTCTTATTGTTGGTATTATTGTCCACATTACTGGCAGTTACTCTGAAAAATATACCTGTAATACCACAGTGTCTCTGTGTTTATGGTTTACTGGAACTGGTGAGTCTCCAGGATTTCGTCATCAACCCTTCTTCTGTGTGGAGCGCTGAAAGACATGACTATTTGTAGCCTGAACTAATCAAGGATGAAGGAAATGAGTGACAACAGTTGAACAGGTTTCATCTGTTAGGCAACATAATAATTTAACAGCATTTAAATCACAGATATGTACCAGGACTATTCTGTTCATGCTCATCTCAGTACTCTGGGAGGTCCTTCTGCTTATTTATGTGGCACACATACATGATCACACATTTTACGCTTGAAATTGAGAACTGCAACCACAGTATGATGACCTGTTATCACTCTGCTCAGTGTGACTTGCTTTAACTTGCTTTCTTTGCAGGAAATTGCAGCAGCACCTCCACATGTACCTACCTAAAATTGTGTCCTCATTCTGTCCTCATTCTGTGGGATAGAAGCCGCAATCATTAACATGTTTGACTGCATGTTGGTTAATGATACAAAGAGCTCTGTGTGTTCTCATCATTAACGTCCATTAACTGTTTTCCTGCCTCATTGAGTCCTGCATTAATTGTGCAACGGTTATAAGATGAAGGTATCTGTATTCGGGTTCATGATCATTATGCAGCCAGTCTATTCGCTTCATTTTTGTGATTTTATCTAAGCTAATTAACAATACATACATATATGTTAAGTATAACATAGAACACCTAGGAAAGTTAGTACTTAAATATCACTGTGGTCCATATTAGTAAGTAAACTACGTCTTTGTCAAAAATACATTTTTATTCTGGTTGTAAGGGAGCTGACAAAAATAGGTTAAGCATAAAATGGCATAAGTGCATGTAAGCTGTGTCTGAGAATTAATTTATGAAATAAAAAACGGGAACATCGAATGTTTTCTGATGAAATGATGATCTGTAACACACTGTAACAACCTAATCAGTCTCATGAGCAAACAAGTTTCTCGTAAAAATCCAGAAACAAAATCCAGGAATTAGCAGAGTCTAATTTGGTTTAATACCGCTGATGAAAACTGGAGATGAACCATCAACAAAAAATGAAGACCAAACACAGACGATATGCTTTTAAAACGGCCGAGAAACAAAGTTATCTCTGAGCTGAAAATAGCTAAATTCCACTTTTTTCAAAGACGATGGAGACAAAAGGGAAGCTATTCTGGAAAAATATCAAACATCCTACTACAAAAGTGATGAATATACAGGAAATTCTCAGGGCAAAGGGGAGAATAACTGAGAACGGCTGTGCAGTGTATTTCAGTACTGCAGGAAAACATTACAACAACTGACCTAAAATAACATCACAGTGTAACACTAGTTTGTTTTCTGAACTGATAAAGAGCGTGGACAAAATAAATTCAATGAGAAGTTCAAAACCAAAGATATGCATCAGCTTTACATTTCAGTCCTATACTGCAGGGCACATTTGATATGCAAACAAGTGGCTGTCATTCCTGTTGATGGAGACCACACTGGAGCCCGTATTTATAGAGCAATAAGCACTTCAAAGCCAATAATTTATTTTTTAAGATTATGCTTTAGGCTTTTTATTCCCTTTAGTTGATATTAGCAGCTGAGGAGTGACGGGAAAGTGAGGAGAGAGATGTGAAGACGTGCAGCAAAGGGTCACAGGTTGGAGTCAAACCTGGATCACGACAGTAACACCAATAATTTCAGACTGTGTTCATAGAATGACCATTAAACAACTGTCAAAAAAACATCTTAATACTCTGTAATAAATTAGACCAAATCACTTCAGTCATCACTTGTTACCAAAATAAAAGTTATTTAAACTCACGTTGTTGTTCAAAATGCATAGATCACAGATTTATGTGATGCACATGTGCAAACAGGCATCAAGGATATGATAATGTACATAAATGATCTCCTCCAACACTGTCATGGATTAAATTGAAAAATGTATGATGATGGTGATGCTGTATATATATATATATCTTCTAAAACAGCAACACAGGCTTATTTTTAAAGGAAAAAGACTGACAGGGTCTAATTAAAAATGACATCATCTTGGATGTAGCCAGTGTAGCCTTTAACACAAAGATAACAAAAATATCTGGTTAAGTGTAGTTCATTTTTGGCAACGTAAAAGTTGAGTCTCCAAATATGTAACTAAGACAATTAAATTAAGACATTGAATAGCTTGGATCCAACCTGCTGATGTTATCATTCAGTCTAAGGACAGAGGAATGGGTGTAGTTGTGGTGGGGAGAGCGTGGAGGAGGGATGTAATCTGTTAGGCTGGTGTGTGTGAATGTGTTGAAAGCCTGACAGAGGCAGACTTGGAGTCGGGGTTCCGTCTCAGGTGTGTTTCCACCTGAGCTGCTTCGGGTCCCCAGGCAATACCAGCAATGAGATGTGGCAAAGTACAAACCAGATTGAAAAGGAAGGAGGGAAGAGAGGATGAAGGAGTGTGGCTAGGGATGAGGAGTGGAAAGGCTGCTTTCCCTTCATCCCTTCCACTGCTCATCCCTACCTACACTCCTTCAGGGTAGGTCAAGAAAACCGAGACAAACGGGGCTAGAAGGGTAGGGCAGGTATCCACCACCTGTCAAGTAGCTTGACAGGTGCGGTTGAGATGTGATCCATAAGCTCAATCACAATGAAAATCAAAACATTGGCCTCATTTTTTTTTGCTACGGAAGTTTCATTTGGCCTGTATTATATAGTGTATATTCAGATATATTCTGTTGTTGATGACTCTTTGTAACATGGATCACGGACAGAAAAGTGAAGATAAGTAAGCCTTAAATCAGCCTTTAAACCATTAAGTACCAACTGAAGGGCCTCTAGATAGAAATGAATCTCTTTACAAGTAATTTCTCCCAACTAATTTCCCCACAGAGTTCAATAAAAAACATTAATAAGGAGGAACAGCTGATAAAGTGGTCCATGTATGAAGCTTCATTCCAAGAATGCCGTGCTTAAGGACTGATTTGGTACCTCAGACCATTTTTGATTTGTAGTAATGTAGTCAGTCATTTATTCCAAATTGCGGCAATAATTAAGAGCAGGAAATAGTTCAGAGTGGGGGTTTTGTTCCCATTCTCTGATGGTTATATGATGTTTAATTGACTGAAAAAAAAAGCAAGTTTAAGGTTCTATACATAATTTCTTAATTAAAGTGCAAAAAGTAGATTTTCTACATATTCAATAGAAATATAATTTATAGAAACCTGATTTGATGGAAGTAAGTTTATTATGTTTGATTTGGGACCAGGAACACATCATCAAAAATGTGTTGCTCAGCAAAGAATTGTTGCTCAGGGTAGAAAATCCATAATTTGGCAGATGCATTTATTCAATGTCTGGCAAGGACAAAGTATGGCTGCACTCAAAGGACTCTTTAGCACAATAACCGCAAAAAAAAAAGAAACAGCCCCAGACATGTTTGACCTTCGAAGACAAAGGTTGTTTATAGGTCTTCTCCACTGCCCACATGAGATGTCCCAAACTGAAAAACAGGTTCAGTGTTGGCCACCAGAGAAACATAACAGCATTATTGAGCACGTGCGCCAATTTCTCAGTCTGGCACCTACATATTGATGGCTGTTGTATCCAAACAATGGCCTTCCTCTAAGTGTAAGAGAACTGGCCTCTTATTTGCTGACAGGATCCAATTCCTGGATCACTGGGTACTGTCCAAGGTTATTATTTGTAAGCTAAAAGGAAATGAAGCCCCTTTCAGTCACTGCGAGGTCGCATAGCAACTCATTTTACTACATAAAGTGTATATATGTGTAACTGTTGGTTTGCCTGAGCGCATTCGTCCCTGTGTGTGGTGAATGGAGGGCCTACGTGATTGCTCAATTGTAAGGGACATTTATTGCAAGGTAAAACCTTGTGTAAACGTCTTTTGCACCAGTCATTAGGGGGGTGTGCCAGGCTGCAGTTCAGCGGGAGTTCTGCCAAGCTAACGATTGATCATGGTGAGGTTAGAAGGCGGAGTAGATGAGTTGTCAGAATCCTAAAGATATTCAGGTCCTCATTACTGAGGGTCACAGCGTCTATGCCCTGCACGTTCAACCGAGTCGCTTGGGTGCTCATGCACTAACAGCCAAGCTGCACTGTAAGCAGAGCCTTGTCTCAGTCCCTGTTGTACTGCTTCACTTATAAATTCTGTACTTCCTGACTGTCTTGATTGCAAGCTGGTTATAATTAAATAGGAAATGCCAAATCTTGATTCTAAGCATTGATATCATCTTCAAATATACAAATTACTGTTTAGCTGAAGGGGCTGTGGAGTTTGGGGGCCTTTTCTTCATATCTTTCCTGATATTCAATTTGCAAAATTAGACAGCTCGTTAACATGCCTGCATGTCACTGAACGCTGGGGGAATATTTCCTGCAACAGTCTCCCAGGGCTGTCTTAAAAAACAATTTCAAGTACTGGCAAAAGAGCCAGAAAGTTGGCCTGCACTTATAAATTATAAATTACAGTCTTGTCCTGAGCCTTTCACAAGGTGAGAGCAAGGATGAAGATGAGGATTGGGGGCTGCAGATGTGTTTTATTTTTCTCGAGAAAATGGGGATAATAGGGCAGTATTTATAAATTTTCTATTCTCAGTGATGATTCATGACTTCGCTTATTGCAAAGGCTCCCAGAGTGGGGCCTGGGGACCACCTGGATTAGCTTTAGGGCCTCCCCAGGAAAATGAGGAATAGTTGAATTCCACTTTCATAACGGGAGAGTGTGTTTAAAAAAAAACTGAATTTATGCTAGATTATCTCTCATACCTCGTGGCATGTCTCTTAAATCATAATATACTTGTAAAATCTCCTTAGGCTGAGGTTCATTGTGCAAAATACTTGCAAAAATGGGTTAATTGTCTCTTTTTTGGGGGGGGGGGGGGGTTGTAGGTGCTTTGTGTAAACAGAAAAATAAAAATGACAGGTGTGGGAACCCCTTGTGTCAAGTGCATGTTTTCAGGAGGCTGCATGACTTGTGGGAGAGGAGGAGGAGGAGGAGGAGGAAGAGGAGGAGGGCAGGCAGGCAGGCGGGCAGGCAGGCAGGCAGGAATGAATGGACACAGCAGCGAGTGTAGCCGAGTGAATCCGAAAATCCTGCTGACCGACCTGTATGTGTTTTCTCCACAGAGGCAGAAAGAAGCGTGACTGTGGAGGGAGAGACGTAGCAGCAGCAGCGGCAGCGGCAGCAGCAGCTCCCCTTACCTTCCCACAGCTCCTCCTGAGGGGGGGGGGACTGTGTGCAGACTCACGAATTGAACTTGCAAGAAGAAGAAGAAGAAGAAGAAGAAGAAGGAGAAGGAGAGGAGGAAGACATTTGACTTGCAAGAAGAAGAAATAACAATTGCGGTCTCGCTTTCTCTCGCAGCGACACTTGAACACTTGAACGTCGAGACACGGGAGCTGCCACGAATAGATCCAGTATCCACGACCCCGGTCGGCCGGTCGGGGTTGGACCTCGTGTTCCCTCTCTGGCAGTTGGACTCCCCCCCTTCTCTCTTACCGGTCTTCTTTTACTCTCTGGGTTGGTTCTAACTCTTGTGTGTGTTTTGTGGCTGTTTATAAATTACACGAACGAACGAAGTGGGAATTTTTATTTTTTTTATTTTTTTTATTTTTTTGTGGTGGTGCTCGCTTACAAAGTGAAGACGGGACTTAAACGTTGTGATTCAGAGAAGAAGAAGAAGAAGAAGAAGGGAGAGAAATGCCAACGGCGGTGACAAAGAGGAGATTCAGTAAGTGGCACCGTTATCTTGTGCACCTTATTTCTCTGTGTTTGTGTGTGTGAACTTGAGACACAGCTTTTTGCGTGTGTTTGTGTGTTAGTTTAACGTGTTTACACGGTTAAATGTTGGAAGTCAGCTCCGACTGGCAACAAAAAAGAGTCTTCGTTTGACGCCAGACGAGCCACGCACACAGTTTGTTGCTCCTTTTTTTTTTTAAAACAAGTTTTTATTACGAAACCCAATGAGAGAAAATAACGTGTCCTGTGTGTGTGTGTGTGTGTGTGAAAGGGAGAAATGTTCGGTCTCCATTTTAACGAACAGGAATATATATATAAAGGTGTTCGTGTCTCTGTCACTTATTAAGTGATTTTTTTTCCCGATGCAAACCTGCGCGGAGTTGGAAATAAACTGGGAGAGCATGCACTTTTCTGCTGGTCATTGCAGAGGGGACGAAAGCTTCAATCAGGCAGAAAATCTGCCGAGAATCACTAAATGAAATCATGAATATGAGCTGTGGAGGAGAGAGAGGAGAGGAGAGGGGGGTCACCATGTTTTTCTGTCTTTAATTGCAGTGATGCACCCATTTTCTGACCTCCATACTTTAAAAAAAAAACTGCTTTGCCACACACAAGGTGCTCCAAACCTGCCTTCATGCTTCGTGTGTGTGTGTGTGTGTGTGTGTGTGTGTGTGAGAGCATGTCAGAGAGCGCCCCCCGGCATGTGAAGCCTCTTTTTTTCCTGCTCTTCCTTTACTTACCATTACAACAGATTGGTATTTGACTTCTTGTATGTCCATCAATTGCATAGACTCCTGTCATGTATGTGTCATTCATCTGCCCTTTAAAAAAAAAAAAAAAACTGCTGCAGCACTGGCTGCCGAGACAGGTTTGATGTCATGATTTAGCCTCCTTGCAGCATAAATTTGAGAATTCGGTTGTGAGAACCAGTTTTTTTGTGACAGCTTTTACAGGTGCATCGCTTCATATAATAGCCCAAAGCCCTCTTCGGGTCTGGAACAGACCTCAAGTAGAAAGGAGGGGTGGATATACAGAAATATTCACAGTGTTGCATCAAGCCCGCAGCCCCCTGTTTTTTTTTTTTTGGTTTATTTAAAGACAGAGATTGGAAGCAATTTTTGCAGGGCGAAGAGAGTGACATGCTGAAGGAGCCTCATGGCCATCCTTTATCAATACATGAGTCCGATTATAGCTGTCACAGACACAATGAAGAGACCTAAGCATGAGCCAGGCTGTAACAGGATGATACAGGGTGGGTTAGTTTCTTGGAATTGCATCAGAGGCTTTCTGCAACTGAATCCTGGGCCCTGCAGCATGTTTGGGTTTTCTAACCTTCAGCTCATGCCTGCTGAAAAGAAAGTGATATGGTTTATTTCTATTCTAGACCCTCTACTGTAAAATATTATGGCTTTTGCATGTGGGGTGTTCCACCGATGCTGGAGAGTACATGGCGATTAGGGGAGAGTAGTTGTAATTTCTTACATAAAGCAGATGGCTCTCTCAGGAACTGTTTGGATCCAGTATTCAGAGCAGCCTCTCGCTACCTAGCGGAGAGATATTTTATCATTCAAACCTGTGTTGACAGTGCTGTTTGGTGCCACGCTGCTGAAGCATTAAGGTTTTCTTCAGTCATCTTGCCTGGACGTCGTAGGGAAGCTGCAAGACTGCGTTCTTCCTTCTTTTTGTGTGTCTTGAAAGCCTTTACATAAAGAATCTTTAACCTTCTGACATCTCTCTGTGAATGTGAATATTCTCTGCCATGGTTTGATCACTGGTGTTTATTTGCTGCGTATTGACACATTCCCATGAGCTATTAGGCCTACTCTTACACTCCGACCACTTCAAAACGAGAGTGATTCAAGAGCAGACATATGATTTATTTGACCTAATCCTCATGACTCCTGAGGGATTACAGGGTGGCCCACAATGGATCACTACATTTGCTTTCTTCTTTTGTTTCTTGCCAGAAGAGTCAACAGTTCATTTGGTGTTTCCGTTGGGATTACAGCCTAGGCCCTTGGCAGGTGACGTCATCTGAAAGGCATATATTGTCAGAAGCTGGGCTACATAGCAACAATTAGCAACTGTGTTTGTTTTGTGGTTTGATGTATGGCTAATTTAACAGAAACTGAAGTCAAATTTAATTTGATTTCTTTATTTTTTGACCATTTAAATGAACATTTTTTTTTTAACATCAGATACTGATGGAAATCACTTTAAACACCATCAGAACAAAAACATGTTTTGTTTTAGTTGTTGTTGGTGTGTGTGTGTGTGTGTGTGTGTGTGTGTGTGTGTGTGTGTGTGTGTTGTGTGTTATTCCTTTCATGGAAAGACCTCTAAATAAATCTGGGAACAACACCAGCACCATGTGTTGCATTTTGAATACATGTGGCAGCTCTACACTTTGTTTTTCTGGCCTTTTGAATGACAGATTGTGCCTACAAATGGATTTACCCACATTGTTGTTGACCTGCGTACGTCCCCGGTCTGCGTGAGCATTTATATGTAGCTTGTTTCGGGTATTTCCTAGCAGGCCTGGTCTGGGGCTAGTAGCCAGAGCATCTGCCTCTGCTTCCTCAAATGCCGGTGCTCCCTGGCAGGGGCCAGGCTGAATGGCACTGTTAAAGAAAACCAGCTCCTCTGTGACCACACGCTGAAAAACCACTCGGCACAACCCTGTCCCAGCTGACGCTTTCTCATGCTTTCCATATGGGTAAAATCTTGGTAATTTCAGGGCCCTGGAGTTCTAATGAGAGGTTTTGCCCATAGTGTGTTGGTCTGTGGTGGGCGGGATCAGCGTTTCTCGGGTTTATAGTGGATTATAACTGTTTCGAGATGCCTCACTGGCCCTCTGTCAGGGCGTTGGCACAGAGAAACCAAGAACTCTTTTTAACCAGGCAGACTGGTTCAAACTGGTTGTGATGGGGCTCTTTGGCACGGGGGGGTCACATGAGCCAGGCTATAACCTGAAGTTTACATTCGAGGCTGTGAATCAGGTCTGTCGGTTTCAAGAGTCAAATTTAGCCACAGCATGTGCTGCTTTTCTATTTATCAGGATGTTCTCTTGCATGTATAGGGACACCGCAAGCTACTGCTATTGTCCTGTTTAGTATCCCATCCCCTCATAGAGGCAGGGTGCTCTTAGTAGCACGCATGGTGGATTTTTAACAATGCTTGTTCCTTAACGTCAGCAGCACAGAGGCAAAGAGTGATTTACTACTCTGTCTGCAAGGGTAATGTAGGAGCAATTTGACTGCTGATTGAAACCAGGTCTCCCATTTCAGAGTCCACTGGTGGCATTATAAACCATTTACACCGATGTTTTACAGGGCACCCCTGCAATGGGGAAAGTGGAAACAGACACAGCTCCTAAAAATGGCCCGTGTTACCATCAAAGGTCTATTTTTATCCATTCCTCGTGTGATTTGTTGGTTTTACTTCAAAGCATGTTAGTGCTGCTGATTGAAGCCGTGAATATGGATGACATTGAAAGGTCAAATGTTAATCAGTTTATGTTTCATTTATGTAGGACCTCCTAGATATAGCAGGTCCATCTGGTTTGAATACTGCGGCTTTCTTTTTCGGCATGTGGTAGAGCTTTTTCTTTTCCTCCAGCCGTTACGTGTGAATCAGAACCGCAGTCCACATTATGTGAAAATTGGCTCAGGCAATTTGCTGTGTCGAGACCCTGCGACATCTTTGCACTTCTTCTGTATTAACACATGTCAGAAGTTAGCCATTACGTAAATGGACCAAACAGCCCTAATTACATTTTTTTTTTAAGCACCTAAGCCTTAAACAACACACAACTCATTACAGAGTCAAAATGCCATTGAAGTGCAAGAGCAGCAGACTTTAAGAGAATAAGTGCAAAGGCTAACGAATGTCGGATGTTGGAATTTGATGGCCGGACCTTTAAGGATGCCAGCGTTCTCTTAATGCCACTGGAAATGACTAAACATTAGCTAACAGCATTAGCTGCAGCTGTTTCACAGTAAAAGCCTTTCCAGCAAAAGATAATTGACGGTGGCTTTATTGTGAAGTCAAATACAGGATGTGTTCAGTTACAGTCATTAGCGATGGTGCCATACCTTCATTTTTATTATGTTTGGAAGAAGGTTAAAGGTGGTCTGTCTGCATTTGGATGCCTTTGAGTTTAAAGTTTTTGTGTGCATTCACACATTCACGATTTAGAAGTCAAAAGACAAACAGCAGGTCAGAGCTTCAAGTCCACAAGCTTGTTGCTTGCAGACAGCTCGGAAATATCTCTGCTCCTTTTGCTGTTGGGAGATTTTCTGACGTGAGAAATGGAACTTTTAGACAACTGTGGAATATCACAATGTGCAGTTAGCCGCGCATTGATATGCATAACAAAAAGTCTGCAGTGAGATGTAGAAACTGTTGCTATTCATCTGCCGTCCCTGTGATCTCAGATGGTCCCAGATGGCTTTGCATTCTCACCACACAGGCCATCTAATTATAACTTTAAACCACCAAACACTCTAGTGGATTGTTTAGAGGTGTTACAACCGTTTCTATTATTTATCCATGTTTCCCCACATAATGATACCTGCATATCGACTGGCTTTTTTTTACTCCTGTCCACTGACATTTCTGAGTAATTATGTGAAGCATTTGGTTCGTGGAGAATCCCCATTGCAGCTGTGAACGGCTGAGATGTTTCTAAGAAACAAATTTTCTTTTTATAATTTGTGATGATGCCGTGTGTGATTATTTTCAGTGCCATTATTGTCAGTGATTATACATGCTTAAATAGTTAAGTACCCATATCAGTGTGTTTAGCAAACTGGTCTGAATGTCAATGGCATTGCTATCTCGCCTGTGTGAAAATAAATGATTGTTTTTGTCTAAACATAGTATTTACCGCTTTGTGTTTGCTTGATGAGTTAGCTGCTTGCTTACCCATAACACGCCTGCTGGTAGTGTGGGAAAAAAACATTTTTCATCAAGGTAATTCAGTATGAATTATGTGTCCAGTCCCTGTATCGTGTGTAGACTTCATACTGCCCTTGCTGTTTTTGTGATTAGAAAATTATTCTAAACCTGAATTAATAAGTCTATTAATTAACTGATTAATCATGAAGCTAAACCAAATACCAATATTTGCTGATTCGTGGTGAGGATTGGCTGCACTGCTTCTTTCGCCTCCTGGCTAATCTAAATATCGGCAAAGACGTGGATCATCGGCGGACCTGAGGTGGGCTGGATGACGCCTGGGTTCTTCTAATAAGCCATTTGCAACAGCACTTACCTGTCAGTCAAAGCAGCCACGCTGTTAATTATGCATAACTTTAAGCCTTAATATAATTTGAACAGGTGAGTTGTATAAAAATTTATCTTCAGTACAGTTGAACGGGAAAATTAGCTGTAGAAGCCAAAACTGTGTCTTGTACCAGGATGTAAACATGTTTATTTCTGCTGTGAAGTTGGACATTTTACCATGGGCGCTTATGGAGACTGGAGATCTGCAACCAGCTTCAAGTGGCCACTTGAGGAATTACAGTTTTTAGCACTTTTACATTGACTTTATTTTGCCAGCCAGCCAGCCGCTTGGAGTTAACCAATGACCAGTATCAGCCTCATATATTGGTAATATTATCAATGTGGACATACAGTTACATGAAGACATTAATAAACGTTTATAAATGGTGCAGATGGTCTGTGTAGACTGGGGGAAGAACAATGCATTGTACCATTTATTATCACTCACTGCAGTGTGTTTGATCTGACACATGATGAATAACACAACTGACCATGCAATTTGCTCAGTATCTGTCAAACAATACAGCGGTGTGGTTGTTCAGCTGAAGTGATGTCTCCTGTTTTGACACCACATGTAGTTGTTTTTGTTGTATTTTTAAAGGGCCGCTTTGTTTTGGCGCAGCCCTGCCGAGAAACCTCTCGAAGTGGTTGAGAAGACCATTGTTTAATTTTGTGCTCTCAAATTTTATACTTTCATGCTCTCATAAAGCGCGTCAGTAAATTGAAAACGGAAATATGAGACTCATTCTCAGGCAGTCCTCAGATTTTCAGTGTTGAAAATATATAAAATAGTGATGCCACTGTAATGCATCAATCCAACTATGAATTTTATGAATCATTAGAGCCCAAATAGCTTCATGCCCTGCAGTTACCACTTGTGGGTTATTACATCTTTCGTTTGAGATCCTAACACCAATTCTGTATGGGTGCTTATCCTGGGTTACGGCACAGTAGACTAGGTTTTATCACATCTTGTGTATTGGTAGATGTACCCGGGAGTTGACAGGAACATGCGACACGCGTGTAAGACCTCGGTGCCTTGGCTGCGCATTTGCTCAGTCAGCAGAAGTGCACAGATGACACGCTCTTTCATTTCAGACAAATGGAGCAACGGCTCACCGGCTGGTGTCATTCGTTTTGCTTGTCATTGTCAACCTATTCTTTTCAGGTTCTCATCTAATTAGAACACACACAGAGCCACACACACACACACACACACACACACACACAAACCGTACCAGAACATTACGTGAAGGTCAAACGGTGTTACGGTCCAGTCTTATCCGGCTGGACTTAAATTGCACGCACTCCGTGCTTTAAAAATGTGACAAATTCATAAAGGTTATGTAGATTAAACTTTGACTGTAATGAAGAATGAGCCAGTTTTCACACTGAGCTCGACCTGGATTCTCAGTGTTCAACAGTCCATTATATTAGCATTGCAGGCAAGCACACCCATCCTTTGAGAGATGGAATACATGTCCTTCTAGTCTTGGATTTACTTTATTATTCACGACAGACACTTAACATGCTGTTACCATGTTGCATAACCGATGATGGGGTAGAAATATCTGCCACTGGATGGTCTTAAAACTATTCTATATTTATGTTAGAAAACAAATCGTGACTTTGCATGTTTTAGCTTGCATGTTTTCTTGAAAGGATGTCAGCACATCATAGCTTTTCTCTGTCTTTTTTTTTTTTTTACTCTAAAAGCTTCTTCCCTCCAGGGAATCTCTGTCGTTGCCATTACCAGTTTTGGTGAGAATATACAAGCGCACAGACATTCAGAGATTTTTTTGTGTGTGTGCACTCTCAGGTGTGAAAATCTTGCTGATTGTTAGGGGAAAAAAAAGAAAAAAAGAGGCAGAAATCAGTGCCAAGAGGCTTTGTCACGACGCTCCACCACGTTGCTTTTAGCTTATGGAAGTGGTACAGATGAAGGTGAAGAAGTTCATGAGTGACAGTTGCAGCCGTAACACTCTTAGAAGGCTGACTTTGTGGAAATTGCGTCAGAACAAACTAATAACTTTGTGCTTTTTCAACAAAAATTCAGTAAATGACCATGTGTTGATTGTAGTAGTGAAGACTCTGACACTAGCTGGGCGTGCTAAAGCACCACGGTGAATGGTGGAAAGTGCATGCCTTGCACTCCCTCTGCCCCGCTGATACGGCAGATGGATATGAATTTAGGGAGGGGAGGCGCTGGGCCTCTTTGGCCATGAGGGACAGAGATGACAGCTCTCCGTCCGTGGAGGGCTACCAAGAGCCTTGGCTCTGAGCACCTACTCCTCCTGTCCTCCTGACAGAGCCTTGATGCCATCGTAGACCATTAGCATCGACAGCATGTCATCATGTCACACTGGAGCTCATGGTCAAGTAATGAAAAGTAAGAACAGTAAATAAAGATGCCACACAATAAACAGGACTCTGCTAATGCCAGCCTGAAGATTTCTTCCCTTTTGTCTGCATCGTTTCAGCTCGACTGACCTTACATATAAGCCCTACAGATGATGCTTGATATGCAATATTTCCCCTGCTGTCCGAATGCTGTCTTGGCCTATGGCCTTTGCTTTGAGCATTGACTGTCTGAAAAGCCTCCGCAGTTAGTGCTGGAGATGGTTTTTCAAGATGCTGTGATTTGATTAGACCCGAATGTATGACACAAGTGAAGACGAGTGACTCCAATAAGGCCATGTAATGCAATAATTCAGTGACTGAATTAAGGCCTGAGCAAGTCGTAAGAGTGCTCTTCTCACAACTGGGCTGAAATTGCACAAAACATTTAAAGACTTAAGTGTGAGGCTGCTTACTGTAAATAATTTACTCTCAGGGCTCTAGCTTGTTTATCAAACGCTGAATTGAGCGAAGAAAGTTTCATATGGTCAGAATGTAAAGAGGCCTTTCACTGATCTTTAAGGTCTGTGCTGTTAATAAGTGATGAGCTTTTAAACTGTGAAAATTTGAAAAGGTTAACAGAGAAAAATGCCACAAACATGTTTATTCTCTTATACTTGACACACATATGAATACACAGATCATAGTTTTATGATATTTTACGATTTTTCTACCGCTCCTCTGTCTATGTAGCTCATGAATATTAGTGGTGTATTGTATAACCACTTGCACGCTTAAACAAGGCACTCCAATGCTTGTTATATAAGTCACTCCAGTGAGATATTACTTAAATTAATCACATACTATTTAAAGTTCAGAAAATTGCCAACAGATCAGACTGAAATTTGTAAAAACTTTCCATCAGGGACTTGAATTTACCGTCTCACTCTTACATCTCTGCACAAATAAATGAAGTAAGGGGGAATGAAGAAGCACTGGGACTTTTGAACTCGCTTTTAATGGAATGTCTGCGCAGTGACTGAAATGATAAGTTGTTTCCCGTATCCTGTTTATATATAAATATGGGCTATGATAATATAAATGACCCAATACGTTGTTGCACATTACCAACATTCATCAGACTCACAATAAGTACTTTTCAAGGTTACACACTGTAGTGCACAGCTGAAGTAATGTACACTTTCCTGACTGTAGTGATAGAATATCATAGCGTGAGGTTACGGGGTGGTTTAGGTGGTGGTGGTGGTGGTGGTGGGGGAGGCGGTCTGATTTGGCTCTATCTGTAATAAATAGAATTTATTGTATTGTTTATGGACACTAGATAAAAGGCTGCTTTCCATTTCAACAAGGTCTACAGGTCATTTTCATTGCAGCACATCCGTGGATGTGGCAGATCCTTTATATGAATAAATACTTTTTTATTCATTTTTATGCTTATTTTTATTGGGATAAACAAACAAAGAAGATTCACTAAAAAGGCTAATACTACATATCATAGCATTTACAGCCCGAGCTCATTTGCAATGTTTATTGCCAAACAGAGTTTTATTAAAGGTAAAAAGAATGTGTGATGCCCTACAAGATACATATACTATTAAACAAGACAGAAACATAAATATAAAACGCACATTAAAATAAATGTGCCATATAAAGAAAATAAAATCCTAAAGGTTGACACCAGATACACCCGTGACCACACGTCTGATGTGATTCAGAAACTCGGATTTAAAGTGATCCCAGTTTTGATCCATCGCAAGTTATGAGGATAAAAAGTTCCACATATTGAAGCCCTGAAGGTAGAAAGCTGTCTGTCCACAGGAGTCATCTAAACATGTTTATATGCCTGTTTGCATCAATAAAAAAGCTTTTTTTTTAGAGACTATACACAACTGTTTTGGACAAAGTCTCAACCTGAAAGTCTAATAAAAAAAATAATAAAAAAGCAAGTTTAAAAGAACCTAACAGGGATATATTGAAACTGTTTTCATTAATAATATTGAAAATCAGCGCTCTCATTGGAACAAACAAGTTTGGCATTTCTGTTATGCACTTTCTTGTTATTGACGAAACAGTGAAAGTTACATACGTCTTCATTAACATAACATTTGCTGATGTACTGACCACAACAATTATCTTTCCTTTAAAGTAAATTGTTGATTGATTTCTTCCACTAATTGTACAACTTCCAAGCCTGTGTCCATTCTCCGCAGAATGAGTCTGTGAAATGACTTCATCAAGTTATTTTTCCTAACTGCAAAGTATAATCCGGTAATGGCAACAATTTCCGCTGTCAACTGATTGTTCCCAGTAAAACTGTCTGATTCTTTGCCACTAATGCACATTTTAATGCACATTTAGTGAACTGATGCAAAACCCCTATCTACTATGGATCTAGTTGAGCTTTCAAATAAAGTACTTTATCCTTTTAGGTATTTTGCAATATTGTATTCCCACCCAGCAGCAGACTAACAATAGTTTCCCGTAGAGCTGGCATTGCCACCTTCATCCTCTGAACCTGGTTATTGTCAGCACGGAGTCATTATGCTTCATAACTTGATTTCTTGAACTCTTTGGTCATAGTTCAAAGATTTTCCTGTGCTGCCACCCTTTGTTTCTGCCTACCAGCAAAAGTCAAGAGAACCCTATGGACACAGCAAGGTGAGATCCATGCTGCAGCTCCCCTAAAAGGGCAATGATTCATGAGGCTGGCTCTCCTGTCCCTGGGGCTGGGAGGAATAGCTGGCATTATCTTCTGCAAATGGGTTTGAAAATGCTCTTGGCCAGGTTGACCAGGGCACTGATTTATAGCTCAAGATGTGCTGAACAGTTAGGCTCTCTTTTGCAGCCTAGGTATGAGATCCCCGTCGCCAGTACATGCACAAAGATGCACACAGACTCTCATGTATACTCCCCCATCTCCCCACTTCAGTGCTCTCAATCTGTGCATCTATAGTTTGAGTTTATTCTGGCCATGTATTTAGAAGAGGGAAAGATAGAGAGAACTAAATTTATGACACCAAAGTTGTGGAGTGAACGAAGTAGCCTATTGTTCTTAATACGTCATGCGCAAGGATAAGCAGTTTTTCCACCTTTATCTTTCTTTGTCAAGGCCTATATATAGATATGAACCTTATCCTTGACTCGAAGTAGGAACCACTGTCAGAGAAATAGAAATTGCCCCCTGAAAATTGTTCATTTTAATCTTGAATCTTGGAGAGAAAAGTCTTCTCTCTGAAATAGTGTGGTTAAACCCTTCTGGTTCCCTTCAGTTTTTAGGAGAGGCTACTGATTGCTTTGTGTGTCTTCCTCCCTAATAAGCTTTATATCCATGTCTGAGCTTTGGAGCCTCCCTGAACTTCTGAATTTCTGCTTTCAGACAGGTAATATTGCAGACAATATTTGAGATAATTAATTGACAGAGTAAACTGGAAATGTTTGAAAAAGCTTGAGTCACTTGAAATACCGCAGATTTATTTAAAGCCTCCAATTGTCACAAAGCAATTAACGTGGCAAACAACTTCACTGAGCCCTTCAGAATAGCCGAAGAATTTTCAGTCCTTTTTAAGTCGGACAAACCCCTGTCTGATTCCCACGCTGGTTCCTTGGCTTTACACTGAGATGGTGTTATGCTTCACACGCAAGCAGACATCAGTCTCATTATTAAATCAGCAAGGATTACAAACTGAGTGTAAAGCGATAGTCATGACGGAATAACTGTGTGTTTTCACATCAAGCATGTCCTTTCCTGCGATTGTGTTTGGCCTGTTTTCTCATCAGAAAAGCAAAGCCTGGCAGAAACAGAGGGGCGGGAAAGTCTGACTGCAAACAAGGGTTGCACAAACCGGATTTGACTGACTTCATGAAGCGTTTAAAATGCAAACTGACAGAAAATGTTTTAGCCAACATCATCACCTGCTTCTAGTGTTGCAGTCCGCCCCATTAGAAAATTCCCAAACCTGTCTCACCGTTGTTACGCAAGGCCTACATAAAGGCAAAGAAGGAGCTCAGGTTTCCTCTCTCCACAGAGCCACAGAAGGAACTCTTCAGAGGATTAGCAGCAGTTGCTTTGGGTTTTAATGAGTGACATCTAAAGTCTGTATGTCTCAGAGGTCTCCACATGGTTCCCGTCCACGCTATCATCCATCTTCGGAAAAACCTCCACTGGCCTCACCCCCCTCATCAGAAAATCACCTTTTCCCAGCTAGATGTTAATGTTCCTAAATGGTGTACTTACAAGTGGATTATTTAAAAGGCTACGTGTCAGACAGATCTTTATCTGGCGGCTTGGCAGCTTGACTTGGACTCAGTCGGCTTCCTGTCTCTGCATGTTGATTAGCTTGTTTTTCTCCCCTTTCCTTACTTTGCTGTGTAGTCTTCTGTGCTAATTCACCTCATGTGATGTAAGCTAAGTTAGAGAACTCCCTGGGAATGGTTAATCCTGGTCTTTGTTTTTCATAGTAAATACTAGCCTTAAATTCTGCGCACAAAATAGAGGATACGATGATATTTTTCGTTCTGTATCAATATCAGTGTGATAGGTCACATGTTGACTCTATATATGTCACTAAGAGTCTTTAAACTTCTTGTAACCAGGCCACTGGTTAGGGCTGCTGAAGGGATGGTCGGACTTGAATTGAAAAAATAAAATGTTGCTGAATGAAAAACCAGACAGAAGTAGCAAAATTTTTCGATATTCGGTATTGTCGAGTGCATAGGCTATCTTCCCTTCATTCAAATAAGGATTATGGCTGCGTTTAACCTTTTGAACAGCTTACTGTTGCTTGGCAAAAACATTAGCGAGTTCACCCTGGAATATGGCGCTTTGGAGATGAGACAAAGCAAGCTAATATTTGGCCGAATAAAACATGTTTATTCGCCAATATTCAGGGTTTAAATATTACATCAGAGTGAGATACCACCAAGGTTAGACACAGACATTTAACAACATGTAGACTTGGCTCAAGGTTAACAAGAGTTTTCTCTATAGTGCTCTATTATGTTATGTTGGGATTCTTTACCATGGAGTATCAGACAGTGCAGAATTGTTCAAATGAAGAGAAAACATGGTTGAAGGACAGTCAGGTTTGTAGTGTTTGAGCTGTGAGACACTGAACGTGACCAGCATGGATACCGAGTGTTGGTAATTTATTGTATTGATGGTTTTTAATGGTATTGGGATTTCAGAAGATGTGCATTGTGGGAACTGTTGTTTCTCTGCTGTTTGTTTCGGGGTGGTTATTTTTTGTTTTGTTGCTTAGTTTTGTGTCTGTTTTTCACTTGTAAGGTTTTCACTTACTAGTAGTGATGTGTTATCTCTCTAACCTGTGCATTTTACAAGTGTATGTATTGATAGTGTTATTCACGACTGTTTTGCATATATGAAACCCTGAAGTGACGAGTCAAAACATGCACACTGACCTTTAGAGGATGCGATTGATTGAAGAAAAACCCAGTGTATTTCAGCAGTCCTTACACTCTGTTCTTGCTTTTTTTTCCCCGTCTTTACATAGTGTGTAGTGACTGTCATGACACTGTTTTATATTCAGCTCTTTGATGAAAAATAAGGCTATATGGCAGGTACAATTGCTTCCTAACAAGGCTCACCAAAAATATTTAGAAGTGTGGTCAAACAAGGTATTTCTCACTTTTGCTTGCTACAGAAACCTTATCTACAGCGCATGCTTTTGTACCTGCACAAACTCAGCCACTTTGATCTGATTTGAAAGCAATGTGCAGGCAGACTTTATCTGCAAAAAGGAAGCGCTGCAACCAAACAAACAAACATCAAAGTGATGTCCGGCAAATGTGAAATTAGATTATTTTAATAGAAAAATTAATTGCCGTTCTAAATGACTCTCTGAGGTAAAATTTTTGGTTGATATCTGATAGAGAGTAGGGAACACAACAAGACATTTAACGGTCAAACTGAAGGTTTAAATGGTGTTATCATTTTAAACAGGATTAAGAACTTGAACACCTGTTTTTTTTTTTTTTTTACAGTGTTTAACACGGACAGGATCTCCAGTCCTGGTCGGGTTGGCTTGTTTGCTTATGTAAAACAGAATGAATCTAAACTTTGTTGCTGATATGGAAAAGTAATATATGAGTGGGGCTGGAAGTGGCAGTGATGGCTGATTATATTAAGAACTATGATGTGGATCAGAATGGGTCGAGTCCAGTACAGCTCCACGATGACTAACTTAAATAATTTGAGTCATTTAAGTATCTCTGACTGTTGCATAGTTCTCCAATAACACACTATAGCCATCATTACAGCCTTCCTTTGATGGTTCCATATTATATTATGCATATTATATGGCTGTATATAAAGTTCACCAAGTAATGAGCGTCAGTCTTTGTAGTTTCTGCAGCACAAAGTAAGACAAAGCAACCCTTTTTCCAGCTCCGCTGGCTCGCTCGCCAATGAATGCCAATAATCATCTGTGATTGTAACTGCTGGCTTTCTCGCTTTCATCAGCGCGCATTGGCTGACTGTTACAGTGTTTAATGGAGAGCAATTGGACATTCTTGTCAGCTAGTGTACCAGAAGCAAACAAAGGATTGAAAATGGATAGTGTTTTATACAGCTGATATCGAGCCATCAAAAAATGGCTGATTTGGCCCCGATCCCAGTTCAGGACAAAAAATTCATCAGAATTGGCTGGAGTGGTCTGAGCGTAATGTTTTTACAGCTTTACAAGCTAAGTTTGGGGCTGTCCACTTGTTATTAGATCACCCCAAAATAGGGAAGAAGGTCATAGACGCCGGGACTTTCCATACATTTGGGGTTAAATGAATTATGGCGGCAGGTTTCGGTTGAGAATCGACAATCTGGAGTCCTCCAAAATGCCACCAAACAGAAAATGATTTATAAGACGAGCAAAAATAATTTGTGGTCGTCTGCATATTCATTGCTGACTTGTCCCATTATTCAGAGCCTCATTTACATTTTAAGCAGCATATCATGGTCAAGGACTGTGTGTACTTCCTCCTGTGAGCCTCTGGAGCATTCCAATGAGTTTACTCTTTGAGGGAAGAGATGAGCCTATTGATTAGAGACAGCCTGACCTGTGGTGGTATAGCAGATGAGCGGTCACACGGTCCTGAAGTTTCAAAGGGAAGCGGGTCAGTGATTGACCTTGTTCAAACTAAATTAAGACAGCAAAAACTGTTTATTTTGTCAAAATCGTTTAATATGCATAAATGGCTTAATTAGGTTTGTCAGATCAATGGATTTTCTTTACAGTGAGTTTTTGAGGAAAGGCAGACCTTTCTACTTCCAGTTTGTCTTGCCAATTATCCCACTCCCTTAGGCTTTGATATGCAGATTATTTTTCTGCCACAGATGTTAAGTTCAAGTAAATGTCTGTCTGTAATATGTCAATCCATCTGGGTGGATGAATATGACATGTGTTGTTTTGAAAGTGTGACAACCTAAAAATCAGCAACATGTGTGACTAAATTGTGAAAGATGCTTGCGTCTCTAAGAAGTCACGTTTTATGGCTCCAGACAAACTGATTTGGTAGAGATATGTTGGATTTCAATATGTTTTGACAATGGGAGCACAAGAGTGATAAATTGGCCACTGATAAATTGGAAAATGTAATTACCAGCCTATTATTTTTCCAATAATGGAATTTCAGCAGGTAATTACAACCAATACTAAATGATATTGGACTGTTCAGTAGGATATTGTGTTTTTCTACATATGTTGAGCAATTTCCGTGACTGTAGCAACATTTTATTGTATTTTTCAGTCGGATGTGCAGAAGTGAAGGTGGCATTTGTCTGAGTGCATCCCTCTTTAGTCCCGCTAAGCACCTCAGGCTACGGAATGATGAATACGTTGTTGCTTCTTCTTCGCTGTTGCATCTTTTATAACCGAGTCCACACTGGTGTTTTTGCATGTTGAAACACTTTCTTAAATGTGCCCATGCTGTGCAGTGTACCAGCTCTGTAACAGCTGGACTTGGTTTCATTCAACAGTCTGTGTGGGGGCCGATGGTATGCGGCGTGTGTTCATGTACTCGAGGGAAACTCCAACACCTGACACTTCAGAAAAACTTGTTGCTTTCAAAAGTGAAACACATCATCAAGCAAAGCATTTGATATTGGTAAGACTCGTGCATGTTTCTCTAAGTATTGTCTCTCTTTTAAATATGACGAACATGAAGTGGACAGTCAGGGAAAAGAAATGTTTTTGTCCTAATTGCAGCTGGTGTTTATAGCCATTTTCACGTCAGTCTGAACTGAATATGTTATGGCTGTGAAAATGTCCATCTTAACAATCTTTTAGTGCCTAATTGCAGTGTGGATTGTAGCTTCAACTAGTGTCAAAATGCCATCCATCCATCCATTATCCACTTATCCTCATCAGGGTCGCGGGGAGGGAGCCTGTCCCAGCTGACTTTGGGTGAGAGGCGAGGTCCACCCTGGACAAGCCGCCAGCTCATAACAGTGTCCAAATGCACAATGGTATATTTACATCAGCTTCAGAACATCAGTGCACTTTCTGTGAAAAAGTAAAACTGGCTCTAGACTACAATTTTTCAGCAGCACACCATAATCATTAATGTATATTCCTGCACTCACAGAGTAAAGTTGTGAGAATAAGCTATTTACAAAATGAGAACATGCCGTACAATGGTTATATCAGTGTGAGATGTAATTCAAAAGTCATAATACTCAAGAAGCATTTTGTCTAGTGCAGGCTGCAATTCGTCTGAATATATATTCAAATATGAGCTGAATACAAATCCAATACAAATTGAGCACTAGATAAATTGCCGACATCCAAATCAGAGACAGACGAAGAGCTGTGAAATTAAACAGTTCCCCCTCTGTGTGATACTTTTCAAGGTTATCTCCGTCATTAAACGGCGGGAGAGACTCACACTTCAGGGGTTCAGGCTGGATCTTAAAGAGCACTGAGGCAGCCATAGGACCAGAGCTCCGTAGGTGTCTGTCCTGAGGCTCTTCTCCTCCTCCTGCTGCACTGCTCTAATGTGATCATGTGCTCCTCCACATTAGCAAAAGCAACAGCGCAGCTGCCATTTGACTGAGCTGTTTAACAGGCCGACGCAATGTTTGCGTGTGATGCTGACACAGGAGGAGGAGCGGCGAGAGCTGGGTGTGCGGAGGACTGGAATCCTCCAGCACATGTCAATAAACAGTCAGGAAGCCGAGGATTATGTTGGTCTTGTCAATCTAGGAAGTCAGGATAAGTAAATGTCAGTTTTGCCTGAGGATGACTCCAAATAATGCAGTATCTTGCCTACTGTGTTATTAATCTTCATAATAAAGATTAGAGCCACGGGCAGGGTTTGACAATAACAATTGTCCTGTCGCTGGGGGGGCCAGTTGCTCTAAAAGAGGTTTTGCTCTTAGTATTTGCCCAGAGATAAGTGTGTTATCTTCGCCTCTCTGCTTTGCCTCAGTGCTACTCACTTGTCTTCCTCTTTTGAGGTCAGATGGACACTAGATCCAGATCTAGATCTATAATATACTGTCTTAAAATGAGCTTGTGAAAAATATGTTTGTCTTTAAACTTCTAGAAACATCTGGCTTCATTTTGTGCACAAAATTCTGCTAGAAAATACAGGAACTTATTACTGGGACTTGATTTGAAGTAATTTACAAATATTTAAAGAGATACATTTAAAAACGAGCTGTACCTCCACCCTCTACCTTTCTTACACATTTGACAATGACGTGACGCCAGCTAAGTCATTCTCTGAAATAATGTGCATATTCCTTTTGGTTTCAACTATACGTATTCATTATTGACTGCGTTTTATTTATTGTTCTGTTATGGGGTTTGCAACCAAAGCTTTCCCACACCGACCTACTTTTAAAGTCAAAATTACATTCACAGAAGCTTAATTATTCCCTAAGTTTAATAAATGATCACTCTCATGAATGGTAGGATATGCACTTGCATGTACTGTTTAAGAACTGCTGAAACCTTTGTAGGCTTTCTGGCTATTTTCCTGACTGAAGTGATAAAATATACCAAAGGCACAGACTCAGTGTCTTTGATTGTTTGGGCTTTTCTTTATGTTGACTTTGGGCTTTGTGCCTTAAACAAGGACACAATGAATGTTTAACATGTTATAAATGGAGTTGATTCAGTGCGCTCTGTGTTTCATTGTTCATTTTCTTGAAGGGTTTGAGCTAATATTCTGCTCCATTTTGCCTTTCACACATGGGAATCAAAATATCTCATTACTTGTAGGAGTGTGCTGTAAAGAGAGAAAATTACGAGCCGGGAAGAAAAAAAACAAAACAAAAGAGTTTTAATGTATTTTGTGAGCCGGTTCAAATTGGTGTTTCTTGACATTAGACATTATGAATATTGAAATTTGTTCTGACAGCCTCACTGGATGTCATCTCAGAGTTAGAGCAGATATGACATCATATCATTTAGCAACTTTGACATGCAAGAAAAATACTTCACTGTGTTACCACGAGCACACTTGAAAGTGATGAATACCATACCATGTGTAGGCTGCGTACGGCAGATGTATCTGGCTGACGTTTTAGGAAAATTACTGCAAACACTGACTAAATGGCCACACTGTAACCAGAGCCAGCAGCACCTAGTCTGTATGTTGGCATTGTAGCTTTCACACACCCCCACATCAGGTCCCGTTAATGTATTGGCAAAACGGATGTGCAGACTAACTAGCGTCATGATTATCCATTCTCTGTGATTTTCCATGTTAGTGCTGATTACAGAAAAGCTTCTATTTGTTAGGTAAGATGACTCATTCTCATGAATGCAGAATGAGCAGCAAGAGCCAATTAATATTATGGAGTTGTTAAAGATAATATATTTTAAATTATTCGGAGTATAAGTTGAAGGAACACTAAGGGATTCTCCTGAAGATTTTTTCCCTATAGGCTCTGGCTTGCCCTGTAAAAGAGCCAGTGTAATAATAAATGAAAAGATTAATCTGGTTAGTCAAATATAAATAATTCAGGTTGTTGCCTGTCCAACTAAACAAAAACCTTCAGCTTCAGTTTGGAGTCTTTTGTCCATTTTAAGAGCTTTCTTGAAAAATACCACATAAATATTTTTCCTAGTTTTATGTTTTTGCAAGCCTCAAAGTTGTTTTCTTCCATTTCTTGTTAATTTTTTAGGCCAAGCGCTCTCAGGTTCTCCTACTCTGATATAACAATGGTCGGCTAACACACTGAAAACACAACACTGAATCCCCCACTTGACAATCAATAGTTTGTTTCTGTCTTTGTCTTCTTGTCCACTGTTGCTCTGCCGTGCACTCATCTCAAGTTGTTCCTGTGTTGCCATAAAAGAATGAGAATGTTTTGCAGCATTAAACACAAGAAAATGAGTGTTATCCGCTCGGGACAAATAAAACTGCAACTCGTGACACATCCTAATGGGCTTCTTATGGTTGAATGGCAAAAATAGCTTCTTAGCTAAACACACATTTTTGGAAATGCAAAACAACACATACACACTTTATGAACAGAGTAAAGAGAGAGGCCGGTTTTCAAGTCCTGTATGACATCAGACATATTTTATGATATGTTCGTTTCGATATGGGATGCCTCATGAACCGCCCCAAGATATGTCCCATCAATCTACTATGAGAGAGTGGGTCTCTTCACAGGCTGTCTGCCATTCTTTCATTCTGGCCCTGTTGGGAATGGTGATTGGATCCCAGTCAACCAGCAATAGATGGATTGGCCCTCGACCGGGATGATTGAGTGGCGCTGCTGCTCTATGCACGTGTATATAGCTCTGTGTGTTGGTGCGTGGCTGTGCGTGCTTACCCTGCATGCATGCTGCTCTCTCCGAACAACAGCACATCTGTGACACTCCGTCTCCTCTCTCTCATTTGAATTTTGAGTTCTCTCAATCATCGCCAGCGCTGCTGCTGTGCTCCATCCCCTGGCTTGCAGACTGCGGAGAAGGACGACGTTTCTTCTTGAACAAGTATTCTTGACTTCGCCATCAAATTATTATCAAGACACAGCTAAATGTAATCCCCAGTGGAAATGAGCATTCAAGCTGACACTGTAAGAGCTCGTGCGGTGCAGGATGAGGGGGCATACGAGATGGCAGATGAAATGGATGGCAAACTTCTCACATTTGTGGAACAAAGAGCGATTTCGATGCAAATGTTTGTGTGCGGAGATGATCAGATTCTAAACTAAATCCATGCTAGGTTGCACAAAAATGTAATCCCAAGCCTTCCTCAGAAAACAGTTTGTGCACACAAATAACATTTTTTATTTTTTAAGAAATCCATGCATGCAGATCTCAAAGCATGTCGCTCATCCTTGTGTGCACCATGTTGTATTAGTCTATTCCTTTTTTAATGACTTGGTAATTGCTTTGTCCCTAGTTATTGAGATGACTGCCATGCACTATTACACCAATTTAATGGTGTGTAACTATTCCTCTTAACAAAGCCATCAATCACAGGTGTTACTATGGTAACGGCATTAGCCATTATGCAGATGTTGTAATGAAACGTACGTCAGGTAGGGCATGTACCGCATTCAACTTCCCGTACCCGAGGAAGTCAGGCTTTCAGGAGTTTCATGGAGGAAAAAAAGGGGCGACAATACAAACTCTGTGAATGTTCTCCTTTCTATGGATGCTGTTTATGGTTTAATTGAAATGGAGCGTCAAAATTGTTGGCCATTTTTTTTCCGTCTCCATGCTTGAGCTTTGCTTTATGAAAATTTGCACGGCCTGCAGAGCAATCAGCAGAAATTCAATCATCTGTTTTTGTGTAGAAAGGCTAAGTTATTACAATCAGAGCTGCTTAAACCCGCGACTCCCTTTTAGCTCTGCTCAAGTTGCTCGACAGTTGTTCTGTTTTCCCATTTAAATGTGCTGGGTGTCTAACTGTGGATGACCGTGGTTTAAGTACTGTGCGGTATTGACCCTCTGGAGATGACAAAGATACGGCTGAGTGTTTCTGTTACAAAAGAGGTTGTTGAAGGTGTTTTCATTCAGAGTTGTAGCCTCCAGCTTGAAGAGGTAAGCTTGCCAGTCCAACACCATGCAGCAGCAGTTATACTGTATTGTATTGTGTTCAGAGGGCCTTCAGAGTTATTCAGTAATTTTGTCCTTTTTCAATTACTAATCCACAGACACCATGACACAACAGACGTGAATCCAGACAGGATCACAGAGGCTTTTTTCTTTTTTTTTTAAGATATTTTCTTGGCCTTTTCAATCTTTATTTTCAATAGAGACAGCTGAAGAGTGACAGGAATGTGGGGAGAGAGACAGAGATGGGGAATGACATGCGGGAAAGAGCCACAAGAGCCGGCAAGGACTGAGCCTTCGTACATGCAGCAGTTGCTCTACCAACTGAGCTAAACGACACCCCCACAGAGGCTTTCTTTGACCAGTGTTTCCTCTGGAACTTCCCTTCATCACGGATGTCATGTCAATGGTGAAAATAAATGTATAATAAAAACTTGAAAGACGTCATATATGAAGTTACTCCACCGCAATCAAGCAGGCACAAAAGTGATCTGCCTCTCTGTCTAATGACACGAACAGTGTCTTCATTTTCTTCATAATCATTCGTGCCGCCGCTAGTTGTGTGGTGTGACGAAGATAAATGAGAAAGCAGAGCTGGAAGAGTCTGATGTCGCTTATGACTATTAAGATACAACAACACTGGACAAAGAGGATGGACTGAGAATGAGTGATGAGGTTGGATGCGTGCTTGAAAACTTAATCAAACTGCCAAACAATTCATGACTGCATCACCCACAAAAGTGTCTATAACGTGACATGAGCAGTGCTGTAATGCCGTGCCGTACGTTGTGCCTGGCCTGTATAAACAAGCACTGCCGCTCTTGGCTCTCTCTCTCCACCAATGGAAAGACCTCCAGGGCTACTTAACTGTGTAAAATGTGAAAATGAAGTGAGTCTTGACTGAGTATAAGCATAAATGGTTGAACTGAATGTGTGAAGCTAAAATTGCACTGCTGTCTCTAATTTAAGAGAACTATAAATACACTGCACTTAATAGACACATTTCTGGGGCCAATTTTATCGCCAATGAGCCGCCATTTAATGTGTGCTTTCCGAATGGGGAAAAAGAAAGTTATGTTCCGTGTTTCTTTTGTTTTCTTTGCTGTATTGAAAATGTAGTAAACCATGGCCAAAAAAGCAAACTGAGGCATTCATTTTATGGTGTTAAATGGATGAACGCAGCAAGTCCTTGCATTAAAAAATTGTTATCTAGCTCACTATTTCAGTCAGAATTCACCTTCCCTTATCTTCCAACACAATTTTGCAAGGCAGCCGTTGCTACATCCTGGGTTTAGCACCATCCAGGGTGATTTTGATTGGATTAAACAAATGCAGCATTTCTTCTCCACCTATACTAGAATGATAATGAGTTCACCAAAACCCTTCTCCAGCTCTGAAACAAAGCGTGGAGGTCTAGCCGAGTAAAATTAGAAAAACAGTATGGATGACAGATTTTAGCTGATAGAACAGTCAAAGTGTTAATCAATTTATTTAAGCCCTAGATTATGTGTTTTCTGCCTAAGTGGCTGTTGGGGAGAGAGCCTATTTGCTTGGCGTTTTGGTTTTCCCATCCTTTTTGAACCACTGACTCACTATTGGCACATGCACATTGATTCCACGTATTTATTACCGATGCAATGCCACGGGTAATCTGACTCCTTTTGGAGTGAGTTCTTTGGCTATGGCATTGTGACAGGCCTGGCTATGCCCCACTTACTCCCCCTGCAAACCACCCCCACCTCCCCCCACCCCCACCCCTTGACCTCTTCATTAGATAAATAGGGCAGTCTATTCTCTGGCCTTCACTTGTGATGGACAGCATCTGGCTGTTTCCGATACCCACCGTGAGAAATGTGGAGACAAAAAAGCCTCCCTCTCCGTCCCTTTCTCACAGTTTCCTGACTTTTCTTGCTCCCTTGTTTACATCTCTCAAAAACTGAGCATTGTACGATATTGCATGTCTTTGAGTGGTCCACAGATATAACAGAGGGTGGGGACACAGCAGATGCTGATTTTCCCCACTCGCCGTGTTGTTTTTCAGGAGGAAGTTAAATTGATCGGTCACACTTTGCACAAGGACTGTGGTAATACATCCTCCTATGGCAACAATGCAGTACAAGATGCCATTTTTTTTTCTCAGACATATCTTCATGCATTCCTGTGTGGATTTAGACACATTAAGACAATTATTTGGCGTGTCAAGTCGATACTAGCTCCTCAGCTGATGTTCTCACCGCATTTTTTGCTGGAAGGGTTCTCTTCAATTTAGTTTCAAGTGTTAGTGAAAGTTCAAGTGCTTGATGAGTGGATGACTAATTCTAAGGCTGGGAAAGAAGCTGTATGTTGCATCATCCACCATGTTGGGAAGCCAAGTTGTTTATTTTACATAATGGCTGCTCTGGTGGAATGTGAACACTCTAATAGTAAAAGGAGGGTGGATATAAGCTGGAAGTAGTCAGTGTCTTATTTCTCCTTCAATCCTTTATTCCTGGTGATGGTGTATTGTACTTGAATTCACTGTAATGCTGCAAAATATGTACATATATACAATAATTTCATTGTCAATCTATAAATAAACACGTTAACTGATAAATTGATTCTAGTGCATGCTTTTATGCACTTACATCGTAATGACGTAAAACCGATAAAATGCTCATGTTTACTGAAGCTAAAACCAACAGATGTTTGCTTGTTAAATTACTTCTTATTGATCAGCAAAGTCACTGTTGCTTGACCAATTATTACAGCACTAATTCAATATTGTATTGACACATTTTTAGGCTTCATTTTGAGCGTACTGTAGCCGCACAATGCTAACAATTTCTAAACAAACTAGTGAGCTTCTGCCCCTCTCTAAACCTAATCCAATCTTAATCTTAAACCATCCCTCCACCGATGCACACCTCCAACACTCAGTCATAAACATTATTACCTCAACTTTCACTCTACTTTCATCTCCCAGCACTGGTAAAATGCAATGTTAATTCTGTAAGGCGGCCCCGACAGAAGAGGAAGACACCCATTACTTTTATCTTAAGTCAGAAAAAGGAGAAAATAAAAGTGACATTAAGTACAATTCCACTGGTGCCCATGTTCCGGCATATTCTATCTCATTATTTTGCAATTTAAAAGCTACCTTTGCTAACTTAATCATTTCTATTGCCGCAGTGATCCATTCTTTCTCAGTTGGTGTATTTAAAGCAATCCAGTTATTCATGATTGCCTCCTTTGTGACCATACATAACAAGAGTAAGACAGTTTTATTCTTAGAACTTACTGAAGTTATGCAAATCTCCCCATATACATGATTGTGGTGTGAGTGGAATGGGCTATATTAGTGCGGATCATCACTTGCTTTGTTATGCCAAGCCAAAGATTTTGATTTTATTGCAGTCCCACAACAGATGGAGCGGAGTGTCTTCATCACCACATTTTATACACTTACTGTCATCCCTTATGGCCATTTTGCGTAACCGTGACGGGGTGTAATATAATCTGTTAAGTATTAGCCAGGCTTAATTCATTTACAGAGTTTGAACCTGCATTAGAAGGAAAATACTAAACTGATACTGTTGAATTGCTGAAGTGTCACAGAAACAGACAACATGAGGCGGTATGTTATGATGTGCCTGAAAGCTAAGCAAAAAAACATTTCATCAGCACTTCTGTCTCCTTATTCTATGTGCTCTAGTGCAGGCAGACAGGCAATCCATCAACAGGCAAATATAGTATGTGTCACTGAGAAAAGTACTTCAGCAGCAGAGTGACTGCCACACACATCCATATATTTACTGACCATGTATGATGTCTGGTCTTCCTGGCTTGAAATCTAAAACCTTGATACTCCTCCCAAGCGAAACATGTCATTTGGTGAAAGCGTTTTTTACGCTCTGAAGAATTCTGCTGTTACTTCATGCATTTCTCATTTTATTACTTTATTATTTTTTATTTTTTATGGAAATAAAACCTAAGCATACCTATTACCTCATGGGACCATAATTGCAAATTGCTTCAAGTACTTTTTTTTTTCCCTCCCCTCTAGAATGTGTCACATTTTTCACAGTAGGACGACAATTTACAGGCGGTGGAATCAAAAAAAAAAAAAAAAATCTAATTGATTCCATATTCAATTGGCTTCACTAAAACGGCACATTACCAAATGAGGCTTGTGCTTATTGTTAGATTAGAAGTGCATTCTGAAAGACAGTTTGTGCCTTCCTTTGCAGTTCATTTGGTAGGCAGGCTGGCAGTTTTGAAAGAACAGGCCTGGGGGAATGCAGTGCACACGTCTGATGTCGTATCTCCTTGGTCCAGCACTTGTTCTTTTGGAGCTCTGCTGAACCAATCCTGCTCCTCATACTCACCAGACCCCTCAGGCCCCACTTTGATCTCCCTTAACAACCAGGACAGCAGTTCAAGCATCTTGTTATATTTGACTGTTTAATCCATCAAATGTGTTTGTCTCAGCAATAGGCTAATGAACATCTCTATCTAGGCCTTCCTGCTGTTGAATAACCCCTGATGATAACAAGTTTCTGTTGGATAGACTTGCGTGAAAAAGGATATCTTAAAAAGGATAATTGGTTGTTTCTGCAAATCACTGATGTCCTGCTAATGTTAAGTTTGACGCCTATTTTCCACACCTTCGCTAAATTGCAGTGACTTCGCATGGAGAATTGCAGATTCCAGCCGTCACGTTTAGCATGGAATTCTAATACTTTTGGTTGTTTTACACAATTTCAGTAGAGCACAGGATTCAGACTCCTGAATCAGCCCTTTTAGGTTGTGTCCTTTTGCTTGCACGTCCAATACAATCTCCTGTATCAGCCCCTCTGTGGCTAAAATGCCAAACCACTAAGAAAAATGTCTCAAGTAATTAGGAGCTTTAGAGCAAAGCTGTAGAAATTCATCATATTTATAACTTTTTCTTTCTTCTTTTGCTTTATTTTTCAGACCTGCTGTATGATTCCTATACTTTGGCTTTACATTAGTGACTTCAAAACCAAAAGGCAGTTTGAGATCAGAGCGATCCAAGTTAGACCTTCAGTTCTTGAATTCTTGCATCCTAATTAAGCTACAACCCTAAAGCCTTCCCATAGGATTTTTATGTTATATAGCAACATCTTTAATGGACTCATATTTTTCCAAAAACCCAATCTAATGTTATTTAGATGGTTGATCCACAAATCTTCAATGATAGGTAGCTGTTTTAGAACAAGGCTTCATCTAAAATTCTGCTGGGTTTTACATGGAAAATGGTGAAATACCAGCAGGAGAAGATGAATCTTGAATTAATGCGTTTGAACTCGAGGGATGTCAGCTGGGTTTTCCTGTTGTGGTGATTTACTAATAGATCAGGATTGGGTTTAAACTTTGTTAAGCCGAAAAGCTCATACAAATTTGATTACCAGTACAAATAGATGCATTTGTAGCACATTCTTGTTCTTTCCCAGCCTTCTGTTATCAAATTCCACTGGGAACTATACATTATTGCATCTAATACAATTTCTGCGCTCTTGCAGGTCTGTTTCAAGTCCTGACAGACATTTCACTAGTTCCTGTTCTCAGCGGTGCCGCTCCCAGATGCTCAGTACATCTGATCTGTATTTCGTAGCCATTTACACTACTCACACACTGTCACTTGGTATTCTTTTTCAGATTTTTGCAAAGAACATTCAATTAACTTTGAACTATCTCTGAATCCTTGGAGTGGCGCTCCTTTCGTCTCGATGATGCTCTTTGCCGAGGAAAACAAATCCACCCGGATTCTGTGTAAAACCCCATTGGGTGTGGACAGAGTAGACAAGGATGTATCCTGTTCATGACAATATATGGACTATCACAAGGATTGTCAGTTCTCATTTGTTTATTTCACGGCGAGCACTCTGGTGACGCAAACTGACTGGTTCTCCTTGAGAGTATCTTGTGCACGTCAGTCTGTGTTATTGATGCAGAGAACCATGTAGAAAGGATAAGCCTCGGGGATGTCTCTTTCTTAAAGTAAGAAAACCTCTGTTGCCCCTATTTTCAAACTTTTTCTGCAACCAACAATGATTCATCAGGCCTTTACACACTTTTTCAGCAAGTTGCCAAATGTTGGAGTTGTGATCTAGATGCCCATTTTGACACCTATCAAGGCCCAAGCCCTAATCCGATAACCAGTGCTAAGATATGCTTATCTCTAGGTTTGAAGCTGATTGGGATCATTCTTTTAACATTAACTACGTGCTGTGTTTGAGAAGCTTGAACAAGCAATCATCTGGTAGTTTGTCATGATAAATGAATTAAAAGATTACTTGTTGTTCAAAATTGTTAACAATGATACAATTTAACAGCCACGCCGACTCTGGAACAGTGTTTAATTGGGATTGGTCTCGTATGGCAGCCTCAGTTATATCGATATTGGTACAGCTCCAGTAGCCTCGGGACCTGGAATTGTGGTTTCTCGCTGCTGACCAGAGATCAGCTCAGATGAAACTGTTGAAGGCCTTTCTCCTCACCACAGACTTCCCCAGCTGGCATTCAAACCAGGCTTGGCTAATGCCGCCCTCTAATATGCAGCATATAATACCTCTGTTAGCAGCTTTCACTGTGTGTCAAGTGCCCATTAAATTTAGGGCTGACACTAAGCTTACTGAGGCCAGTTTGTGTGCATATAATGCTGCTGCTTATAATTTTAATGTGGAGGCTTGTATCTTTGGCTTCACAATGTCTTCATAATTGTCCTAAAATTATGTTATGATATTTAATGCTTCAAGAAGTTAACATTAGAAGCAAAAAGGTCAGAGCTAGGTGAGCCTGCACACTTTGATACACTGGTTTTAACCTTACCATAAGCGAAGATATCTCTGTCCCCCGGGTAGGTTCCTTGCACGGCTGTAGTCCTTCTCCCCCATTTCCACCTCTGCAGTTTGCATAGAAGTTTGATAAACCTGACACCAGGAGATGGATTTCCCAGCCAACCTAGCTCTGAAGTAATGGGAATCCAGAGCGTAACAAATGGTGGTGCCAGTACAGAGCTGGCTCCGCTGGTTGTGCAGGTGGTCCTCCATTCCCCTTGTCAAACCCCCCACTGCTCCCCCCAAAGTGGCCATGGAGACTTGAGCAAGATTATTTTGGAGTTCAGGTTAGAGACCAGCTCATTCACTACCCATTAGTCACACTCCAATTTCTGTGATGGGAATTTTTTTTTTACTGTCCCTTCACATTTTGTAAATGTATACACAGCCTTTCCCCCTCAGACCTGAAAGGTCACAGCATGTTTTTGTAATTTCTTGTCTGCTTTGATTATTTTCATCTTAACTGGGGTGCTGTGCCCGAGGAAAGCTGACGCCATTTAAGCTTTACATTTGGAAAATTACAGTGCGGTCTCGCTTTGACATAAATGATGCATAAAGGGTTTGCAGTAGAGTTAACAGGAAATGTTCATTTCAGATTTCAAGTTAAAGAGTTCAAAGGATTTCCCCGTCGACTAGATCTTTGTTTTCTTACAAATCCTAGCCCTCACTGAGCCAATAATGTGTATTGATTGGATTTTACTGGCCTGTTTGCCCTTGCAAATGGAAGCTGGCGTGTTATTTTATCCAGGATTTTCCCTCTGAATATTGAGAAAGGAGACTGTGGATTTTTATAGTGCACACATAGGAAAATCCAAAAATCTAGTCTATATGAAAGTTGCATATTAAGTTGCCACTAAAACCTGAGTCATATTTTCCACAGAGATGTTTCTCACACTCAAGCTTGTATTATTTAGTTACCGTTTAGCCGCTTGATTTAAATTGCCAATTTAGTTGAGGATATTTGACATATAGACTAATTTGCATAGTCACTTAAGGGACACCAGGTTACTTTAATTTAACAGGCAACATATTTTGCTGCCATGGTGGCTTGTCCGCCCACAAGTATTGGCCATCTGGTGACACAATTTCTAAACCGCTCCCCAGGAAAATTAGGCATAAGGCTTTCCAGAGGAGTTAATTTCCCCAAGAATACATTTTTACCAACACAGTAATGTACAGAGGGGTGAACACAACAACAAACAACAAGCATCTGCACAGTGTAGTCCTGATATTTATTTCTTGCGTGAAGGTTTTAACGCTGTGTTTTAGTTGAGGTTTTCAAGGCTGTGTGTGTGTTGTGTTTCTTACATTACACTCAAGGATATTCACGTTATTCTATCCTAAGGACAAAATAGCAGAAGGTTAGCATTTATGGCATGGATGTGGTGTTTGTGTGCATTTTGCTATTACAGTATATCCTTGAAGACTTGTAGAAAATCCTGTAGCATGGCGTTGTTTTGCCGACTGAGCCTTTCGTGCATAAACCCAGCCCAGATGTATATATAATTAAATTATTTAGGAGCTGTCAAATTAGAATATTTAATTATTTTATGGTCTTCTTGTAGTTCTAACAGCGTAAAAAAAGTTGCCCTTTTGCTCTAAAATCTTCAAAAGCCAGCCTGTCAGTTGGGTTTTTTGAAATATGTTTTGAAATGTATATAATTATACAGATATTAACTCTACATCATTCGGCATAAATGTGGATTAAAAGCAAATCTTTTAACAATGGATGGATGCACAGCACTCTATTTCTATTTCCATATTTTCAATGCAAACAATCAAAGGTTGTATAACTGTCAGTTTTATACACCCGAAATGTGAGATCCAGGCTGGAAATCAACATCGTGCAGTGGCTTGAATTTCAGTCAGATGTCATTAATTTGGACTACAGTCTAGATGCTGCGAGTGTTTGTATAAAAAAAGACAGATCTGATCAAAGATCCATACACAGAGTTCACGTTTAAGTGTCAGATGTGGACAGATCGTCTTCACCTTTGCCACATCCAAAGACAAAGGTCACATTGAAAAGACAAGGGTAACCCCGGCCATTCACGCGCAGTGACACAGAGGTGGCATTTGTCCACTGCAGTGCTGTACCTAATATTGTCGGAGATATAACTGAAGTGGCAAAACTCATTACAAAGATCAGAAGTGATCTGAACATTTTCCTAGCGGGAAGCCTCTTCATAGGCGAACACCAGGCGAAAACGCATCAGGAGATGCTGGAGGAAATTACATCACGGTTCACCTACCATTTCAGTTTGAGGCTGTCCGATGGGATCAGCTGCACGGCTCAGAGCAGAGAGATCGACTTGTGGAACGAGCAGGGACCGTACCTTTTTTGACAGTCTAATTTTAAACCATGCAGCACCTCTTAAAAGTCTGCTCTGTGATCACGATGGCATGCCGTGTTTACTGGGTAGCAATACCTACGGCGTGACCTACACTATGACTTTGACCTAAGCCTGAAATATTTGATTGCTTCAGGAAGTGGCGTTTGTTCTTAGGATGCTTCTGTGTTACCAACATGGTGGTCCTGCTAATGCCACGGGGCTGGGTCAGACAGTTTGGAGCCTAAATGGAATTTAGTAACTCGAGGAATGTTTATCCCTTTGCCACACCCCAGCGCAAACACCCATGATGAGAACAAATCTATCATATTTAGTTTCAGATTTAATATTTTGACTTGTGCTGAAGACCTTTAAGTGCCTGTTTAACAGCGATGCAGCTGTATCTTTGGAGACAAAAAGGTGAAATATGAGAGGAGAAATCATTTTAAAGAACATCTAGAATTCTTACGCTTCTTTATTTTCAACAAAGGATAGGTCTCGTCACGCTTTTCATTCCTGCTTTGTTTCGCTGTTTTTTTTTTTTCTATCACATGATCCACTGGCGTCTGAGAGCGACCTGACAGTTGGCCTGACTTGACTGTCAAAGTCCCAGAGGTCTTAGTGAGCTTAGTCATTGTGCTTCAGGCAAGACAGAGGAAAAATATAAGGGCGTTCTGTGGCGGAGAAAAAAAAAATTGTTCAGCTTTTTGATGCAGTTACACGTTTTGCAAACGAAATGATGTAAATTCCATCAAATATTAGTAGATGAAAACGCCTAAGGTATACTCAGAAATGGAAGTCTTCATACACTCCACTGGTTTTGACGGCCATTATCTGTCTGAAGTAGTGTTTTCTTTTGGTTTTTTCATCTGCCTCTGTCTCAAAGAGCACTGCACTTTAGCACTTCCATGTTCCACATCAAGAGGTAAAAACTGCATGGAGCGCTCTGGTCTATTTGAAAAATTGTAGTTTCCCCCCTGGAGCACTTAAGCTCAGATCTTTGGCATTATTAGCTTGCTCCTTTAGCCACAAATTCCTCTTTTTTTTTATAACAAAGGAGACCAATATCAGTTTGCCATGCGCTAGAAATCCCTGAGATATTTGGAAGAGTTACCTCTTTTTCTTCTTTAAAAGGTTAAATGAAGTCGAATGGGAGGAAGGGGAAATGGCTGATTTTCTTCTCCATTAGTGCTTAAATTAATCCACTCGTTTCTTCTCTATAAATTTATGAAGCGCTGTTGCTATAATAAGAAGTTTTATGTTGAATATTTCATTTCCTTAATTATTTTGGGCTAGCTTTCTAGTCAGACAGTTGAAGTCCATTTGTTACTCCTCGCTATGAATGGTTAATGAAGAGATAGGCACTAAGACTCCTGTAAAATGTGGTAAGCTAAGATTACTGTTCACCACTGGTCAGTTATTCAGTTATTTATTGGATGTATTATTCAAAAACCACGATGAAATCCTTGCAGTCAGCAGCTCCAGGGTCCAGCCTAAGTCTAAGTTTGGACCTGGAAGTCACGCTTATTTGTTCTAATCAGCATCATTGTGTACTTCTTACAAGCTTAGACACTAAATACAAATTTTATACACAAAACATCATATCATTTTTAGTTTGCTTTTGCTTTGATGTGTTCACTGTTTTGGTCAACAGAGGGCCCTTATCTTTCACTGTCAGTCAAGCCATTGTTGAAGAGAGGGACCCTGCAAATGCAAAATGGCATGAGTGATGGATTACTCTTTTATTTGGCAGGCTTTTCATCTGTTGAAATGGTGTGTGTGTGTGTGTGTGTGTGTGTGTGTGTGTGCTCAGGCATCCTCAAGTCTGGGTTTGGGACAAATGAGAGGATTTTTATGCGTGGCACGTTTTTAAGGTTTGTTCGACACATTTGGAAGAACACAACTGATGGTGATGTTGCAGAAATTTCCTTAATCTTATTCATGTGAAGCGTTCAAAAACAATTTGCAGCTCAACTCAGAATAGCCAAACTCTCAATGTCTGTAGGTTACATTTAAATGTAAACATTTACGTCTTATATTGTTATACATCAGATTTTTATGATGGATATTGAATATATATTTGTGATATCTAACATCTTAGTGTAGCCATGTAACACTTAGATACATTTTCAAGCTCCAGCTGTTCCTTTACATAGCATCAGCTCAACCCATTAGCAGTTTTTCATGCAAGAGGGTAGCTCATAATTTGTGGTTTATTTCCTTTAAGCAGTGGAAGCAGCCTTCTCCAGCAGAGGGAATAATTTCATATCCCCTCTCCTTTTGATTCCAGCAAAGTGATGCACTCTGGTGCAAAGCTTGGGGAGATTTCCTAATGAGTGCTATTAACAGTGCTGAAGTTGATTTGTGTTTTTTGAATGCATCCCTTTGTGTCCGAGTTGTTTTTCCTGCATGCCAATGGGAGATTATTAGAATAACAAAATGCTTTATTTGGCCGCCGCCGCCGCTTTTTCTTCTGTGAAAAACAAGTCCAGAGAAAACAAGCTCGACGCCGAGTCACACGTGGTCTGTTTTCATGTGGTTAAACATGTTGACATTGAACGTCCATGAAGCTTGTGCTTTATTTGAAAAGTAGTCGACACTTTGCACTATTTCCAGTCAGACTACTTATCTTCCTGAGCGCTCGCACCTTATCCTCTGTGCGAGGCAGAAATGTATTGAGGGAAAGCATCTGGAAGGCTGTCTTGTCAGAGACAAAGTGTAGCCTCCTCGGGTTGGGAGAGACTGCGCTGTGGGGTTTTTATTAGGAACCTCTCAGTGAAAGTTTTTCAGATTTATCAAAGTCTCCTCGGTACACTGCATGCGTACTCCAACCGAGATACTGCAGAGAGTACGGGCCCCTGTTTGGATCGTATCCTTGACCTATTCTTTGTACATCTGATGTTTGTGTGCAAGCTACGTACTTGTTTTTATGCTGGTTACAAAGCTACATCTCCCTTGATTTGTCATCTCAGTGGGAATGTTTATTATCTGAAAAATGCACCTTAAGACCCCTTAAAAAAGAATTTGGCATTGTGCTGTTTGCCTCAAATTTTGCTGTTTGGTGGTTGTTTTTTCTCATTCTCTCGAGATTACCGGGCAAATGTAAATAACGGTGGTTTGTAGCCGGCAATTTTTTATTTTTTTTACGCAAGATAAAGACAAGGTTTGAAAACATTGAAGGGAAAAAAACAGAGTATAAAAGAAGCAGAGATATCAGTTTCCCTGCTGACAATAACATCACAGAATAGAATGCATTGTAGAAACAGCTTGCATCTTTGCAGATCTGTTGACGGTATCCTGTGAAATGTAACACTGCTGAACAGCTGGTCACAGCACACCACAGCATTGCTCTTTCTCCACGCTGACTTTTCCTTGATTGGAAGAACTGACCGGGCTGTTTTCGCTATCACTCTTCCCCCCGCCTACATAGAAAGTGAGACGTCTTACGTTATCCCGCTCTCCGTAACCTTTTTAGTATACTTGAAGGAAACTGATGAATGGGAGTTTTGTTGTGTGTCAGTGCTGAGCTGGCTATCTGTTCCAAAAGTGCGCCTGACAGTAATCCCAGTGGAATGATCATTGATCAAAAAGACAAATAGGGGCCCGAAAATTAGACCGAGGGGAGACGTATTCAGGTGAGGGAAGAAGTGAATTGAACCATGCAGACTTTAGAATAAGGAGTGGATGTCATTGAAGGTCACGCGTTTGGATAAATGGAGCCAACATCCATATCATTGATTGCCAACTTACCCTTTGAAGTTGCACAGAGCTGCATTGAGTTCCTTGTCTTGGATGCTGTTCTTGACCCCGATGTATGCCTCGCCACCCTTTGGGGATCCACTCGTGGGTTAGAGCAGCGACTACTACTGTGCAAAAACAATGCACGCGCGATGAAACGATAAAAAACAACGCTACGTCACTCTCACCTCTCACAAACCGCCTCCCACATTGCATCTTTTAACTCAAAGAGACTTCTCCAAGCAACCCATTTCATCGCCTTCGTTTTCACTGCCACCCCCGTACCCCTCACTGAGAGCAGTTTGCAAGGAAGTCGGTCTCTGGAGAGGTTCAGGGAGCGCGAGGGGGCCAGAGGGTGGAGAGGGGGCGCCGTGCTGTAAAGTGCCTCAATGTCGCTTCATTTCCCCATTTTAATTGGGCTATCTAAATGCACCCCTGGTTTGTCAATACCCGCCAGGGTCCCAGATAAAAATGATTTGTCTCATGCATTCGGCGGCACGCTCTGCTGTTCCCCTTAGAGAGCGCGCCCCGCCAGTTGTCAGCTGCAGAGTGTAATGGAGAGGGCTTGTTGTTTTTGATTTTCAGCGAGTAGCAGCAAAATAAGGGCCGTCCTCTAACGGCTCTACCCATCTTGTCTTATTTCTTCCTTTCTTCCCTCCTCCCATTCACGTCTGTGACTAACAAGTTAATATAGGAATCCAGGCACACCTACCTCTGTGTACACAGACACAGGGACACATGCACAAATTCACATGGCTTTTACACTCAGACATGCCTGCACAGGCACGTAGATGTGCAGACACTCCAGTGAAGGTCAGCACAGTGAAGCCAATCTTATCTGTGTTTTTATGTGCTCTGTTTCCTCACTGTCCTTGTCTTTTTCACACCTCCTGTCGCCATGTGCCATCACCTTCCCGCCCGGCGCTGGAGCCAGTCTTATCTGCAGACAAGTCCTGAGAAAAATTCAGAGCCAAAAGTGTGCCCTTGTGGTGTTGGGACTGTTGAGCAGAAATATGATGCTCACATGATGTTTGACATTTTCATTCATTTTTGGGCGGCTCAGAGATGCATTACTTTGCCTGATAAAGATAAACATTGTGTGCAGAACTATGTGCTCAGTGCAAACGCTCTGTTCTTTTATACTGATGGATAATAAACATAATTCGGTAGCTTGGATGAAGAAAATATCACTTAGATGTTATCTTATCGTGTCATGCATAACTGAGGTTAAATGTTGATAATTTAGAAGTACCCTTCATCCGTGTTTGTAAGTTATCGTGTGTGTGTGTGTGTGTGTGTGTGTGTGTGTGTGTGTGTGTGTGTGTGTGTTATAGATACCTCCTCAATTACAATCTGGTGGTAAATTAGCTAACAAACAGACAGCGGCAGTAGCCAGGCCTCAGTAAATAGTGAATCGGGATGGGAATTCGAGGCTAACAGGTGTTGCCCAGCTGTGCTTTTGGACATGATGACATAGTGCTAGTCTTAAGAGCCCATCAGCAGCAGCACACTGACTTTCACAGCTCAGTGTTTACGACACAGGTCAGCATTTTTTCACTGGCATGCAGCCAGAATTGTGTTTATCAGTGACCCCTCTGAATGGGGGGAGATAGAGCACATTTATTTGGATTTATTTGCCGTTTAAAGCGTTTTTTTCTTCTTTTTTTAACGTATTACCTGAGATAATAGTTAATAATACCTTGAGGTGTGGTTTTAGTCAATTGAAGACTGCAGTGTTTCAAAGTGCAGTAAATACACAATATAAGTTATTCAGTTATTCAGTCAGTGTGTGCTCTTCTGACCTCAGACCAAGAAACTTATTTTCTTACCTCGGAGCCGAACCTTGTTAAAATGTTTTGGCAGACTTGTTACATGGGGCAGACAGTTATATTGATAAAGCCCAGGGCCGATGTGATTCATCCTACCCTACAGCAGCCAGCGCAGTTTTCCCATCAGATGATGACTTCAGCTACCACAGAGGAGCTGAGGTGTCGGCCTTGATCCAGGTGTTCTTCCCTTACAGATAACCCTGCAGCCGCACAAAAAATTTAGTGCATGCAATAACTCACAAAATAAAGCAGGAAAAGCCTGAAAAAAAAAAAAACTATTGATCTGACAAAATCACCCATACCAGAATCTATTAACTGAGCACTGTTAGCAGATTGGCTTAAGTCAGGGAGAGGCTGGCTTCTTCAGATTGAAGAGGTTGTCAACCTTTTCTTCAGTCTAATGAAATGAGCGGGGGATGGGTGGTTGTCACAATGTTATAAATTCTCCGACTTGGTAGGGGGTGTTTCCAACTCTATTCAAGCTCTTGGTGGTGGTGGGGGGGTGGGGCAAAAGATAAGTCCTAAAACTGCCCGAGCAACAAAACTCACTGGAGGCAGCAGCTTTAATCCTGCATAGAGGTTTACTGCTACAGTCCATCTGTGTGTGTGTGTGTGTGTGTGTGTGTGTGTGTGTTTTTAGTTTTACATTGCTCTGAAACCAAATTACACCAGAGATGAAATGTCTGACACAATACACTGCATTACTGCAGCTCACAATTAATTTTCTCTCCCACTCGGCTGTTAAGACCACCAGCCAATCTAATCTGTACTTCTACCTTTTACCACTGCGAGATTTGTTCAGCGATTCGATGCCAGATGAATTTGACATTTGAGTTGGCACACACTCTTTTACACCCACAAAAATACTTTTTCTCCTCTCCTCAGGGGTGTGTGGGTGTAGTAATTATTCTCCAGAAGGTTCCCTCAAACTCTCAAGAGTTTGCGAGGAATGAGAGGTTTCCAAAATGTCCAGATTGGTTGTTCTCCTTTTTTTTTTTTTTTTTTTCTGCAGATAGTTCAGATGCAAGTTGCGAGTTTCTGTCCATGTTGCGTGCTCGGGATCGCATTTCTTATTAGCGAGATTATCGCGGCACAGACAGACAGAATGTATTTATATGTCAAGCCGTTACAGACCAAATGACTTTTTAATCACATGACCCACTTCCCATTTGTTCTAAACAAGAAGGAAAGTTAAAGATTTAAAAAAAAATTCTTTGTCTTGCTGAAAAGTCTGTTGTGTGCACAGCCTGCAGTAAAATCAGACTGTCTCCCATTGTTAACAACAAAGAGAAATGTAGAACACAGTACAGTTCGCCATTTCCTTTAGCAGAGTTTAAGCCTAGAAGACATTCAGCATTGCTGCTCTCAGTGTAAACTCTCATACACGCTTTCTAGAACCTCAGCAGGGCTGCCCTGTTTAGATTAATAGGAATTACACAAAGCAGCAGTGTGGCAAGAGTTTATTTTCCCTTTCAGAAACTACTTCCATATTACGATATAGTTTGTAATGTGTAATTTAATTGTGAATGCAACACGGTATTGTATATGGCTTCATCTAAAAACATTTGTCTCGTTCCTAGGTTATGGCTTGCAGCGTCAGCAATGCCGCCGAGATATATAAAAAATACATTATTACGTCCAGGGCGAAACATTGTTGAAGCTTTGCTGGATGAGTCAAGTTACAGTCCACACAGTATTATTGGGATAAATGAGCAAACCTCTCCCCAAGGTCCCGAGGCTCTGTGATCTATTAAGGCCCTGTCGTCTCGGATGGTGAATCTCGGAGAGCGAGGGAATTTTGGGGGGGAAGAGAATGGTTGTGCTGACATCCTCTCTCAGTGCAATCCCTTGTCCTTGTAGGACGGAAGAGAAAAACAGCACCAGAGGCTGACTTGGCTGTTCCTCTGAGCTCTGTCATAAATCCAACTGAACATTTCTGAACATCTGTTGTGGATGATTAGCTCCATGGCTAGCAGAGTTTGACCGGAGGGAGTGAGAAGCAGTGTGTTGGGGGGGTTTGTGTGTGTATACTCAACGCTTTGCTGATTTAAGAATGGGGATTTTGCATATTTATTTTCTTTCTTTCTTTTATTTTTTTTGGAAGCAGGACAGGAACAAATTATTAAGTTGTTAAGTTCATAACCACAAAACATGTTATTGAACGCTTGTCACCTGATTATGCTTGTTTATTTTAAGTCCACACTTTAATTAACTTTGAAATATAAGCAGGACTTCCATTCAAAAGTAGAACTGGAGATGTTGGACGGTCTGATTCATGATAAGTCTGCATATGAACTTAGATTAGGTCACATTATCTCGCTGGAAGGTGGTCAATAGATAAGACATAATGGGCTCTCTAAGCTGCACGAAATACATAACATCACGTGTACTCCCTCCTCAAACAGTTTTTTTTTTTTTTCCTACGTGCAGGTGCACTACAGAAACGTTTCTCATTGGTCAAGGTTCAAAAAGGTAAGGCCCTTTCAGCCTCCTCCCTCTCCACACTGAAATTTGACACCAGTGACATCACATTGGTGGGCTTGGCTTCTTCCAGGCAGTCCCCGAACACCGCTCTCAGTGTGTGAACAAGCTCTGCCACAGAAGGATCTCTCCCCAAGCCACATTGCTCTATAGCCACAGCTGGAAACGTATTGCTGGAGAGCCAAAAAGACACTTCTTCTTCTTCTTCTTCTGGTTTTAATGAAACGCTGTGAATGGAATAACTGAGCAGAAACTGGAGACTTACTTTCTCTCACAAAACAAAGACATCGCTTGGGGATAATCTTTAGTGGATACTGCTGGATTTTCTTTTCTAGGATTTTGGATACTCTCTCCCTCTGGAATAAAGGAATAATAATAAAAAAAAACATTTTAAGTGGACTTAATTGACATGCATGGGTAAGTGAATTTTCTACCAAAGGATTGTTCTGACTTGTCAGTGATGAAAACAGAAGTTATAACTTCTGAAAACAGATCAGGCACAGGTTTTTTTTAAAAACTGGCAGGGCTGTGCTAGATCCTGAACTTTATTCGTTCACGTATCCCTGTTTCAGGATGTATTATTTTTAATCCCGGGATATACCTTTTTACAACTTTCTACTTATAATAAAAGTAACAAAATAAGTTGATGTGTTACACTTCAATGGTCAGGTATTTTCTTACTATTCTTTTGTCCCCTTGTCTTTTGTCCTTGCTCACTCTTGCTTGTTAAGCCAAAACAATAGTTTAACCTCGTCTTGGCTTAGCTCTATTGGCTGGCTCTCTGGCAAATTGCCCTGTCTGGTGCAAGCCCTCCCCTACGTATTCAGAGGACTTTGAATAGAAGGGCCATAGAATGTCCCCTAGCTACCGCTGCTAAGGTGAGGCACCCTACCGTTCTACTGCATTAGGCCTACACTGAGGCCAAACAACCTGTTTTTCCAGTTGTCTTTATCTCCCTGGGCAATCTGGAGGGTTAAGTTTCAGAGACAAGAATTCCAGTTCGAAGGAGACACTGGAAAGCTTTGAAATCCCAGATAATTTTAGAGGAGAGCTTTTTGGAAGTCACAAATTATAATTTTTGTAAAATGTTTGTGCCCGGCTTTTCAACAAAGTAAAACCTGTAATACATGAGTTTTTTTTTGTGTGATTTAAAGGTTTTAAGTTTGTTTGTCTCTCCCTGATGATCAGCTACATCTTAGTTAAAAGGCGTTTTTGGAAAAGACATGGATTTCAGGAGAAACACAAAAACTTTTTCTACCTTTCTGTCTTCGTTTCAACAGAGAAAAACCAGCTCTGAATGTCGCCTTCAGCTGTAATTATGTCTTAAATCTTTTGATTCTTTTTTTTTTTTTTTTTTACTGCAACATAAAACTTTTATTCGCTTGTATGAGAAACTTTTGGATTGAGTTCATCTTGTTCTCGGTCACAATAAATGTGGCAGTTGTTGCACAATAAGTTTGTTGCTCAATACAAGGAGCTGGTTTCAGTGGGAAAAATATCCTTTTTGTAACTTGCTCTTTTCCATCAAAGCTGTCTTAAGCTTTCAAAGAATATAGTGTTGACAACTTGTCTGTCTCATTTAGTTTGGCCTTTGAAATAGCTAGACTTCCCCATGGGTCAGTGCAGTGGGATGTTTTCTTTCTTAGTTGTACCATAGTTGAACTTGCATTTTTAATTATTTATTCTTTATATTTTTCCTAGTACAGGAGTACAACCCTGCAAGAACTCTCTGCTGTTGTCTTGACTTGGAGTGGTAGCCCAGACTTGATTAGGAAAAAAAAAAAAACGACCTTGAGGCAAAACCCAAGATGAACACTTAAAATGTCTGTTCAGCTGCTCAGTAGCATAAACAAACAAGACAGAAAACTGTCAGCCATCATCATTTGTTCAAACAAAGTCAATCCCCGTCCACACCAGGTGACCCTGCAGGTCGCCCTCCTTCACCTCCACCCCTGACCCTTCATTCCACTTTTACGACTGTGCTTCAGTCACTTTGTCACCGGTAACGTTCCAGACAAACATGTCTAGGAAGTGACCTGAGGAAATAGCTACGTCCATTTGTGTATTGCTGCCTCTTATTAGATTTCCTGACCGAACACTTAAATGACTGCCGTGGTTGTAGCCTTTCCGTTTGAACAAATCATTCTGTTTGGAGCAGTCAATCACTTGATCCGTCTCCCTGCTGGTTTCCTCAAAAGTAATTATGGGTTGAGCATATGGATTTTTCCATAGAACTTGATTTCTCATCATCATCTGTGAATTGGTTGATGTGTAATGGCCTGTTAAGGCATGATGGATCTGCTTAGTCACTCTATTCCCAGTTGGGACATGAAAGGAGGTTGCTTATAATCACGGATCAATGTCTGTGAAGGCGATTGTGTCAGTGGAGTCAGACCTTTGTCCGCGACGCATACTGCAAGAAGGCAGGAAACCCATTAGCTTTAGTTGGGTTATTAAAGTTCAAAGCTTTGATGCTGTAGCTGAAGTTTTCACTCCTTTTATGAATAGAAAATGCCAGCAGAGGAAAGTTACTCACTTGTTTTCAGGTCAGGAAGGTGTTTCCTGGTGGTGACGAGGTCATGAGTAATTTATTTATGATGACAAAGCCTAAGTGTTATCCTCTGATCTGTACTAAATAAGATGTTTATGCAGCTAGAGTTAAATGTGCCGGAAACGTCTTGCGTAATGTGTCATGTCAATCAGCGTCCACGGCCTGTGCGGCGTGTTAGCTGTGGTGATAGTCACTTTTTGGTCTCAGCTGTGACACTTCTGTTTTTTTATAGACAGTCGCTCATCCATTGTGACAGGTGCTGAGGAGAAGGTTTAGGGAAAAAAAGGACTTCTTTATCACTAAATTCAGCAGTGTTTTGACAAGAACGCTTTTCTTCAGCTGCCCCAAGCAGAGAGCTCATTTGATTGAGCACAAGCAGTGTGGGGGGGAGGGGACCCAAACGTACAATGTACGCACACGGTGTTTGGTTAAAAGGAAGAGGTGGAGATGAAGGTGGTGGTGGGGGTGGGGTGATGTCCAGGGATTTTCCAGGATTGGATGAGAGGTAATGGAGGGTGCCGGAGCGCAGCCGGATCCAGAGCAAGGCCAGGGTGAAAGTGTGGCTGGCTGGAGTGGAGCAGAGGTGAGGAGGCGGGTTAGACAGGTAGAGATGCAGTGATCCTACAGGGCACAAAGGGAAAAGAGGTGATCATCAGCATACAAAAACACAGAAACATAACAAAAATTAAAATTAAGTGAGGCCTACCACAGTAGCTGATCTGCTGGGTGAAAACCGGGGTTGATATACTGCAGGTTGATGAGCTGATTGAAGGCAGCCGTGCAGGTGGTCAGGGAGCCAGGAGCCAGGGGAGTGAGTGGAGGAAAACCACATGAACACACAGAGGGAGAGAGAGAGACAGGCAGGGGAGTGCTGCGAACACAGGGGAGTGGGAGACTTAAGAGACACTGGGGAGTATACTGGAGCACAGCCACAGCCAGGATAGATCTGTTGCTTTGCTTTCACGTGTGCAGAGCTACGCTAATAACACTTTGAGCAATCATATTCAAGTAAACAGTAAAAATTGACCCGTAAAAGGCCGCTGCATGTGGCCGTTAGCTTTAGATTATTGTCTCTTTAAGGTGAAAACAAGTAGATCACAATGCTCAGGCTAAGATTGTATTCACCTCTTTTCGTACCTACCCTACATTTAGATGTACCCATCTACATTTTATACCCAGTTATCACCAGCAGCGAGAGGTCTGTTTTGTGCTCATAGCCTTGCACCTTTTTGATTTAAACCTCAACTCTATGCATTGCAACCATTGGTTTCTCGATGGGAACACAAATCCGCTTTGTCAGAGAGGACATTTCCCTCCTTGCACAAAAACTCATTTCAATTCCACATCATCCCATTACGCCTCCACATTTGATTGAAACAGCCTACATTTTCAGAGGCAGCTGCACTTTTTTGTACTCTGTATGTATGACAAGACCAAAGCTTATGCTTGCGTATGTGAAATGTGCAGCAATGCGGGTTGGAGACACAAAGTGGTCGTGGCAAAACACAACACAACTGGCTGTTGTCCCTCTATTGTTGGACACTGTTTATTTCCTTATTGTCACATCACCGAAATTACCGCATGATACGCTGCTAATGTCTTACATTTATTAGTTACTTCCTGCAGAGACGAGGTCAGATTGGTTGCTAGTGGATGTCGTTAAAGGGAATTAAAGGTTGCAGCTTTACCTTGCTCTTGAGTGTGAGGGGATAACTGCGATGCTAAACTGCAGTAAAGCAAATAAAATTGAATGTGGGCTTGATTTATTTGGTGCTGGGTTGTGGGAGTACAGTCATGTGGCTGATTTATCCCCCTGCCTCCACTACCCCGCTTGTTTGCTCAGCCTCCCAATTTCTTCAAATGCCTGGCTTAGACTCGACATTCTACTTGATTACTTTATCAGCCCTCCTGTCACTTCCTCCAAAGTTATGATTTCTTTTTTCAACAGTCCACTGCTGCTGGTCTCGCATAGCAGCAAGTAGGACCGGCCACCTCGCTATCTATAAGCTGTCATAATGGAATAAGTCCTCACACGCCTCTCCAGCATCTTGAGAGTTGCACATGTGTGTTGCATGTTTTACAGAGAGACGTATTCAGCGTCACTGTAACGTTTGGCTTTTGTTCATCTTGTGGTTCGTCCTCAAACGCTCAGGCAATAACTCTTCTTCCCCGCAGAACTCAGAGGTCCCTGCCTTGTTTTGGGAAGATGGATGGAGATTCATTTGGTTTCATTATAATGCCTGACTTATTTATAGCCTGCCTGTGCACCGCCTGTTGGCCCACTGTGGCCCCGTAAGGATGCTGGGGGCTGAGGCGTTGATGAAACATTCCTGTGTCCAGGGGGTATTCTCTGTGGAGTGCACTGCTTATTTAAGGGAGGGCAGCGAGGTGACAATGCAAGATCCATGGGCAAGGCCACTGAAATCTAATTCCACGAGCCCTGCCTAGCTACAGCATTCCTGCTTTTGAGAGCTTTCACCTATCAAAAGTCTTTGCAATGACATTGCATGACCCAACAACGTGGGAGAAACTATATTATGTGATCTGGTCCTGTAAAAGCAGTTACCACAAAAAAATAGAAAAGAGGGAACTTGCTTAGAAAAAAAAAATAGCTCCCCTGAAACTTTCATATTTTACTTATGCACAGTTTGGGGTTTGGAGTTCCACAGCACCAATCCCAAACCTTTATCTGGATCTCCCCCTTCAGCCTCAGAGATTACCGCTTCACAACCCTGGAGCAGGGATGCTGTCTGCCTGGTAATTTGATGACTAATCCCCAGCCTCTTCCCTACAAATCTCTTCCCTGATAAAGGGGTTGCTTCTACATTAGTAAACATGGGAGACTTGGCTGCCTAGGCTGACAGTCAGACAAGAGGACTGGTTGAGTTAAAGGGAGATACGGGGATAGCCAGTTCTTTATAGTTCATGCGAAAAGCCCCTTTGCATCTCATGCTTGGAAATTCAACATAAGTGCCAAGATGAGCATTTAAAGCACTGAAACTCCTTTAAGCTTATGATCTAATTTTATGTATGAGGTAAATAATGCATAGTACATTTTTGCACATGTTGGTCGACCCCCCCTTCTCAGTGTCTCATGAGGTTAGTGGTTTTAATGGTTTGATGGTGAGCTGTGAGTGCCTCTGCTTTACGAAGAGTTTCCATCCAGTTCATTGTTAATGCACATTCATTCAGCTTTTGACCCGGATATGTTATCTTAACGATCGCTGCCCTGCTGCCGCGGCTAGACGTGACGGCTCACTTGAAAGGAATTCACTGAGCTTCCTTCACAGACTTAAAGCGGTTTCCGTATAGACCGACTATGTGAGCAAGCACCGCTAGATTGCAAGCTGTAGCTCTCGTAAGAGTTTTATTGGGAAGTGTTAGTCCATGCCCCCAACATTATTTCTATTTCCTGGCTGGTTGTCCACCTCCCGCGATGGCGCATCAACAAAGTGCTAAGCCCTGGAATCGAAGCCGACGCCTTGAGCGCCAACACGCTCAACCACGTCTAACAGGAGCTGGCAAGATAGCATTTAACCAGTCCATGGAATGACCTCAGCTTGATGACTGCAACATTGGCTGTGATGGGTTTTCATTTGTTGACCTGACAGAGGCACTTTGGGCATCAGGGTGGATCTGGTGGGGTGAGTGACGGGTCCTGTCTCTGCATGTCTTCCTGTATGTGTAATGGCCTGCTGCTCAGTCTAATAGTTGTCAAAGAGTGGGATGACATGTCAGGAGGAATTTGACGAGAGCTCTGTTTTCAGCACACCGCCGACCAGTCAGACACGATGTCTGCATCGAGGGCTCAAAGTTTTGCCTTTTTGTAAATGTTTTTTTTTTTTTTTTGGACTTTGTAATCAATTACAAATTCAGGCACAAGCCTACACTCTCACCCACACATCCTTGAACATGATTTGAAAGTCAAAAGTTTAGTCATAGCACTACCTTTGCTGTTATTTTTGCTCCTTAAATCATTTTTTTAGGTTATGATTGTAATTCCTGCAGTGACAGTGGTGCTCTTTGATTTTCTGAAGACGGCGTCTCCGGCATCTTCACTCATAATTCCTGCTCTCCTTTCATAAAACACTTAACCTAAATACCAATTTGCTTGATTGGATGTATTCACGCTCTTGTCTCGATTTTTATTCATAACGTGGTTTTTCACCAAACTATCTGATTAGTTAATAAAATCTTTTGACTCACAGTCAACTCAGAATTTCTCTAACTGGATGTGTCGAAGAGAACTGTGCGTGTGTGTGTGTGTGTGTGTGTGTATGTCTTGTTAGCCAAGCTGCAGAACAGTGACTCTACACTGGTGGTAATTGATAGTCTGGAGGCTGTCTCAGCTGCAGGTAAATCCTATCTGCAGCTGTACTGTGAGGGAGAAGGGTAGGTTGGGGTGAGGTACTGTAGGGTGGGGGAGAGAGTATAAATAAGTCTTCCAAGGACTAAGGATTTCCAGAATAACTAGAGGGATGGTGGGGGAGAAAAAGAATGAGGAGAGCAGATAGCATAGCTGAAAGACAGGGCGAAGGAGAAATGAAATGTTTAATATGGCAGACGTTTTCCTCCAGCAGACAGTTAAAATTTCTTCAAGATTGCACAGGCTTAAATGTACATTTAGGCTGCATTCTTCTCAAGAACGTTACTTTGAAGAACAGTGTATTATCCCATGTCGTCTTTGTTCTGGATCCATTGCTTGCCTAGCGCGTGAAGCTAAGTGCTGGGGCTTAGGTGTGGCTTTTCCCCCTTTTAAAACACTTCCATCAGATTGACAGAGTGAAATTCAGTCTTATGCTTTGCCCAGGGAAATGTACTGCGGAGAGAAGCAAGAGAGAGCAAGAAAGGGGAAGAGCGCGAGAGAGATTGGTCCCAGTGAGAGATTCATAGGTAGTAATGAGGACGTTGGTGGAGTGCAGGTCGTCGTGTTGTGGCTCCGGCCTGTCAGTATAATGGACCTTGCTAGTCAGCTGGCAATCGATTGTACTGCTCACGACCTCGCCTGCCTGTTGTTCTTCACTCTTCCTGTCTGTCAACCTGCCACCCAGAGACGGAGGACGAAGCAGAATCTTCTCACAGACGACAGATACAGCGTCCAAATACTTTCTCATTACCTGAAAGGTGGTCTGAGGTGAGGTGTGGAGGAAGGCAAGTCTGACTCCGCATTTCCGACCAAAGTAACCTAAAGAGGAAACCTCAGAAGCAGCAGTTCATTCCTGTTTATTTTGCATGCGGCTGCTGACTATTAGCATTCAGTTAACTTGTTTGTTTTGGGGTGGAAGCTAATCATTTATGTTCATTACCGATGGTCAATCCCACGCTCAAGGGATTGCATTAAACTTTCTGGTTCTGTTTGATCAACAGTCCAAACGTATAAATGCTGATATATATATATATATATATATATATATATATATATATATATATATATATATATATATATATATATATATATACGAAAAGCAAGTTTGAGAAGCTAGGCAACTTAAAACGTGTTGCTCATATCATGTTGGATTAGACACTAAGGAAAGACATGCCAGGTTAGCGGTCTCAAATCTACATCTTTATAGTTTTTAGTCGTAGGTTTTTAGGGCATTGTAACGTTTGATGAACACGGCCCAAGCCGAGTCCCCCGCTTCTCTTGCCCTTTATCGACTGGTCCTTGCCTATTGCCGCACTCATCTCTTTTTACATTTTAAATCCTCAGGCCTCCGGAGAGCAAATGGGGATATATGGTTCCATCTGCTCCAGCAGACATGGCTCATGGCCTGTGACAGAGAGAAAGAGACAGAGAAGGAGACATGACCAGGAGGTAGAGAGAGAGAGAGATAGAGCAGCAGGAGGAAACCGGGAGGATGGAGAGAAACACAGACTGACAGAAAGACAGAATAGCTTATTAGAATCTGCCTCTTCTTCACTAGTTAGACAGCTGCTGAGAGAGGATAGCCGCCTGTAATAGGAGGCTGGGAAGGAGTTGGATTAGGACTTGGGGATCCTCTTTTTTCACATTTGAAATGGTGAAGCAACCTGTTAAGTCTGTTAGGTCTTAACTGTTTCAGGTGGACCAGGAGGCTTTTTTTGAGTAAACACACAGACCCCAATTTCTTGTTTGCCAAGTCTCTGGAATAGCATATGCTTGTGTGCCTTTGAGGGGGTCCTCCTTGAAAACAGAACCTTGCGCGCGCCTCTAGACACCATCAGGTACAATGTTTCTCTTGTTTCCCACCACGCAGTGCTTTTCCAGCCCTCCCTGAGTTAGTCCAACCCTTCCTGTGTCAACACCGGTCTGTTCCTCTGTACCTGGACCAGAGGATTGTTTTCCTGCTTGGTTTACATACTCTGTTGTGAAGTGAAATAATAAAACCTTTTGTGTCAATATACAGTTTATCCAGCTCTGACTGAAGACAAACAAACCCCCCCACCTCCCACCTCCAGCCGTCCAAATTTAGTATGAGAAATCTTGGCCACTCCGTGTCGTAACGTGAACGTAGACCACAATGTCAATGCATGCCCTCTGTGTTTAGTGGGAGAAGATTGTTGTTGACATAACACTTCCTCTCAGTATTAGATTTGCATAAAAGGAGGTAGTGAGATAAGATATTCCCCTTTTCTGTGCTTGACGTTGGACGAGCACAGGCCTTCCATCCAGTCCAAATGAGTGAATGAATGACCACAGTTGCAGGTTAATAGCAGTCTGGCTAATCCTCTTCATACAGCCAATTTGAATTTTGCTAGCATGAGTCAACAAACTTAGTTCCTTTAGAGCTGTAAACGCCTGCACAGTTCATGTCAGGATGTGTCCACGGGATAAAACTCAGTAAAACAACACGTAAGAATCTGTTTTTGCTGATCTATCTGGCAAATCGATGCAAGAATCCTATAAATACAATACTACTGCCCCTCAGTTCTGCTCATTGATTTGCATTTTCTCCAATGATATATTAGAGTACATACGCTCCATATATAATACATATGGCCCAACTTTAGCCAACGATTGTGGCAAACAATTACAAGAGTTACAAGCCCCAGCTTGGTTCTCATGTAGTCCTCTGGAGGGTCCCTGCTGGCCAAAGAACTTCACTCCCCACCCGTTACAGTCACTAATCTGGCCTGACACCAAGCTGATTTACACACCCCCTGCCCTAAGCACTAGCTGACTAGAGGTAATTGATTTAGGACAGTGGAGACACCTGCTGAATAGTTTGAAGCCCTCAAAATCCCCCTTTCTATGCTCTTATATAAAGTTAGGCTCAGTCCTCACCTCAGCCCAACCCGTAGGAAAATAAAAAAACACTTAAACCCGTAGGAGAACGGGAAGGTTCTTTCTTAGCTGAGCAATACTAGTGAGAAAAAAACCTGGTGTGTGTTTCCAGTTTGTGTTGTATTTCTCATATCCCTTCCATGGACGCATTTCCACACTTCTTAATTTTCTAATTATTTCAGCACTTCCCGTTGCTAAAAATCCACCGCGGATATATCTGCGGATTGAGCTGAGCCCCAACAACTGCCTCTGTTTGGCCAGCTATTGATCTATGGGAGCTCTGTATTTGCCAGTCTTTCTGCTCACATGCCTCTTCACTCTGTTTGTCTTTTTACTGGCGGAGACCAGGCTTTTCTGCCCAGGGGTGGTGTGTGTGTGTGTGTGTGTGTGTGTGTGTGTGTGTGTGTGTGTGTGTGTGTGTGTGCGTGTGTGCGTAAAAAGGTGTGTGTGTGTGTGTGTGTGTGTGTGTGTGTGAGGGAGGGTTGGAAGTCCGCTACGTGGTGTGAGGAGGGGGTGGGTGGGTGGGGGGGGGCTGTCCATGCCTTCTGTGCTGCCTGCCTAGTCATTTTATGGCACCATCTGTCCACAAGCAAACCGTCAAGTGGTGACGTCTTAGCCCATCTTTCTTGCTTGACAGTGTGAATTTCCTTTTTGATATATACACACATCTGCTGCCGAGAACGTGTCTCAGTTTAAATTGCAAACTTAATCCTTTGGCCATAGCACAGAATCATTCCTAATTATGCAGTAATTCATTTGTAGAAGTTTCTCAAATGTAAACAAACACAAATATTAAAACTTTTTTTTAAAATCTTTAAACTAGAGCGAGCTGTTGACATTGACATTTTTAGAGGCAACCCTGAAATGAATACAAAGTTTTATCTACGCAGTAGCTTTGAGAGAATTACAGTTACAGCCTAAATAATAAAAATAAGATTTATTTATATGCCACTTTTCAAATCAAAGACCCCTCAAAATAAACCGAGATAAAAAAAATCAAAGAACATCTCAGTAAGACAAAGATGGAGAGTAATGATCATATTCATAATAATGGTAATATCTGTGATGATAAATAAGAATCAAGTCAAACTCCTGATCCAGATGTTTTCCATACAAAACCCCTTTGAATAAAAGTATGGTGTCCTGCCATGTGAGTTAAACATTATCTTCATAATTTAACTTTATGTTTTTATGAATATTCCATTGAAATTGTCAAGCAGAACTGGTTCCTATTCTGTAAATCCGGGTCCGGAGGTCGGTGTTACTTCAGAGAAAGCCGTTTCATCCACTCGATTGGTCCACTTATACACAGCATTGCTTTTATTTGATGAATGTCTGTTTTACATTGAGCCTGCTTTTTTGATTTATTGCGGGCCCTTTGCCCAGCACTTTGTAGTGCAAGCCATTTTCTCCTTGCTTTGCAGCTCGACAACGCCAATAATCACTCTCCAATAAATTCAAATGGAAGTGGCACTCTGGTATGTCTCTTCTACTCTGTGTAATACGTATCAGTGTAATACATATCACCTTTCATTCCCAGATTGATTTGCAGCTGAAAAGATTGGTAGCCCCCCCCCGGAGGTGATTGTAAATCCCTACTTCAGTGGCAATTTATGGAGGTGCCTGAGTTTTGTTAAATGTTCACTCAACCAGACTAAATGTCAATCGACATTGTATCATATGGGTGAAGCCAGTATTCAGCAGTCTTTGCTATCTGCTGAGAGGCATGTTGGTGTCTCTGGTGAGACGTTATCAGGAGCCTGGTCCATTAAATCAAGATGCGTCACAGATTTCCTCACTTATGTGTCATACATGTTGTAAAGGTCTGCATACATTTAACGTGGCTGTAGTATTATTATGCTTAATTATTGAAGTGTTTTAAAGCGACAACATGATGTCTCTCCCATGGCGTCATCCACACAGGAAGACACCTGACTCATGTGATTTATTACGCCTGTGCTTTCCGTTCTAGGTCAGCATAATCACTTTCTATTGCTCAACTTAAGGAAATGCGCTCGTCTGGTAAAGGTGTCTTTCGATCTCTCAATCTTCTGCGTTAACAATTAACTCTGTGGAAACAGCTTGTAAACAAAAGTGCTGTAAAACCTGATAGGTCACAGGACATTACCCTTTGTTAGGCGGATTTCAATGCAGGGCCTTGTCGCAGCTGTGTAAAAAAGACACGCACCATCAAGTCTGTGGATACAGCGAGGCTCTCAGAGTTGGAGAGGGAAAACCTAATTTTGTTACTCTACGCTTTCATTTTATAATACGGGGCTCGTTGGCTTGCAGTTATTCTCCTGGGGTCCTGTGGTGTGTTCACTGCTGAGGTTAAAAAAAAAAAAAAAAAAAAAAAAAAAGGAGTGCAGACTTGTGAGGGTGAGCCTTCTAGGGCATGGAAAACTAATCAGGGGCCAAAACACTGCTGTCGAAATGCGGCTTGTAACTGTGTTTATGGAGCCGTTGGAGGCTGCGCCAACACAAACCTCTCCGGTCTGGGTTTATCACCTCCAGAGACGGCCATGATTAGCTCCCCACACTGGCAGCCATATATCTCAGCTGTCCCACCTCCCCGTGCTCAGGATGACCCATTAAACAGAGATGGAGAGTGAGAGAGAGAGGGAGAGAACATGAGTAGGAGGGATGGAAACGATGGAGAACAGAGATGCTACCTGTAGTTAGTGTAATAGTAGTGTTTACTCAGCCTCTGCGCTCTCCCTCTCTCTCTCTCTCTCTCTCTGCGCAGCTGTGTCTCGCATTGTATGTTTGTGGACTACCAGTTCTGTATGGGTGGCCACTCCCTTGCCACACACACGCACAAACACTCAGGGTAATAACTTGAATGACAGGCACCTTATGTAGGTTGCGAACAAGCAAACAGGATAGGTGTGTTATTTTTTGCAGCGTTCCCCTCCCCACTCAGCTACCTCAAAAGCTCTTTTGTCCTCCACAGTTTGCCGTTTGAAACGTTCACATCCCATTGTTCCCTCGTTAATTACTTCACTAAACCTCTTAGTCGGCTGCCTTTTAATACAGCATATATATTATACAGCGTATGTCACGCTCTGCCTATAATACAGCGTATATAGACAATATATGTCATGCTCTGCATTACTGAGAACTCCCCAGACACATGAGACTCCAAAGCTTCTTTTAAAAATACATCGCCCCGGCTAGTGTCTGGTAGATTTGGGCTAAGGTTATTTGAACTTCAGTATCACTTTAATAACCTTCTGTTGTCTCGGTTGTCTGTCATGGTGTTAAGATAAAATGTTGCCACCATAGAGTCCTCCGTCTATATATAGGATTCATGGTCTTGACTTCTTGACAAATTGGACAGAAGGCCCGAAGCCGTGCCATAAATTCTGTTTATCCCGGGTTACGCTCCTCTGCTTCGCCGCCTACATGTCATTGTCGAGTGATTCAGCAAGTTTTTTTGGGGGCTCTAATTAATGACTGTTCCTAAAAAAAAAAAATTGACCTAATTGAGCTAATTGACCCAGAAAGCTTGAAGCTGGAGTTTATTAAACATAGCCTTCTCTTTGTTTCCTCAATAGGTATCAGTGTCGTCAGTGATAATGAGGTGGAGGGGACTACTGGATCTTGGACTTTGTCTTAATTACTTTTTTATATCAGGACACATCATCATGTTCATCAACTAATGTGTTTGCACAGACGCAATAAAAATTCTTGTCTCCATAAACGGTACACTGGCTAATGCAGCCTCAGGTCACGTCAGACAGAATTAATCAGTAATTAAATAAAATTTTATTTGCTAGAGCCATAAATTTAAAAAAAACATGGACTTTGGTAAATGTTCTGGCACACTGGTTTATAAAACACTGTTTTAGTTTGTGCGCTGCTGTTTTAAACTGTATTCATTTAGATAATCTACTCTAGCTGTAAAACAATTTAGCTCCTGAATTCATCCTCCCTACTTACGCGTTTATTAATTAGCATCTTAATTTCTGGTGAAATAATCTGCAAGATCATTCTAGCCATAATTATGCGGTGTTAATACTTTGTCTCTCATACTCACTTTCCTCTCGTACTCTCAGACACTAACCAGGCTTCAGAATTAAATCATTACCGAGACAGAAGGATTCACATACAATCTCACCAGGGCAGACGTCCACCCCCTACACGTTCTTACTGTTTTTCTCTCGCTCTCCCACATAGTTGCAAACAATGTCTTCCTGTGTGCCGAGCCACTTGCTCAGATTTTGGAATCACATTGCACCACTTCCACGTTCGTGCCCTGTCCCTTCTCTCAGTAGCACCAGCGCCGTAGCACAAACACAACACACATCGCAGCAAAGTGTTTGTCCCATAGTATTTGTGTGCAGCTGGGAGGCACCAAGCTGCACTGGGATAAATAAGTAGCTATATAAATAAAGAATAAACCTCGCTCTAGGAATTTGTCTCATTGAAGATGAAAAGCATCTGCCTCTCTCTGGCATCTGCTGTAAAAGATATCCCTCCACCGCCAAGGGTTTGGAGCACGGCGAGTAGCCAACTCTATCAGCCTCACTCACTCTCTCTACCCACCGACATGAACCAACGCAACGCTGGCGTACATAAAAATGACTGTCAAAACAAATTTGTCAGCCAGCAAACTTGATGTGAGTTGCACTCATTTTGCAAAGCTAACTTGGGGTTTTAACTTGAAATAAGAAATGGGGCCTAAATGTCTTTGATTCTGGTTGCAGAGTGGAGGTGTGATCTAGTTCTCTGGCACTCTAAGCGACATATTTGTGCATCTTTTTCTTCTCTAGACGGCTACGGCACACACAACACAGCAACAATGAGCTTCTTTCTCATTAATAGTGAAGGTGAAGACACAATGTGAGTCTTATTTTCCAGAGTTTATAAATGATTGTAGCTGTATTTCCCAAAAAAAATCTACGTGCAAGGAAGAGTGTAATACAACCTGATACGATCGCCGCTTGAACTTTCACGGACGATGGATGATGTTGGCTGCTCACCGTGTTTGGAAATTCCTCAGACGCAAGGTGTGTCGCCATCAGAAATTGGTCTGGTAGACATGAAAGCCCAGAGGCGCATTCCTGTAAGTGACAAATAGTGATGAAGAGCTGGCCGTCAGTGATACCTGTCTGCAAATGTGCCCAGGTGAAGCATCGGCAGCGTGACTGGCAAATAGCATTCCTTCACATTATTTTACTCAGCAGTGCCTGTTTTCCTTTGCCAGGAGACATGTCGAAAGAGGTTCAAGCAGAGCTCAGATGAAGGAAAGGAAACTTTTGAAATTTTTTGCTTTGGTAAGATCTCTGCCTAGCAGAGTGTTTTCCTTGGTTTTGTTTCAAAGAGGGTGGTCGGAGAGAGGTGCCCGGTGTGTGCATTTTTTTTTTTTCAGTGTTTCCACACGCATTGAAATAGCCACATGAGTAATGGGCTGCTCAACACCTCCACAGGCTTAAGAATGGAAAGGGTTTTTTTTCCCCCCCACAAGATACTGGAGGCATTGTGTTCCTGACACTCTAACTTATTTAGCTGAACTGAATAGACTAAAGCTGACCGGCCACCCAGCAAGCCTCAAGATATTCCGCATTGTGAGCGCCTCTCTTTCGCTTTTCACAAATATCAGCGATCAGTATTGTTCGGTTGCCGCTGTAAACTCGGCAGTTAGGCTGAACAGACGAGCCGAGAAATTTTTCAACTCAATTCCAAAAGGCCTCTTGTAAAAGCTTTGTACAGAATCATTGTCAGCGAGCCCTCGAAGACAAAAGTAGGCTTACTTTAAAACTTTTTCAAACTCCTCTCATTTTAGTTCTTAGAGAGATATCTATCCTTAACATACTGTGGTCTGCTTTACGTTATGATTACTCATCACAGATGGCCATGGGCTACAGTGTAGGGATAAGAGATTTAGTTAGCTCAGTTTATTGGGATACACAGTTACTTGTTCGTAATAGCATTAGACATCCAAACTGCAGACTGTAACAAACTTAAGGTCATATATCTAAATCTTATCAGGGGCTTAGTCATTTCCTCACTGAATCTAATTCCGAAAAAGACAAAGAAAATCACTGCTTGTGTGGTTTAATTTGTGGGACAGCCCTTGTTTTTGTGTCTCCACCCACTACTTAAACTGATGAAGCGATGCTCTCTGTTTTATAGCTTGGTTAATTATGGTTAATATGCGGTACACCTGCTACTCCTTTGTTGACCAGCCACGTCCCCCTCGGGAGGTGGTGTTGCATGCTTAATGTTTACGCATGCATACATGTTGTCATGATATGAGATCATGCCACTTTGTGTGATTTGAGCCCATCTGGATGACACAGTTTCAATTTCTTAATGGGGAACATTAAGTGGGCGGCGGCCCTTAGGGAGGGTTGTTTAGGAGAGGTCCTTTGGGGTTTTTCACTGATCCCCATTGTGTGAGGATAGCTGAGGATCTGAATGCTGCCTCCTGACCTCTCCTTTGTTCTTCCTGTTCCCTTCCCATGATTTCTTTGTAGCTCCACGCTGCACTTGTTTCATAATTCTTCTGCTGATGTAGTTTGCGCGTTACATTCGCTTCACTTGTACTTTCCCCTGCCCCGAGCGGGGTTCTGTTGTGGGTATTGGGCGCCTCGTTCATCATGACCAAAGATCTCCAGCGCTGTGTGCTGTTGTTTTTCTTACAAGTATACGAAACTTCCGTCCCCTTTGGTTCTTGCTCTGCTCTGACTCACGTTTGATATCTGCTTTACTGTGTTATTATGCTCATTCAAATATATGCAAATATATGGCAGGTTTGAATACTAATGCTTCTGTATTCCTGCTCTGCGTGTTTTTTTCTCTCCCAGGTGTTAGTCTTTGATCCTGTCAGAGTGGGACGTGTCTAGCAGGGGACTGAGGAGGGAGCAGTGCCAACTTGGAACATGGTGCCTAATATTCACCTGGCAGTGCCCCTCCTGCCCAGAGGGGCATTGCTGTTCCTGATTCTACTCAGCTGTGTGGTGTTCTCCTCGCTGGCAGACAGTAAGTAACCTCATTCACCTGTGAAGTCATGCTTCCTTCTGGTACAATCTGATAACACATTAAGCTTCATAAGTATTTTGACACTAAGAACATTTTAGCCCCCCCATTTGCTACACCCACATTCTTTGAGAATAATTTCAGGCGTGTTACTTCATTCCCTTTACGCTTAAACATACATAGCTGCTCGTCAAGTGCATGTTTATATATAGAGACAGCTTTAGCATTTGTGCTAAAAATAATGCTCCATCAGCCTCAGTGACTGGCTGTCAGTCTGAATGACGGTTTTGGCTGGAAGAAGGCACTCAGAAAGATGTGTCACCGCTGCTGCGCTTCGGATCTCGGAGGGGGCGGCCAAGAGGCACTGCCCTGTCGAAGACGAGGTCAGGGACAGAATTAATTCAACACATGACCTCACCTATAGTGCTGCCATAGGGTCACTGTAATTCAATTATACCCGCGACCCCTCCCATTCTCTCCTGACCATGCCAACTGCCCTGTCCTTTCGTACGTGGGTCCGGTAGGATTTGTTTTTCTGTACCCTTTGTCTCAGCTCGCTCAGACCTCTGTTATCATCTTTGTCTCTCGCGGCATGTCTAGAGTTCTTGCGAGGTATCAGTGTGAACTTGACCTTGCAGAAAAGTTTTTGCACTTCTGTCTGTTTTCTTGTGGTCTGGCAAGACTGTCTTTGCTGTCTGCCTGTAATGCGATCGGACCAAGTCAAACCTTGGCTGTAGCAGAAGGAGTTTAAAGACGTGCTGCACTGTACTGAATCCATCCTCAGACTTTTAAGTCCATTCACGCTGCCTTTCCCATGCAATCAAAACTGCTCTGAATAAATAAAGTATGTCTTTCTAGTGATTAACTGTCTGAAGGATTGAATTAAATAGCAGCAAGACAATTGTTGGTCTATGAATAATGGGCTAGGATATTTCTTGACAAAAAGATCTGCATTGTCAGTAGTTTATTTATTGTTGTGCACTCTGTTTATTGTCATCTTATGCGCCTCTCATCCTGTGCATGCTCTTCTCTGCCTGCATTTTAATTGCCACCAAGGGGATGAACGAAATTGATTCAATTGCATGTGCAATGCTTTTTAGAGATCATCAAGAAAAAAAAAAGGTAATGTCGGCTGCATTGAAGGTGCCAAGATATTATTTAAATGTGCTGAGTCTGTCAGATGCCCAGTGTGGACCAGAGTTTGGATGTGACCTGATTATAAAGCTGTGCTGGTATTGTGCTGTTTTTAATCTATATTGTGCAGACAGCTACAAGCAAAGGCGAATATTAAGCAAATATGCAGGATGGCAGAAGCCATATTTTGTCATGGTCGTATCTACAGTATGTTATTCCTTTAGGGAATGTTTTCCTGAACAATATGGAGATATTCAAAGACGCACACAGAGCCAAACACAGCTAGCTAGCTTGTGTTTTACTGTGTTCTATGAACTATGACCTATGAACATTGGGTTAACGTAGACAATGTTCTACTGTATCCTGACATTTGTTCTGTGCCTCCCTGTCTCCATGAGAACAAGAGTCCCCTGGTCTCTAATTTCGGTAATCATATTATTTACGGATAAAAACACAGAGCCAAGTATTTTAATTAACAGACAAAGATACTCCGCTGTGGTCAAGCTGGTACTGGAGCGTTTTTTTTTGTCGAAGACATACCCAAACATTGAAGGAACTCGAGAAATTTGAGTTTGGTATTAAAAGATCAAACTTACAGAAAGACCTGGCTCCGGTCCGAGGCTAACCTATGGTTGTAGTTTAATGTAAGCACACATGGAAAAAGGCCCAGACCTGCTATTACACAGACTGTAAAGCAAACAGACATAGAATTAAAATAAGACAGTTGGGGGGGGCAAAAATAACACCTACCACTAATGGCAGGGTTGTGCGCATTTGATGCCTGTAATTTGTATGCAACTTAGTTATGTGAACTTGATGGTTCTGGTTTGGATTTCCTGTATTACAGGGCAGACACCAGACAGATATTATGGGCGGGGTGCCCGGCAAGTTTCTGATTACATGGGTTCGCCCCCCCCCCCTTGAAAAAATTTCAGCAACCACAGGTAGCAAACGTGTGAGCGGCGTTACATAAATACACAGTCGGTTTTGCGGCGCATTGTTTGCTGCTTTCGGATGTCTGCATTTTCAAAGGTTGGCTGTCATGCTGTTTGTTTGGCGCAACACATTCATCATGATTTAGGGGCACAAATAAGTACAAGAAATCCTCCACCAGCACTATCAGTGTTATAGCCCTGTGACATCATTTATCTTATAGCGTCATTGAGTAGGCACACAATACAGTGTGATTACTCTGAGTGCTGATCGCAGACGTCCCATCGATCCCCAGGGGGGAGCTCAGCCTAATCAACCAGCTCTCCATACAGCCCTCCTTGTACACAATAGGCCACTGGCCCACAAGGTCAGCCTCAAAGTCACACATACCCAGCACATAAATGTAATGGTTATCTTTTTGTAGTGCTGTCATTGTGAGTTATTTCATTGGCTTTAATAAGCTTTTGATGTATGTGTCTCTTCTTGTGGCTCTCATGTTATAATCTCGGGTGCATGTTATAATCTTTTCATGTGAAGACCACAGAGGCCTTTGTACCCTGAGCCTGCTTTTCAGTCCCAGTGGTAGACAATGGCACTGTAATTAGCTTAATAACTTTAAAGTGACTTTTTTTTTATATCGAACTGCTGTTTCACACCACAACCTTTTAGCATCTTATTTGTGTTCCCATATGTTGCACCAATAGATTCATTGTAGTTCTGTAGCACTAGGAGGTTTCCCACAGGGCTGCTATGATTAATATACCTCTGCTTTTGACAGGAATATCCCCAAATAGCTGATAATATCGCATATCGTAACAGAGAACAAAAAAGTGTGAAGAAATGAGCCTATAAAACAACATCCATAGATTGATTTGGCAATTTCTAGAGCTCCTACAATAGACTGACGTGATGGAAGTGCCAGAGTGGTTTGCAGAGGGGTGGCCAGACGTGGTGCTCAGGGGGGGGCGGGGAGGGTGGAAATTGGATTGTATTTTTAAGTGTCCATATGGTCACCCAGTTCAAAAACTGACAGGGATAGAAATTGATTCTTTTTTAATTAAAAGTAACCATATCCACCTTGGAGAGCCACTTCGAGAGTAATGCAGTTAGCACACAGCTGTGGTCCACACACATCATGCAGACAGGCACACCGAGAGAGCGGCTGAGGTGGAGGGAGAAGAACTAAGGTGTGGAAAATGCGCTTTGAGAAAAACATTGGAGGGCGGAAGCAATATATGTGAGAAAACATCTGCAAGATTAAGTGTCGGAGGGATGCAATTTAGAGGTGGTGGAGATACGATGGGAAGTTGTTTTCATAAGCCGGTGCAGCAATGTCAGAATTGAGGGAGGAAAGAGTCATCAGAGGTTAATGATGTGAGATTAATAGTTTAATTAGGGAGCTTCAATAGAAGGGCCAGAGGCAGTCACCCAAAACCTCTGCTGTGTCCCGGATTCGGCAGTGCCACAGGACGACAAGAATCGCCGGTGTCCTTCCAGAAAAAGGGCAGATGGAGGAAGACGTTTTAATTCATAGTGATGCGTTTATTGACATTTCCTCACTGCTCCTTATTACTTCTTATGTTCTCACTTAATCTTAGGCTACTCTGAATTGAAATAATTAGCAGGGATTTGGAAGATTTGATGAGGATTAATTTGTGTTGAGAGATCTTATGTAGGGAGTATTAGAGGCATTAAAGGGTGTGGCTGTTTTAGTCATATCCTCGATCATTTATCAGACAGTCCAGATCGGAGAAATTCAAGGTGGCGTCCATTAAATAGGACATAATCAAACATCTCACAGGCGCTTCACTACACACCTGTGTATTGTTTACTTTCGGAGCGTCCTCTGAGGTGCATTTAAAAGCATTTAACTCAGCCCAAACAGCCTGTGGACAAACAGCAGCATAAAACATGGTTGGATCTCAAGTGGGAACTATTTCATGGGTAAATGGTCACTGTAGCGTTTCAAAGATGCTAAATCATAAGGGAGGCAACAAAAAAAAGAGCCTGTTGGTGCATGTAAAGCCACAATCTCTTTGTTGTTCCAGGTTCCTACAGTAACATAATTTAATTTCGCCCTCAATTTTGGCTAGTGGAGAGTTGAATTACTTAAGACCTCCGGGCCGTGTGGGTGAGACGATGAGAACAATGGCACGGGCTCTTTGTGGTCTCTGAGGGAGGGCTAATCTAAGGGAGGCAAATTAATGAGGTTAGTGGGGTCACATGGGGGTTCGCGGTGATGGATGATGAGCTAACCCCAAAATGGGATCTCCGGACAAGCTAGGAGCCATCTGAGCGGGCCGAGCCACCAACCCACCCCCCTCCTGGGATCACTTAACACACTTAACATTTTCCCCACACTGGTCTATTAATGTCAGGGCCCAAGCCAAGGTGACCACTGGACTTTACCCAGAAGCAGCAGCGGCAGCAGTAGTGAAGCCCTCCATCAGTTGCCTAAACCGTCTTTTGTATTCCCGCTGCAACTTTACAGAGTAGTTTGAATTTCCATTACAAAGGTGTCACACTATATACTTTATTACATATTCAAGCTGCATTCAAAATGTACTTTTCCCTCCCCGTATTTTGTTTTGCATGCGGAGTGTCCCCAGGTTGACACTTACCGCTACCGCCCGCCCACACATGCCTTCAAATGCAGCAGTCGGTCGTCCTTCACGGTTCCAGAATGGAAAAATCTCATAGTTTGATGACAGCGCAAATGAGAGCATTTCATCAAGTGGATTAAATGAACATCGGAGGTGATGTAGCCCCGGGGTTATGCAGATGAGCTGCGCACTTCAGCCGACACATTAGCAGGCTTGTCTTGTAGGCCTCATAAAGAGCCTGTTCATTGGAAACACAGAGGATTTTTGCATTTCTCATTTGCATTGTCCACATTGTGTGTCAGGCCATACATCAGTTGTTTTCAGATAATGACACAGTGAAAATTACATGTGTTGATGAGAACAGGACACTGTCAAATATATATAGTGCCCTTCTTTTATAACCACAGCATTGTTGTATATTTTTCCTCATGCAGCAGTGCAACAAAACTTAAAAGTACAAACAAAGAACTCATAGCGAAGCGTTTGCTTTTATCTGTCTGTTAAGACTTTCCCTTCAGGAATCAGGTGTGTTGAAAACAGCCACAGGTAGTGACTCATCTTTGACTTGGGCGCCAGTTTAAATACCACAGGTAACATAAAGCCTCAGACTCCCAATCGTGCGATACCAGGAACACCCACGTCCTCACCATCAAAGAAGTACACAATGAAGCGTCTATCCTCGCATGTTTTTTAAACAGTTGTTTTTAAATGCCCACTCCAGGCACTGGTCACCAAAGCACACTGTGTGTGTGTGTGTGTGAGCGCGCATTGTTTTTTCAAATGTCACGTATTGACTGACAGAAAAGAAGAGAGACAGAGAGAGTAGGCTGCAGAGATGCCTCCCTCGTTCTTAATCGGCTTGAGAAGATGAAAGCCATTACATTAATGTTGCTCACACTGGGAAGAGAGGAGTGAAGGGTAATTGCACTTAGAGTTCTTGTTCTTCTCCGCTGTCTTGAATAATTCACAGAGAGCTGGAAGGCCTGATTGAAAGCCCATCTTTGTGGTCCACGAGGGTATTGAAAGTTTGATGTTTTTCTTTTTTTTTTTTTTCCTTTTCTCTCCTATAGGTTTAGACATTTTGTCTTAAGTACACTATCCCAGTGATGATGAATCACATTGCTCTTGTGATTTCACTGAAGTCCCGATAAAGCTCATAAAGCTCCATCCATCTTCAGCCACTACACTATCGTTCTGAAAAAAAAAAGAAAGTTTCTTCGGTTTCTGTGTTATCAGGAGTGAACGCACTGTGAACTGACTGTCAATGAGGAGGGAGTGGATCGTGCAACGAAACCGGACCATCCAGCAAAAACCTGTTAGAACATCAACAGCAAATAACACACACTCCACCCACACGGGCTCTAGATGTGTTTGAAACCAGGATCTTCCTAGTGTGATGTGACAATATTAGACTTGCGTGTCACGAAAAGTTTAGCCTGAAGATATTTGGACCAATTTACCAGAGCTAAAACATTCTCACTGTACTCATCCACCCAAAATAAGCCATATGTTTGGCTAGTTCACAGCGAGTGTGTGGAATGATGTAGTGTGATTGAAGCAGCAAGAACAAGTGGAGGAGCTGTACTGCATTGCAGCTGTGTTGCTTTGTTTATAACGTGAACTCAAAGTGACAGATTAAAATAAGATTAAAATTTAAGGACTAGATAATAAAAATAAATGACGCTGACCTGAAATGCATCGACTACGGGGAGGTGATTATGACAAACTCTGCGTCATAGTATTCAGTCCCAGGGTCCCGCTACGTAAATTTTAACATGCGCTATGTTCGCGTGCCATTTGGAAAAAAACAACAACACAAAGCTCCTTGGTGCTCAGCTGCAAGAGCAGATAGCAAACATGATGTTTATTGGTTTAAACAAACAGCCTGAAGTGCAGTTGACTTTATCGGGGTAAATAACTTGCAGGGGAGGCAGCTTTATATGGAATTAATTGCAAACAAGTTGCCTACTAATGGCCCGAAAAGGCCTTAATGGAGGTGTTCCATTAAAACAACCAGTGCTGATGCCATCAGACAAATTCCCTCTAAGTGTTGCCTCATGAAAATGATAACTTGCTAATCCATTATTAATAAGAATTAATGGTTTTCTCTCTGCCGCGTGTGTATCGATCCCTGATACTCTACACCGCAGAGTAGCTCTCGTTGGGCACTCTGGCAGGCCTGGGAATACACTAATTGTTAGCCACACAAGTGCCATTTACACGACTCTCCCTGCTGTCTCTGCATTTATTACAAGCATTGCTCGTAGGCCCTAGACCAGGAAAAAAAAGAGAAAACTGCTGCTTGGAAACATATCATACAATAACGGTGCTTTGAATGTGTCAGAACTGAGAAAAGTATATGTCAATCAATATTTCAGTAAACCACTTTCCGTTTTATCGCGTCTCTTACGAGCCTCTGCCCTAAAATGTGACCCATATTCATTAATGTATTCATCAGACCCACTTTCTTGCATTGTCCTTGAAAAAAGTCGTTTACAGTTTACTATACAGCTCGTAGGTGTTCCCATTCACACATGCCAACATCTTTATATCTAGCCTGTGAAAAATAGAACACCTGTAGCAGTATTGGAGTTGGGGGAACCCCCTCTACCTTTCATCTCTCTCTAATGACCTCAGACCTCACAAATACCGCTGCAGGCATTAGGTTAACTGAAGAAGCTGTTTAATCCCCCACACACCGAGCAGTCAGCCGCTTCTAGGCTCCCCTCAATACTCTTTAAACCGGGGATCTATGCAGATTTGTCAATAACCCACCATCCAGTCTGAATTTCAAGTGAACACGGCTCAAATATCGAATATGCATGAAGATTAATAATACTAAGAGTACTACTAATAACTACTGTTGGGTTAAGATAGCAGTTTTTGCATTCCTTTCCTGAACAGTCCGATGATTTGTTTGATAATCAGGTTGTCTGTCAGGACAGGAGGTAGAGAATAAGAAACAAAGATTTTTGGTTTGGATGAACTTGTTTATTCCGTTCGTTAACTGTAACATGAAAGCATTTTTGCTCTGCTGACAACAAACGTGTTTGGCAACACTACTTTGCATGCGAGTCACTTGTATTTTTTAATTAAAAAACCAATAGATTGAATGATTGACAAGTACTCCAGGTATGTTCGTCATCCTTTGATGACCCAGTTTATGTGATAGTATGAGTAATTGGAGCATGCCTTAACTTGGTTAGTGTGAGTAAGCCAAATGTGGTAAATGAGGCATTCATGAGTCAATAACCTCATCCCCTGAAATTCTGGCACCTTGCAGTTGTGGCAGCGAGAAGAGCGCTCGGGTTAAAGCCTTGTGGTGTCAAGATAGGAGTTTTGAATGTGATGTATCAAAGCTTAGGAAGAGTGCAACTCAAAGCCTGCAGTCAGTGGCTGAGTGAGGGATTTGCATAGGTAGGCTCATGTGTTTTCCACCTCGTCCCTGCTATTGTTTTCATGTGACAAGGACCTGACAGCTCGGAAAATGGGACACAGGCAGAGAAAAAAAGGGTCGAGTCTGGATTTTGTCTCTCTAAGAAAAGAAGTGACAAACCCAACAGTTTGATATCCCTCACAACGCTACTGTTGGCAGAGTGATGGAGGAACTCTAGAGAGTCTTAGTCCAGAAATAAATGCTTCTGCCCTTTCGATGGAGTGTGTTAGGACCGCTATTAACCCTGTCCAGATTTTGCGATTGAATGCTTGGTGAGATCTGGATTAGCGATGGACTGCTCCGAATTTGCCATAGTTTCGCCTTTGAGTCATAGGTCAGCTGCCGAAATTCAGCAGAAGCTTGTATAAGAGGATTAATACGGTAAAAGCCCAGCGAGGGCCAGTTTACCCTTTTCTTCCGCTTATCCACAAAAATCCTTACGATTTCTCCAGATCCAGTGCTTCCTCGCATAAACGTTGGTGGCAGTACACGAGCTTACATGCTTTTAATTTGAAGCATGTGCCTGAGAACTCTTTTCAAAGCTGCCTGATCCTCCGTCTCAGCAACAAATTGAAAAGCCCTCATGTTGACTTGAATAGAACAGCTATTGACAGATGTTAGCAGGAACCCTTGGAAGTCAGAACGATGATAATCAGGTCTGGGGGATTCCAGCTCACCACCCATGCACGCACAGATGCATGCTCAGGCATACACTCTTAAGAGCTTATCAGGTCTGAATCATTAGCACGCCCGCCTACCTGCCTGCATGTGTGTCACAGTCACATCCTGATGCTATAGAAGAGGATTTATCGCTGTGCCGCTGCTGTCTAAATCTTGTCCGTGGGAGAACCAGGACGAAAATATCATTCAAATGTCAGGTGGGTTTAGGTACTATGAAGGGGTCACGGGTCGCAGATGGATGGATGGATGTTATGTCGGATTACTTTGTATTGCCAGGCGCGCATAACTGCCCACTCACACTACACAGCGCCACGGAGCACTTCAGCCTGTCACTGCTGTTTAAAACGCTGAGGATTTGTTTATCATTGTTAGCTTATCATGATTGTTTTTTAAATAAATGTTAGCTTTAATCTCCTTTTGTTAATTTGACAGTTATTTGACAGTGATTTACTCCGGCTGGTCATAAAATGGATGATCTGGAGAAAAAATGATATCAGTTTGTATCCCCGTATTTTACTTTGTACAGCTACGAAGAGATGATATCTCTGAGTACATTCTCAGGCATTACCTTCTGTTTGACTGCACAGCTGTTATCTGTGTGGTCATCTTAAAGATTGCAAGCATTAAGACAACTTGTGGAAAATATATTCTTTTGGCAGGGAGTGTGTATGTGTTCAGAAAATGTCTCTATATCATAGGCAGTATGCGTTTCCTCAGGGGGCTACGCTAAACATCTCATATTTCTGCTAGTACCTCTGGCCCTCCAGCCAGGTCCCAGTGCATAACCGCTGCGCATCAAAGTGTAATGTATGCATGCGTATGTCACTGCACAGTATTTTTTTTTTTCTTTTATTGTATACGGCTGTACTGCTTGAAGAAAGCTCCTTCGCGGAGATGTCCTCGAGCAAGGACAAGCAACACCACCTGCTCTTTCTCTCTCTTTCTGCAGCCAAGTGAGGGCAGAGGTTGATCATAAAACAGGTAGACCTGGAGAATGTGATCACTGAAGTTCCTAGAAGTGAGGTACAGCGCTATGTTAACTAGATATTGACCCCAAACCCATCTCGTCCCCTCCACCCCCCAGTGTTATATTAAAACACATAAAAAAGCAAAGTATGGTGGCAGCCATCGCTGGATTCTCCCCAGTGTGTGCTCAGCGAGGGAAGGCTGGCGTCTCCTCTGTGTACACAGTATAATGATTCACCCCTTTGTGTATCTCTCCGCGGGGCGGTCTCCTCGTCATCACTGTGGTTTAGGTGTTCCCCACCTCCCCCTTTAATCACTCTGGAGATGAAACACGATCTGACGTAGCTGGTAATAAGGACATTATGTCACATTGTTGAAGCCAGACTCGTATTAATTCACGTCTGAGGCCTGTAAATAAAGCATAGAGAATGGCAGATACGGCATGGAGCTAAGGTGCGCTCATTGTAGCATCATGTCAACATAGATGGGCTGTCGCTTGAACACACACTCCATTGTCCTGTGCATAATGATGCAGGGTGTGGTGCTCGGGGTAAAAAACACCCTGAAGGCAAACAAGGCAGCCACGTTTATGGGCGTTCTCCATGGCAGTCCACTGTGTTGTTGTAAACATACATTATCTAAGAAGTCACAAAGAGGTTACAAATCACAACATAGTAGTAGCCTTGTTTGGATTTAGGATGTGCCAACCAGTCTTAATGCCTCATAAGCCACAAACGGCTGTTTGAATCCCAAATAACCAGATTAACTCCCAAAGTGTCCGCTCTCTGATTTTTGCAGAGTTTATTTGCGTATTTCATCTTATCTATCGAGTTTAATGCTATCCCTCGTGTTCAATAGGTAGATAATAGAACTGTGACTTCATTGTCTGTGGGCGACAAACTTTGGCCTGTTTTCAAATGCTGTGTCAAAGCAGAGGTGAGAAATTCAACATTATACAGTGACAGGCAGGCACACAAAGACTGGTTGTTTCTCCCGTGGCTGAGCTGCAGGTGTGCACAGTAACAATGCCAGTGTGGTTTTCTCATTGTTACCTTTGTGTGGAGAAAGTGATACCCACAGATAACCAAGTTTAACCTGCCAACGTGACTGGCATTAACATGACCTTTACCTCTTCCCCTCCATTCTGCTCTCCATTCTCTCTCTTCCCCTGTGCCTGACTTACTTCCCTCCCTCTTTTCATCACTTCCCCCTCTCCCTCTTTGCTCTGGCTCTCTCAGGCCTGCCAAGTTTCGTCAAATCCCCAGAGGACCAGACGGGCATCTCGGGCGGAGTTGCGTCGTTTGTGTGCCAGGCCGCCGGGGAGCCCAAACCCAGAATCACCTGGATGAAGAAAGGCAAGAAAGTCAGCTCCCAGCGCTTTGAGGTGAGCACTCATGCGTGACTTTTCAGATCTCTGAACACATAGATACACACACACACACACACACACACACACACACACACACACACACTCTCTCCTCCTACATGTACACACAAGCAGGCATGAACACAACACACGTGGCAAAACATTACAGGAAGCTTTAGTCTGCCTCTGCAACTCTCTCTCATTAACACAGGCACATCCACACTCACAGCGTTCACACTAAGCTCACACTCATGCAGCACACACAATCAATTGCCCTGTTATTGAGCATCACACCAACTCTTCTCTTTTTTCCGAGCGAGACCAGACAGGCTTCCCTTCTCTTTAATCTCCTTCCATCTTGATTTATATAGTCCTCTTCATCTCTTTCAGTCTTTTTACACCTTCATCCCCTTCCCGTTCGGTTCTTCAGCTCCACTGTCTCTGGCCATACATCCCCCCTTGATGAATTACTTGATGTATTTCACCTCCCTGTTTTGAACCCACATGAACAGAAGGAAGTACCTTAGGTGTGAACGTACACGGTCTTTCCTCTGTAACATGATGTAGTTGTGGTAGCTAGAGGTACAGTTGGGTTATGCTCCTTGCTGGTACTTGATATGAACCCTGTTGTGGTTCTGCTGTGCGTCGTGGATTCACAACAAACATCATGGTCAATTCTCACTTGTACTCAAGTGGAAAGGTAATTTTCAGCAAGAAGAGACTTATTTTACTTCTGAAAAGTCACATTTTTGCAGCAGAACATGACTGCGTATCTGAGAAACTGCTTCAAACTGCAGAATTTTCTCCCACAGAAACTCAAAAACCAAGAAAACGGCGATCTGCAAGTCCAAACGGATGTTATTTATACGTTTGCGATAAAGTGATATTCCTGGGAAAGAAAACAAGACCACTAGAAATAACATTCCTGGCCTTTTGCTTTGCTCTGGCTCTCCTAGGTGATTGAGTTTGATGATGGCTCGGGCTCCGTACTGCGGATCCAACCACTGCGCACACACAGAGACGAAGCCATTTACGAGTGCACAGCCACCAACAGTGCTGGCGAGATCAACACCAGTGCCAAGCTTACAGTGCTTGAAGGTAAGATAAGTCTTTTTTTTTCTCTCTCTCTCTCTCTCACGCGCGCTCGGCTTCTTTCTCCATCTTGCTTTCACTCTTGCTCTTTTCTTTAAGCCCTCTTCCTCCTCCTCCTCCTCCTCCTCCTCCTGCTCCTCCTCCTCCTCTTCCTGCTGCTGCTGCTGCTTCTTCTTTTTGAAGCTTTTATTCCAATACACCCAAAAGCAAATATGGGTGTTTGCCTTAATAATTCATACATAAACATTTGCAAACTCCTGGAGTTTTCCTGGTATTGGCAGTGTCATGGAGGAGTAGATCTATCTTAATGTAAACTCCACAAGGCGGGAAAAAAACCCTGCAAGGAAGGCGTATTTAAATAAGATATAGATATAGATAGATATATAAATAAGATAGCGCACAGTTCAGCAACTCAGCAAACATCTGACCTGAAAAATATATTCTCCTTTTATAGGCTATAATGCTATATTTATTTACTTTGTCTCCGTCTTTTAATGAGTCAGAATCGTCCACCACAACAAATCAAACGCATAAGCAATTAAAAAAATAATAATCCGCCTCATCAAAAGGCTTATAGTGAGTAATGATGGCTAAAATACATTACTTATACATTCACACATGAGTGACTGTCTCCTTATCCACAGAAAATGGCTCTATATAGACACAGAAACAATTTTTCCCTACATATACGGCTACCCTCCATGCCTGCAGGCTAGTTTGACCTCCATGGACCTCCTTTCCCCTTCCTGCTCATAGAGTTAATGTATGTGATTTATGTGGACAGGGGTTCTGCACCCCGTCCTGCTCAGCCTTCCATATCGCTGAGCTGTGAGTGTGAACATCTTCCCTTAGTTGGTTATTTTGTCATGTGGGCGCGAGTCATCACAGGAGTTGATTTCATTAGAAACCTTCAAGAGAAAAAAGCTCCAGAGCTGCACAGAGGGAGTATTAAGGCCGTCCATAGCCATTACACCGGTATTAAAGCAGATCCCCTCTCATTCAAATACAGCCTTTCCATCCCCCTGTTTGAATCCCGTCTTTCTTACACCCACCGTTCCTTTTTCTCCGTCCACACTGGTTCGATGATATCATCAGCTGGGGCTTGTGTAATCTTCCCAATGGGACTTTTTCTCCCGCACAGAGAAAGGTTTTCTTTCCACCCCATCCCGTGCACCGTACCATCAGGAATGCTGTTGCCTTCACAAACAGACAGCGCTAACATGACACGAAGTGCGCACGGACGAGACGAGAATTAACAACGGCGTCAGTGTTGGGGGGGGGTGCAAAATAGGACACCGTGTTTGGATTCCCTCAGTTAGTAGAAAAGAAAGACGGACAGCAGTCTTACTCAACAGTGAGCAACTGTTCTCGCCAGCGGACGTGCTTCGCATGAAGTCGTCCTCTCTCTGTGATCCTGCACTCGGTGTTGTAGCTGCCAACCCCAGAGTCAAGTACCATACAGACACATGCCATATGATGGGTGCTTTTATCTATAAGGCACACATCCACTGCATACATTTTGAGGATGTGGATGGGAACCAGGCCTTTTAACCAAGGCGGTGTTACCCACAGTGATGGTGTTTTGACTTGAACCACATGTAAAAGAAGAAGCCTAACTATTTATTTCTCATAATATACACCCGTTTAAAGCTTCATTAAGCAGTTTTATTTATGATAATATCAAATGGAATGATAGTAAAACCAAAGGCACGCTAGTGTTGACGATTTCCCAACATCAGCACCCGGGTCTGCACGTCTACGCAGAGGTAAGCCACTTTAAGCTCTCTGTTTTCCTCTGACAAACCAAAACAATGTAGGTGCACAAAAAAAAAAACCTGTGGACAGCTGCTCTCAGCCTACAAGCTCAAGCAAGCCAGTACTACGTGCTACCTGTCCACAGTGGAATGGCAGACAGCCAAAGTAAACGAGTGGCTGCTGAAGTTGAAGTCTTTGTTGGGCATTTAGAAAAGCGAAGAGAGACAGATATTTATTTAGAAAACGAGGATTTTAATGGGCTGTTGCCAAGTTATTTTGTATCTGCTGGGTGCAAACAATCTCTCTTGCCAAAGCTGACAATGATAACCTTACAAGCTGAGATACTATGAAGGCTCGTCGCTGTGATTTTTAGTTTTTGAGTCTCTCCACCTGTGCTTGTTCAAAAATATCTCCATAGATGCAGACTGAACTGTGAACGTAAATAACTGAAAGTATTGATGACATATAGGTTAAGTCATATTTGATCAAATTGCAAACAGAGGATTGTTATAAATGAATATATTCCTTAAATAATAAAGGTTCTTTGGCTGTTTAAAACGTGTGGGAACATTTCAATGAGTCTGTCAGTGTGTGTCTTTATTTATCAGAGGATTGCAGTTGTTAATGCACACATTATATTTAATCAAAATACTCCTCGACTGCTTGACCAGAGCCCTCAGGATGTGCTGAACAACTTAGACCCGGTTAATATGGACACAAATTCATGCATATTCACTGACACAAACACACACACAACCTCACAGAGCAGTGCTGTCAGCTCGGCTCTATTTTTAGTCTATTGTTTGTAGTCTAGCGATACATCAAGTTCATATCAGCAGCACTACACAAGAAAACACTGGGGCAGCACCAAACAGACGGAGACTAATGATCCTCCTCCTTAATGGAGCAGTGGTAGCCTGAAGGTTTCAGAAGTTGCTTTCACGTGACAGTGTTGCTTTTTCAAATTAAATCAGGAAAATCTGGAGAAAAGTGGTGAAGAAACCTGCTGAGCGTCAGCAAACTGAATTAACTGTGATGCCCCTACGCAAGGCACAAAACCAGTAAAGCTGCTCAGTCACCAGTAATAATAGAGAACTATAGCTGTACCTGGTAGGTCTCCAGATGCAGATGTGTAAAGAAAAAAATCAAGCTGAGCTAAAAAACATGTCACGTCTCCCACGTCTCTCACGTCAGCCATCCCTGAATAAATAAAGGTTGAAATACTGACTTCCTGAACAAAAACTTCCTGGTTTGGCAATCCAAAAGAAAAGCCTCATACTCTCAGCATGACTTAAAGCACATGTGACTTTCCATCCGCATGAAGTTGTCATAATACATCGAACACCCCCATCCAAAGAGGCAGCGAGAATGGCGAAGTCATTATACAGCTAAGTCGATCAGGATTATAGGTTTTAGCGGAGCAAAGGAAGGTCGAGCATTAATTATGATGATTTCATATACTGGCTCTTTATTTTGTTATGCCAATCCTGCAAAATATGGATTATTACAGTCATATCGGTGCAGCTTTGCATGTGCTTTCAGTGTGCTCAAAGGAAGGTTGTGTGTATAAAAGAAATACCAAAGTTCACAAGTGCATGATAGCGTCTCAGGATCACTTGCTTGTGATTTCTAAATAGTTAATGGTTAACTCCAACAACGTCAGCACTGCCAATTTATCAGGTAACATCAGGGGAAGAAGTCGTCCCTGGATTTAAAGCATAGGAACCGGTGTCGTCATAGTGATTTTATGCAATTATTTTTCACACATTTTAAGCTGACTTCATGGCAGTTACTTAACTTACTTAGTCAATGTCGCCCAGTCAAAGGCTGTCAAATGTTACTCAACACTGTGTAAACAGTTCTGGTTGTTTAGAAATAAATATGCATGTCATCTGTTGACAGCACAGAGGACGTTGTGTCTCTTTCTTAACCTCAGCAGATTATCGCAGTTGTAACCGTATAGCTTTACAGCCGCTCACCTGTGGCGTGTTGCATGTTTTAACACCAAAGCCGAGTTGGACTTTAGCACTTTTGCAGTCATGAGTCTCGAGTCACTCTGTAATTCTGTCACGCTGTAACAGCCCTGCTCTTTGTTCGTGGCAGTTCTCACGCCCCCGCCCGAGAGGTCACACCGCTGAGACTTACATACGGGCCCAAAGTTAGCTCAGCCATCTCTCGTGTGTGTGTGTGTGTGTGTGTGTGTGTGTGTGTGTGTGTGTGTGTGTGTGTGTGATAGAGAGGGAGACGTGCACACATGCAGCGGCAGAATAATAAGAACAGAGTCATGTTTCTTTATTGTCGTCACACAGTCATAAGTCAAAATCTGAGGCTCCTTGGCTATTATCATCTTCTTTTTGCTGTGATGTTTTTTTGAATAATCCTCTACATGCAAAATTACTTTTCAAATGTGCAGTCCTACCAAAAAACCTGTGTGCATAAGAGAGAGTGAGAGAGTCGGTCTCTGTGTGCAGGTCTGACCTGTATGGATAAATAATGATGCTGAGACCAGAAGGAGAGGTGTTATTGAGAAATATTGTTGCTGTCGGTCTTTCATTCCCCTTTTCTCTATCCTGCTCTTTCATTTCACTTTCTGCCTTCATGTCTATTTTTTCTCTGCGTATCTCCCTCTCTGTTAAATATAGTGGACAGTGTGGTGGTATGACGTTGCAGGATAGTATAGAGAGATGACCAGAGGGAACAATGACTCATTACTTGGGTAACGATGCCGATGTTTTGACCTTGAGCACCCCCCTTGAATTGAACTGCCTCAGTAAATGTTCAGGTAAATGGTGCTTGTCTCGGTGATGTATGAAATAAACTACTGCTGGCCAGAAAAGACATCTCGGCTCACAACATCAGTCTTAAATGCAGTGTGCTGCCACTTCTCCATGTCAAGGCAATATTTCATATTTTCCTCGCCGTTAACATTTGATGAGCATGTAAAATGTAAAATGCAATGACTCAAATCACGAAATGACTAAGGTGGTGTCAAAACCATGTCATGACACTAATGGTGATGATAAAACGGATGAGGCTCTGTGGTGCAATGAATAGAGTGACTGTCTTCACAATTGGAAGCTGCAAGCTTTTCTCCATACCAGTGCCAAATTCTGATGAAACTGCCTTAAGCAAAATTCTTAAAGGTACATAGCTTTAATTGGCTTCTATCAGCGACCGGGGAATTGCAACATTGACAAGTCCTGGGAACGGCCTACAGCAAACGAAACTTCTAACTTAGAAATAACAACGAATATTTTCCAAGTGAAAACATATCAGCGAGATCTTTAGTGGAGTGAGGAGATTCAACACAAACATCTAATTGGAGGTCACATATCACAGAGAAAGAACACTGTACAAACAGTTCAGATCTTTTCTTCCCTTTTATGGTGTGAGAATGAAATGGCTTGCAATACCATGAGTTCTGCACCGGCTCCAAAAACAAGCCGAAAGGTGGGAATTTGTATTAATCAAGTATCCTATCAAACCCAAGGGAAGTGGAAACCTTAACCCTAACCAATGTAATTTTAGTTCCAGCAAAACATTCTCGAAATTAAAAAGCTAAAACAAACATGAAAATGTCAAACTGACATCAGAGGCGCTCCCTGCGACTTGAGAAGATTCCTTAAGTATGAGCACATGCTCTCAGGTATATTCTGTGACTTTTTCTGCTGTGTTAGAGAATATTCTCTTGTCCTTTGGGAGACAGCTGACCCGTCTCTAGAAAGGAGGAATGTTATCTAATGGTACCAGATCAAAAGCCTTATCATTACCAGAATACTCCGCTGTCAGAGCGTGAATTAGAAAGGTTCTCCTTCAGACCAGCTGCAGACCTTTTTTGAAGTTCCCTGGCAACCCATTCCTGAACATGTAATGTCGAGGAAAAAATTTTAATTTTCTAAAGGTCAAGTGAGAAATATGCTAGAATTCAAAGCTTCTGCAATGAAGAAAAAATAGCCCCTGAAAACATGTCAAACATCAAACTTTGCAGCGATACATCTCCTTGTAATATTAATAGACTTCTGCCTTATGAGTCCTCTAATTTTTGAGTTGGAAAAGAGGCCGTAATTACACAGCAGTGTTAAAAACTCATACGTTTTTTGCACAGCTTGAAAAATTTCTAAATGGAATTCAATACAGTATCCTGGCTTTCCTGTGTTGGCTGTATTTAGTGGTCCTGTGTTTGGTGGCAGTAAACAAATTACAGCCTCACCGGTTAGAAAAGGCCTTTATTTGCTTGGCATGCATTATTGTCCCTGGTGCAGAGGCAAAAAATGACTGCGACACAATGCCAGTAATAAATATCTCAGGAGCCAGGCAAGTGCGGACAACAAACCTGACTGGATAAACAGCATAGAAATCGCATTGCACCTCTTCCCGGGCAAGATAAATACATACAGAAGCTATATCGGAATGATTTAATACCGAGCACTGCTTCCTCCGACAATTTAATCCTCTCCTTTCCTTTGCGCTATTCAAATCATCCACAATGACCAAAATAAGGTCTGTTGTGTAACTGCTATTCCATCACATTACTTTTTCGGTGTCTCCAATTCTCTCTTGGTGGTGGGTTTCTGTAATGTTCATGCTGCCATTTTACTGGCTGTTACCTCACGTCGTTGAGGAGAGTGAGTGTTGAGCTCATCTGTAGCGTTACATACAGTAGGATGTTTATGAAAATGACGCAGGGTGTTTGGATATACTTCAAGCAGAACAGGTTTGACTTCCGTCTTTTAGGCAGGGCTGTTTGTCACAACACGCCGTAGGAATATAGAAGCACCACAAACTTGCACGCACACAGAAACCATTCAGACATGCATCCTCGCACACACACACACACATAGATCTACAGGTGTACCCACCCACCCCCCCTACTGTATTTCCTAGCTCCATTGTGACGGTCTGTGTCACAGATTTAATTTCTCCTACCATCTGCTGGCTGGAAGCCCAGCATCGTAGATCATATCCAGCCTGACAGATACAAACTGCATCTGTCTATGCATGCTTCTCCCAAGGACTCACACAATATGGCAGGGTGGAATCACACTCCTGGCCACCCAATCTGCATCCTCACATCCTCGCTTCCAAGGACTCGGGTATTGAACAGAACAGATAGCTTTTCGTGTTTGGTCAGGGCTATAGCAACTATATTACAGTCACCATTTACCATTTTAACACACAGGGAAGTAAGAACTTGTTTTCAACCTTGGAAACTCACGATAAAATGAATAAATCATTGACGCTGCCAGATATTCTTCCCCATTCAAACAATCAAGCTTTTGTTCTATGTACCAGAATGTAGATGAGTGGTTTGTTGAGATGTTGGGTGTGGTGTCAGTGGCAACCACCTTGCAGTAGTTTCCCTGATCAGGCCCTAAAATCTTCTGTTTTAAGTTCAGTAATTTGGGATGAACGTAGCATGATCGATAGAAAACTTCAGATTTCCAGGCACTAGTCAAACTGACCCTGGTTAATTAATCTGTCTCGAGAGATTTGTTGTTTGACACCTGACTAAAAATTTCACGTCGTACGTAGTCATCTGGAAGGAGTCACTTTTGCTTTGAGGCAACATTTTATCAGCTGTACTTGTCCATCAATTGCTCATTGCTTTTGGCAAGCTGTATCTGTAAAGACGTCGATGTCTGGTATGTCTGTGCCGTCAGTGTTGATCATGTCTATGGCCCCAGGGGATAGATAGAGAGAAAGCGAGCGAGGGCAGTGAGCAAAAATAACATTAAAAAAGTGGTTGATTGAATACAGAACAACCGAGACAGTCAGAGCTGTAATTCTTTAAGAATTACTGCAAAATTTAAGTATTTCTGTCTTTTGTTTTTCTTTGCACAGGTGGTAAATTAGACCGCTTCTTTAACTTCATCATCACAGCTTTGGCTGCTTCCCACCACTTTCTAAATTGTGGAAAGCATGTAATTTGGTATTAAAACCTCAAAACACATCTGCAGCCTGTCCTAATGACTTGAGAGCGTATTTATATTTCTCTAATTTATCCCGTAACTTTAACCACTTTGGGGGGGAAATTCAACATCCTGAAAGGTGTTAAGAAAAGACTAATGCTGGGACATATTTATCCTATTTTAAGTGGGCCACTGGTTTTCAAAGAGTGTTTTAACACGTCAGAGCTTTCCACTTTCTCCCAGGAAAATACATTTTCTCAAACTCTAATAAGGAAAAAGGAAAATGACTAAATGAATGTAGATGATTTTTTTCCCCTTTAGTGTCATGGGATTCGTTGAAGATGCAGCTGTCAACACGTCTTTCTGGGCGTCAAAGTCATTCCTCTCGCTAAAGGCAAACTAAATATGCCTTATTAAAGTTATCTCTTCTGTACAGTCACCTACACATGGTAGATACAACAATAGTAAGACCTATGCAGTAACAGTTCTGCAATAAATACTGCTTTTGTTTGATGGTCACGGTGGGGAAAAACAGGAACATCTCATAATATGTTATCTAATTCAAGAGCGCAAAACACAAAGTTGAATCATCACCTATTCTTTAACATTATTAGCTTGCCAAAGGTCCTTATTGCAGAGCTCTTGTAGCGGATTGCATAGATGCATGTAGGTGTTTAATGTGTCCACATTTAAAACTGCATAGCCTGCACACTCAATATTATTGCTTCTGGCTCCTGTCATACATTTATTGTGAGCTGAGCCGTGTGTTATGGCCGCTGTTGTGTGTCAGAACATATTGAACTCTTCATCTGGACGTTGTCTCTGGGCTTCGGAAGATATTGGAGATGTGACAAGACATGCACATCCATTAATATCTGTGCATTGTCAGGAAAAGACAGGGGTATCTGCAAATTGACATCTGCTATTAAATATCTGCCACAAACAGATGGAACATGCTTTCATTATTCAATTACAGATTTTACTGAAGGCTTGCTTGAGAGAGCATGACCAATGTGATTATCAATAGTGTTTCACTGTGTATGCATTGAGAATGACATAGTGCTTCCTCTATTAGAGTGTAGACGAGTTAAAAGGTGATTATTTTTTCCTTTTTGCCAAAGATTGATTAATTTTGTTAGTCCCTACATTTGTATGCACTTGCTGCTGATTATCTAAGCCCAGATGATTTTTTGTTGGAGTGCCTTGTTTCTAAACCAGACATGAAGCCAGCAGGGAGAGTGAGAGGCAGGCATCCTAATGTGAACATCCAATATTATTTTCCCAGAAATATAAGCCGTTCGTAGAAAGTGTCACTCACAAATATGCAGCTGAATCAAATTGATATTTGAAGGGTCAGATACAAGTCAACTGCTTACTTACACCTGAGTAGTCTGTGCCCTGCAGACAGCTAGAGTGTAATTTTGCAGCAAATCAATTTGTTCATTGCTTCATGCTGTTTTTCTGACTTTAGTTAAAAGTGTTTTATGCTCAGCGAAGGTTCAAACTGTCCCTCAATCTAGGTGCCCCTCCGCATTTTTATAGTCAGTTGTTAGTAATGAGGTCTATTATATGTCATTTTCTCTCTCCATGGCACAGGAGAACCATAACAATATAAATTGTAAATCAGAAGTGGGCTGAAATAACTAATAAAATCTGCTGAACTGTTGATAAAAGTAGAAGTTCTATCTGAAAGAACTCGATACAAGTAATGACTTTTTACAGAGTATTAAATCTGATGTGGTACTTTTGACTTTGAGCTATTGACTTTGACATTACACCCAAGAGTGAAGTCACTCTAGATAGATTCATAGATTTCTACTTCCATATTATCAGCCCTTGTTCCTAATCGCACGTTGTATTTGTTGGCTTAGTGTGGATGATATAATAATCCAAGCACTCTGATGTTGATAACAGTGCGTCTGTCTCTGAATTGTACAAAATCAATGATTAGACAACGCCAGAAATCCCTGCACAATGGAAGACACTGACGACCTAACGTGAAAGCCCTGCAAATTCACCCATGTAGTTATTTATCACCTCAAAAATGACCAAGATAACGCATCACTGATCTTAACATGTCATATTATAACTGTTATTGCTTATGTTAATTTACATTTGCTGCATCATATTGGGCAGAGGTTTCTATTTCTGTACAAGAATAATAGAGGAAAAAACAACACACAGTGAAAAAAATGAAGCCCTGGGCCTGTACCCTGCAGGTAAGAGCCAAGGTCCACCTTGAAGCTCTGCAGGCCAATGAGTCAACGGCTCCCCAGGCCCTGACTGGCTATGGATGGATGGGCCTGCTGCATGTCGGGGGGGTTCTAATACCTACACTCAATGAGCTGGCTAATGGGAGTCCTTTCACCCTGACCCCCTTTTCCTCACACATTTACACACCAAGCCCTCTTGGCTTACCCACTGGGCCACAGAAGGCAGGGGAGAACGGCTTGACTCACTATCAGCCTTATAGCTTGGCCTTAAGCTTGACATTTTTCTCATGTTTAAGAGGCATAGTCCCATTTTCTCTAAGCTGCTAAGCTGTGTTTTTCAAGGTTGCAGTTGATCGGTCTCCTTACAGCTGTCAAAGGCACTGTTGATTTTGCATGCATTACATCTGCGTCAATATTTTTAACCTGTTTTTGCAAGGGATGGTCGAGTGAGCAGGCAAATCCAGGTCTGCTCTGCTTAACGCTCACAGTGTCAGGGCATGTCCACACCAAGTAATTGAGAGTGCTTGTTCTTCTATAATTTGTAATCTAAAATATCTCAACCAACCAATTATCGACCGTTACAGTTGGAAAAAGCAGGTCCGTGTCCTTTCCTGATGAAATTGCAGTGAGGTTAGAGCCCCTCACCACAGGACCACACCAATTACAGAAAATGAAACAATATAATGATCAAAAATGATGTTAGGCTTAATTACAGGTAGTAGGATTAGATTTGGTTCCACCGTAAGCGTGATAATATGTAGATCTATTCACTCCTAAAAAATAGAAAATCATAACTGCAAGCTAAATCACTATAACCACAGGAGAGTACAAATCATCAAGCAGTTTGTGGTCGAAGGTCGTGTTTCGACCTTTCTATCTTTGTCGTGTTTCTCTTGCCTCAGTTGACCAGCATTGATGAAATTATTGCATTCACCTCTTTCAAGGTGAGCGGCTAATAGGTTATGCCAAAAAATACGATAGTTTTGAACACCCATCACTTCTGCAAACCACTACAAAGTTGAGGCTGTCGACATTGACTCACAGACTCTGTGTATTATTCATTATCTCTGACTGAGAGAATAAGTAAAGGCTGTCACAGGAGCCCAGTCAGTGAGGATTTAATTAACAGAACCTGCCACATTCCACTACATCCACTGCCTTTCTCAGAACTCATAAAAGCCATCCCTATCTGCCGTAATTACACTAAACATGTCACAATAAAGCTCTGCCGATGATTAATTTGAGTTGTGGAGGATCAATTAATTCATTTATTTGCAAACCGCCGCTCTGCTTCCTTTCGCAGACCGATTTCATTAACCGTCACGCTTCCTGATTTTCAGTCCCGTCCTTGTTCTTTTTTTTCCAAGACACCTGAAGGAATAGCCTGTCTTATTAGCCACATCGTATTACCACAGAAATTTACCATGAGCCTTTAGGTTTTTTTTTTTTTCCTTCATCTTAGAGGCAGTTACATTAAAAAGAGTAGTGAACCACAAACCCTGTGCTCCGTAATACTATAATCTCAAGGGTCTTCAATCAGACTCATGTTGGTTGGACCACAAGGCAAAAAAGTAGAGCTGTAATCTCAAAATGAAAGCCTACAGCTGTGCTACTCATATAGCGTAGTTAATGGAGGATGTGATTCTGTGCAGCAGTGCTTGTCCCACAAGGTGACTCGGTCAGCATAACCATGTGAATTCAGAAGACCACCCTTGGGTTGCAGTAATGGTCGGAGGCCACGGTTATGTACTAACCGGTGTGCCGCGGCATAAATAACAGGCGCAGGGCATCTGGCAGGGCCGTAGATCATACTGACGACGGTGGAAGTATGATATCAGATAGGAGAAAAAGGGAGAAGTAGAGATGAATAGGAAAGTGGAGAGAGGGAGATGATAAAAAGAGGAGGAGGAAAGGAAGGAGTTGGGGGGGAATTAGATGACTGTTATTGATTATCTGCCTGTAGGCGAGGAAGTAAGGCCAAATGTTCTGCTCAGCCAGACAAAAAAGTGTATTATTTCAAAGGTCATGGCATGCATTACGGTCTTTTTACTCCAAGTACACTTGGATAAACAGCAGAATAACAGCGCAGTGATAGGACCACGTAGCGCGTATTAACAACCGCATTAACAGTGCTTTTGTTATGACTGTGTTTTCGTGATGGTCTGTTGCATGCAGGTGTGTCTGTGCGTGCAAGTTCGTATGTTTGTTTGACACGCTACTATCTCCTTAGCAACTGTCATAACACCTGGTCTTAGAGATAGTGTGCCGGAGACAACCGGCTCCGCGAGATGTATTTGAATGCACATTTTAATGCACATTGTAGATTAGCTCCCTTTTCCGTGGAGATTTTCACCATTTTCATGTCATTACAACAGTATTACATCAATGGCCTCCTTGCCGGGGTCTTTGATGTCGGGGTGTGCCGTGTCATCCCTGCTGAGGAGACCTCTGCAGTGGGAGTTCTGCCAGCTAGTATTCCTCTGAAGAGCAGGAGGGTCCTGCTCACATGCCCCTCATGGCAAAACATGTGAGAGAACTCTTTGCCCTCCGATGTTTTGCAAGTCAAAAGTGCAGAGGCAGTTACACGGAAACCAGTCGGGTCTGTCTGCCTTTCTGTGGGGCCTATTAGTCACTGCTTGAATGTCACAGGATTTCAGAATCCACACCTGCAAGTACATCCATAGCTATCAAAAACATGCAAGGTTAACACTAACTGAACCACAGGAGATGTTAATAAGCAACATCCGTGGTTACTTGTTAACTGGAAATGCTGTTATCCCAAAATTTTAAACAGAGAGTAATACCACCACCACCTCCGTGTTCCTTATAAATCAATCCATCCATTAGCTGTACTAGCTTATCCTTTCGGGTAGCAGGAGGCTGGAGCTGATCCCCAGCTGACCACAGACAGGTTTCCAGTCAATCAGGGCTGACACATAGAGCCAGACAACATGCCCACATTCACACATACAGGAAATTTCAATTCGCCAGTTAACCCAACCTGCATGTCTTTTGGAGAAGACAGGAGCACCTGGCGGAAACCCATACAGTCACGGGGAGAACACGCAAACTCCACACTAAAAGGCCCCCAGCCAGCTGGCAGGTTTGAACCCAGAACCTCCTCGCTGTGAGGTGACTACTAACCACCGCACCGCAGTGCTGCTGCTCCTCCTCATAAATCCTTAGCAATAAAAGATTTTTTTTCAAGTGAACTTGCTGAATGTTTTACACACCGTCAGCGATCCAACTATTCATAGAGCCTTTCGGGTTGAACTTATGTTAGTTTTGGCTTTCTGTTTGCACCTCCTGCCGCAGCTGACACTTCTCACACACTTCCGTGTGTCTCAGGCAGATGCAAATGTCTGTCTCGACGTTGTTCTTGGCTAGAAACAGCCGCGGGCCATGCGCTTTGTTTCTGCAGACGGTCTGTCTAGTTTTCAGTGCCAGATTGACTCAACACCAGTTAAGACATAGACAACACTTATTGCACTATATTTAGTTTCCCCTCACAAGTTGGTTTAGGAGAAAGGTGAATAATTAAATAGGGTTTAGACATAGGAAACACTTACATACCTAACAAATTACACAAAATGGATTGGTCTTTTAAACATTTAGGCATCACTTAAGTACTAAACGATGCACTTCCACTTCCTCACACAGGTAAATGAAATACCAAAATGGCCTAGATAGTCTCTAAAAGTGCACAAACTTTTTTTTTTTTTTTTTTTTTTTTACCTGCAATATAAAGACAGCACACTGATGTATATTTAAAAGGGTAGATTTTAGAGCACTAATATTTCATGAGGCAAGTGGCTGTGTTGCTGTCACCGTGGTCTTTTGGTTGCCACTATCAAAGGAGACATCACCTTTAATTGTTGTCATCCATCACTTGGCAACACGCACACATGGAGATCATAAGGCCTTTTATTTCACGCTCGGAAAGGAGATCGGCTCAGATGTACTGTATACGCAAAAGACCTTAAGAAAGGCTCGCTCTATCACCTTAATTTTTGATGACGTGTGTTGATGCCGAATTAGATTAACTATTGATACAGAATGAAGCAACATGCTGTGGGTAGCTTGCAAGCATGCACACAAATCCTTTTCATGTTGTAGCGATGTTTCCTCGTGAGTGTTTCTAGACACATGCTTCATGTCTGTACGTTCTCTCTATAGGGCTGTGTTTTTTTTTTGTTTTTTTTTTACTGGTGTTACTTTAACTTAAATGATTCATACGAGCATGTGTCATTCATTACTTTCTGCGTTTGAGTATGAGACGTAAAGAGATATGAGGGCATGCTGAAATGGAAATGAGGCGGGCATTTTTTATGCAAAAGTGTTGTATCTTGTGGCACTGTGTCGGGGCTCCCCTGTCATGAAGGAACTGGGGTTTCTGGAGTGTTTGCCCCCATTGAGACGAGTGTGTTTGGGTTGAGGGGGAAAACGCTGGCTGACGATAGTATGGGATTGAGCTCCAGCAGCCTCCCAGTGGGGCAGGAGGACAGGGACGGGTCTCTTTCAGCAGGGCTCTGATTAGACCCATCGCCCTAGCTGCCACGCTCCACTCACACTGGTAATTGGAGCTGGCAGGAGGTTGGCATGTACCCCTCCCTTACCCCCTCCTCTTCTCCTCCCTCCTCTTCCCCTCTCCTCTTTTTTTTTTTTTCTTTTTTACCCTCTCGTCTCTCATCTGAATCTTACCTCACCTGCCTGTGGCTGTAACAGCAGAGGCACACCTCCTTGACACTAGTTTTTGATTACTGTATCATGTTTTCTTAATTTCAGTAATTATCATATTGCTAGCGCCTCTTCTCTTTACAAATTATATTGCCGATGTTTCCTCATGTTTTGTGTACAGTCGAGGCCCCCACTGCTATTCTAATTTCGCAGTACAACCACAAAACCACATTAAGCCGTCACCTTCTGCCCTCTCTTTTCTACCTTACTGCTTTAACCAGTGTAAACAAGTTCATCTGCTCAGCTGCTCGTGTTGCAGTATGACTGTGCGTGAGTAAGTGGCTGTTGAGAGAACAATGGTTCTTATTTTTCACATCATGGAGGAACCAGTTCATGCATACCTAGCTTTACATCTGACGCCTCTCTGGCTTTGCCTCTGGCCTTACTCATTTCAGCGTGTTTGTATTACTTTTTGTTCTAACAACTGTATCAAAGAAGCGCTTCAAGACAATATAGACTCATTGTACTACACTATAGTAGATCAACAGCAGCGCAATGGTTTGCACACAACACACATTACAGTTTACGATTGTTTCGTCTGCGAACGTGCAGAATGAACCAGCTGGTTTTACATTTAAAAAAATAAGTTTTATTTATTTATGTTTTTGTTGAAGCGTGGTTCATCCTGGTAACGTAGTGCCTATGTGACATTATCGCAGGATTCTCGCCTTACTCCTATTTTCCTGCCTGGACTAGACAGAGGAGTGGAGCTTTTTTTTTTTTCTGATGAATTACACTCCAGCACAAGAGGGGCTTTTTATTAAAAATGCCCTCTATCTCGACAAACATCAACCTGCATCGCCTGCACTATTTCATTGGATTTTCTCCAAATTTCCCCATCCCTTTTCTTTTCCCTTCAAATTAAAGAGGACTGAACAAAGGCACGTCTTTGTCTTCCCCGGGATGACAAGTTGGCAGACAAGGCCAGCCGCAGAACTTGCTGTAGTAGGAAGAGACAGACAGGGCTCAAATCTTACCCATGAGCTCGACAAGATCTTTGATAAGTATGTGTATAGAAAGAACTCTCAATTATTCTTTTTTTTTTTCTCTTCTTCTTCTTTCCAAAAGCCAAGGACACAGGCAGGCTGTGTTAGATGTCAGCTGCACGGCTTTGCAACAAGAGAAAAAGGAATTTCAGCTTTTCCAGCTGAGCATTATGTTAACATTGTAACCAAAATGGAAAAATAATCCAATTCAATTTATTATTTATCACATATTATCATAAAAGAACTATCACAGTGAACTGTAAAACCTTCTGCAAGACAATTTTTTTTTTAGAAGTGACATCGTTCTCTAGGTGTTTTGTGAGTAATCCCTCTAAAACTCACAGAATTTGACATTGTATGAGTACATAAAAGAATGTGGTTTGAATCATGTGATTGTGCAAGCCTAGGCTTCTGATTCAGTGTGTTTAAAAATGTGAAGGGCCTGCATGTCAAAGACACTATTATCTTCTTTCAGCGGCCCGGCTCTTGAGAGTACAAAGACGTACAACCAGCAAAACTTTAAAACTAAACACATCCAGGTGAAATCTTTACATTACAGACACTTATTATTATTATTACAAGGTCATGTGAGGTTTTATTCTTGTGGTTCAATGAGAACAGTTTTATTTTTTCATTTCTCTACCAATTAAATCTTTGTTGTTTGCTCACCAAATTGAACAAATCTTCCTGTTTAAGCTACCAAAACTGTAACTAACCTTGGAGAATTCCTGCTCGCAGTACGGCACACATTATAAATTGCGCTGCCTTCTACATACATATTACATCTACTGTACATGCAGCTTTCCATTCAACAATTTCCAAAGTTAGGATTGACACGCCGATTGAAGCTACGGTGCACTTTCCACTAATCAGACATACTGCGACAGAAATGTCTGCCAGTTGTAATAACAGTTCGCCCGCAATGCAAACATGAAGCAAAAGTAAGGGATAGATTCACGTATAAGCTTTGCAGCTGCTGTGCGCCTTTTGAAGTATTCCCTGTTTGTGCTTCTTGATATGACAGAGCCGCTGAGTCGTGTAATAACTCCTTTGGGTTCTTTCACCCTGTTTTACCAACGGTTTGCATTTTTCACAGCTCAGTAACGTTTGCCAATAATCTTAATCATAAATATTCTATAGGCAGCAGTACAAGAGAGTTTGGTGGAAAAATAAACAGTCCCCACCGCCCAGCAAGGTTAGACACTTCTTTCTGTAGGCACCTTTATTTTATATGTTGAAGACTGCAGATACATTTTTGAAGGAAACAGAACAAACCTTTGGACGTTCACCTCCAGAATATGGTACGACAGACTTCTCAGTCCTGCCCTGGACAGTCTCCAGGGTAACTGGGTAGATGTGATTGACAGGATGGTGTCACGCCTCATTGAATCGATTGGTTTCCATTGTATAGCTACTTTATACTAGACCTAGAGGGAGGCACCATTCTCTGGTTGAGAGATGAGTGATTTAGGTGGTCCAACCACGTGTTACATGTGCAAACATTAGGAATCAGCAGAGGGCTGGTGGTTGTATGTACAGTATTTTCTTCATTATTTCTTCAAACATTCTAATTTTATACAAAGATTACTCCTGGGAAATAAAACCGATTATTGAAATTAACTGATTAAATATTTATACAAAAATTCAGTTTCAGTTTTGCCAAAATCCAGATGAGAGCTCGGTGAGAACTCTCCACAGACTTCCAAAGCACCTCATTTAGTTCTTCAGTGTCCCCAAACGCAGCATACTGTCCCAGAACACAATCACCTGAATCCATACCAACTGTGCCTCCCACCCCAGTGAATGCGAGCATGAGAAAATTGGGTTCTTGTCAGTAGCCACAAAGGGACCTGCTCTCAGGTGATCTGTGGCCATTATGAACATGTTCTAAGTGAATTCTAAGTAGGTGAGACTGGAGTTCAGCTCCCTCTAGGTTTAGCATTATTTAACGGCTTCCCCGCATTACAACTTAAAAAGGAGAGTGACAGAGAAATCATTTTACTCATCTTTGGCCACCATTTTTTACCCTCCACCTTTTCTCTTCTCTGTCCCTTTTGAAGGTTAGAGAGAGCAAACCACAGAGGAACATGGGGCACTACTGTTACCATTATTCATACAGTGACAAAGTGTACAGTATTATTTCATTGTGCTGTAGTTGTCTGTTTTGTAGAGGTATCCTGATTTCAGTTGGGATGTCTGAAAACAAATCCTATATCGTTAGACAGGAAGTAAGCCTTGCCACAAAGATAAGAGGCCATGCAGAGATCTGTCAACTACATCTGAATATGAGACGGCCCGGGCTACGGGCCAAACACAAGGGTGAAAGAAGGAACAACTGCTCGGCTGGGGGATCAGAACAAACACCCATGCGCGTATTCATGCCCTAGCCATATAAGTTTACATATGGATTTTTGACTCAGACAAGCCAAGACGACTGGAGAAAATCCTATTCAATGCATCCCTTACACTCCATCTTAAGTTTGACAGCCTTCTTGCTGCTGTAATCTCAGAGGCAGTCAGAATGAAATCAAAACACAGGCACACGCTATAAACGGCTAGAAGTAGAAGACGTGCGCCAATAATACTTTGAGTGGAGTCAAATGTAGTTTGTAACAAATGAGTTAGAAGTAGATCTTTTTTGGATAATCACTGTTATGCCTCGTGCTAAGACGGTTTTCTTCTTGTTGTTTCCCTCGTCTGTCTTGACACAAATTCTCTCGAGTACAGATTATTTTTCAAGCAGTCATTAGTTCATATTTAGTGAACCATTCTGTCACGCTCATTGAGTTTTACTTTTGTCACATTTAAATCCTTTTCTGGACACCATTTCCCTAACTTTACTAAATAGCCAAAGCTCCATCTTGTATTAATTTAGCTCTTCCCTGTAGACCAACTATCATTTGCTTATTCTTAACATGCCGTTAAGCATCTTCTGATGGTGAACCAAAGGCATTAGCACTGTTCTAAGGATTTCACATTAGCACTTTTGGCCCTCAAGGACACATCTACATATGAGGAAAGAAATAAAAAGAGATTACAAGTTTGAGAACAAGCTGATAAAAGGACCTCTCAGGGGTCGCTGTGTTTCCTCTTGATTAACGCTGTGCAGGGGTTAAATTATTATTTATTATGAAGTGAGGTGGGGGTCTTGTTTAAGATTTGCGGCGCAGTTTTTGTGATGACATGGATTGCAAAACCATTATTAAATAATCTGGGTCATTTATTTTAAAGCTAGTAAGCAACAAACATTCTCTAAATGTAATATAGTGGAATATTTCAATGTTTAATTTACATTGTTTAATTTGAATATCAAAGAGAATGAAGAGGTAAGCGGTTGCCTTAATGTTCCTAGTGCGCTTACCTTAGTAAGGTTGGAAACATCTGTCTGACGGCACACGATGACACAACTTGTCATTAGAGAGAGACGGCTCTGAAGTCTGAAGTAGGCCTTGAGTCGTGACTGTCAGTTTCAAGATATTAGCAGAGGAGCCGTTTACTGTCATGACTTGAATGTGAAACACATACCGCAAGCATTTTAATGTCAACGGTAGACGCTGTATGATGGGATGCACCTCTTCCTGCTGACATCTGGATCTCTGGGATTGGATTTTGAGATAGCCCAGGATGATATATCATTCATATTTTGATAATCTCGTGATATGTCAGTGTATAAATTTGAAAGTATTAGAACGTTTCATCTCAGAATCCCAAATTCTGCTTGGCGGATTATACTATGTTGTCATGGATATGCTGTTACATTCATTATGATGAGTTGGATTATTCAAATAGGTTTGTTTAGCTTGCTAAGCCTAAGGCGGCTCATTTATGCATCGGTGCCCAGAGGCAGATTGCAAGTCTTCCTCTGTCTAAACCTGTGACTCCCGGTGCGGGGGTAATGAGTCTGCTATGATAATCAATCAGAAACATTTTTTTTTCCCCAACCAAATTTGAAATCCAAATCACACCAGATCTGCCAATCTTCTCTAGTTTTATGTTGTGCTCATACATTAATATTTGTGTGTGTGTTGTGATTACTGTTTGGCCCGTGGCACCTGAAATGTATTTGCTCTCTTTCATACTCTTCTCTGGCCTTGTCAGCTCAACAGCTCTGATGCCTCTCACAGCAACTGAGAGTCGATTCTGTCTGTCTGCAAACACTTTCTACTTGTTTTTTTCTTCTCATTTGTTATTTGTCTGAGTGAATATACTCATAATGTGTCTTTAAACTTTTTCAGAGAACCAGATCCCCCATGGTTTCCCAACCATCGATATGGGTCCCCAGCTGAAGGTAGTTGAGAAGACCAGAACTGCCACCATGCTGTGCGCCGCCAGCGGAAACCCGGACCCGGAGATCTCCTGGTTCAAGGACATGCTTCCCGTGGACATCAGCAGCAGTAACGGACGCATTAAACAGCTTCGTTCAGGTACGATTTGATTTGATTGATGTTTTTTTTTTTTTTTTTTTGGGTGCAGTTTGACTTGATGTGGTTGAACGATGTCTGTGTTATTGTACATGACACACTGATAAATATAGTACAGCCAAGTTGCAGGGTACAAGATGCCGTCAAATACCAACAGACGCGATTCATGTTAGACATGAGGATGTTGTGAAAACACAAAAGGCCTTTGTTGTCACGTATGACTTCATGTATTCTCTTTCATCACAAAAGACATGAAAGATTAATTCAAAGTTTGTCACCTTGATAAGTCAGCGGAGTTCTTACAGAACAGCTGCAGCCACTTCCAGAGTAACACAGAAGTTGGAATGAAGTTGCTCCTGCAATCTTTGACAGTGATGCATGAGCCTGTAACCTTCCAAAGTACAGAAAGAGAATTTTTCACCATATTAAATAATCCTTAATCCCCTCTTAAACATGCAGCTGGGTGACAAAGAGGCCAGCCGATGATGCATTAGCTCGGATTCAACCTTGCAAAAAATAAAAAAAATCAATGAGGCGCTCTTTGTTCACAGTAGCAGTCCACTTGACAAATAAACAGTGCTCGCCTGACCCGGATTAGATGGAAATGGTGCAAGGTGGAAAGATTAGTGGCTTTTGACCAGGTTCAGTCTTCACTCCGCTCTGTCACTCCTTACTAAATCTACCTCACTTAGAGAGTGTCAGGACAGGCTACAGGTCTGAGGCCCCGAAGATTAAAGATGAGAGCTACTCCAGAAAAAGGCTGGCGCTCGAGCTGCCCAGTGGAAGATGAATACAGGTCGCAGGAGCATGTTCACTTGGACTCTCCTTGTTCTTAGTGTATTAAAGAATGTGGCTCCGCTACAAGCAGAACCCAAATTAGATACAGATTTCACACAAATTAGATACAAACACAACTACTTAATTGTTTGATGTTTTTATAACAAGGATAAAAAAAAACGTGGCTAAACACGTGATTCGTTTTACATCTACCAACAAACTTTTAATTAGTTTTCTTTCTTGCTTATAGTGAGAGTGCCTGGAAATGTGCTGATATGCAGTGCCCTCAGACTAACAATTCTTTTTATCCACAACCCTTTACTTGACATCTGCTGCCGTATCAGGATTTACATTACTGCATATGACCTGAAACGAGGCCAATTTTCTTTTTTTTTGCGACGGCAGAAAAAGGCGCATTAATTTGCTGCCGGAGTTTAGAAAAGGCAGACCTGAGTTCCTCTTATTGCATCACATTCGTTCAGGTTTTGAGTGAGCGCACAGACACATTTGGCCTATCTTTTCACACCATCCAGTTCATTCACTCTGCAGAGATACTAACTTCTTTTCAATTCAATACCTTTGACCTGAATTCTTCTTCCTGTGCATTACTCTGTTTACTGTGTATGACTTTCATTCATTTCTCTTGCCCATTTTACTAACTGCTTTTCTGCACAAATGCAGTCTGTACAAAGAGTGGGGGCCATCTTAAATTAGAAAAATGCTTAAATTGCACACTATTTCAATGCTGCTGTGAAGCAAGGACGAATGAGGCAGTAGCAGTTGTCTGCAAACACAACAAGTAGCAGCGTCATATTTCAAAATGTTTGCCTGACAGAAGCGATCCTTCTCAAATGCTGCATTGTTTTTGGTCATTTACAGACAACACGTACAGCCTAAAATCTATACTTGCTTCATAGCATTCATTAAGTACACTGACTTTGTCATATTGCATTTAAGTGGCTTCTACCTTGTTGTTTTTTTTTTTCTTATTTTTATCTGTGGCCTGTCAGAAGCCATGTTTTTCTCTCCCACTGTTGTAAGTGGATTACTAACTAATCTCTCAACCCTGTTTGCATCGAAATTACTCCCACCTAGGTGGTACACCAATTAGAGGTAAGGAAGATAAAGTGTGTTGGAAAATATCACGTCCACGCCATTCCCTCACGTTCATATCAGACCCCTGCATTCCCCCTCCCCCCCAAAAAAAAAAAAAAACACCACATCACCGGGTTCATCCATGCTGTTAGCGCCAATCCACTCTCCCCCCACCTTTCGTCTCTTCCCCAAGATGTTCTGTCTGCTGTCTGCTCCTTAACAAACAAATGATCACCAACCCTGATGTCAGGAGAATGGAAATGCAAAAGCAAGTCCAAGGTGTTACCTCGTAAAAAAAAAAAAGCTTTTTCAAGGCTCCTCCTCTTCAGTTTGAAGTGAACCACGCTCACGAACAAACACACACACATGCTCGCACAGAGACATACACATTTCGGCTTCAGCCTCTCCTCTGGCTTCTCAGCGAAAAAGAGGCGAGGGCTTGCATTTTAAACTAAAGGCCACTGTGGCCACAAGAGGATCTACCTGCCTCCTTTATGCAGCCTCAATGTAAACTGAAATGGCTGCATTTGCATACAGCCTATGCAGCATTGCCCCCCAGCATGGGAACAGGATGCCTGGTCGAGATTGTTAAGGTGGAAGCTTCAAACCCTTTTTATGGTAATTGTCTGCTTTCCCCCTCGAGTGAAAGCATGATTTCCGTTCAACAGCAGTGAGGTAAATAGTGGACGTCTAGGGCAAGTTGAATACATTAGGAGCTACCAGTTGTCTGTCTAACTATCTGTGCATCCATGGCTCCTAATACAGCCCATATTCAATTAGATATTTAACTCTTTGGGAGCTGAGGCAATCTTATAGCAGCCTCTACGCCCCTTATGTAATTTCTGCACTGGGAAAGAGTGAAATGACCTTGTAGAAGATCTGTCAGTGTTTGAGTAGTTGGAAGTAATTGAAGGGGTTTAGTGTTGAGGCTCTGACACCTGCCATAGCAGTAACCTTCCACATTGCTGTAGTACTCACACTGCTTTCTCCCATGGGAGAGTGTGCAGATTGACAGATTGGTGACAACGGCATTAGTATGCAGGTGCGTGTCAGTGCTGAATCAGACAGCGATGCAGAGCAAACACCTTGAAGAGATGTGTTGTCATGAGATCTGAGCTGGTATTACCACATGTCGCTGCCCCGCCCTGTTTCTCTTCTCTCTCTCTCTCTTTTTTTTTTTCTTTTTGGTCTCGTCTTGATTCAGGTCCCCTTTGGTTGGTGGTTGAACCTGTTTGTTACATTCATCTCATACTGCATGATGTGGAAAAAAAAAAAGTATCCTGACATCATCTTATACTGAGTATTTTTGTCATTTTCAAACTGCATGGTGGCTCGCTGCCTTTCATGCTCGTACCATGCTGTTTTGGAGACGTGATAACTGTTATCACTCGCTTGTGACATGCATATACGCATACACACACTGCTGAGAGAAGCAGCTTTGTTTATGATCATATATATGTATGTTTTAATCTGTGGGACACAGGTAAGATTGCTGTCTTAGATATGTCAAATTGAAACTCGTCTGTCAGCCATTTGCAATTCAGTATCAATGATCATGTGATGTTTATGGACCTGGAGTGTCAAAATAACCGCACCAAGACAGGTCTCCTGGGCTTTCATGTTTTGCCAAAAAACATGTTAGCCTTCTGTCTGATGACTACAGCTACTTGGGATTGTGAATACTAATCTAAGCCATCTGGCACAGTAGCGTCTCCCTTGAGGGCTTCAGTGAGACATGGTCAAATAGTTGGTAATAAAAGAACACAATTATGACCTCACTGTGAAAAGCATGCTCAACAAAGAGTGAAGAAGAGATACCTGCAGTGGGAACAGTTCACTTTTCACTCACTCATTTTGGTTAAATATGGTTGCATTTGGATTTTATTTTCACTATTAGGATAAAACTTTAATTATTTTTAATCAAGAGTAGCATGCCTCCGGAGGCACATAAGTCTTTTTTGGTAAAACACAGATTGCACAGTTGTTGATAAGCAGCAGCGTGATCATTTCTGATCTCTGCTGTGTTTTTTCTGGCGCGTAGCTGAGCTTCATCCCAACATGTGGCTGGAATAGATCACATCACATCATAGACATGTAATTCAGATGATTAATTGACCCTCAGTCATGGTCTTTTTTCTCCTTAACACGACTAGGCAAGTGTTCCGTTAGCGTTTTCATTAAACTTGCCAAATCAGCTAAAAGCTTATGTTGCCGTAAGCAGTTCCTTGACAAAACTGTGTCCATGTCTGAGCCACTTAATTATGCATGAACTGGGTTAGACTAGTTGACTACAGGCTCTCTAGCGAGTCACAGTACCGATATCTGCTGTGGTTTTCGTGCCAACTTACATCTCATATTCCACAACTGTCAAGACAGCTAAATTTGTTAATCCTCTACGCAGGAGCTCTGCAAATTGAGAACAGCGAGGAGTCCGACCAAGGGAAATACGAATGTGTTGCCATGAACAGCGCTGGGACCCGTTACTCCGCTCCTGCCAATCTCTACGTACGAGGTAAAATCAAATGTCTCTCTCAGTGCTTGAATTAATCATTTCTGGTGTCTCAAGCATTTGCAAACCATAAACAGCCATGCTGTCCTTTTAAGCGACTTGTCTGTTATATTCTATATGTTGTTCACTCACCAGTGACCATGCATCTTTATATCTCTTCCCCCCCTTGAGTCTGCGTACACTTAATGCTACATCCACAGGTGATTTCAGTTCTTTCATTACTGTTATTTTGGACGGTGTGGTGAGTATGATGTGACATCTCCGTCACTCCTCTGTTAGCTTTGTTACAGCTCCCAGGATGGAACAAGTGACATCTTTTTAATTCTTATTGGTGCATGGAGCCCTGCCCACCATCAACCTGCTCAGAGTTCTAATTATCAAGGATAAGTGAAAACATCTGTGGCAAACACTTGGATTGTTGCGTAATTTCCACATTTGATGAGCACATTTGTATCACTATTTATCTCTCCTTCTTCTCTTTCAACCATTTCTACCGCCATTATCCTTGCCTTGCCGCCCCTCCCATATCCAATGAGCTGAACTAACCTCAACCTCCTGTTTGGCTGTGAACACGACCAGGTGCGGCCTCTGTGAAAACAGCTGCATTGAAACCGTTTCCTCCGCTGGCATTGAAAGCCATGCCAGGGCTCCTTTCTTTTTTTATTTTGACTGTATCGAAAGGCTCCATTATTCCCCCCCTCCCTCCCGCCCGCACAACCCAGAGCTCCTACGGGCATGGAAGGGTCTGGAGTTTCAGGGTTTGTTTTTGTTGTGGTGTCTCTATGAGCAGACTAATGCAGGGCAAGGCCAGTATTGTACCCATCCTGGAAAAAAAAGCTGGAATAGGGGAGAGAGTAGTGTAGGTCAGCCCCTGCGGATAACACCACCATGTCTGATGTACATGAAACAGAATAGCTGCTCCAGTTGTTAGTGTGGGTGGAGGAGGGAGGGAGTGAAAGTGTCGGGGTTAAGAAGGAGACACTCGGCTATCACTTTATAATTTTGTTAAAAGCATTTACAGTAGTGCATCTTAGAGGCTATTTCATGGACGAGTGATTCCATAGTCTCCTTTTTCATCCATCAAGATAAAATAAGTAATTTAGTGTCCAATGTTTCCCTTCAAACCCAGACGGAAATTACAAGCCACTGCTTAGGCAATGTCAAATTGAATTAGTAAATTTTCTAAACAAAATTTCCTCACAAAAAATGTGCACTGCTCATGTTTAGCATCAGCATTGCTCTTTTTCCAGACAGACAGATCAGAGAAGCCACATATACAATCATCCTCAAGGACCATAGAGGCATCAAATCTACAGATTAAACACTTTTGGGCTCCAGAAGGTTTAGATCTTAAATCTTGACAGGGGGAGGTAGTCAGCCAAACAGCAAAGGCGAGGAAGGGATGGAAGCCTCGTCTATTAATCAGGGCATGTCTGTCACAGGTGCAAGCGCAGCCTTTTCTTCCCCTCAGAGGTAATTACAGTAGTTGTGTGGCATGGCGCCAGCAGGGCCCCCAGGCCCAGCTAGTCTGTAACACCACCCAGGTAGCTGTCAACCCATTGGCCCCGACACCAACTTTTCCGCCAGCCTTACCACACCATTGGAGAGATAGAAATCAACCCAGCCGTAACCTTTTAAAAGTGTACTAGTCTGGAATGGAGAACAAAGACTCCAGCCATGTTTTCACTCTGTCTTTGTTACTGCTGCAAGAATGAGGAGACGAGACCCGGGGCTGTGCTATCACCAGGCTGCTTGATTGGGTTTAAAACATGAGGGACTCTAGACAAGTGCCCTTTGACATGCCTCTCTTCCTCTCCTGTTGTTATATATATATTTATTATTCTCTTACACCTGAGGGGGGATTTAGGGGCTTACGTCTTGTCTCGTCTCAGACCTGTAAACATAACAAGCCTTGGAAGCAAACAGGTCATTTGACAACTGTGAATTTTTACAGTTGTCGCGTGTCGTTGTAGGCTGTAAAAACTTCCAGCACAAAATTAAAATGTACAAAATAGTGAGATTAAATGTGTTCCAACATGACATTTTTTTGAGTTAATTATAAGCATTACTGAATTAAATTCAGCATCTTCTAAGATTTTCATCCTCCCCTGGGTGGAACAGTCTTGAAATGTCAATAAGGTAACCACTACTTGGAAGGTGACATATGCAAAAGATGAGCATGGGCGAAAGAATTATGGTATTATTCTCCATCAACACCCTTCTAACACCCGCCTACATACAGTACGCACGTACACCTCTGTCAGACTTGCATTAATTGTGCTTGTTGAGTTAGTGTTTCGTGTCAGCAAATGTGTTCCTGTTTTTTTCCACTCACCATCACTACCTGATCCTATTCCTGTCTGCAGGTACACAAACATGCTCCGAGCACCATCACCACCCTTGTCTTGACATTTTAGAGCCACCAGAGAACGATGTCCTCATATTTCTCTTTGTGGGAAGCGGGCGGGGGGGTGGATTCTTTTTTATCCCCCTTCCTGTCCGTGAATCTGTGTTCTTTCCACTTCTCATCCATTAAGAGCGAGTGCGCGCTTGTAGGTGCGCTAGTGCGCGCGCGCTCCTTGTTTGCTGCGGGGTCGCTCTCGGTGACCCTCCTCTAAAGGAGGACTCCATCAACGTGGGCAGAATCACGGAGCGTCCTGTGATTGTGCATGAGCGCTCGTTTGTCAAGCGCTTATCCCGCGACGGAGGAGGGATGTCAGCTTCTGTCTGCTGGCACTCCTTCATATATCCATGTGACATGTCAATATGTCATAGAGGATAAAGTGCTGCAGCCGGGCTTTTCTTTTACCAAAATATCTTCATGCTGTTCTCTTTCTGTGTGTGTTTCATGTGTTTGTGTGTGTGTGTGTGTGTCAAGAAGGAAAAAAGTTACAAAATGATAAATTATGCTCAATTTCATGAACAAAAAATCAGGTACTGGAGCTGTATCCAGTATCCTTTAAATCAACAAGTACTCTACAAGAAATGCTTTCAAGCGTAGTTAGAATGAGGCATAGAAATTCTAATACCGACTTTAAGTGGATGGTATATTTAACTTGTTATTTAATCTCTGACTTATCCATGTAGGCATTATCATCACAGAGCTTTAACTGCATATTGTTGCAGTAATGTCAGACAAAAGTCAAATATTTCTTTAAAGCTTTCAATTTATTTGAGTTTCATTTGACATCATAGATTTTAACAATAAAGACGCTAATGAAAAACAGGAATGATGAATCATTTGTAAAACGGAGTTTCCTTCCTTGGTGCCGTATGTATGCATTGCTCTGCCATGTCACGAATCTCCACTGTGTCCACAGAAACACTGTTCTGTTTCACTGTCTTCTTTCCCTCTCCACTTTGTATCTTTTCATTCCATCGCTCACCTCCATCAAATCACTTCATCCTCAAACAGATCAGCGAGAAGGTTTGTCAGTTTCACTTTTAATCCTCTCCCTTCAGTTTTCATAAAGATTTTAAGTGAGGTCAACAATCCCTTCCAGGTCCTACGATAAAGAGAAAGCGGTATCCCTTCCCTGAAAAACTAAAATATCAATAATGGCTCTCCCTAATCCGTCATAGTGTGCTTGTGTCCTTTGTCTACTTGTTTGCATGAATCCTTTAATAGTTCTTGCATGCCTTCCGACACCACTCCCCCTAACTGTGTTTCAATTAGCCTTGCCAAAACACACAAGGAGTCCCCGTGCAGTTTGCTTAAGCCATTATTAGACCTCTGTTGTTGTTATGTAGTTGTGGATTCTCCCCAACCGCACCCATGTTGTCACTGTCATCCACTTCCACCCAGAAACTATACCTCCTTCTACTCTCAGACGTTCCATCCACCTCGGTAGGCCAATCAGAGGTTTGTGATGGATTACTTCGGTATTCAGGTGGCAACCGGATTTGTCAGGTATTTAGGCAGCAACACCCCTCGCTTTCCCACTGAGGGACATGGGTATCAGAACTGACAAAGCCGTTCTCAGGGGATTATGCCTGTTTTACCGCCATGGGCATCCACTACCTGGAGACTGAAGCATGTGATAGGCACATGTTAGCCTAATGAGAAGACATCCCACCCTGTCTCTATGTGATGTGGCAGCAGGAGGCACTGCAGGAAAAGAGAGTTTATTATGTTGTGTTGCAAGAATTGTGCGCTAATGATGAAGAAACCCCGTCTTCTTTCGCTAAATGTACTCTGCCACAGCCGGTCATTAATAAATGGGAACAAGCGGTTAATATCTGCAGATTTGGTCCTCGATACACATATTTATAGACTGAACCACTGTTTCAGAGTTTATGAATGATGACACTGACATTGTCCGAGAGAGAGCTAATGTTTTGGAAATAATCTCTTCACTTGTACTATCTGCGGAACGCTGCTGTGCAAAGAGCTGACCTATAGAATATTTAAGAATGAGCTGGCAGTGTGCTGACAAGGGGATGATCAGCCATCATGGTAGCCCAGCAGTGCTGCCAGGAAGCCTGGGAGCCCGCTGACTCTGTGCCAGTTTGCTCAGATATTGATTGACTGAACAGGTTCTGCTATCCTTGGGCACTTTGTCAAGGCAGTTAAATTTATAGGTATCCAGCAAGCAGGCAGGCAGAGTGGAGACAGGGCTTATTTTGTGGTTTTGATAGAGTCCCGGAGCCCGTCTCTCCAAGCCGCTCTCAACAGGAGAGAGGCTTCGGGGGAATCGATAACAATTACCTGCCCTCTAGTCATTTTGTTCCACAGCACCTCTCCAAACTTAACCGCACGACATGAATTATTCACAACATTAAGTGTTCAATATACACAGGTCCCATTGACTGACTGCTCTTAGCACTGTTTAGTCTATGGAATCATGAAGGAATAACAGATACTTTGAGCTAAATGGTTTTACATTAGGGCCGCTCCTCTCAGATCTCCCTTTTTTTTTTTATATAAGCATATGTTGTGAAAAATAGCTGCACTTGGAGAATATTACAGTTGTGTGAGAAGACACAGGTGGCTACCAACATAAGCGGAATACTAACGCTGTGGGGTTTTTTTTTTCCTCTTCTTGAAAGGAAAGTCTGTCATGCATTAGTCAGCCTGGAAATCAGATGTTCAGTCAATTACACAAGAAAATTGGACCAAGTTCCGTCTTTATCTTCTTCTCTCACCGTACTCGGGCTTGTGATCCCATCACATATCTTTCCTCAGCTCCCGTGTGCATGCTTTGCTTGAGAATGTCGTCCCTGTCCCGTTCCCAGGCTGGTGACGCTACCCTGCCTGTCCATTCTTTGCATTTAGAGATCAGCCATTTGCTTGTGAACCTAGCCGACGTCATGGCTGTTGGTAATTTTCTGCACTGTTAAAGAGTGTGTCACTTCTTTCCTGCCTGCACGAACCCGTCCGTATTGTATCTTCTTGTTCATTGAGTCATTTTGGAAACTCTGCATTATTGTTACCATTCAAGAGTCATCATTACTCCATCCTAAACCTTCTCTGACCTCTTCACTGTTCCCAGAGTTCACTTTTTTTTCCCCACACACTCTCTGAAGAGGTTAGTTCCTATCAAAAGAAAACTGCAAGTTTTGATTCATCTTGGATATTGTGAGAAAAGCCCAAATTCCAAAACATGCATGATTCATTGTATTTTGTGGCTCAGACCTGGAATATTAATATTTTTATGAGATATCGAGCCAAGTAGTTTAAGTCCACATAATGGTATTTAAAAAAAAAAAAAAAAAAAAACAGCAGCAGGTTTATATACAGCACCTCAATTATTTTAGGAAAATTCAGATGAGACTGAACCAGGTTCCCCTTATTATAGTGCGGTCCAGAGACTCCAGAGATTTCCTGACTGGAATCTCAAAAAGTGCTTCTATGTTTTGTTGTTGTTGTTTTTTTTTTTTTTTCATTTCACCACATAATGAGGGGAATAACAAGCATGGATATATAGTAACAACGTTCTGGTTCAAATGAGATTGGGGAGGGAGGGGTGAAAGGTGTCGGGGGGAAAGGGAAGGTGGAGGGAGGCTTACATTTTAAAATCCATTTTCATGGAGACCAGTGCAAAAGAGCAATTACAGTCAAGATTTTTTTTTTCTCTTTTTTTCCCAGAGAGACACAGAGATGTTGTAGTGCATTAGGGGAAACAAGCAGTAAAATTCTGCAGGGATAGTTTCATGCCGTAGTATTTTGAATACACACAAGCAGCAATAGTGGGACCTCACCAGGGAGCGAAATGTTTGGCTTGGCTTCATAATCAAGGTTAAAGAAGTCAGAGCTGCTCCTTCATATGTTCAGCACACACTATGGTAATTTTCAGCATATCATAGACGTAACAGGTCTGACACTGATGGGCGTTCACGTCGCACTGTCAAGTTTTCTTTACCGTGTCAAGCGGATAAGTTTGTTGTGGTTGCCAAAAGTTACCAGAAAATGATCTGAAGTGTGTAAATATGGCAGGCATTTCTTGTGTATCTTTATTTAGATAGAAAACAAGTCATATGTAAATGCTGGCTGCCTGTTTATTCTGGGCCAGCTTTTCAGTATTGCATGGAGCCTCAACATCGGTGTTTGCCTTGTCCCTGGCGACGTCAACGGGCCCTTCTTGTCTCCATGGGAACCCCTTTTTAATGTCAGCCTATCTGCATATCAGAACTGCACAAAGAGAGGGAGAGAGAGAGAGAGAGAGAGAGAGAGTGAGAAAGACAGGCTGAAGCAGAAGGAGCCAGAGAGAGAGGGAGAGGGAGGAGAAATCAAACAATGCCATCTCCACAGGGTCCCTCAATGATGCAACTCTCGCTACCATTTGACACTTTGACAAAAGAGGGCCAGACATAGTCTCCAGCAAAACTGGGCTATTTTTTTTGATTATATTCCCTTTTGTTGGCAAGAGGATAAAACACCCCCTCAAAGTTTTCTTGTGAATTTCCAGAGCCATTTTGTGACAGTCTTATTATTCCCATTGTGCTTGCCTGCACATTCGGACAAAAGTGATCAGCCCTCCATTCTGTTAGCTGTGTGGGGAAAGACCATTCATGAAATCACAAAAAAAAAAAAAAGAATCATCATATTCACCTTTACATGTGCAACCTGTTAACTATTTTCTCCTCTTCATCTCCCTCAGTGCGAAGAGTCCCGCCCAGATTCTCCATTCCGCCCACCAACCAAGAGGTGATGCCAGGCGGCAGCGTCAACCTGACATGCGTGGCAGTGGGCTCGCCGATGCCCTACGTCAAGTGGACAATGGGCCTGGTGGAGCTGACCAAGGAAGAAGAGATGCCGATGGGACGCAACGTGCTGGAGGTCAACAACATCCGCGAGTCGGCAAACTACACCTGCGTGGCCATCTCCTCTCTGGGCATGATAGAAGCCACCGCTCAGGTCACCGTCAAAGGTAAGAGCCGCATCTCTGAGTGAGGCTATTGTGCTGTTGAGTATTGTTAATGCGAATTGATAATAACTGATAATGATGTTATAAAACAGTAAACCACTTTCAAATGGCCTCTTCTTGTAAATAATCATTGCTGTGGCCTGTGGTTCTTGTTGACGCTGAGAGGTAAAAAATGAAACGCTCTTGCTGTTTTCAGTCTCAATGTCAGCGTGTGTGTGTGTGTGTGTGTGTGTGTGTGTTGTCTGCCCATTGCAGCGTCTGTTATCAGTTGTTGTCAGTATTGATCCTCTTTTCCACTCAGCTGATCGATACACAGAATGTCACAGTCATTTAGAGGGACCACAGTAATACAGAACACCCCCCTTTTTTAAAAAAATGCCATAATGAAGCCTCTGTTTTGTTTGTATTTGTCCTGCTCTCACAACGGGAACCACTCTTGCAATTTTCTTGTATTGTCAGTGATGACCATACCGGTTATAAAACTCTAAATTGGGATTCCAGTCTAGCTCTTCTATTCACATTGGCTCCTGACAGCACTATGAGGATTAGCTTATGAAACAATCATTTCAGTGCTATGAGGTACAGAATGGAGACATGACCGGCCATGTCTTTTCTCCAGAGAGCTGATTTTAACTGCATTGTACCTACACCTACGTGCCAGACCTCCAATTTTTCTCAAATTACCCACAAGTCCTAAATGTCCATTCTTGATATCAAAGCTAATGCCCTGCTTCCCCCTCCTCAGCTTTGCCGAAGCCTCCCGCCTCCCTCATTGTGACTGAAACCACAGCCACCAGTGTGACTCTCACCTGGGACTCTGGAAACCCAGAACCTGTCTCCTACTACATGATCCAGTACAGAGCCAAGACCTCAGACAATGGCTTCCAGGAAGTGGAAGGTGTGGCAACTACTCGTTACAGCATTGGTGGACTTAGCCCCTACTCTGAGTATGAGTTTCGTGTCATGGCTGTCAACAACATTGGCCGGGGGCCGCCGAGCGACCCCGTGGAGACACGCACTGGTGAACAGGCCCCCTCCTCGCCACCTCTGCACGTCCAAGCGCGCATGCTGAGTGCCAGCACAATGCTGGTCCAGTGGGAACCGCCCGAGGAACCCAACGGGCAAATCAGGGGCTACCGGGTCTACTACAGCTCGGACTTGACGGCTCCGCTCAGCGCCTGGCAGAAGCACAACACAGACGACAGCAGCCTGACTACCATCTCAGGCCTGACTCCTGATATCACCTACAGCCTCAGGGTGCTTGGCTTCACCTCTGTAGGTGACGGGCCACCTTCTGACATCCTGCAAGTCAAAACCCAGCAGGGAGGTGAGCTGCCAACAACAGTGTGTGGCTCTGTGTGTTAATTAAGTGTATGTGCATATGCACTTGTAAAATGTTATTAAGTTGTGTACATATAGTGTCTTAGTTAGGGATGTATAGTTATGTAAAGGTGCTGTATAATATTTTTGTCTCTCATAAGGTTATTTGTCTGTGTATTGAGGGGGTTATTGTCTTGATAAACATTTAGCTTTACAAATGTGCTCTTGTTTTATTCCTTTTATTCTTCAACCTCTGTCCTCTCGCCCCTCTGTCCTCAGTCCCTGCCCAGCCATCCAGCTTTGAGGCTGAAGCTGAGCTGGACAGCCGCATCATGCTAACATGGCTGTGGCCCGTCCAGGACCCCATCACTAAGTATGAGCTGCAGTACTGGGAGGCCGGCTCAGACAACAAGGTTAGAATAACAACATGAAGTTCTAACTATTTTATAACCTGGTGTTCTCTCCTACATAACATCTTTCTTTAGTTGTATTTCTGTCATGCTCTCTCTCTCTCTCTCTCTCTCTCTCTCTCTGCCTTCCTGTCTGTCTATTCATCCATCCGTTCACCTGTCTATCTGTCAGTCTATCTGTCTATCTGTCTGTCTGTCTGTCTATCTATCTGCCGTGAGATTGCAGACGAATGAATCTCGTTCTTTATGACACAATATCTCTGAATGGGAGTCTGCAGCTGAAGCAGTGTTATTGTAGTAATTCAGTCAACTCTCCAGCTGATGAGAAAGATTTACTGTTACTGTAGTAACAGACAGCAAAATTTGTTTGTGGCCCTTCGTGCGACTCTACTAGACCACTGCATCAGTTGTAAACAAGACAATTTGGCTATGGAATAAGCTGCTCTCCAATTTGGCTGTTTTCTGCATTGCATGTATGTAGGAAGGAGAGACAGCAGTCAGATTCATTCACCCATGTGAAAATAATACAACAAATCCTCCTCCTAGGTGAGCATTTGCGGACCTGTGTGACAGTCTTCGGTGTTAACTGAGTGCCATCTTTCTGTTTAACCCTACAGTTACATGTGAGCTTCAACCCAGCGGGCTCCTACGCTGTGGACGGTCTAAAGCCTGACACCTTGTACCGTTTCTCTCTGGCAGCCCGTTCTGAGATGGGCTTAGGTGTCTACACTCAACCCATCGAGGCTCGCACCGCCCAGTCCAGTAAGTCCTCGTGGAGAAAGTGATTTTCCTCCCGTGTTGTCTCTCTCTCGTCTGTCTTGTCTCCTTGTTGTCCACTAACCAGCGATTTTGCGGCGCAACAGTCGCCCACAGTCGGCTGAAGCAGGTTTAGGTTTAGGCAGGACAAAGTTGTGTTTCATAGAGCTTAACTTAGACACCGTTGGCAACTTGAATGTCAAGTCAATTTCAGCGCAACATAAAATGCTGACAGTGCAGCCAGTCGCAGTCAGCCTCTCGCCTCCACCACCTCCCCTCTGTCGCCAACACTAACCCACCTGTCCATCTATCTGAGGGCAGGCCCTGTGTTCAGTGTCAAAGGTACGTTTAATGTGTCTTTTTCCCACATTTGTGAGCTGTGCTGTGTTATTTTGCCTCATATCATTATGTGCTTTTACAGTGCCAGCACTCAAAATGTCACTCTGCCAGCTGACTGTTGACTTTTTTGCTGTGGTGGCGTCATGCTTGTACCACCTCTCAGCCAGAAGGCTTATGTTGCAGTACATTTGTGCCTTGCACACTTTTGTACAGAGCTACATTTTAGGATCACATGAATAAGTGTCCTCCTAATTTGATCCGCTAGAGAGAAGTTGTTGGAATTACAGAAAACATGTTTAATCTTCTCCCCAAAAAACAATCGGAGCGGTAGATCTTTAGGATTAGTTCAGGAAATCGCAGGTGCACGCTGCACAAATATAATATAGAAATTACATTTGTACATTTTAAATAGTCAAACCTCACTGTGGTTGCAACACTAGAACAGAAAAGAATACGATAGGATGGATGGAAGGAATTGATACCTAGTTTTTGAAATCTTCCCCATTAGGACAGACACAATCACTTAACATCAACACCTCTGACAACCACAGAGTATCACAACTGTCAACTGAGATCACAAGTGGTGATGAGTCCTGTGCCTCCTGTCATAGAAGGACACAGAATTTGAATTTCGTGCGGCAGGAGGACGGTGTGCCATCGAATGGTTCTGGGGCAAATAGGCAGTGTGTGACATTTTCTAGTGCTACATTTAAATGTTTAGTTTCTTTTTCTTTTTCTTTTTATGTTTCAGAGCAATGAACATGAGCTGTGTTTATATTCTTTTGCCATCTATATATGATCAACGACTACAGGTCTACTACTAAGGGGCTCAACAGTCTTTAAAAGTGGCTGAAGAGGTGGCTTCATTGTGCCATTTTCTTTCTTAGATACAGAAAGCAGAGTGAGCTTCTGTGCATGTACAGTCTATGTCCTATGGGAACACATCTAGGACATCTGTAATGTTTTTGGTTGTGCTGTTCACTCAGCACTGTTTAAGATAACCTGCTAGAGTGGAGTATAGATATATTCATCAATCAGGGTATAGGTGCATTAAATTATTAAACAAATCACAAAGTACTTTTTTTTGACTGTATATGGTCAAATAATTATGTTTTGGGTGTTAACTTTAGGAGGTAGATGGAGGCACTTTATCTTCTTGAGCTAAAATCGTATCTCCGTTATAAGCCCGCTCTTTGTCTGTCTCAGTCTGCCTCCGAGGTACGTGTATTTCCTGTGGCGTCGTCCTCCCCTCGTCCAATTGGACTTTGATCTAGCAGATTTTTCAGCATCACAATCTGTTCTGCTAATCATCAGCATTGTTTTGACTCAGTCTGTCACCTTTTTTTTGTAATACATGTGGTGTTGTCAGGTCTTTGTAGTTTCCTGTCCACTCTCCTGCAGATCAGGGACCATCTGATGAGTCTTCGTTCTCCTCTGTTAATATTTCAAGCTTTGAGCTCTGGCATTAGTTTATCGGATTCAGATTAGAGAATTGTTCATTGCTCTGCTTATTAAAAAAGAAATTTCATGGGCATGCTTTGTAAGAACACCTTGTTTCAGATTTTCTTTTTCTCGGTTCATTTTCTTTTGTTTTGAAGAGGCCCTTTTTTTTTTTTTTTCGTAGAGTTGAATAAGTTTGTGATTGAGTTAGATGCATGTAATGTATGAATGCTATTGTGTTTATTTTCAGTGTTGTTCTTGTTCCTTGTTTTGAAGTAGTTTATTGGTTTTCTGTTTTCCTCTGGACTTGAGAGATTAAATATACTTTATACAGCAGCTGTTGCGAATAATGTTACATTATTTATTGCAGTAATCTTATTATTCCAGACTGGAGGTGTAGCACTAGGAGAGATTACAAACCCTGTATAGACACATTATACTGTATGCTATTTGTGTTTCTACACATAGTGAGACATGTCAGAAGAGTTTACTGTAAAACATGGCAGGGTAAGATGGACAGACTAAAACAGAATCTGTCATGTCGATATACACATTGAATTAAACACTCAATTTAATGTCATGATGGGCCAGCAGATTTAATTACAAAACTATAGTACCACAACATCACCAGTTATTTAAATCATAAAAGGTAATTAAAGAGTCCCATTTTGATAACAACATTGTTTACCATCAACCGTTTGTTGACAGTGTTGTGATTTTCATGACTGTAACTAATTATGAAATGATAGCTTTATGCATGACTTCGAAGACAGCCCAGTGTGTCTCAGCTGCAGCACCGAGCAGGGTCTGACAAACACTGTTACAAAGCCCAGAGCTTCCGCATCAATGTGCGAACACCAGTCAACACTGTCAAGCACTTGTTCACACTCTCGCACGTCCGCGGCCAGTTTATTGCTCCCTCTGCATACTGCGGGAGGCAGCAGAGAGGGCAGTTAGGGACAAATTACGTCTTTAGAAAAACATCGGCTTGTAAAATTTTGGCACATTTTATGTTCCGTTCAGCCCACCCCGTAGTTTTAGTGCCAAACCCAGCTTCAACAGTAGCCTGGTAAATGCGCTTTTGCAGCCAGTCTCTCAGTCCAGAGGTAGCATCCTGTTTAGTACGGAAGCTTTTTGTATTCGGTGTGAAAATTAAAATGTTTGATTCAAACTTGCAATGTAGTATTATTAAATGTATCACCTACAGTATGAGTGCAAATGATTTCTAAACTTCACACAGCCGAGAAAGCAGACTTTGAAAATAGACTTTCACTAGAAGGTAGAGGACCAAAACATGGAATACTGCCGGTGTGTAATTTAACATTTTAATTATTTTGACTCGTCTACAAAGAGCTTCCAGTTTTGCCTTAAGTTTGCTTGTGTTTTAGTTTGTTTTTTGTTTGCTTGATCCGTGCCCCCCTCCGTGTGGTTGTGCTCCCCTCCCCCTACAGCCCCATCAGCCCCCCCTCAGGAGGTACACCTGGTCAGCCTGAGCTCCACCAGCCTCAAGGTGAGTTGGGTGGCACCGCCTGCCGCTAGCCGCCACGGCGCCATTGTGCGCTACACAGTCAGCTACCAGGCCATGGCTGGAGAAGACACGGAGCGGCATGAGGTGACGGGCATCGGCGCAGACGCCACTAGCTTTGTGCTGGAGGGCCTGGAGAAGTGGACTGAGTATCAGGTGTGGGTGAGGGCACACACTGACGTGGGCCCCGGCCCCGAGAGTGCCCCAGTGAGGATGAGAACCAAAGAGGATGGTAGGTTAACACCTCCCCTTAAGCAGAGTGCTCTCAGACTCTTGACATCTGTTGCTTGGGGCTGCCTGTCACTGTTTTCCTTCACTCCCTTCAACTTTTCCTGCACATTTCTTTGTCCTGTTGATCAGTTCCGAGTTAATGAGCTGATAGCGGTAGCAAAAGGAGGTCACCTTCTCTTTTTTTTTTCCCTCCTCTTTCCAGCTCGCTCTCTGCAGCTTTAACACTTCACATCTGTGACAGGTTAAGGATCATCACCTCCAGGGCCTCAGCTCTGCACCACTTTCCTCAGCTTTCACTGTTTAAATGCCTTCATGTCTTCTTTCTTCTGTTCTGAGGAGTAGAAGTGGAGCAGCACTCCCCCTCTCCGTTCCATCGCTCTTGCCTCTTTCTCTCACTCGTTCCTCGTTTTGTTTGCAGTCTGATAGAGAGCGGCTCCCCCTAAGAGAGTCGTCTATAATTAATGTGTTTGAAGTTTGCTGCAACACAGCTAATTTCATACCGGAATTAAGGGCATTACAGACATCACTAGACCACATGCTGTCCCGTATTGGGTGTTTTGGGGACACAGTAGACACAAAAGGTCTGAACTGAGTGGAGATGATTTTAATTCATGGCCAAATCTGGTCTAACTTCCTACTAGAGGAGAGCCCAAGTCTATAAAAAACTCACCAGGAGTCATTATTTTGGCTCCTCATCACAAAACACAGTGAACTGAGGAAAATTGCTAACTCACCATGTTTTGACTCCCTTCCTCCCTCTCTCTCTCCCTCTCTCTCTCTCCCTCTCTCTCTCTCTGTCTTGCCCTTTCTTCTGGTTTCCAGTGCCGGGAGCACCCCCCAGGAAGCTGGAGGTTGAGGCCATAAACTCCACAGCAATCCGGGTCACCTGGAAGCCGCCCCTGCAGGGGAAGCAGCACGGCCAAATCCGGGGCTATCAAGTCATCTTCTCTCGGCTTGAAAACGGTGAACCACGAGGCCAGCCTAACATCATGGACGTTGCTTTGCCAGAGGCACAGGTACTGGATGATGTCTTACTCCTGTCCAGCCTTTCTCTGTCTCTCTTTCACTCTCTTTATCTGTCTTATGTTCGTATCCTATTATTTTCATTCTCCACTGCTCCCATATTCCCTCCAGTTCACACTTCATTCCCTCCATACCTTGTGACACATGGAATTTTCTTTACGTCCGACCACACTGTCTCTTCTTTTTTTTTCCTCCATCGTCCTCCACATGTGACATTTGACTCTAAATTGGTACCCTGCTCCCACAGCTTTGGATTAGCCGCCGTAACAAGATTCATTCTAATTCTACAGTAATAGCTATTAAATATTTTATATGTGTTACATCAGGTTGGGGCTTAGCCGAATCAATGCACCCCTCTTTGCGGTTTTAGCAGTAAAACATATGCACTGCCTTGTTACCATGTTTATAAATTAGACTTTTTTTTCCTTGACGCCGCCCTTTGCACATTAATGCAGGCTGCTCCGAATCGCCCAAAGCTCTGTGACACCGTGTGAGATGGATGAGAGATTGTAATCCTTAAGAGGGATTCAGAGATTCATGAATATCTTAAAACCAAAAAAAAAAACACTCTCACTTTTTCCCTCTCTTCGGGAGAGGAGAGACCAGCTTAAGAGCCTCTTTCTGATTGTTTGCCGGGAGTAACATTTGCGCAAACACGCATTCGCTCGCACCCTCGATGGCCTCACACAGAAACATCTAATTTGAACAAGTAAGCGCTCCCTGGCCGCAGGAACACCACAAAAAAAAATAATAATAATAAAAAAATCTGAACGGCTCTCTGAGCAGCGTTTGCTGATAAATGCTTTGCAGCAGCATTTAGGAGACCAACAGGTTGCTGGTTCATTTCCCAGGCAGCACACACTGCTGTGCCCTTGAGTGGAGCTATTAACCCTCATTTGCTTTGGCAAACAGCCCACTGTCTTAAGTCTTATCATTTCAGAAGAGGAAGCACTGTCAAAGTCACCTTGGTATGACGTGTCAGACGTGCTACATCCCAAGTGACGCTCAGCAGAAGGTTGTGGAATCACAGCTGCGTAACACCACCTTCATTGATAAATACACAATGAGTCACCTAAGTGGCCCATCTCACCTGGGACTCCGGAGCTATTTCTAAGCAGAAAATTAACACTTTTTACTTATACCGGCAAGATAGAGACGAGAACAACTGTATAAAGCCTTTGAAAAACAAAGGTGTCGGACAGCAGTAGTTTCTGGCAGCTGCTGCTGACAGTTCATTGCTATCTGACTGTGTACGAGAGTGCCTGACAGCCGGGACAGCATCGTTTGGTCTGGAAAAAGAGGAAAACATGGTGGCTGCTTGTCTTTCTGGAAGTGTTTTCCTTATGCCGACATGTTTAGCGTGACTTTGTTTTGTGTTATGAAAATTGAACTGAACATGACCCTACTTGTTGTGCAAACAATACTCCCCGCCATGTCTCATTTGTGCCAGGTTCACACAAGAGCACAAAGACGCGCTGCAATTTGGAGCTCAGCAATCGCTCTCATGTTCCAGTTTGGTGGCCAAGGCACCTCTCAAACTCACCGGTCCCTCCCTGGCAGAAACCTGAATTTCTCCTCCCTCCTGTTATGTCTTTTTTTTTTTCCATTTCTCACTCCCTGAAACTCCCTTCCCTTTCTCTCGTGTCCTCCTTTTGCACCCTTCCTGCCTGAGAAGCCAGTTGAGTAATTACCACAGGCTTGCGTGCAGGTTGGTTACCCTTGATTGAGTCATCTCAACAGATTGTTTTCTATGAGACAGTGCTGAGTAGCCAACCTGCAAGGACCTGCCCAGACGTCACTAAAGACCACACAGCCAGGCGTCGCTCCCCTTGTCCTCGTTCGCCCAACTGGTTTTGAGAACAATCGCTCCTTTTCTCACACATCTTTCCATTCCTGTACCCCAACAACAAGCGGAAAAAACAACACAGATAACGTGAGCAAACACGCTCACAGCTTAGATCAACCTTGTAGTGGGTGTTCCAGTTGGCTGGGAAGAGTTCATGACTCATCCTAGACTCATGCAAATCCCTCAAACGCACACCTGTAATTGATGATAAATAAAAAGAAAAAAACAATTTTCTTCTTCCCTGGCACATCCCATAGCGTTCCTCTCAAGGATCTGCCTAATGCGTTGTGAAATCAGTTCCATATCCACCCTTTCACCTGCATTGGATGCACAGTAAGCCTGCCAGGAGGAAAAAAAACTAAATCCAGATTTTCCAGCAGGGCTCTCAGAACAGAGCACAACCACACCGCAGACTTAAATCACAGATCCAAGCCAAATGATTGGTTTGCAGATTCTGTCAAAATCGCTATCACCTCTTGCCTTTGTCTTTGTCTCTCTCTCTCTCTCTCTCTCCCTCTCCCTCTCTCTCTCTGTTTCTGGCTCCTTCTCTCCTCTTCACCCTCTCTCAGGGTTAGCTGAAAACGCTGGGAGGAGAGCTAGGAAAGCTTGGTTGTGCGTGGGTGGGTTAAGCGCCTCTTTTTCTTTTCAAGCAGGAGCCCACACAGCGCCCTCATTTCCCTGCTAAATTTAAACCAGAGGCCATGTTAACTGTGATGTTATCGACCCCTTTCCATCCATATTTCTATTGGGAAAGTGGACTGAACCTGAGTGGGCAAGTCCACACCACATAGCCTGCTTCATCAATGTGCACTCACAGCAACCTCTAGGCTCATGTTCTGCGTACACCCGTCTATAAAAGTTGGCAGAAAATGGCTTGATTGAGTTTGAACCCATTAGCCACTGTCTGCGCTTCTATACATTTTCTGCACAAGTTTGCCTTTATTCAGCACTACTTTCCCAGGTTCATTTTGTTTGACCACTCATGCATTTTTGCGGTGTGTGTGTGTGTGTGAGGGAGAGTGAGCGAGGCAATGCTTCACTGCCTCTGCGGCCTTCACTTCCTCAGATTGGAGTTGAATGTGAATCGGGGGGGGGGGGAGAGAAAAGAAGCACCTCAGCCCGTTTCACTCCATCAATCATGACAGCTCCTTCTCTTCCACATCACTCGTTCCCCCCTCGTTCCCATTTTTATAGCCACACATCTTAGCCCATGTCATCACATTTGCATTCACCCGCCTGCAAATTATACCGCTCCGTTTCCACAAACGACGCTTATCAGCAATGATGTGTTTTCAGCTTGCGTTGGCATTCGAAATATAAATGGGGGATAATTTATAATTCTCCCATGGATTTAAGCAGAAAGCAAAAGCAGTTGCGATAGAAAGGGATTAAGCCCAAGATGAGATAGGAACTCTTGCAAACCTTAATGTGTTCACTGCTCTGTTGACATACTGAGTGGAGTCGACGCTAAACAAATTAAGCAATTAGGCACGTCACAAACTGTTATTCATGGAGTTAAGTAGCAGCTGTTCTTAAATGGTACTATTTAGTGCCCCGCTATGTCAGAGGAGCATGAGGCAGCAGTTCTTAATGCGCCATGTGTGTCGACCAGTCACAACCGGGACCGTACAGAGGCCTCGTTCATGCTTCAGTTAGCTGGTTGGTGATAAAGACTCATCCACGGGGAGGAGGGAGGAGAAGTTGGGTCTTTTGTCTTTTCGTATGCCAACAGTCAATGGAGGATGATGAACACCGTCTCTCCAGTGCACAATGAATCAGTAGAGTGTGAGACTCGCTCTCATTGTTTGCAAAAGTCCCGCGTTGAAAGAAGGAAACACCGGCCAAGCAGGAAGGCTGATGAATTTCTTTGTTTGTATGTCAGGTGACTGTGTAAACTCCATGTTGGTCTTCTTAAAGGACAAGAAGACATTTATTTATAATGGAGTCAGAAAAATATAGATTTGCTTCAAAGGCAGAAGGATTTGATGAAAATATACAATTATGTTTATCTTGTGCATTTCTGCAAGAAATACTCTGAATCACTGATAATCACTTAGACTTAAATATATATATAAAAAAAGAACAACCCTGATTTATTGTTAAGGATTCTCTTTAAACCTTTCAGCTGCAGAATATCTGTCAACTTACAAGTGAACTTCACCTTTGGACAAATGTTACATGTTAATAATCACAATATTCAAAAGCAGCATTCTGTTTAACGAGAACTGCTGTATAATTGTGCACTTATGACAAACAGCTGGTAAGGGAGGAAATATAATATTTCACGTAACCTTTAACTAGGAGTCTTTGTGGTGTCTGCATCTTCTTCCCTAATCGCAATCCCCAATAGCATCATGATCCTCCATCTCTCCCACTGTCGACCACCAATGTTCAAATGTTTATCCCTCGCAACCACCACCTTCACCCACCTTTCTTCCCTCGGCCCCTCTTCCTTCCGTGTTCCCCCATTTTGTCCCACTTCAGTGTCACCGGTGTCATCTCTCATGCCCCTTCTCAGCCGGGTCACCCATCAGTGAGCTCCTCTGCAGCGGCTGAACTGCGGAGCGAGTTGCTGGTAAACACCAGCAGTTGCGTTCTGCATCGATGGGGTTTGATGTCACAGGGCTAGCATAGCAGCACTGGTAATAGGATTTCACGCTTGGCACCGACGGAGCCCCGCAGCACAAAATGGGCTTTCACTTCCCCCGGGAATCACTTGGCCAAGCGCAGCGAGCAAGGAGAACATTTTGAAAACATATTGAAATATAATAAATAAAAGGCCCTCCCTCCTTTTCTAAGAGGAAAGAGGAAACGCTTCAGAGATTCTGCATAGTTTTATATTTTGTATCCACAGATATAAATGAGATAGTTATCATCCTAAATAGAGGTGTTCTGTGATTAAGGAAGTGCGAGGTTCTTATTGGATTCATAGGAGAAACAAGGCAGTGCATCATAAACAAAAGAATTTCACAACCATTGCTCAACTTGGCTACACAATTTGTTTCATGCCACTCAACTTGCCTCCATTTCTTGTTTTTCTTTTACTCCTCCTCCGTCACACTCTCTCCCTCTGTTTTATTTTTTTGTCTACTGCATGACTCTGTTGACACCTACATTCATCTGTCTTTGAGCGAAAAAAAGACAAGCGCTTTTTTTCCACGCCTGTTGTGTTGTCTCTGACTCATCTCTCTCCCCACCCTGTGTCCTGTGTCTTCTCTCTCCCATCAGTGGAATATTGAGGAGTCCACCGAGCATGTGAGTAACCCTCATGTGTGCTGCTGGGGTTGTCTTGCAGGGCAGGCTCTTCTCCCCTCTGCAATTTGGGGGTGCTGTGTGTGTTTGTGGATTTTGAGTTTGGTGTGTGAGTGTGTGTGTTTTTGCCTGTAATCCACTCTGTGTGAATTCTCATGAAAGATCACAACCCCATCATAACCACAGCAAGAAATGTGTGTCCTAATGATTCCTGTTTTGTTTTTTTTTATTATTTTTAATGTTTTTTTACGCCTGTGTGTGTGTGTGTGTGTGTGTGTGTGTGTCTGTGTGTGAGAGCTACTACAACCACAAAGCACAAAGCATGAGGATTACTTCCACTGATGATTGCGTACAAGTCTAATTTTTCAACGTTAGACAAACTCATAGTAACAGCTGGGCACTCACTCTGATCTGAGGCGCTTGCTGCAGCGAGCGCGCGGCGCTTTCCTCCGTCACCGAGCGCGCAGTGCAGTCAAAGGCTGCGTGTCATCCATCCCAGTGTGACGCTGACATTAATCAGGCTCACCTAACCTGCTGTCTCACCTACTGTTCCAGATGACATGTCTATCTGAGGGGAGGAGCTGTGTGTTTTTTATCAGCACACATCTCCCAAGATTGCCACCAGCCTTTCATGTTCTTTCATTTGCCTGGATGGCAGCTCACTGTTCCATGGCTGTCATGCAGCCCTTTGTTATGGCTTATTACCTTCCAGATGTCATATGCAGTGGAATGAATGCAGGGCCACTTACTGTTCCTACTCAGAAATTCAATACAAACCCGCCAGAATAATAGACATTGTTTTAAAAATTCAAACAAAGGCAAATAAGTTTTTATTTTGTAGGTTTATAGCTTTAAAAAAAGCCACATCAAATAATTATTTTAGCAATTTTAGTTCCTTGTTTTCTCTCTGACAAACAAAAAAAAAAATCAGTGACCATCTGCAAAGGTTGACAGAAGCTGAGGCATCTTTTTTTGTTGTCATCTCTTCATATCTCAAACTGATTTTTTTTTTTTTCCTGAATGCTTTCTTTATAAATTAGCCAGTGGGATGTGCGCTGATCATTTTATTTATTTGATAACAGCCAGTTAAACAGAAATCTGTTTGCACATCACACATGGCCTGATTCCTTCAGCTACACCCACATGGCATGAGTCAGGCTCGCCTCCTCTCCCTCTCCTTTTAATGTGTTGATTAACACCTGACAGACACAGAGCTAGACACTGTCAGAGGAAGACATCTGTTCACACATCTTTATTATTTCTTTAGCAGCCATGTTTAGGCGATAGCAGTCTGTGTGCCAGGTAACTAATGTAGTGTGACTAGCCACAGACAGATGCCAACAGCAAAAACATTAGCATGTCTTGTTGACCCATGGCATGCTCACAGGGAGTAGAATTCTGAAGCAATTTACATTTGTTTTAGATAATTATGGCATTTATAATGCAAATCAACATAAATAGAGCACATCAAACGCTGTCCTTTAGCAAAAAAACACTCTGAAGTGTATATATTTGTTTTAACAATGCCAGCCATTATTTCCCAGACATTTTCTACCCTAGTCAGGATAGTAGTGTAAAGAGGCTTGTAGAGAATAATCCATTTCTATAACTAGTCCACTTGATAATCTCTGTAATGCCCTTTGGTGCTGCTCTAAGCATTTGCTCTGAAGGAAACTTTGAAGCCTCGCCTTTTCTATTTTTTGCTGAGTTTCAAAAGTGTTACTAGACCCAATTTGACCTTGCCAGAACACAGGAAAAAAATAAAAAGGCTGCCACTGCTGAGAATGTTCAAGCTATTTTGTATGATTAAAGTAATGAGACTTCCTCCATAAAGTTAAAATGGTTTTATGATATAGTAATTTAGCATTTTCTCCCCCGTCTCTCTTAAAGGCTAGCATGGGAGCACCAAATGTCCCCTAAAAAATAGGGGCAGTAAAAAGCATTGTCGTACAGAGCTGGCTTATATAGACTGTTAAATGTTCTTCTATGGTCAGGAAATTAAAACTTCATTAGTTAGAGAAACAGCATTAGGGCAAAGCCGTATAATATTCGAGTGTATGAGAAGTTTGCGAGGAGTTCCGGCAGGAAGGCTCGTAGGCATTTGCGTGTTCGTCCTCTCAGTGGCCCCAGTCAGAGGCTCCAGCATGTGTGCTCAAGCCGCAGGCATTAATTTGTTCTCTGTATCGAATGTGTGCTCGTGTCTGCGTGTATTACTGTGTGAGTGCACATGTGCACATTTATGGCGTGTCTGTACGTACGTGCATGCATCCTTCACTGTGTGTTTATATGTAGTGTATATACTGTACATTGGTAAGTATGTGTGCGTATGTCTGTTTACATATGGGCTTTGTTCAAGCTCTCAGAGCGTTTTAATTTCACCGTGTGTGGGTGTGTGTTTTTTGTTTTTTTTGTTTTTTTTTATTCAGACTGATGCAGTCTGGTGAAGTGAGTGCCAGCACTGCAGCAGGTTACCAATAACAGTGTGTTACATCAGTTTCTCTGCCGTTTGTTTGTTCATGACTGCTGAGTTACTGATGTGTTCATCCACCTGAGTGTGTCTGTGTTTTTGTGTAGAGGCTCTTGAACATTCAGTCCAGCTTCCAGAGGACAATAAATGCCAATAATCTAACTTCATTATTTCAAAAAATGAAATGTGTAACATGTTTTTTCATCGTTAAGAGTTTTCACAATATGTCCCACAGTCAAGTAATATTATTTGTGGGCTTGTACAGACTGCAGCGTAGTGATGGGCCTAAGCTCCTCTGGGTATAGCCTCATGCTTATCCATGCAGCAGACATGAACACTGACACACTGGTGATGTTCTGGTTCATTTGGTTGGTTTGTTGGCTAACGGGTTCAGCGTGTGCCTAACGTTTGGACGCAGGAGTTTTTCTTGACTTAAGAAAAGTTCCCGGTCCAGTTTGTGTGCCTTCAAAACTTCTCTCTGTTAAATCCTTCAGATGTTTTATTTATGTTTTATTAGGTAGACTGATCAAGAAACTACGATTGACTAGAGGAAGGGTGTTTAATTTTATCATGGTTTTCTTTTGGTGCTGTGTGTTTTGCAAGCTTGTGTGACAGGGGTTTGGGTTTTTTTTTTTTTTTGCCTTTGAGTGGTGGTCTCGCTCCGGCTCACTCGTACCTTTTAACCTCTGACCTCGTGATTTTTGTATTTTGCAGGAGGCCATCATTGCTGGACTGCACTCTGAAACCACCTACTCAGTCACCGTGGCAGCATACACGACCAAGGGAGACGGAGCGCGCAGCAAAGCTAAAGTCATCACCACGACCGGCGCAGGTCAGAGTCTGGTTTTATCAGGGTTATCATGTAAAACATAGGATATGTGCTATCTATTTACAGTGAATACTGCGGTATTATTTTCAAGGCTTAAAACTGATAACATCTGTCTCCCTCATTCAAGAAGGTACTATGATTAGAAGGCCGTCCACGTGACTGAAATGCCGTGTTCGTTTTAGCAGGATGCTACATGTACTGTATGTTATCTTCGACGTCCAGGCCATAAGTAACTTCTGCTGAAGTGCTTTGAGCAAGACATGTAATCTTCATATGCTGCATTTAAGCTGCCTCTTGGTGCATATTGGTTATATAGGTCAATTTTCATGTATGAATCTTCTTCAGGCAAATTAAAATGATTAGCTGTTTCCCCCTGTTTCCAGTCTTAGCGTTAAACTAAGCTGCTAGCCTTATATTTAAACGACAGATATGAGAATGGTATGAATGTTCTCATTTAACGCTGTGCCATTAAGTAATTAAGCATATTTAAAAATAAAATAGTTCCTGCACCACAACTTATTCTTTTATTTCTACTCCGCTTGTTTGTTCAGTGCCAGGAAAGCCCACTATGATGATCAGCACCACTATGGGCAACACAGCTCTGATTCAGTGGCAGCCACCTAAGGAAATGGTTGGTGAGCTGATGGGCTACCAGCTGCAGTACAAGCGCACTGACGAGGAAAACTACACCTCACGCGAGCTGAGAAAGACCGATGACCATTACACCGTCACCGGGCTGCACAAAGGTGCCACCTATGTCTTCCGCCTCAGTGCCCGCAACCGCGCCGGCATCGGCGAAGCTTACGTGAAAGAGATCAGCACCCCTGAAGACGTGCCGTCAGGCTTCCCGTTCAACCTGCAGGTCACCGGACTGACTCAGTCCAGCACCCAGCTGACCTGGGACCCGCCGCTGGTGGCCGAAAGGAACGGCAAGATCGTGTACTATGTGGTTGTTTACAGGGACATCAACAGTCAGCAGAACAGCACAAACCGGACGAGCGAAACGCACATGACCATCCAGGGACTTAATCCTGACACCACCTACGACATCCGGGTGCAGGCGTTCACCAGTAAGGGCGGAGGACCCCTCAGCCCCAGCATTCAGAGCAGAACCATGTCGAACGGTAGGAAAACCGGTCAGACACATGGCTGAAATTTATACACAAACATACCAGAGGTGTTTGATTTGACAACATAACATCAGGGCTTTAAGAACTGCACACATAAGCAGTACACACTCACTGCCACACACCTCTACACGCAACCTTATCCACAACATACGTGAGCGTATAGGTGAACGCGATGTCACCTGCTTCTGTTTTGAACGCTCTATAACCGGCTCTTCTTCAGGCTCCATTGGTGCCACGTCTTTTTCATCTAGCGCTCAGTACAGTACCGCACTGTGTTTATTGATTTATAGAGTACTAATCTCATTACACGCTACAGTCACATTACCATGCCGCCTCATCCCCCCCCTCCCATTAGACAGAAATCTAAAGCGTACCCAGCGTGCATCTACTCATGCATTTTATAATCTTATAAATGTGACATTTCTTATTTATAACCAGTTGTGAGTGATGCCTATTTTGAGATGCATTTTGTCAGTCCCGTATACGTCTCTCGGTTATCACAGAGATCTCGACCTGTTGCGTATGTCTTGTTGGGAATGGGGATGTAATGGGGCTCGAGGAGATGGCGGCTATTTTTACGTGCTCTGTAACCAACCGTGAATGAGATTGTTGCCGTTCGTCGAATCCCCCTTTGGCTTGTCAAGTTTGGTCTTAAGGTACCGCCGCGGAATACGTTCACATTGTTTACCGAGGGTGTTTCTTGCTGTACCGTAGCGTGAAATTGAATTACACACTTTTTGTGGTGTACAAGATGTCATACTTTGAGATATTAATCAAAGGATTTTTTTTTTTTCCCCCGCCCTAGATTTTCCCACCCTCAACTTTGGTGTCAAAGCTGTCATGAAAACATCTGTCCTCCTCACCTGGGATTTGCCACCGAACTACAAATCCCAAGTGCCTTTCAAGGTGAGTGCCAAGATATCAGCAATCCTGAGAAAAAAAAAACAGAACATCCATTTAGTCAAGGACGAACACGAGGCATTTCACCATGAACACAATTTTCATACTTACTTAAAGTTGACCTCATTTTTTATGGTTTTATGAGCTCTAATATTTTGATATTGATGTGAATAATCACACTCTGAACCGCCAAATTAAGTACAGTACATTCGTTGGCAACTTCTTTTTATTGGAGAGCTATTACTGTCATTGTTATTTCAACACATATGTTATACATATATTTTTAACATAATTGTGATGCGCCGCTACACTATTAGCTGTTAACACTTTTACCAGGGTGTGATGCAGTCACTTTCCCTATTTGCACAGAAAAATGGAAAAAGCCAGATTGATGCCCATTTATGAGCTGTAATAATCTGTCAGAATCATATTATATCAATTCTCACTCCATGGTAATGGGACAATTTGACAAAAAGACAATTTGAAGTGTAAAAAGAAATATTGGATGTGCCCCAGTGGGCAGGATTGACACTGACACACATGTGATGAGGTGTTAGATGAGATGGGTGCCTCTCTTTGGTCCGTACTGCTCTTCTGTGTGTGTGTGTGTGCTAGAGGTGAGAGGGAGGATATGTACGTTTTGTGTATGTAGGTTAACAAACAGCCTCTTAATCTTTCCTGTGTGCGCTCACAGATCTTGTACAACCAGCAAAGCGTGGAAGTGCAGGGATCCCTGAAGAGGAGGCTGATCACGCAGCTGCAGCCAGACACGGACTACTCTTTTGTGCTGACAAGCAGGGGCAACATTGCTGGTGGTCTACAGCAGCAGGTGTCCATCCGCACTGCTCCCGACCTGATCAACACGAAGCCCAGCACACATCAGCCTCAGGGTAGCAAGATGACAATCAACCTGCCCAAGGTCCAGACCACCACGCGTGTCAGGTCAGTACGCAGACACACAGGGCAGATCTGACTCTGGGCATAAATCCACCAACTGATGACTGTTGTCTTTAATTAGCATTGATTTGCATTTGATTCTCGACTGCTGCAGTGACCAAGCTTTAAACACCGACGTAAAGTGTTTTGATTTCAGGCAGGTTTAGTATTGGAAGCGTTATTTTCCAGCAGCCACGCTCACTCAACAATATGCTGACATAGGAAGCTGTTTTTGCATTCACTGGTGCAATTGTGATAAACAGCAGTCATCTAATAGTTAAATCGCTGAATCGTTTGAGAAAAAAAAGTACATTTACAATCTCATTTTAGGGAAATACTGTAAGTGTATGAAAACAAGAAATCAGCAAAGGAATTTCTGCTTTTGAGGCTTGTTTGTGGCCCTGGGCCCGTAAACAGCCACTTACTATCAAAAAACCGGCGTAATTCAGGACCTAATTCAACTGCAACAACCTTCCTAACAGCAACTGCAGCACCAGCGGTGCACTTGTATCTGATCAATACTAAACCAATTTTGAAGCTGCAAGTTTAAGTCCCAGCCAACTTTGCGCAGCGGCTGATGATAATCGAGACTTGTACCATCAGGTCGAGCTCTATTATCTTTTGACTCAAATTGTTAAGAGCAGAATTGTGCCTGACCCTGACGAGTAAAGCCTTTCATTCAGATACACACACACACACACACACACACACACACACACACACACACACACACGCACACATCTGTGTAGAGGGAGCGCACAGGGTTGATTGGTAAAAAGATTACAGGGCTGTCAGGGCTGGCCAAGCTCCAGCACAGATTGACAGGCAAAGAGCGCACGTGATTGGAGATGTGAGAGTGGAAGGGTGTGTGTGTGTGTGTGTGTGTGTGTGTGTGTGTGTGTGTGGCTGAGTAAGGGGTTTAGGAGTCTTGTTATACATGTCTTCTCCCACTCCCAGACTTGACTGACTGTTGAATCACAGAGTCGAGGCCTGGAGAGAAGGCGAGAGAAGCAGCTGCTTTCACTGTCAGCAGCAGCTGATTTTACAAGCGGTTGAATGCCGCAGTGGGGGAAAAACTTTGAGCTGAGAGAAGACAGACTGGGGCAGAACACGAGAGAGACAGCAAGAGAGAGCCAACACATAAATAAACACAGACACAGATGTTTGTACATTGTGTACTCACAAGCACGCCCCTCCATTCATTACCTAACTCCTTCGTTTGACCCTGAATGTCTTTCCCACGTCTTTCCTTTCCTTTTATTTTTGGTCTTTATAATGAGAGCAATAAAAGAACGCACACAAGTAGTCACATAGTCGGTCCTATTAACCTAAGGATTCCTACGGGGATCTCTATTAGCTGAAGGCTCCTCTCGCTGGGATAGTGTTTGTTCCAGTCTACATGGCAGATGTTCTTAGTGATTAGCCATTAATTGGAGAATGCAGTGCCAATCTGCTGGTGTTCGACCTTGGTTGGACCCGCTTGTGTACCACTCAAGTTTTGAATTCAGCCCAGCAAGCCTCACAGTGAAAGTGTGTCTTTCTAAATGTTTTGACTGTGTTATTAATGCACTTGGCCCACTTTGATCCCAGCGTGTATGTGCTTTAGTCAGTCTGTCTTAACTCAGGCTTTATTTTTCTTGGCAGGTGGTACTACATTGTGGTGGTGCCGGTGTCCCAGTCAACGCGGGGGTGGAAGAATCCAGACGAGATGGACCTGGATGAGGTGAGAGCCAGCCGGTGGCTGATTGGCTTATGCGCAAGGTCAGGGGTCACAGATAGCATCTCCTGTTCCAACTGGGTAGGAAGCCACTGGTTGTAGCTAATTAGCTCTACCCTCCTGGGCACAGGGAGGAGGGTGGTAGGGCAGAGCGATTTTAAACAATGAGTCATTCAGGCAGGTGGGGAATGTCCTGATTAGATGCCAGGTCTTCAGACTGTACCCATCTGCTGAATCCAACAGTTTGACTGCACAGAATGATCTTCTGTTATCTTAAGTTGATGTAAACGTTAAGCAAGTCAACTATTTTCATGAGGCCCCTTCCAGCACAGAAGTTATAAATTCCAGCTTCCTTCCTCTATATTTTTTGTTTTATAATCCGTGTTTGGCAACTCCAAACAAAGTTTTACATAAAGTATTCAAATGAGGATAAAGATTTATGATTGCTTTATTATTCTATTGAATAAAGGTCTTCCTTGGCCACGAGAGAATTTAAGCTAAATGACATGCCTAAATATTAATAGCATCATTTTTAAGTAAACTGCGAGGCTCGTTGGCTTGGATCGCTATTGTTCGAGTTCCCTGAAGAAATAACAGAAGAGACCAAGAGGGGGAGAGGGATGGGACTCCCTGAGTCATTAAACACTGAGCAGGCCATTGTCTCCTCCCTCCGACATAATGATTTAATAAAGCTACATCTGGAGAAGCACATGAGACATCACTGACAGAAAACAAAATGCTACTGAAAACACAATGCCGCAGTGCTGTGTGCTCCTGCTCATTTATTAACCAGGCTGGCAGTCATGCTGAGATTGTGTGCTGGAGCAAGCGCTAATTGCTCACTTCGTAGCTTGGCTCCATTGTTTGCAAAGTTATATCACTGAGCAAAGGGCATTTTAGCTGTGTGGAATCATTATATCTTATTCGGAGGCATGGGAAGAGTCAGACCTGAATGTATAGCGCGAATGCAAAGAGGGTTTTATTTTAATTTTTGGAGTTGATTGGAAGTTTGAGTATTCATTTGGTCCATTGCATATGATGTTTTTGCCCAAAGTTCTGTTGATAGTGAGGGCTGAGCCCTTTTTTTTTACCTCCATGTTAGAGTACAAATTATTCTCCTCCCAAAGGAGATCAGAGTTCAGGGTCCAAACTTGACCTTAACCTGTGCTCTCCGTGTTTTCCACAGCTGTTCAAGTCAAGTGAAGGCCCCGTCCTGAGGCGCAGACGTCACCTGGATTCCTCCAAACCTTATATCGCTGCCAAGTTGGCCTCATTGCCGACCACCTTCACCCTGGGTGATGAGAAGAGATACAACGGCTTCTACAACAAGCCCCTGAGCAGTCCGCAAGAGTACCTCTGCTTTGTCCTGGCAGTACTCCGATCCGAAGGGGCAGACAGCGCTACTAATTATGTAAGACACACACACACACGCTATCATTCCTAATAGTATAACATTTCTGAGTAAGATAAGATAGAACTTTATTTATTCTGAGGGGAAAATGTTAAAACAAAGAGTGCAAATAAAAAATAATACCAAAAACATAAAGGTAAAGGCCAGTCGAGGATTTCTTAGATTAAAAACGGACCCTGTTCTGAATATTTATACGTCACCTTTTTCTTTTTTCTGACAAACTGTTTAAGTTTATCACCCAGGCTCCTAAAGGCTCTCTCCACGTTTCCTGTCAAGTGTTGGCAGTGGCAAGCCAAATTGTTGTTGTTTTTACTGCCACTTACCCTTTACTACAGCTGCCTCTAAAAGTCATTGCAGCTTGTCCTGATAACTCCCTTATCAGTCGACAATGACATCAGAGATCCAGCTTTGCCAATTCGGCAGCCAGCAGGGTCCTGCGCAGATCTCTTAACAATGCTTATACAAGGCTCTTAGCTTTCTAAGTGGAGGCCCCATGCACTCGTCAAATAGCACTAACGTAGAGGCTCAGCTCTCTAAGGGATGGTCTGAAGTAAACTTCACTGCAGGAAGAATGAGAGTCTGCGATTGCTCTGGGCTCCTCCACTACCCGGGACATGCATATTCAGTAGCTGGGCCCTGAGCGACCACAGAGGGAGCGAGAGCGAGTGCTCCATGTCCGAAACCAAATCCCAGACTTTTCACCTATTTCTTTCTCTTCTCTCGGCTCTTTTTCTCCTCGCTGCCTCTCTGCTTCTCTGCGCCCCTCTCTCTCTCTACCTCTCCCCATCTTTCTGGACCGTGAAGAGAGCAGAGGAGATTGATTAGTGCGGCTGGAGTTAAGAGGGAGGCGAGGGCCTGGTCACAGGGCCTAGGGAGCCCGTAAAGCAGGCCTGATTCCCTTGAAATGCTGCTTTAAATGTCCCTAAAGCCCACACCCCCCACCACCCAATAATCCCTCCACTCCTTCGCTCTGAGAAGAGGAGGGAAGTGCAAAGGAGTCTATAGTGGGCAGCCATGATACACTTGACTTCAAAGGAGATGCTTAAACCTCATCGCCACACAGCAATCCTACCACACCTGCCCGACGCTGCAGGTTGGATCACCGGCGCTCAAGATTTGTCTTTCGTCTGTGTACTCACCCTCCTTAAACTGCGCGGCACCCTCCCACCTTTAAACTTAATCACCTGGATTAATCGGGCTTCACACACAGCGCGAGTCAATCAGTGTGTTTACCTTCACCGCAGTAACCCGATTATTGACAGCTTTATGCAGTAAACTTAAACTTTGCGCAAACGAAGGACTTGATTTCATTAACTTGAGTAAAGGTTTACAGAAACCGCAGTGCATCCATGTGCCCAGAAACTGAAAAATAAGTGACATCCACAGCTGAGCAGTAGAACTTTTGCAGAAAATAGAAGAAATGTAGAAGGCATGTGCGCACATTGAAAGGATAAACTGTCAGTTTCTTACTCTACAGAGCCTGTCCTCTCACTGAACCATCAGACCAAAGTCCCCCTTCAGGCTGCAGAATGATACTGTGCCATAAATTGACTCAAAATGTGCCATCCTTAGTTCAAATACAGTAGAGGATAGGAATTAAATCCAATAACTGACCCGCTGCTATAATAAACATGGGTTTTACACTAACAAGATTATTGCAGTGCACGTTATCACCTTGATTTCCTCGTTTCTCTCGGTAACCTCGTTTCTTGTGTGTGTGACAGTGCGTTGAATTCTGAGCCAGTGACTACAGCTAGGCTGTCATTGATCGTCGCACAAATCCCCTAACCTTTGGGAAACTCAGATACCGCGGCAGTGTTTGTTTTTGTCACCCCTAACGCGGCACTTGCAAACATTTATTACGGAACACGAACGGGTGCGAAAGGTAAAGCGAGAGATTGAGCAGTTGGAAGATGCCGCCTCGAGCAGGATCTTCACCAGACCCCGGAGAATAAGACAACAAGTACCGGAGTAAATGACTTGTGTCTTTACTACACTTCCACGGCACCACCCAAACTCCCCCAGTGTAGATCAAACAGGGCCGCCAGGGTTTAATAAGCCCTCATATATCAATGGCCACAAGCAGCCAGCACTGGTTGCAGGGGAGAAGAGAGGAAAGGAAGGCAAAGGGGGGGGATGAGAGTGCGAACGAAGAAGCGAGTGTGCCTTCATGTCTCCCCAGCACCCAAGGCAGATAAACAAGCCGGGGGAAGTGTGAAATGGGATGATAGATGCTGGGTGTGTATAAACAGTATCATTTAATGCGAGAAGAGAGTGAGGGAGGGAGGTAGCATGAAATATTGTGTGATGTGAGACAGAGAGGACGCGCCGTGTTGGAGAGAGGAAAAGAGGAAAGCAAAATGTTTGTATTGTGTCCCGGCCGGTCTATGAAGCTCACATGAGAGGAAGTGAACCGGTGGAAGAGGAGGGGATTGTACTAATGTGTGCTTTTCTTTTGATAAGGCAGGAGGTGAGCTTGAGAGAAACCAAAACAGAGTGTGCTCAAATGTGTTTACCACAGTTTGCAATGCCATCCAGACATTTATATTCTACTCACTTGCAACAAGAATTGGCTTTGTAGCACTAATTCTGTTGCTGCTCTGGGCTCAAAACACCCTTAACATGGAAGACTGGCTTCTTTCGAAATTCAAAGGCTTTGACAAACAATATCAAGAGAGAATTATAAACACAAGATGTTTTTTTGTTTTTTTTCCAGCAGAGTGTCAGAATATTCAAGCACAACTTTTCACCGAGGGTGGTTGAAATACCGGCAACATCGATGGGATTCTATGCTCAGCTGTATTATGCCACTTCCGCTCCTTGTGGCGTCTCCCTCGAGTGATGCCTCTAGATATCTGGATGTTTGGTATTCAGACAGCTAAAGAGGGAAAAGTGCAGCTCTGGTGCTGAATGAGAACGAGGGCATGTGAGGGAAGAATGAGTGGAGGAGAGAAAAAAAAAAGTATGAAGGGAGAACTACAGTATGAAGGAGAGGGGTCATCATTCAGGGTAGGCTAGACCCTGCAGCTATATTTCTGTTCCTTGTAGATAAAGATAAACTTACACATACTGTCATCTTTCCCTCTCACACTTTGTACCTACATTTTTTTTTCTAAATATCTCACTCTAGCCTGTCTTCCTCCCTCCCTCTCTTGCTGTCTTTGCCTGTGTCATGCAGTGCTGTGGAGAGTGTGGGCTCCTCAGCCTCCCCGGGGAGGCAGAGAAGAGAGGAAGGCAGATATATAATGGCCGTCGTTGCGTGTTTGTTTGTTTGTTCGTCTGGCACACACCCCTGCGGCTTAGTTAGGCCACTTTTGGAGAGAAGGCGGAAGCTGCTGGGGTCAAAGGCGACTTGAAGCAAAATGTAGCTTTAGCTGCACGCAGCGGATTCTGCACTCAGGGGACAACGGAGCCGAGGCTGACTGGGGAAGTTGCATAGCCCACGGGCCACATAGCCGACTCCATATACTGCTACTACCATAACACCTCAGCTTCAGTCTCTCCACTCTCTGCCACCTCTCATCACCCACTCTCTCTCTCTCTCTCTCTCTCTCTCTCTCTCTCTCTTGTTCTCTTACTCTGTCTCAGACAAACACTTACAGTCATACACACACACACACTCAGCGGCTGCGACCTAGACAAACACATACTTGTGGAGGCTCAGAGGAGCTTGAGGAAAAAAAAAAAAAAAAAGTCTCCAAAAAAACTGACGTATGCTCACACACAGGCTCTTACACACATTTGTTTACAGCCTTTACACACAGCCACACGCTTTCTGTTTCTCACTGAGAGATGCACACGCATACAAACACAGAAAAACACATCCATTCACTCATAATGCTTACAGCTGGATATACAGTATGCAGGACAGTAATAAAAGCTCATCTGCAGTAATCCACTGTCCTCTCTCCTGCGTGGATGGAGTTAAATCAAATTTGATCACATCTGAATCCAATATCTGCTCCACTTTACAAATCTGATTCTCTCTGAAATTCTCTATGAAATCTATTTATGTTTGACTCTCAATAAATTTCATATAACTAGAAACCAAGGATTCAATTGAGAGCTCTAATCACTCAGTTGACTGAAGGCACTTCAGTTCTGAGTGTCAGCTTTATTGACCATTCACAGCATGTATCTGGCACAAGTGTAGCCTTCTTTGGTACACATTATTTTTCACAAGCTCCAAATACTAAAAACCCGTTCCAAATAACCTTCAGGAGTAAAAGTAAATGTCAAAACTGCCAATCAGAGATGCTTTTCTGTTTCTAAATGTCTTCAGCTGAGTACAGAAGCCAACGGTAACAGATAAAAGACAAAAAAGTTCTCTTAAAGCACATTTATTATGTAATTAAAGTTAATTACAGGCATTTCAGTTCACCAAAGTGTTGGTCACCTGAGGGGAAAAAAGGCGACGCCTGCTACCTGTCATGTCGCGTCACTGTCAAGTGCTTGCTCACGGTGGGAAATTTGGGACCTCTGTGTCCACATCACACATGCACACTGATTCAGAGTGGTAGGAGATGCACATATATTTACATTTATGTCTGAATGACTCACTCTCAGTCCTTCACTGCACCAGTACTCCATTGTGATACCACTATATGAGCGCAGAGGCATTAGGAGCTGCGTGACTGAGCTTTTATCAGATATTAGGGCCGTTCAAATGGATGATCCCACTACTTTGGCGTGACCAACAGACAAAAAGCCCCTCTCTTTTTGTCCGGCCCTCTCCCCTCTTCTCACTCTTTCCTCCCTTATTCCTTGTCTGAAAGCACAGCTGCAGTCATTTGTTACACCACAGAAAAAGAAAAAAAAAGTTTTTTTTCCCAGGATTCCCTGCAGGGCCACATCCTACAGCCTTTTTTTTGGGGGGGGGTGGGGGCCACTCCCGAAGGAACAGGAAGCCTCGTGGTGTCGTCACATCAGCGGCGTCCCACCACTGAGTCGATTGTCTTTGTTCTTGGATAATAGGTTCCTCCCAAAGGCACGGAGAACGGGAGAGAAGCAGGTCTCATGTGCCTGGTGTGTGTGCAGAAGATAAATGCAAATGCATAAATGCATTGCTGCTGTAAACTACTGCTGTAATATGAAAATGTGAATCTTTTTTACTTTCCTACTCGGGTTATCTTGTTCCTAATATCAGACTGTGCTGCTTTGCACCTACATGACTGAGACAGGCTGTAACACACACACACACACACACACACACACACACACACACACACACACACGCGCTGTAAATTTTCCCAGCAGTTGCCCAAGAGTACGAGAGATAACAGAACTATTTGACGGAGCACAGGACTCTTTGAGTTCATCTCAGCTCATCTTTCCAATTAATATCTGCCTGTGTGCCGAAGAGCAGGCTGCTGTGCGGCTAATGATCCGGATTACCGCTGCCTGCCGCCCTGCCACTCCCGCTGCATGCTGGGAGCCCAATTCCCTTCGAGGGTTGCGATCTGTCACCCATGCCCCTTCGCACACACACACCCCCGCCCCCTCCTCCCGTCACCAACCCCCATCTCCCATCGTCATTCGATAGGAGACAAGCTGCGCTCTAATGACAGATGCCTGGCACCTCCCTCTTTCGCTTTCTCATCTGTCACCTTGCGCTCCTGCAGTTGGACTCCGTCTTCTTTCCGACACTTTTTAAACACCACACCACTTCGTGCCTCGTGCACCCACTTCTCACACACACACGCACCCTGGCACACACCCTGGCACACACCCCCATCCCTCCATCATTTGAAGATGGAGGAGCGGAGAGATGTCTCATTTACAACCAAGGTGGAAATGAACCCTCACTGTCACCGCCTCCTCCCCCTCCTCCTCCTCCTCCTCCTCCTCCTCCTCTTCCGTCACGGTATGAACACTAATGAAGAAGAGATGAGTCCTCTCCTGTGCCCCCATTTATCTCCGTGGCCAAGGGACATGCACACTCATCCCTGCCTCTCTGTCTCTGCCTCTCTCACTCTCCTGTCTCACACTTGCTCTGTCATCATCTCCAACGTGATGCAACGCTTTAATCGAAACATAATAATAACTTCATTAACCAAGATGGTTATTGTTTTGGGGAAAGTACCTTTTGAGTTAGGTCGATAGCTTTATGGCTTGTTCTGCTGCATCCTTGAACCGTGGCATATTATTATTATTATTATTATGACATAACTTAAGGTGCCATAAACAAGAAATCTGCAATCAGATGTTTTGATTCTTTGTTTATCGAAGCAGATTTAGCTAACTCTATTTATGTTTTATGTTTCATTGTTTCCAACATTGTTAGATTAGCTACTTAAAATACTGCATCTAAATGTCTGATTGATGGTTTCTCTTATTATTCTTGTGATTTGAGATATAAAAGGCTGTTTTTTTTCTCCAGTTGTTTGCTATATCTCAAATTTATGACAACGAATTTATGACCTGTATCCTTTTGTAATGTTGGCATCTTCTCATCTTCTTGTAATATTGTTTATTTGAGGTTTTGATGTGGTAATAAGTACCTGCAGTTCTTCACCTACCCAGCATACTAAAAATATTCAAATATAGATTCATACCTCCTCATTGCATATCATCCGAGACTTCCTGTGGTTCCTCTACAATGAAAAAAACTATATTGAATGTTGAATGTACTATTTTTAGTTGCCTTTTTAGGAAAATCTCTAAGGAAGGCCATGGTAGATGTTATTAAGAAAACTTTGCACACAGTATATTGCTCTGAAGTGACTTTGCTCTCATGCACCTGCACTTTCCCTCTTCTTCTCTTTTCCTTTACAGATGACATTTTCAGCCAGTCCCTACTCAGACCCAGTCCACGTCCGAAATAGCATGGCTCAGGGCATGGAGCAGCCTGAAATGTTGTGGGTTATGGGCCCTGTTTTGGCCGTGGTCCTCATTATCATCATCGTCATCGCCATCCTGCTCTTCAAGAAGTAAGAGGCTTTACTCGCTCATTCTTCTCTTCTGAACTGCAGCGTCACTTGTGATTGCAGGTTTCTTTTGGTTGCATCAGGGATGGTAATGTTCCCCCTCTGCCACCTGCACCCAGCTGCTCACAGACCAAACTGTAACATTCAATTTTCTAGTGCAATGGGAATTGAATCAAACAGGGATTGATTTGTCTTTCAGAAAATCCTCATTTCTCCCCAAAAGATTTTGGCCCAGTTGGCCATTTTTAACAGTACTATGTGAAGTGTCAGTCGAAATGGCAGCTGACATCGACTCCCTAATGAAAAGCACAGCTTGGCTGTCAAAACCCCTTAGTTAGGAGTGAGAAATGTGTTTTGGCCAACACGATTGGTCATATCAAATAAGAAACAGAAGGCTACAACTGAGGGCTTAACTAAGAGCTCAGTCAATATCTCTTAAAAGCACTTCAGCTACCCCTACGCGCACAGGCCAACGAGGTGCAGCGGAGGTACAGGCGTACAGATAACAACACAACTAGTGCTGAGAGGATTAGTCGATTAGTTTGTCAGCAACTGTTTTGAAATTTTAGGTTAAAGAGAGACGATTTATTAAAGGGTAATGCCCTTTTTATGTTTGATTATGCTGCTAATTGTTTTCTCAAGTGATGTTTTGTCATATTAAACATTAGTAAACAGTGAATATCACAATATCCTACAGCCCAGTGTGAGTTCATGCCAATTATTTGGCATTTTCCATTTAAAAATGACTAAAACTTTTAATAGATTACAACAATAGTTGCTATTATTATGATTTTTGTTAATTGATTGACTGATCTGCAGCCCTGCATACAACCAGCTCAGCTTGTTAGTGTTAAAAATTATTTGTATGTTAACAGAGGACACAATGATAACGATAATGTGGTTTGGACACTATAAAGACGCCATTTACACGGGAATCTATTAGCTATGAGACATTATTTACCACACTTGGCTTCTTCCTTATTAAGTCCCCTCCTCCCTTATCTGCTCTTGATGGCTCCATTATAAATTTTCCATTTCCACATCATACCTATTCTGCAACCTGCCATCCACAGCCTCGCAGATTGCTGTGTGGCTGCCGTCTCCGGCAGACTTAGAAAAAGGGGGACCGGTTAATAATAGGCCTTGAGACAGCTCACTGCTGAGAAGCACATCCTCTGTCTGGAAGGCCTTTCTCCGTGTAGACACAGATCGACAGGAGGGACTGTGGGGAGGTGGCTGCGTGCCCTTTTCACTGTGGACTAGCAGTAAATGTGCAATGGAATAATGGCACTTTAGCTCAGGTTGTTATTGCTACCTGCATATTCGCCAAGACCAACACCAGCAGCGAACAATGACGAGGTTATTCTCAAAAGTCTCCAGTGACTGTTACGATAACTTTTTATGCTGTGCTTTCAAGATGTGGTTTACATTTTTGGAAGAGCTAGATTTAGCTTTCTGAAAATAGTACAGAGTTGGAACAGACTTTTTAGTGAAGAAGTTATGGGTCCATACGGATACCAGTTACGTATTAATCCTCCCCCCCTTCTTTTTGCCCTCTGTGAATGCAGCAAACAGGAAAGGTGGGTACTGTTACAGTCACAATTTCATCTCCCTTTCATTTGTATTGTGTAATTGGTGGTATTTGTCGGCGCTTTGGGGTCGCAGGGTCAGCTTCTTCTCGGTTCTAATTGGCATTAACCAAAAAAAATTAACTGAAAGGAAGCATCTTCCAATTGGTGTCTTATCTGATTTGTTCAGCTTTACATGACGTACAAGACGCGAGAAGCAGCAGACTCTGCAGCCCTTGATAACTGGGGTCAAACGAACCCCCAGGTCACTACCGTGTAGCAGTGCATGTTCCACATCTAGTGCCAGTGTTCCTCTTCAGATCATCCTGTCTACCATGGTTTGTCTCCGTGCTGTGTTTCATTATCCAGCCAGTGTCAGCGCGCCCCTTCAGGATTGGCCCCATCTGAATATGCCAAGGCATCACCTGCTGTTGAATGGGCCATTGTGGAGTAAATGCCAGACAGGGAAACTGCTGAAAAAGAAATGTTCCCATCTTTTAAGCTGACATTTTCCACCGAGACCCATTCCTCCACTTTTTCCCCCCCCTCTCCCTGCTTCCTCGTGGCAGGAGTCTCAACAAAGGGCCCTGTTCTACCCTCATTAAGAGCACCCTGTACTGCACACACACTCTGCCTGTGTGTACTTACATTCTCACACGTCTTAACCCTCATTTTGAGCCTGGGATGAATAACCCCATTGAGATTGCTGCCATGTTTACTTTAGCCCAGCAGTAAAGTGTCATGTAGATTGGTATCTGATTGGGTTAGAGGGAGAGATCATGGGTGTGGAGAACAGATCACAGATGCCCAACTCCCCCAGCACCAGCACCAGCAGTGATCTCTGGGAAAACCGGATACAGTCTGGCTCAGTTCTCAGCTGGAGAGGAAAAGATGCTTGCCATAGATTAGCCGTCACGCTGCTAGCATTAGCTTAAGCCCCTGCAGCATAAGATAACAGGTGGCGGTGAGGCCCGAGCCTCAGCGGCTGAGGTGGACCGGGTTAAGACTGTGTGTGTACCACCATCTTTATGTATTCTCACCACGGCGGGCTTCAACAGAAGGCCCTGCTCCTGCCTAAAACCCACGCTCGCCACTTGCAAATGGAGTGCAATGAGATGTGAAATTTCCACAGGGCGCCCTGATGCTTCCTTCCGCCTATTTCCATTTGCAGTCAGAAGGCTTGTGAGTCTGCAGCTGTATCTGTGCGAGAGTGTGTGTAGTTGTGAAAGTGAGAGAGGTGGAAAAGCGTACATCTGTGTGCCTGTTTGTGTGTGTATGTCAACAGATGCTGGTTGTCTGAACATGAGAATACAGGCGGGCTGCGTTTTTTTTTCTGTTCCTCTCTCTGCCTGATGGACAAAGTTACGGTCGACTGAGCTGAGCCAGTCCGTGCTGTACTGTTCTGTTCTGTGCTAGCCTCAGCTAGGCCCGGGTCTGGCAGCGCAGGTGCTGCTGAACTGGTCTAATTACCCAGTGTTGTGCCACCCAGCTGATGAGCTAATTACAGCATCCGCCTGTTTTCCTCTCAATCTGGAAAGCCAGTAAACACAATGTGTTGTTAGCACACACACACAGCAGCAAAAATCACACATTTAAGTCTTTGCGACACACAAACACACACGCTCATGTACACATACCCACACAGCAGCTGTCACCTATCCAGCAGCAAACAAACCCAACCTAGCCCACTCCAGGAAAATGATGCCGTTTCTTCAAACACATTAAACTCCAGTTGGCAAACTAATGGGGGTAATGCCCTGGTACCTACTGTCTCTTGAATTGCCGGTCCTCAAAACTAGTTTTGAGATCCATTAACAATGCCATTAGCCTCATCAAGTGTGCTACACAGTTAAAACAATGCATTTCCTTCAGTCCTTTTGTCTAACCATATAGAAGAATCATTGATGTCATAATCGTCCTGTCATTTCCACTTCCACTAGAGCTCTCTTTGAGCATTAAGCTTGTAGGCGGTCTCTGCGTGACGTAGTTAACGCCTCACTGTCTGTTTCTGCCACCTCAGGAAGCGAGCCTCGCCCCTACCCAAAGACGAGCACTCAGGCGGGGTGAAAGACTCCCTGCTGGCCAACTCCTCCGACCCTGTGGAGATGAGAAGACTTAACTACCAGACCCCAGGTAATAAACCACAGCCTGACATTCAAAACATGCATTTGAAAACAAGAACTTGAACATGTCATATAAAATATGTGGTAGAAGGAAAGATTACCATGTTGAACTTGAAGGTTAAATGATTACAGAGTTTGGTTGTGTGAGGATTAAAACGCTGTGTAATATAATATAACATCATATCCATTAAATCTGGGTTTAATAACACTGAACGACAGACCTTGGGCATCCATTTTGGATGACTTGAAGTCTGGCATGAGCTCCACTTACAAATCCAAAATTCATGATGTCTGCAATATGGCACGAATCAACCTCTGCCTGCTCTCGTGGACCTGTGTAGTCGCAAACTGAGGAAAGTTTTGAAAAGTTTGTTAAACATTGTTTGAATGTCTCCAGTACTTAATGTGTGGATTTTAATCAGGGTGGGAAAAGAGCGGCGCTGCAGTCAACATTTCTTTCATAAAGAATGAGTAAAGAGTATATTTTGCTTCACGACGGGCTTCATTCCAAAATGAAAATCCTCCCTGAAATTTATCAGATGATCCTATCTTCAGCGCTGAAAGAAAATATCTAAAGGGGTCTCACACCTTTAATAGCATTCCTTAATATCTTGTATTTGCACGCCTTTTTTTCCTCAAATGGTGGATATTGCATTTTGGATTTTTTCAAGAAGCAATCTTCTTCCACAATGAGTGCCTGCCTCTTTTTTTTTTTTTTTTTTTTTTTTGATAGATCTCTTGTTTATTAGTGCTTTGTAGCAGGTGTAGCTGCACGAAAATTCATGTGTCCTGCTTATTTTGTGATTTATCCTCGGGCTGTAAATCTGACCAATTCTCCCTCCATGAATCAATAAGAGAAAATAAACAAATCATGTTCGCCATCATACCCAGCTCTGGACGTTATCAGTGGAAGGGAGGCTGAGTGAATTCAGATTCCATCCACATGCGGTGGTGATGTGGAGCGGCGGGGCGGAGGGGGGAGAGTTGTGTCAGGGTGCCCGCCTCAGCATCAGCCTTCTTCCTTTTTCCTCCTGATCTCCTCCCCCGGTCCTCACTCACTCCTCCTCCTCCCTCCATGAGCTCCTTTCATTCCCCCTAGCTGGTAATGAGTCCTGCTCTCTGATGTGAAGGTGAGCCAGGCGGAGGGAACAATGGAGCTGAGAGAAAATGTCAACCCTCGGTGCACGAGCATTTGTGTTTCTGTATGTGTGTGTATATGCGCGTATGAATGTGTGTGTGTGTGTGTGTGTATCCCTTCTCACGGGTTATTAAAGATCCCATTCGGCATACACACATGCACACACACACACACACACAGCCCCTTTGAACCCCTGCAGAGGAATTAAGCAGTGGTGCTGCTCTAAAAGAGCCCTGTTCTCCCATCCTCCCACTCCACCTCTTTCCTCTTTTGTCTTCCATTTCCCCCTGTAGAGTAATCTCTCTCTCTCCCTCTCACTTTCTGTCCCCTCACTCTCACTCTCTCTCTCTCTCTCTCTCTCTCTCTCTGTACGTCAACATTTTGGCTCCTTTTTTCTCTCCTTTTCCACCTCGCTGTTTTGCTTCAAGAGTGGTGATTATCAAAAATCACCAAGGCTGCGTCTAGCTCGTGAATAGAGTGTGAGATGCCAAGGCTGAGCTGAGTGAATATTGAACAGCCCATTCCTCTCGCTCTTTCTCTCTTTGATTCGCCCACAGCAGGTGAACATTCCTGCTCTGATTCTGATTGTTGTTAAGTTGTCCGGCCGATTGCAGATCATGTCTCTCCAGCATGTCGGTTTGTTAAACAGAGCCCGGCTGTACCTTTTGGCAGCACCGGCAGCATGGCGTGTGTGGTTCTATGAGTAACTGACCTGGTTTTATCCTTGGCAGACCTGGTTCAGATAGTATTTGCAAATACTTGACTGACATCACTTGTGTTTGACTCCAGATAAAGCTTGTGCTGCCAGAGACAGAAAGTAATCACAGAGGAGCATTTTAAAAGGAAATACAGGTCTCATATAACCAGAGTTGTAGTTTTTCATTTCAGTCAGTGATAATATTTTAATCGCTGATGTGTGGGGAAGAAATCCAAACAGACAGACTCCTTTTATTTCACCTCCAGATGAAGTGGTGTAGATGCACCACGCACAGATTACTGGTGATGATAATGTTATCATAACCAAAATAAAGGCCCAAAAGTTCTCATGGAATAAAAATGTCCTTGAACACTTGAGATGAAAAACGTAGTGCCCTTTACTCAGTAGTGCAGTTTACTCTGAGCAGTCACAGGGGAGTATTTTAAAGTCAAGCTTCGTATGCACTTCTGTTTAACAGCCTTAACCACGCTACTTGAATTGTCCAGAGAGGGCGAGCACCACCTGCTGCGCACTCCAACTAGCTTGAAAGGTTATTTGCAGATACTGTTTGGCCCTAGTCTGATCCTGAGTCGTCTCCATTGATTGAGTGTTCTTCTTCCTCCCTCCTTCACTCTCCTCTCTCCACAGGTCCCAGCTCTCATCGCTGCCCCAACACTCCAAGTTAGTCTGCTCTCTCACCTATTGTGTATTACCCACACATGCAGCCTCTCTACCTCTCTCTCACTCCTGATCCCATTTTCCCCCCCCTACACGTTTCAATCCTGACAGACATCACAAGCCCGCAGGCTTGAAGCCTCTGGCGCTCCAAGGATGCAGCAATGTCCTCTCTCATGGCTGTGAACTTCCCACAACACCTTTTTGGTGCAGGAGCAGGGGGACGAGATGGTTTCATGGATAGTTGAGCAGTGCGGACAGTTACACTTGCTGTACATTAGCCTTGTTATCTATTGCTTCACTCTCCATTTAGCCAACATCATGGCTGTAAAAGACCTGAATGAACATGCAAACACACACACACACATACACTGAGGTTGCTCTGTGTGATAGTATTAAATTAGTGTAATTGGTCAGGTCTCATCTTGCGTAGTGGCTATCGTTACCAGCCATTAGCATTACAGCAATAATGAGCGTGCAGCGTTCGCTCCTCTGAAAGCCTGACCCATGACCTTACAGACGCACTCAGCCAAAAGGCACTAATGTGAATATGTATACCTCTTTAAAAAGTCTTTTTTTCTATCTGTGTGACTTTAAGGCTATATGTAAGGTTAATGATGCTCCCTGTATAACTTTAGAGCTTTTTCATGCGTCGCATACAGTTAACTTTTCACACATAAAGCAAGTTCCCAGCAATCCGTTTAAGCACAGAGCCTTGCCAAGTTCAGAGGCACAGGGGGAATTTGTGTCGGTAGATTAGCAATAAATCATCCAATAACTCTGCGATGAGAAATCTAGAGAGCGGCAGGGGGGTTGTTTGAAATTAATCCAGCCCAAGTGCTCCAGGCTGGGCCGAAAGATAGTCTATTGTTGGGAAAGAGATTTCCAAAGAAATGAGTTTTGGCTGGTGACCAGTCAGTTTTTTTTTCCTCTCTGGGAAATGACAGTGTGACTGATTTGTAGAGACTTGTGGGTTCTTGCTCTGATCCCACCTCTGCCACCAATTGAGCGTTGTGGAGTCAGAGAGATGTCTGCCTCCTGCTTCCTTCCAGGAGCATGCTCACCCAGTCACTCATGTGCATTGCCGTTCCAGCCCCACCTCTGTCCTCCTCACTTAGCATGACGATATCACCAAATGTCACCAAATGTCACCAGCCTGTTTCAACTCGTGCGCTCTATCTCTCTCTTCTCTCTTCTCTCTTCTCTCCTTCTCTTCATGCATTGTTGAACAAAGTGCACTCTCCTCACCGTTACACAGCCACCTCATGGTCCCACTGGCAGCTTCACTCACCCTGTGGTCCAACCAGTGTTCGTGTAAGTCGTTGCCTGCGTCTGATGTAGGAACAGCCAGATCTCACTCTTCTCTTTGTTTTCTCACCTCTTCCTCTCTCAGGAATGAGGGAGCACCCGCCCATCCCTGTCGTCGACCTGGCTGACCACATAGAGCGTCTGAAGGCCAACGACGGCCTACGCTTTTCCCAGGAGTATGAGGTAAGAGCTAATGCCGCATCAGCGTGCCCCTCTCTTTAAAGCATATAAATGTGTTCCTTTGTTATCTTCTCTGAGAGGAAGTTTCTTTGATCCCATATGCATCCGTTCTAATGGATTATGGAAGACTTCTTTCACCGACATTATTCAGTCATTTTTACAAGTCCATTACAATCCCACCAGGAAACCAACACTTACATTAAATACTGCGAGATGGTTTTTCACAGAACTAGCAGGTGGCGAGTTGCTTAAGCAATCTGTGTGCATCTTGATGTTTCCCCTAAGAATGTTATTTTGCAGGCGGTCTCTGATGCAACTCGGTGAGGGATTATCTCTTGTCCGTGTTCTTTCCCCAAAAAAAGTGGAGGGGGGTTTGAATTTGCATTTAAAGTGGCACATAGTCGGTTTTGGGGACAGAGCGAGGCCAGATGAAGGGGAGAGGCATCCGTGAATACAAAAAAAAAAAACAAAGGCTGCCTTTTATTTATTTGTTCTGATTGTTCAGTCTGTGTTAGCTCTGTTTCTCACACTGACGGATCCAACAAATGATCGTAGATCTTTTTTTTTTTTCTTGCTACCTTCACTTCAAAGGTTACGTGATTGCCTCTGTCTGTTTGTCTGGAGGCCAGCATATGTTGCTACAGCATGAAATTTCCTGGGCAGTTTCTCTTTATTTTGGTGACCTTGTGACCATCACCACAAGCCCAAACTTTAGTCAACACTTTAGAAGTGGTCAGTAAAAATAACATCCATTTCACAGCCTTACATAACTGTTCTGCCATCTAACCGCTGAAAAAAAAAATCATTTAGAGCACGTGTTGTGCTCAGTGGTATCGCCTGCAGTGGTATATTTCTTTTTATGCGATAAAGCTCTATTCATTCAGATTTCATCCATGATTTCTGAACAAATGTAGTACTCCCAGCTGAAACTAATGCATTCAAATACACAGCTATGCATTAAAGCATATATAAGTCTTTGCTGAAACTGCTTTAAAGATGTGTCAGTTCAACTTCACGGCCATTTTGGAGGATGTAGTTTGTGGTGCAGCTGAAGGCTGAGAGTTGTTTGTAATATTTTATCATGTTTAGTTTCTGTGCTAATAAGTTGCACATTGTAGATATATAAAATTCTAGCAGAGTGTTTTATCTGGTTCACTGTGAAATTAACAGGTAACTGGGGAGATAATTAGGCCATAGTAAAAATCTGCTCTCAATTAAGTGCTTTCTTGTGCTGCTCAGTGCCTCTCCAGCATATCGCCCTCCTGGCCCGTTGAGTTAGTGTAAACGAATCAAGCCAGAGAAGTGGCTTGTATGACTACAGGCAGCCATCCCAGCTCCATTCCCTCCCCGCACCATTCCAAGCCAGGGAAGACCCCCTCTGCGGCCCGGCAGATGGCCTCCCATCTCTGTGCCAGCCAAGACACTGTGGCGGAGCTCGTGGCGCTTTGTCACAGTCACATTCTCCGGCTGCTCCCGTCGCGCCTTACCCCGAGGCACAGAATTCGTAAGAGGCTTCACCACTTCCTCTCCCTGATGTTTCAGGCGGCCTGACACTTCCTTTACCACCAACGCCAGTCTGCATCACACTGAGCAATGAGCACACTGGGTAATGAGCAGAATTTGTCAATCAGGCATGCCGCGTCTCCCCCTGACAGTCTTTTTATCGCAGGAAGCAATACCACGCTGCTGTCGTCATAGCATCATTATGTTCATTTGAAAGCATTTCCAGTGTGTCAGCGAGAATACCTTGGGCGCTCGCTTCTCACCTCTTTTTACCACCTTTACCTAACTTGTTTGCTAGTTGTCATCAGTTTAGTGTGCCCGTTGTGTTCACTGTGCTCTCAAATGGTTATGACATGTTTTGACTGCAAATGAAATCTTTCTCTTCGTACTGGTGGGCACTGACAGATAAATTTGGCAGTGCTGTGCTCATCAGCAGCAACAGGCCTCTTCTCACATGACTCTCTGCTGCTGAGCAAATTGGAGCTATAGTGAAAGATTTCTTGTGCGTGAGCGCTCATGCACATCGCTTTCTCTGGAAATAAACTTTGAATCTAAACTTATGCCACATTTTTACCTGTGTAAGTGCCACTTGACTCCACAGGACAACTTAGTGAGGAAGTCGAAAACCAATTTGCCGTACCTGCAATTCCCAAATTAACTGACAGCACCAGGACAGCGTTTTTTCAAAAAATTCTACTTTGCTCATCACTTTATGCCCTGGATCATGATCTCCACTCTCTCCAGGGCTCACCTTGCACCCTTTATTTTATCCATTATCCAATAATTATTATTATCATGTTTGAGCCGTCAGGTTTTGACTTGAAATACCCTCCGATAATTAAATCACTGCCAAAAGCCACGATGAGTAAGTAAAGGAATTTTCGAAGGTGTCGCTCTGACTCCTGTTGGATTTGTGAGGCGAAAGGTCTGGGGAATTAGTGGACATGGTTCCGGTGTGAGCTGAGGAGGATCGATACGGAATAACAAGAGACTCTGTGACATTATCGAGCCAAGGGATGGGAGGCCGTCACATATCTCCCCAGATCAATATGTATGCAGTCTACTGTCGTCTTAGCCTGGGAGACAAATGACGTAAGAAGGGAAGGGTTAGAAACAGAGAGGGCCTGAAAGGCAGGGAGTGAAACAAAAATACGAGGTAGGACGAGGCAACAGAAATAGAAGATGAGAAAAGAGAGAAAGACGGAGAGACAAATCACGGTTACCGCAAGAAGTCATGCATGTGACTTCTCCGAATCGGGTAATTCAATATGACCACCCTAAAACGAGAGGGCAAGTGTTTGTGGTGGAATGCAAGCTTAAAAATATTTACTCACTTTGTTTTTTTATGGTTAATTTAAATCACCAAAACAAGTGCATTCATATTCTCTTTATGATTAGCATCCAAGGCATCAAATGTCATGCATATCATCAGCCTGTTCATGCACTGTAGCCAGCAGTAGAATAGCTTTTTTTTTTGCACAATCTCCAACACAGTATAAAGCTACTTACCTGTAGAGCACCACTGTGGCTTTTCATGAGACATGATGCTGTTATATGTTCCATTTAAAGCCTTTGTTGTCCATGGTGTGCTGAGGCTGAATGGGTGTCAGCAGACAGTGGGGTAATTTTACCCTGTTCCTTTACCCTTGTTCCATTGTCTTGTTCCATTTTATCCCCGTAACACTTAAGAGCCTCCTTTTGTGCTTCTGTTTTCTTCTCTTACCTTTTCCTCCTGTCCGTGCCTCTCTATCCGCTCCCTCTCCCTCTTTCTGTCTCTTTCCCTTCCTGCCCTCACTCACAGTCGATTGATCCCGGGCAGCAGTTTACCTGGGAGAACTCCAACATGGAAGTCAACAAGCCAAAGAATCGCTATGCAAACGTCATTGCCTATGACCACTCCAGAGTGGTTCTCACCTCTGTTGACGGTAAGAGCTCGTGTAACCACTTAACCCCTCAGATAGCCATTGACTGAGGCAGCCATTGATTGAAACCTCCTTTACAAGTACCAAGGACGTTTTGCAGCTGCTGCTCTAGAAATCTCCAGTTTTATCCACAAAGAAGATGCACTTTTTTTAATTGATATACAGTAGAGTGTTGATCACAACATGTAGATTGTAAAGTACAGTGCTCAATATGAGCAAGTAAACATTTATAGTGATAGAAATGATTTAGATCTTATTCTCAGCAATTACATCCAACAGATCATCCTGTGGTTACACCCTTATTTCTTTTGTCTTCACTACAGCCGTTCCAGGCAGTGACTACATCAACGCCAACTACATCGACGGCTACAGGAAGCAGAATGCCTACATCGCCACGCAGGGGCCACTTCCAGAGACACTGAGTGACTTCTGGAGGATGGTGTGGGAGCAAAGATCCAACACCATCGTCATGATGACCAGACTGGAGGAGAAGTCACGGGTAAGAAGAGACACGGTGTCAGTTACTGTGAAACACTGAGAAATAAGCCAATCGATCACTGACTTCATCCCTTAACAGCCCATTCCTTATGGAGTATTGAATTCATTGACATATGCAGGTTTTATTAATAACAAACAACTGATATAATTTTTAATAAATAGTGATAATAGTGATAAATAAAGAGCACATAAACACATTTTCCTGTCGTCGCATGTCATAAAAATACATTTACATGCAGCAGATGATGGTATGACAACGTACGTGATCGTGATAACACCCCCTTTTAACCACCACCTAGTCAGAGATTGGCAGTACCAGGAGGACAGCAGATAACTGCATCGTAACACTTGCCATCGTAGCTGATATTACTATGACAGACAGTAAGTGTTTGAAGGTTGAAATGTGTACAGAAATGGTGATTCCTGACACATATATGTATATATTTATGTAGCTCGACACCAGGGAAGTAACATTACACCAAACAAAGCCTGAAGGCATATAGACGCCCGGGCCTACTTTAAAGCAGGATTTGTCAGTCTGATCAAAGTCACAAGGACTTCAAAGGATATTTTGGTTGTCCGTGGACAGTATCGCTTCATGTTGCTTCTCTCCTTCTGAGTCTTCAGCAATGTCTGAAAACTTCTGCATGATTTTCCTCTAAATCTGTTTGTGGAGTTAAATTGCAACAGCTTTTTTTTTTTTTTTTTTTTTTTTTTTAACCATTCTCCATTTTCTCTCCTGTTTGTTTGTCACTTATGGCGGAGTTACTGTGGCAACTTTGCATATGGTGACAACACGTGCGCTGAAAATAAGAAATATTTTCAGCTGAATTATGAACATGCACAGCGTAGTTACATTTAGATTTTCATATTAATGCAAATTCTGTTTGAGTCATTATTTAGAAACCGCTCAGAGAGCTCCATACTTGATTGCTACATATTTATTTTTTGCAAACATCACGCCAAGGTTTCATAGACATAGAGTGTCTCATTTGTGTTTGCTCCTTCTGAATTTGGCTCTTGAAAGCCAAGGCACTATAATGAAAACTCTGAAGTTAGAGTTAAGAGGATTGTCACCCAGCAATACCCGTGTGCTCCTAAAAATACATTCAAGCTAATAAAAGCAGAAAAAAAAAAAGAAAAAAGAAAAACGGAGCACATACGCAACTTGAGATTCAAAACTGGGATGGGTTTTATTTAATTACCATCACAAAATCATGCTCATGAATTCCTTGGTGTAAATAAATCAGTGTGGAGCCCTGCCAGTATGTGCTGCTTTGTTAGTGTGTGCATACGGTGCCCTAATGAAAGAAAGTCTCCAGAGTACGGACGGGAAGTTAAAGGGATTGTAAATGAAAAAGTTCATTTCCAAAATACTGGATATTGATTTATTTTTTTTGGATGGGTGGATGTGGGAATCATTACCTGAAGCTCAGTTCATCATTCAGTATCTACGGTGAGTCTGGGAAAAAAAAGTCGTTTAGTCAAGTAAGCGCTTAAATTACTAACCATCGTTCAAAAAGTACGATCATCTGTTTTCATTTTAGGCAATCAATGCAATCGATCATTTAGGGAGATTGTGGCCTTTCTGGAAATGAGCTAATTTATTCATCCCGTTGAGAATATCTGCAGTGTGCGTACGTTTGATAAGATGGTTTTAATCAGTCGATCTCAGTGAGAATAAACACCTCGCTGCACGTTTAGTGTGCCTGAGTGGCAATTTCAGAGCTCCGTGACGGATGACCACGCTCTCCTGCTTTGAGCCAGATGCATACACAGGGACAAAATAATGGAAACACCCTAACGTTAGGAGCAGAAAGAGAAATTAACCAGCTTTTCTTAGCCTGTCTCGACCTCCTACACACATCTGAGAATTGGCTTGCCAACACTAAGGAGAGAGAGAGAGAGATGTGGAGAACCAAACCTGCCTTCCACCAGAGGAGGTGGAAACATTTCTGCCCCACTTAAGTCATGTACCTTCAGATCTTTAATATAATTATCAAACAGGGCGGAGATAGCTTTGTGTTACTTCCAAACAGGCAGAGGGAGTGTAACTCCACTCATAACCGGCAAAAAGAGCAAGAAACATTTCCACTATTGGTAGAATTTTCCACATACAGTGTATATTAATGTGTTAAGAGCTCCAAAAACATTTTTTTCTCTTTAATTAGTCTTTAAACAGTGGTGTATATGAGACACAATTATAGCCTCTGCTGTACAGAAGGATAAATGTTCAGTTAAATGACAATTAGCAGTATGTATTTGATATAAATGTCTGCCGCAGTTTCCAAAGACTCGCAATGTGAGGCAACTAACAATGAGCTGGATTGATTAAATAGCTTCTGCATCAGTCCTGAAAAACAACATTATTTTAACGTGACATTTAATGAGACAAAACATCACAAAAAGCTGGCTGTACTCCTGATTAGACACATGGAACTGCTACGTTTTCTTTCTGTTATTTTGTCCACTCTCGTTTACTCAAATACACATCCTCTATTTGGCTATTTCTTTCTCACATACGCACGCAGACGTACACATATGGTGGGTGAGTCAACCTCCCACCACCCAGTCAGACGGATGCCAAACAGAGCAGGAGCTCGACAAATGTGACAAGATCCGGCAGCAGGCAAATTTCAGCTTCCTCTAGGACTATCATTACTAGTTAGTAAAACCCAAAAAGGTCAAGACTTGAAATGAGCGGTATTACTCACTCGTGTGCGTCTGTGTGCATGTTGGTGTATGTCTATGTCTAGATAAGAGGTCCGCGTCCTCTGCAAAAGGCCAGGTGACGACATGCGAGAAGCCAGGTTCAAAGCAGAAGCAGATGATAGTGAAACCTGCGGTCTGTGTGCATGTGTCTGAAATCTGTTTGTGTGTGTTTGCAAGGGAGAATATGCCACCCAAGCTCAGACAGCACAGAGATATTCATTACAGTGGTGACTGCTAATCCATATGTTTGTACTGCAAGTGGTTCCCCCATCACTCAATTGAGTTTCTCCTGCAAGGTCTACCTCTGCTTCTGAATGGGAGCTGTCACCAGGGGAGGTGAAATGTGAGGGGGTGAATTTTAGCGCATTTTGTTTGTCGATTTGTACCAGCTCACTCAGACAGCCAAGGTGCTTCGAAATGTCAGCCCGGTACTGCAGTATCAATATGATTAGCTCGCCTGCGCCACATCTCTTCCTCTTATGTTATCCAAATCAATAACAGCAAGTCCTAGTCGCAGCAAATCTGGGGTGAAAACACAGTTTGCATTTGCTCAGTTTCTATAAGTAAAAAGGGAGTTCAGAGATTCTGTGAATGACCAGCATGACCTGCACTCATTATTATTATTATTTTTTTAGCTCACGCTGTTTTTCAGACCGCCTTTCAGTTAATTATCGGGGACTGAACCTGAACCCACAAATTCAGACTCCACGTCACAAGCGTTTCAAGTTTTCCCAACAAGATTTTATTCTTTACAACATCCAAGGAGAATCTATTCAACACAAGCTATAAGTGAGACCAATCAGCAGCTTTGCCCAGTGTTTAAATAATGATGTGACTCATCGCCTCTAGAAACTTTCAGACCTTGTGAACAACTATTAAATTAAGTGTTATGAAAATCAAATGAGGCATGATTGTGCAACCGTGTGGCCTATTTTTGACTGCAAATAACTCCAAAGTTGTTTCGGAAATATTTGCTACTTAAAAAACAAAGCCGAACTCCAACTGCCACAGCCAGTGGTGACTTCTCATTAATCTGGCGAGGAAGGGTTCATGTAAATGTCCAAATGAAGAAGAGTATTATCAGCAATTTCCTTCTTTCAGTCCTTTTTTTGTTCCACAGTTGAGCCTTCCCGAAGAGAGGAAGTGAAGTGAAAATCATGGCAAAGGCCAGAGTGTCATTTTCATAGATACTCAGAGTGAAGCAAAGGCACTCAGTGCCGGCGTATGGGGGATATTTAGCCTCATCTGCAGTGAAGTTTGTTCCGTGCCCATATGGAGCCAGGTGGCCGAACCTGCTGTCTCTTCACGACAGGCGAGAGCGGGCTTTTAGACACCTCTCCCTCCACAATGCAGCGGCCAGTCATTACAAATGCGCCAAAAGCATACATTACAAGGGGGTTGTGAACCACCTGACAATTAGCTAATTGAAAATGATCACAGGCTGGTAAAAGACAAAGTGGGTTTTTTAATGCCCTTTTGAAGCCTGCTTCAGATGCAGACACACATGGGTGCACATGCGCATGCGCCGTTGACTTTTCAGGAGGTACGGGAGCCTGACTCCGGAGTCTTCAGTTTTTAATTAGACAGTGGACAAAGCCTTTGATCTGACCTCTCTAATGTTCCCTCCTTGTTAATCAGCGTGATTCTACAAGCCTCTCACTAGCCTCGTGGTGGATGTTAGCGGCAGTTCACTCCCTGACAGTGTGCCCCCTCTCTCTCTTTTGCTCTGCCAGGTGAAGTGTGACCAGTACTGGCCGTCGCGAGGAACAGAGACCTATGGGATGATCCAGGTCACCATGCTGGACACTGTGGAGTTGGCCACTTACAGCGTCCGTACTTTTGCCCTCTACAAGGTATAGTACTGACTTTGTTAATTTGCAGTTAACCATATAGTTAGACATGGTCATGAAGGACATGTTCCCAGTAGGTAATTGCAGTTCATCATTACCAGGGTCACATTTTAAAAAAGTAATTTATTATTTTTCTAAAGACAGATAAAGGCTATTACCACCGGACTCTTTTTTTGCTGCGTTAATTGGTTTTTAACATCCAAGATTTGTCTCTTGTTCTCAAAAAGCCAATAAAAATTTCAGCTTTTCACTCACACACTTCAGTGCCATGATGATGTGACTGATATTTCGTCCTTTATTTCCCCTCTGCCTGCTATTTTTCCATTACTTACATTCTTAATTTCTAACATTATTATCATCCCTAATTAAATGCAAGTCTCCAGCTGGAGCGGTTACTTGGTTTCAATCACAAATGGTGACAATGCCAAGAACCATTTCTGAGAAACTGCCGGGTTCAATTCCAAAATTGTACACATTATCTACACCTACACTTGCAGAATGATCACAGCCACAAGTAGAGCACATTATGTGCCGCTATCAAAGTGAGTCAACTCGAGACTTCTGCTTAAAATAGGCACTTTTCTGACAATGAAATTATTGCGCCTTTCAAACTTTTTCACTTTTATCACAACACTCTGACCGTAACCTGTAATATTTTTGCCCCGTGTGACACATTTCTCTAAAAAAAAAAAAGCAGCCAGTTACAGTTTAGTATGTCAGGCTATCCCACTAAGCTCCCAGCTTACAGTTTTCGACTTTACTACGACTCTCTCTCTCTCTGCAGAATGGCTCCAGCGAGAAGAGAGAGGTGAGACAGTTCCAGTTCATGGCCTGGCCAGACCACGGGGTGCCAGAGTACCCCACCCCCATCCTGGCCTTCCTACGGCGGGTAAAGGCCTGCAATCCTCCAGACGCAGGGCCTATGGTGGTCCACTGCAGGTGGGTGTAGCTCAGTATGTGCGTATGCAGTAAATTAAGTCCTAATTATCACCACTGATTTATTTTTAATGTGGACGCGTGGGTTAAAACGAATGGTTGAAACAGAAGTGTGTTATGTAACACACCATAATGGACAGCACATGCAGCAGAGATGCTGAAATCCTGTTTTTGGGGTCAGCACCTTTTTTTTGTTTTCCATGAATTTGGCTCAATTATTGCATGTTCCAGCCTCTCAAGATGCCTCTGCAATGTCAAACTTTGTGCACAGTGTGCGGCAACAATTTCATTACGGCCCAGCTCTTGTGCTGCAGGGACGGAGTCAAATAAAAGTCCAGTTTTCTGCTGTCATGCATGTAGAGAGAACATAATAGAAGTGGAAAACTTACCGTATGTTACAATACAAAACTTTTGATTTCCATGCGTCTTTGACCCCATTCAGCTGAACATTCGTACACATATATGTGGTTAAGTCTCTTTTATGCTGTCTGATACGCCTATACACGTAAAAAGAGACTGAAGGTCGGAGAAACTAATTTCACATTCTTATGTGAAAGCAGAATCGTATAATAAAGAAGTAATTTGTACCTTGTGTGATAAATATTCTTGGTCGATATATATACTGAATACTGTGAATAAATTATAGGGCCTTTACATTTCAATTAAACACTAATGACCTTGTGCTTTTGTGCCATCTTATTCTACAGAGTGACGTTATATACTGTTATATAGTGAATAATAGTTATTTACCCTGTGATCTCTCTCCGTCTCCCTCCATCAGCGCGGGTGTGGGCAGGACTGGATGCTTCATCGTGATCGATGCCATGCTGGAGCGCATGAAGCACGAGAAGTCTGTAGACATCTACGGCCACGTGACGTGCATGCGCGCCCAGAGGAACTACATGGTCCAGACCGAGGACCAGTACATCTTCATTCACGAAGCCCTGCTGGAGGCCGCCACGTGCGGCAACACCGAGGTGCCGGCGCGCAACCTGTACGCCCACATCCAGAAACTCACCCAGCCCCCGCCCGGCGAGACGGTTACTGCCATGGAGTTGGAATTCAAGGTGAGTGCACACGTCAGATGAGTCATACCGAAGACAGCGCTGGAGAAGACTCCTGCAGGAAGCATTAACTGAACAAAAGAGCTTTTAGAACAGCGTTTTCTGATTTATAGTGCACTGGATAGTTCACAGCAGTGACATTATAATGCACTTCAGGAAGCAATGTGAGTTTTATTTGTAATTAACAGAAATTGTGTTCTCCAAACTGATCTGCAAGAACCAAAAGAGGATGTCAGTCTGTAGTTGCAACTTCTGAACCTCTGTCCTGTGTGTCGCTATTGTCCCGGCTGATCACCAAGATGTTTGAGTATGTTTAAATTAATTGGCCAAATAAGCCAATGCACAGGAATTTGTCTCTGTGACATTGATGCTGAGACATCCCAGCAACTGCAGTAGCAACACATTTCTGGGGCTAGAACAAATACACACACATGCAGAGACACAAAGACATGAACACACCTACACGCGGAGTATTACAAAATGACTGCCGCTCGCGCATACACACAGCTGGTGTTCAAGGTGACTCGCAATCACACGCACACCTTCTGTCAATAGCCATCGACTGTGATGTTATTACACACTTTCCTCCCAGTGCGGCTCTGCCATTAGCCCTCTTATGACCATGATCCATTCTGTTTGAAGTGATAATAGCGTCTACACTCCTGCCAACGATTGAGAATGAAAGAGTGAGAAAATGATTGAGGCTTATGTGGAGGCCACAGCCTCCGTGCCCACGCAGTCTGGCCAAAACACACACACACAAATTATCACGGAGTACCATGACTGTCCGTACACACTCCTGTGCTGTCCATCTGTGCTCCGTCCACTGCCAGTACTGAGCTTGTCACGCCTACAGTCCTCCATGCTCTGGGACTGTATGGAAGAGAAGCCCACTGCGCTTAGTTACACCTACCAGCAGAACTTCTTATTTTTTCTTGGCAGGAAACTTTTAAGTCTAAATACAGACTTTTGACAAGGAAGCATTTCAGACTTCTTTGTTTGTTTACTCAGGTCACAGGTCACTAATTTTCCCTCTCCACCTCTCTCTCCGTGCCTGGTTTCTTCTCACCTTTCATTAAACAGAGACTGGCCAACTCCAAAGCCCACACATCACGCTTCATCAGCGCCAACTTGCCCTGCAACAAGTTCAAGAACCGCCTGGTCAACATCATGCCTTTTGAGTCCACCCGCGTCTGCCTGCAGCCCATCCGTGGCGTCGAGGGCTCCGACTACATCAACGCCAGCTGCATCGACGGCTACAGGTCAGTAAACGACTTCAGGATTTGAGCTGAATACAGTGACTGTATGAAGTATAAAGTGCTGACTTTAAACTTTAAAAGACAAGGCTGCATTGTTCTATATTTATCTCATTATCAACGAACCTCATGAAAAGATCAAAACCAGCTATGTATTAGTCACTTCCCATGCCGCACAGCCTGGCTTGCATCCCCGAGCCCATTTGTTCCGACTGAAGATGTGAAGCTTAAAAAAAGAGTCAGAGATAAAAAAAATAAAAATAAAAAATAAAAAAAGGCTTAGTAATTTGCTAAACAGCTGGCCACTTCAGTTTAAAGCAAATGTTACTCAGACTTGGGTAAATAGAACATTTGTTAAGACTGTTTTCCGTGACTAATTAATATACATTTGGTGATCCAGTGAGTATCTAATGCAGCAGGACAGTGTCTGTGTGTGTGTGTGTGTGTGTGTGTGTCTGGCATAAGAATATGTTACCCAATGCAGTAATGAAGATCTATGACACAGAAGAATAAGCCATATCATGCTTTGGATGCATTATTTGTTGGTAGGATCGATATATTGTGTTGTTTTTGGTCTTTGCATGTGATTCGTTCACCATGAGAAAATGTAGAATAACACCAGCTCTGCTTTAAGGGTGTTTACATCCATGTTGTGCTAACAGTGAATCCATTTTTTGCACATAATCTTGTCATTTTAGGACAAGGCAGCAGGGCAGTGATCCTTAACATGCATCCAAAGCAATCAGCATTCGTTTTTATGGCCACACAGTCCAAGATTGGACCAGACTGAAGGCAAATAGTGAAGACGGCTGCTGTGCAGGCCTGGCAGAGCATCCAAGAAAGATACCAAGCGTCTGCCGATGTTATTAATGAGTCGTAGACTTCAGCTGGACGTTGATTGAACAGGACTTCCAACCACATATTAAGGGCAATGACTTAATTTAGGTTCATGTTAACACCTCCAATTAGTCTATGTCTCCTAAAATTAGGCTATAACACCATGTGGTTCGTCTGAAGTGGATGTAAACACCCTTAAATTAACATCTGAGGGCCGGTACAGTGACGAGCCAACTTAAAAGTTGCATCACTGTCCCGGCTGCACTGAATGTGACAGATCTGCAGTTTTTTTTCCGGCGTCATCGATTGTTACAGGTGTGAAAAATACAGCAAGCATTCACTAGATAAAAATGTATGGGAGGGGACTGACGATGAGTCCGCAGTGAGCAGTATCCAGTTGCAAGAATTACTCCCATCTCTGTCGATGTGGCTCTAGTCCGCTGAGCCACTACTTCTTTCATATCGCAGCTACTGCATGTCCTCATGTGCTCTGTGACTCCAAATTGCTTCCTAGAGGGAGGAAGATGAAAAGGCAGCCCCCTGTTTTATATCTATATAAGTACGGGCAGAGACAGAAGGCACTGACTCATCTGTGGCTGAAGTGTACAGCAAGGGGATGGATTTAGCGAGCCTGAAATGTTGTTCGGTCCGTATGGGGTTCTGCTTCATATCGAGCCGTCGACAGAGACGACACCTCCACCCCCAAACCTCCTCCAACTCCCTCCTCTTGCTCCAGTCCTGTTGTTAATGAGAAGTTGCTCTGCAGAGGCCAACCCTCCATTGTTGCTGTGTAAATAACATAATTGCAGCAAGAGAGTATTGTAATGAAGTGTGCTTTTCCAGACCCCTCTCTCACATTATTTTCCGTCTCCTCCGTATTCTCTGCTTCTCTCTCTTTTTCCTTCTGTATTTTCACTCCTCTCTTATCTCTGTCTCTCGCTGTTCTCCTCTTTAATCGGTCTCCTTCTCACCTCTTTCCTCACACTCTCTCCTCCCACCATTCCACTCTCACTCGCCATCTTAATTTTCCAACCAGACATCATGGCAGAGACAGACATATCCGGGTTGGGACCTGTTGTGTGCACCAGTGGCTCTGAGTGATTAAGCCGCTTTTAAAGCCTGGGCATAAATAAAAACTAAACAGGGGCCTCCAGTGCCCTTCACCCCAGCGCCTTCAAGAAAAGCCAATAATATGCTAAGCTAATGAGAGGCGAGCCATTGATTCCAGCTATGCTATCAGGGGCGCGAGCCCTGGATATGCTCCGATGCAGGCTGGAGTTTTAGCATTGTAATGAGGTTGAAATGAAACACTATGTCCTCGAGCACTGCAGTCATGTGGGATGATGCAGGGAGAGCTTTGTGCTGTTTGGCAGCGCACTCATCAGGACACTGTGTGCAAAGAAGTCAGTATTGTGTTATACGCTTAGAATTGTTGTTGTTTTGGCTAGGGGCTGTTTTATGGGGAGGTTAGAGGGGTCCACCCTATCAATTTGAAAATTAGCATTCATCCCCTGCCTAGCCTCCCTTCTCTTTTTTCCTCCTCTGCTACAGTCCCTTTTCCTATATTCTCATTTTCTTCCTTAGCCTCTCCTCTTGTGCTCTTACTTCTCTCCTCTCCTCTCCTCCTCAGCAGTCAGTCCTACTTTGCACTCTCATGACCAGCTGGAGAGAGCAGTGCTCACTCTTTTCATCTCCTCACATTTTCCTCTCCACATCTCTTCCCTCCACTTTGTACGTCTCTCTTTACTTTGCATTCCTCTTTTTCTCCCGTTTTCATCTTTTTTTAATTTGATTCCTCACCCTGTTGCCTTCCCCTCCTCATATGCCATCTCCTCTCCTCTTCTCTCCGCCAATCTGTTGTTTCTTGATTTGTGCGAGCGAGGCCCAGAGCATATTCTAATCTCCCGGTTCCACTTTAGTGCCTCGCCTGCAGCACCTTCATTAGTTGTTCAGCCGTGGCTCAGTGTGTGACCGAGTGTGTGCTGCCGTGTCTGAATATACATGTGGGGGGAAAAAAAAACAACAACACTGCACGCATAGACTGGCACACCTAGATGCAAGCTTACATGTGCTGCGAACATGTGAGTGTGTCCGTGCACAATTATGCTCGTGTTTTGTTGGATTCCTCAGCTCCCTCTCACTCTGTTGATCAGTGCACTGCTGCCACCTGCTGTTTGACAAAAAGACTGCTCAGCTGGACCAAAGTCACGTAGGACACAAGCACAGCTCTGGCACCTCAGTGGATGAGCTCATCTCTAGTTTAGTGAGCATATCAAGTACTCCCCCCTCCTCCCTCTCTCTCCCTCCCTCTCTCTCTCTGTTGTGTTACAGAGAGGAAGAAGTAGAGGAATAGCTCAGCGATGATGATAGTTGCCATGGATTATTTGCTGTGTTCATTAAGGGTGTAGGAATCTGTCTTGCTGGCATTAGAGACATTTTGACAAAGACTACAAGGACAACAGGACAGTATGAGAGAGCGTGTAAGACTGAATGCTTTTAAAGCACAGTCTTATGGGTTTGATTCCATTTCCTACAAGTCATGATAATGCAGCTGCCTTGTGTATGTATAAATATATATATATATATATATATAACAGTGTCCCCAAAATGGTATGTGTTGCTTTTATGGAACAAAACTGGAGGAACAGAGAAAGCTCTTCCCCACCCTTTGAATTTTATTTCAATAAATTTGTGTCTGAATGTGTTTGAGCTCTTTATAAGACAGCGGTCTTATGTTTTGTCCGTTATTAAATTTTGAGGTTTGGGTTGGATTAACAGCCTTTGACAACAGCAGCACTCCTTTTATCATTAAATCCTTTTCTGGTTATTGCTTGGCGCCGTGTTTTATAATACCAGCTGTAAAAGCACCATAAAGTTTATAATTATTATGTCTAATGTTTAATCTCTGTCTCCTCTCTGTGTCGTGTTCGTCTTTTAGACAGCAGAAGGCCTACCTGGCCACGCAGGGCCCACTGGCAGAGACCACCGAGGACTTCTGGAGGATGCTGTGGGAGCACAACTCCACCATCGTCGTCATGCTCACCAAGCTACGAGAGATGGGCCGGGTAATACACAAACACGTACTATCTATACATCAATGAATGCAGCAAGCAGTGAGGTCATTGGACCATTTCAGGGAATCGTAACAATCTTGCGTCACATTGCTCAAATATTAATTCATTACAACCCTGAACAGTAACTCTGGTTGAAAGTTAACTTCCTTATCAGCGTGGCTGGAATGCCAGTGGGTTGAAAGTAGCATGCTGCCATGTCAGATATGTCAATAATTGGATGCATTCCAGGCATACTCATAATTCCCATACTGCAATCCTGCATTACACTTTACGAACTATTGGTTCTGTTTTTGGTAACGAGGGGGCTAAATAGTGATGTTTTCTTGTCTTGAGCAGATGTTTCATACAAATACACTTGATAATTTTGCATACTACTATAGTACACAGATAGTTTGGAACTTGTTTTAAGTTGAATTTTAAAACGCATCAACAGCGACCTTGAAGAAAATTTGGGGATTTGGGGGTCATAAAGCAACAACAAACAAGTCAGGCAGTGAATCTTAAATAAAGTTTGACATCCAGGGAAATAAACTTATTTGCTTTCTTGGCCAGAAGTTAGATGAGAAAATCAATACCACTCTCACAGTTGTCCTTTAAATACTGTATAAGCCAGGAGACAGTTAGCTTAGCTTAGCACAAGTGCTGGGGGTGAAAAGGGGCCGAAACAGCAGACGTGGCTTACTCCATGCTCTTTGCTAAGCTAAACTAACCGCCTGCTGGCTCCAGCTTCAGAGTTAAAGGAACAGTGTGAAGGATTTAGCGGCATTCTGCCGTGTAGTTGCTGTTTGCAACCGCCTCACCTCACCCTCTCCTTCCCAGCATGATGGAGAAACTAACCACGGCTGCGAAATGCAAACATAGTTATGCATTTTTGACGCATGTTTTTGCAATAAATCTTTGACATTAGACCTCCGAAGGACAGATATGAGAGTGGTATCAATCATCTTAACTAACTTCTCTCAGGAAGAAAGTGAATAAATGCATCTACCAAAATTTCAAACTATTACTTTATGGTAAAAAAATCAATAGTCTCATCTTGTTACCAGTTTGAGTAAATCCATAATATCTTTGAGTTGTTTTTTTGTGATTATGCGTATGATTCTGACAGCACTCAACTGTGTTTTATAGCTTTTATCACCCCCTCATCCATAATCACAGTTTATGAAAAAAAAGCCTTCATGCACATCATTGCCGTAGTTAAGCACACAAACAAATTATGTAAATGTTTTCCACCTAAGATAAATCAGACAATATTTCAAAACCCAACGATTAGTCTCTGCTCGATTTTCTTTTATAAGCAGAGACCTCCCCATGACTCAAAATGACAAAGTACAGATACGCATGCTATTAATATCCTGCATTTGCACATCAAGCAGTCATTGTGTAAAAATGTATTTTTCTTCTTGAAAGATTTTGGAAATATTGCTACTTAAAGTTTTGCCTCCCTTTTTTGCTTTTGCAGGAGAAGTGCCATCAGTACTGGCCAGCAGAGCGTTCAGCCAGGTACCAGTACTTTGTGGTGGATCCGATGGCTGAGTACAACATGCCCCAGTACATCCTCAGAGAGTTCAAAGTCACAGATGCCAGGGTATGTCGGCTTCGCTCTGTGTGTGTGAATATCTGTGGATTTGCTCCTGTGTGTGTGTGGGGCGATGAGGATTGATTGGCGTTTTACCTAAATACAACCATCCAAGCCGAATCCATCTTAATTTTAGGTTTTAACACAAACAGTCACACTAAGTGTAAAAAATTATACCGAGTGTGATTTCAAGGTAGAGATGATCAGAACGCATCCCGTGTTATTTCCCCTGACAGGTTGACACCAAGCGAATGCACCATCAAACATGTTTACCCAGATTTAGTAGCAGTGTGCTTGCTCTATGGCTTGTGCGTGTGTGTTTGTGTGGTTGTGGTCGTGAGTATCTATGTGCATGTGTGTGTGTGTGTGTGTGTGTTTCGAGATCACTGTGAAAATACATGAAAAGCATAGCCTCCAATCCCCGAGGGCCAGTACTGCAACTCCCTGTGATGCAGTAGTTTCAGTGGGCTATAAATATACTTTACTGTCATCAGAAGGACCACAGCACAGCAGCACTAATCCCAAATCCACCCCTTCTTTCACACACACACACACACACACATATCTACTGTATATACACACACATACACACACACAGTATGTGCATTGACAGAGACATAAATGTGTAATAACGTCTAATATCCACTAAAGAAACATTCATTTCACACGTGCTGACACCACAGTGTGTGACTCCATGTTACAGTTCTGTGTTTGCCTCATGTGTCACAGCTACTGGTTTCCTCTCCTGCCAGGTCATCATGCTTTATTCACATTGCATCCCAGGTGTAAATTAGATGATTAGATGGCTGCCATGAAAAACCAGCAGGGTTATGATACCTGTGGACCTCGTCTGAGAGGCCGCGCTTATGGTGGTGTTTTGTGTTGACTGCTTATTAGAGTGAGAGATGCGTGCACAGCAGGGTGTTATTCACTCATAAAGATGAATTGAAGCATTAAAAAAAAAAAGCTCAGCTGAATTATGCACACCTTATATATCACGTCAGTGTCAGCCCGTTTACTTACCAGTCCACTGTGCCCCTTAAATGTACTTAAACTCTTTATTTGCTGCCCCTCAGGACGGCCAGTCCAGAACAATCCGCCAATTCCAGTTCACTGACTGGCCCGAGCAAGGAGTGCCAAAAACCGGAGAGGGCTTCATTGATTTCATCGGACAAGTGCACAAAACCAAGGAACAGTTCGGACAGGATGGACCAATCACTGTACACTGCAGGTAAGGAGGAAAACGGGCTCAGAGAAATCATGACGTTAAGTCAGATACGTCCTGTCTGCCGTCTCTGAGTGTGTTCAGCATGCATAACGTGAAAGCAAATGAGATAATGATGGTGGATAGTAAATAATCCTTTAACACTTTTAGAGGCGTTCATTCAACTTTACAGCCATCTAGGAGGCTGTAGTTGGTGGTTTGTTGAACTCTATCTCGTCTACAGTGCAGTATGATAACAAACAAATCACATGTTCACAGGTCAAATGAACTCTCTTAGTCAGGCTTTCATATTCAGAACAACCTCAGATTAGTTTCCAAAGTACAATAAAATCCTTCATTTTGAACTTTAAAGTCATAAAGTGTTCAGGAGACTTGAACAGGAGATGTAATAGAGTATTTTGTGTGTGTGTGTGTGTGTTTTTAGTGCTGGGGTGGGCAGGACCGGAGTCTTCATCACCCTCAGCATCGTGCTGGAGAGGATGAGGTACGAAGGAGTTGTCGACCTCTTCCAGACAGTGAAGACGCTTCGCACCCAGCGGCCTGCCATGGTGCAGACCGAGGTAAGAACAGAGTGCAGACGGGGGAGACTGTTCATACTCAACATCCCACGCTGACAGGACGCTATTCCAAAGTCACCGTCGTATATTTTTACGGTGTAAACTTGATGTTATCTAAAGTGTCTTTTTTTCTTTTTTAAACTTAGTGAGGTTTTAGGAGCGCTGACCTCTGCTGCTATCACAGAGGTCCAATGTCAAATTTATCTCAAATTAAGAATTGATAAATGCATTATACAACAAACAAGTACGGCATATTAAACAAGACTGACATGGTGTGAATATAAATGAGCCAAAAAAGGAAAGAAGGAAGCATCCTTTTGCATCTAATGCAAACACCCTCAAGCACTACAGCTATAGTTAGAGATGAGTAACTTCATTACTCACACGGCGCTCTCCATCCTCAGACAGAGAAGCAAAAACTCCACAATAAAAAGCTCTAAGGGAAAACTTTTGTATGCAATAGATGTTGCGTGTACAGAGTTAAATTACAGATATGTGACATTGAGACTTTCTAACTGAGGTGTCTCTGTCCTCTCTCGTCCAGGACCAGTACCAGTTGTGCTACAGGGCAGCATTGGAGTACCTGGGGAGCTTTGACCACTATGCAACATAACCACTCCCACCGAGCAGCCTCCCTGGTCAAACCTCTCAGGAGTGTGCCAAGTGTCCCATCTCAGCCACCATCCACTCACTTGACCCCTCCCTCCCTCCCCACCCCAACCCCCTTAAAAAAAAACCCGACCCCTCGCAGCTACCGGAGGGGAGGAGTAAGGGACGCGCTTGCAGACCCGGCGACGGGTTCAACCAATCACAGAACAGAGATCCATGCCGACTTTAACCAACCACATGAGATTTTGCTTTAAAAAATAATAACAGAAACTTTACGATGACTATGACAAACATGACAACTCTTGTACAGATGCGACAGCGCAGACGGGCAGCTCGCCTCTCTGCTCTGTCGAAGCCAAACCTCCCTGATTGTCAAAGGCTACTGGTAGCACTAAGAGAGCATTCTCTCTGTTTTTATGTTAATTTTATTGTCAATATTATGATTCACTATGTCAAATGGTATTGTTTAGTGTATTTGTTTGTTTTTAATAATCATTTTAACATCAGACATTTCTTCTGTCTTAAACGGCCCAGCAGGGGGCATGCATTATTTTCATAATCGGTACTTTTTTTAAATTTTATTTTTATTTTAGGGTACTTTTAGCACAAGGGACATGTATTTTTAACACGTTCCTAGATACTAATACGGGAGGACCACCGTTCTCTGAGCTGCTGTCAGATTTCTTTTGTCACATGACATTTATCGTTTTATTCATATTATGTGTCATAACATTTTTTTTTTGTCTTACTCAGTTCAATAACTAAAAAAAAAAAAAATGCCTTTTTCACTTGCTGTTTTCGATAAAAAAAAAACAACAACAATCTACTTTGACAAAATTGATTTCAGAGCACACACTTGCTAAAGGGTTCGTCCTTCTGTAAACATGGTAGCTAGTTATAAAACAAAAAGTGAATTAGCGACTAAATCAGAGGTGTACAGGAACGGAAAGCACATGATTTCTACGTCTTTTTTTTTTTGTTTGTTTTGTTGGTTGTTTTTCATCAGAAGCCTATGGCATTGAGGCCTTCATACTCCACAGCGGAGAACTTACCTGAGGAAAAACAGACTTTTATACCCAAAGGGTAGCTGACAGAAAATCTCCCAATCTCTGAATATTGTTGCTCTTCAAGTCCCTCCCATCTCCTCACTGCCCAGTTAGCCTGGTCGGTTCGCTGGAGCTGAACCGCGCAGACCTGAAAGGAGCGGAAGTGGTTCACATGGGCTGAGGAGCAGAGCCATGAACGCTGGCACCTGTACAGAATCAACCATTCCTACCAGAGGGAAAGAGACTCAGCCCTTTGGACTGAAACCTGATATTATTTTATACAGAAATAGAACTATAAATATATATATAATTATGATTGATTATATATATGTACAATTACACATAGATATATACACAGCTTCAAAGGTATATTGTTAAAAAGGATTAATTCTGCTGATCTACCAACCCTAGAGACTGCAGAGAGCCTGCTGTCCTAGCGTGTGTATTAATGGAAACACCGTTGTATCTACTGTACTACCATAGTAACTTTGACAGCTGGTTGTCCGTCTGAATGAGGAAAAAACACAGTACAACCCCCCACCCCACCCCATCCATCAAAACGGATAGACTCCTCCTCGGCGCGGGGCCATCGCACCCACTCAAGCACACATCTTCTTCTCCCACACGAGCCGCAGGAGGGGGAGCGTCTGATCCGAGAAGCCTAAGCGTTTGCGGTGGCGGTGGCGGTGGTGGAGGCGGCAGCGGGAAGGAGAGGGAGGGGGGACTTGAAAACGCTGGCGAAAAACTAAAAATGTTCATTTTTACCTTGTGAATGCTTAGTGCTGTAGGGGTTCGATCTGTTGTACACACAGTCTGTTTTCTATTTGTTGATAAAGAACTGGAATTTAAAAAGAAACTGTTGATGAAAAAGAAAAAACATTGATGTTAATAAAGTTAAATAATTGGGTTTTTGTACAAATCCTGGCTTGTGATGTTTTGTTTCTTTTATCCTTTTTACAAAATGTGAGTATTTAAATTCCTGACCGATAAATCCATCATAGTACAAGTTTGCTCTTTTGCCCTATGGGGACACCTGGAAACTGTCTGCTTTATCTCCCACTGCCAGGAATGTTGTAGTTTTAGTTCATTATCGTGTGTCCTGTATGTCAAGGCATTTCTAAAGGCTTCTTGTCCCAACAGTGCAACTGAATGTTTAGTGTGAAGTGAAAGAAACCATCCCCAGGAACGATTTTCATGATCATCTTCTTGGTGTAAGCAATGTTGTCCTACATGAACGTGACTTTATTTGCCAAATCTAGAATTACTTAAGACAAAATAATCTTAACTCAAGGTCCGGTGTTTTCCACCACATCTCACAGTCTTCAGCAATAGATGGAGTTTGCTTATTTGTCCTCAGACACATTCTCTGTTTTTTTGTCTGTGCTCTTGTGATTGGGTGTGTGGAGAGAAAAAAAAAATGATGTCACATATTTTTCTATCAGATTTTTTTATCAAAGACTCAGAATTGACTGACCATTGTTGGGTTGTTTTGCTTGTGTTGCCATGGAGACCCCAACTGTCAATCAAATCCAAATCAAATCACGCCCATACAAGTCGTGATCAAGTGGATTAGCTGAGGCTGATTTGTGTACAGAATGAGCGCCAACATTTTATTCGAATGTTCAAGTTGTTGGTGTGAAAATGATCCCTCAGAGCAGTGAGAAAGTAATGTCTGACTTTGATCTAACTTTCTGCTGTCAGTCCCACAATGCAACGTAATTTTGTCAGTGGAAAAATGTAACCCTACACCTGTCAGCGATGACGCAAATTGAATAGTTAAATTCTTTCATTGTGTTTATTATAGTAATTAAGTGAGTGAGGGTTGGTTTAAGGGCACAGAATCTAATGACAGTTGTTGAGTTGTTTACCTAGGTTGCCGTGGTGACACCACCATCAAATCAGATCAAACCATGCCCACATCGTTCAGCAGATTTGCTGAATTTTTCTTAAACTTGCAGCATTATAATAACGACATTTAGCGGCAAATATTTGATAGAAGAATAAAAGTTTTTGGTGCTCTCCCCTCTCTCGTAGCAAGGCTTCATCATCTCCAGACCTGTAACAGTAGCAGGCGTAGCAGATGTCACATAACAGTAGTGGAGGGGGAAAAAAAAAAGAAAAGTTGGGATGAGTGAATCTGTGGAAAAGTCAAGCAAATGTTTGAGTTTGTATATTTATGCTATGTGCAATGATTGTAACGTATGGAAGGAAACAAACAGGCGATCTGTTCTCATGCGACTGTTTGTTGTTGCTTTCGACATGTGGGAATGATTCAGCCAAAGACATGCTGAATTATTTCTGACAAAAACCTCACAAACAGGATACAAATCCGGATTTAAAGAATAATAACTGTTGTTGTTTTAGTCCTACTATGTATTGTGAGTCCGGTTGTATCATAAATCTGACTTTGCTGCAGAAATTCACACTTTTGACGATGTTGCCACACTTGTTGTGCAGAGAGGGTCATATTTTATCTGTGATAATATTCTGTTTTTCTTTTTTTTGAACATGTATTTGTTATTAGCTGTAGTTGTGCAATGTGGAATTTTGCTTGTGGCATTTTACAAACTTTTGTTTTGGATCCCACAGAACCATCTGACATCATTGTGGTTTTATGAACTGTGTCCAGATGCATGTTTTTCTTCATTTAGTTGTATTGAGTCTATCTAGACCCCTGCGTCTTCTTAATAGCTTTCTTTATTTTCCTAAGAAACAACAACAACGCAGTTCGGTGACCTCTTTTCACTATCCTAAGGAGATACCATGAGTAATCCAATTGGGTAAGGAAATTAGATAACATATGGTTGACTAATCTACATTGCAGTATATCATGATGCTGAGCCATGTGTTCTTGTAGAAATGATGCACAATCTGTCCAAGATGAAGAAGACCGTGAAGGTGAGTTGCTCTGCTTGAAGATTAAAGCCCAGTTGGAGGATTTGTTCTCCTGCAGCCACCTGGCAGAGGACGGCTTCCTGCTGAAACATGTGCAGAAGAACAAACAGGGCTACGTCAGCCTCAAGCTCCTCACTTGTTTGAAAAAGGTAAAGAGAGACGGAGGAGGGGGGGGGGGGGGGAAAGCAAGATTTCATGTTCTTTCTGCGGTGTTTACATTCCATCAGTTTGAATAAGAACAATCCTGTAAAATGCAAACAAAGCTGAGTTTGCCCACTGTTTGTCACAGATAAAGGTCCTGACCACTGACTGGTACATGACTCTGGCAGGAGCAGCGTACTCAGAAATTCTCGAGGTGAGTGATGACTGCACCAAAGTGAAGAGGAGAGAGACGCTTCCCCAGTGGCTGCTGTGTTCCCCCACCAGCAAGCTTCTCCTCGTCTGGAACATTTCTGTGGAGTGGTGGAAAAACGAAGGAGGCCCCGAGCACCCATCACTGTACGAGAGGATCCTCCAGAAGTTCAGCGCTCACGGCAACGTTACCTCACTCTGGATCCTGCATCCTGGCAAAGAGCTTCCCAAGGAGCTGAAGTGCTATGCCAAGCGTCACAATAAGCTTGGGCAAGATTTGTGTGCGGTGGTGAAGTTTGATAAATTGGAGGCAGTTCGTAAGGTCTACAGCGCCCTGAAAGCAGAGGAGGAGAAGTCTAACGGTGAGGGAATGCGTGTGGTACCTTTAGGATTTTTGCCAGTGCACCACATCACTAGGGAGAAATCATCAGAGGAAAACAACGAGGACCAACCTGCAAAGTCCTGGGAAAATCCACCTGAACCCTCAGAGGATTCGGTCCAGGAGGAATCCTCTCCGCCAGTTAAAGTTCCTAACGAGACTCCAGACACATATCAACCCCGAGAGTCCTTGGATAACTCCATACAAAGAACCTCTGAGCAGATCTCCACCAGCTGCAACAGCCAGTCTTTCTTTGGGTTGCATCAGAGGTACAGTAGGACAGGCTGGAGCTCTGTGGTCAGTGATAAAGATGGTGCTCAGATCCCCTGGGTGCTCAGGCGTAAATTTGCAGCCAGTGCACTAAACCCCAAGGTGGCTGGGCACCCGTACGCACTCTGCTTGATGCAAAGAGTGCTGCGTCAGCCCTTCGGCCCTGATGGCACCAAGGGCTTTCAGGGCAGGAGGAAGCCGCTGTAGCAGAAAGTGATCAAAGTCTCCCATGCATGCAGCAAAGCCATCTGTGCTGAATCACAGTGGCACATTTGTGAAGTAACGAAACAAAAAAAAATCTAAAAGCTGATGAAGCTCATAAAATTATTATTATTTTCATTAAATGACAAAAGCTACTTAAGTCTTGGTGTCTGTATTGGTTAGTTTATTCTGTGTTGCATGTAGTTGCACCCCGCTGACAGATGGGGGCAGCATTTATCTGCATTCACAGAGCAACTGTGTTACTTTAAACACTGGTTCACTTCTCAAGCTGTAGTTGTGTTGGAACTACAGTAAATACACTGCAATGCACATAAATAGACTCCACATGTATTAGCAGGAGGTACAAATTGTTACACAAACTGAGGTGCACAGAGGTGCTGAACTAAAAGTGTCTCACAATCCACCCAGGCCCTTTTTTCTTTTTTAAACACCAGCGGCCTCCTCAGCCCTCCTGGGGCCTCATCTCCTCCAGTCACAACTCTAAATTGCAATGTATATTTGTTCTCGGGCCAAGATGGATTTACCTTGTTACCACTCTCTCCAGAAAAGAGGTGTTGTCTTTCATCATGAAAAAGCTCTCATTGTCCCTCTGCGTCTTTTTCACAAATGCCTGTTTAGATTTTGGTTCTCTAAAAAGTACTTTTCCATTCAGTGAGATGACATTTGGCTGAAGGGTTCTTGTCCAATCATCAAACCACATCTTGTGCAAGAAGAGCGTAGTAGCAACATTTGTGCCTTATTTCCAGCCTTTCTAATGACACCTCCACTGGAATGGGGTGTTTATAGTGTTACTGATTGAGGGCTTCCTTAAAAATCTTGCCCAAACTAAACAAAATGTGTTTCTTCACTCATCCACGCCCAGTGGAAAAGATTCAATACGATGTGCATGGGATCCTATCATATTTAAATTGGAAGCATACTTTGTTGTTTTTTTTTTCTCTTGTATATTCTGAGTGTCAGACTGTATTCATGACTAATGTAATCTTAGCTGTGGAGTGAGACGTTGCAGTGTATACAGATCAAATGTTTCACTCTTATTGTCTCTGACTTGATTTAGTAATTAACAGCTGTTGGGCTTTTATTGCAGCTTAGATACTGTAGATCTATGAAAACTTTACACATCTGTTAACAATATGGATAGAGTAGAAACGTTCCTGCCCGACGTCAGGAAATGTTTTTCTGCTGTGCCGATAGTTCCTTTTCAAGGATGGAAAAGCACGATATCCCCTGCTAACTGGAAGTCATTATGTATTTACATAGGCTTCTCTGGCCAATAATTGAAGCCTATGTCAAACAACTTAGTCCTAATAATTCTCATGCTTTATTAGTTTCTTGGAGGGGAGATCTGGATCATTTTGCACCTGCTTACTGTCTCCAAAATATTCCTCCCCGCCTCCCCCACCTCACGAAGAAGAGCATGAATCCTCTCTTGATTTGTGGCACTGTGTTTTCCCTCAAGTCAGCGCTGAAGGGTTGAAGCCGAAGTTAAAAGGAGAGAGTTTGTGTTGGCTTCACTTTGGACTTTACATGAAATCTACGCTTTCAGTCGGTGAGATAACAAGCTCGGAATATCCATCGATACACATTTTCTGGTATGGGACCAAGCTTGGGTAAATACTCTTTTGGTTTGTCCCCGTTTTCTCTTAGTCAACACTGAAGGAATTTTAAGTCCTAGAATTTTAAGTCCTAGAAAACCACATGTCCGTCCCACTAGTGGAAGTAGTGCGATTTGTGTATAATTTGGCCCGAGGACATGAGAATGACTCATGGCGTTAGAATGAGATATTTGTTAGCAAATAATTTGTTTCCTGTTACGCTGACTTATTGCTTTAGCGCAGAGTTAGCTACTTTATTTCAACATCTTTGGCTGCAGACACAATTTTAATGTCATCAATCCTGTTTAGATCAACATTGTACCTCTTGATTTATTTGACTGGTTTATGCACTCAAACAGCACCTGTAACACATTGTATATCTGTGCCTCCCTCGTGCGTCGCTTCATTCCTCTCCGGACTGGTTGGCTGTTGTTTATATATGACTGACCCCACACACCTGACGCATTTCCTCCATGGATGGGGTATTTATTTAGATTGCAGTCTGGAGTGCCTGATACCTTCCAAAAGCACAGCCATCTGCTCCTCATTTGCCTGCTGAAGGCTCAAGGGCTAAAATACTGGTTTGTATTGGGGGGGGGGGGGGGACGTGAACGTGACGTTCCCAACAACAACATCCCTGGTTTTATCTCCAGTCAAATGTAGACTGAATTATCGTGAAATACCTCTGCTGCGATAATTCCATTTAGCTGGAGTTAGCGTTGTCTTATCACCATCTAAACTAACTGAGAACTTTCCTTATTCCCCCTAAAAGACTCAAAGACTTCAGCATGATCTCTCTCTCTCTGACTGCACTGATCTGCCCAGTTGAGGCTATTACCAGTCGCCCACTTAAGATGGCAGACTCTTGCGGCAGAAGGTAAATGTAAGCCCTTACTCAGGCCAAAGCATCCTTTAGTGCTCCTGCTAGAGCCAGAGAGATTATCATGTCAGGAGTAATCTGACTCGGCCCACAAGCACAACTATGGAGGAGGAGGAGCAACAGTTGAGAGGGAGGTGGAGGGCGTGAGGGGGGTGTAGCAGACAGGCATCAGAGAAGCTCTCTGCTCGGCTTACGGTAACCACGCTTTCCCTCCTCACCCTAACCCATCTTCTCAACCCGCAGAGTTTCCCTCCTTGGAACTAAAGAGAAGACCTGCTGCTGGAAAGAGGGTAAGGAGATGAGATGTGGATTACCTACCCCACAGTGCTGCTGGAGATGGAGATATAATGATCTGATATGGAAAGAGTTTCAAAACAGATGGAATAAAAGTTAAGGCATCTGTGAGATCTGTTTATGACATGACACTGTACCTCAGTATCGCTCTGTTCCTCTGTTTCAGGTTCGGGTTTGTGCAAAAAAGAAATGTGGGAGCAGCAATTTTGTATGGAGCAACATGATGACAGACGTTTTCTGAAGTGAACCAGATGTCAAGTCAAGGACTTCTGTTCACACACACGTCCCTGCTCTTTGAACGTGTCAATCGGAGTGCCATGACGATCACGCTTTTCAGAGGAATGCTGATTTTGATCTTTGCAACCTGATGCAGGTCTATGGAACTGGGAATATGTTAAATGAGTAATACATCTTGGACCTGAATCAAGTCAGGGCACCTTCCTTACTTGCAGGAACTGGAGGTTGTGATGAATTTCAGGGAAACAAGCAGGAGTCCTGCCCTCGCTCCTCGCCTGTGATGATGATGATGGACTTACCCAGCCAGCACTTGCCTGTGGAGGTCAGCTGAAGACGACGCCACGCAGCTAAGTCTGGATTAGCCGGCCGAACGGTAAGGACACCGCATCTTCTTTTGTTAGTTTAAGCTGGCAGCTTATGGGGAAGGTGTTAGGTGCCACTGACAGGGATGCCTCACCAAGTGCTTGAGTGGCAGAAAACACACGTTGGATTATCTGTATCAACAAGCGGCCCTTGCTGGAACCGCATGTCAATAGTGCACAGCGGTCTGTCACGCAATGTTTGCGGAGCGGTTAATGGTCGGCACTGATTAAAAGTGGTTTGCCACCATGTTGGAAAAGATACAAGATAATGAATTATTATCCCATTCTACAGAATTTGAATAAGCTCTTACCATGCAGACAAGTTTATTTTGACAGTGAGGAATATTTTCTTTTCCTGTCACTTATCCAACATGGTGGTTTGTCTCATTGTCATGGATAATTGCTCTCCAAATACTCTCTGGCTTTTTCCTTTGTCAAAAGTTGGAGCACTACTTAGAAATCTTAAGAAATACATTTCAGATAATTATTTTTGTCCGTGCTCATCATTTTAGAGGTCGACATTTTTCGCAGTGCTGCACCTTTAATCATTTAAATAAACTGTTAAACTTGTGATTTTAAATTATAATGGTGCTCTAGGAGAGGAAAACTTGATGATACCCTCTGTGGGTATTTTACTGAAGTGATGATCCCTTCTCTCTAAGCCCATATCATACGTAGAGATTATACTGTATCTCGCAGAGCCCCAAGAGGCGGGATAGAGGTTAAGCTTGAAGTCAATTGAGCCGTTCAACTTTCATAACCTGCCAAAGCTGGTCATAACTGGAGGAAACTGAAGGTGGAAGCTGAACGGATGCACCACTCCTCATCATCACATCAGTGTTTCTTTGTCAGATTCTTGCTAAAATATACATTATGCATGCAAATAATACAAATCTTAATCGTTTGAAAAGAGCTCCGGCTTATAAAGATATAAAATGTCATATTTTGGATGTTTGTACTTGCTTGTGCTTGCTCGCGTGGGTCATATTTAAAAAGTGGTATTCAGCGTGTGCCAGATGGCCGTCAATCTTTTGTAACAGCAACATCAACATGTTTAACATGGGTTTAGAGGCGATGCTGTTGTGTTAAAAGAGGATCTGGCATAGACAGATTAGCCGCCAGAATAGCAGCTCATAGACTCTTCTTTAGAAAGTAGCCGAGACAACATCAATCTTACTCGTGCAAAACTCACGAGGCAAAGTGTCGTTCTCCTGCCAAGCCTCACATAACTGCTTTGTCTGTTTCGAAAGGCTATTTAAATACATGTCAGAACTGTACATCGCCTCAACCCTTCCCGTAATAGAAAGGGGACGACAAATTAGGACAGGTGTCAAGTGTGTCTTCCCCTCACACCTCATTAACGCCACCCTAACAGCAACAGGTTTGAGTTGTGAGATTTTGTGCTAGGCTGTTAGGTCACTGGATTAATCTGTTATAAGTCCATTGGATGTGATAGTAGCGCTTCCAAAAATCAAATCTGTTTAACCGCTCACCTACATCAAGTGGATCAAAATGATGCAGGAATCATGTTTAGTGTTCAAAGAATGTGTGTAAAAATGATCGCTATTTTTCTGGCATTGCTTACAGATGTTTTCCCATTTTTCCCCCCTCGAAATAATGAACAGCAGCTTTCTCACTAACAAGGAACAGGCTCGTTTTAATTATCCTATGGTTACTGAGTGACAGAGCACAAGCCAACCGAAGCGGTTGCCCAGCAAAATTACAGCACAGTCTAACCTAAGCCTTTTTCAGTTGCATTAGAACCAAGGCTGGATTTAGAACAGCCAATCCTGGCTCAGAACATCCACTTTATTTTACAGGCTTTTTGGCCCACCCCGGTGCCAACACTACACATCTAACTAACTGTGCTCTTCACGTTTCTTTACTATTTTGACTGAGAGCAGGACAGGTTTTAGAAGAAGGAGGAGGAGGAGGAGGAGGAGGAGGAGGAGAGACGCCTGCTGGTGCTCACTTGGGCCCTGCATGCTGGCCTAACCCCGAGTTAGAGGTGTCTGATGGATTAACACAGACGCACACACACAAACAGCAAGGCCCAGGCTCTGCCACCAACACTGCAGCCAGGTGTTAACCCACGTGACTGCAGATAAAGCCGGCAGGCATTAGTGCTAATCCCGCCCTGATCTTTGGAATATGTCCCTATTACCTCCCCAAGCACTCTCTAGCTGTCCCCAGGCCTCCTGATGCTCACTTAAGAGGGAAAAGACAAGACAATACCTCTCTAGGACTCCCTAAGAGCACGTTGTTTCGTTGCAACAACACAGTAGGTGCCTTTCCCGCTGTTTGTTATGCTCCTCTGTTATCTTCGTTGCAAGTATTTATGGGGTGTGTTCAGAGTAGTGCACAGACAGACGGTCACATGGGTGGAGCTGAGCTGGAACACACAGCGTGGTAATAACGTTCTGTAGGTAAAGGCCTCAGGTAATGCAGAGGCAACAACACAATGCTGAGACCTGTGGACTGATTTCTAGATATCAAGAAGCAGCGTTATGTAAGATGGATTATCTAGTGTTATGTGATGGTGCTGCTGGGAGTGTGAGCGCGCCCTGGAAGTGACGTGGGTGTCTGGACAGCAATGGAAGGTTAGACTTTTGTCTCGATTTCTACACGAGCCTGTGTCATATGATTTGGGGAAAGTGAAACCCACGCAATGGCTGCATGTGTGTTTATGGTATGTGTGAGTCACAGGGGAGTGAGAGTGAGTGAGTGAGTGAGTGAGTGAGTGAGTGAGACAGAACGGGCTGTATTTAGGGAATGTATAGGGACGAATTCTACAGGGTGATGAGACATAAAAGTTGCTATCTGCTTTTTTTTCCAGCAACAAAGGCGCTCTTCATTCATTCCTTTCTGTGATCTTCTTTCGCTGTAATCGTGTCACACTGGTCAAGATCCAAGCAAGCTGACAAAGAAGGCACCCCCTGTCTGCCGGCTTCATTCAAAAGTGTTAACCACAGACGCCCCTTATCCCCATTTTGACAGATCTCTAGTTCATCTTCCATAGGCAGTGGCATTCTGTTGAGCGTCTCCCTCTGGCATGGCAGGGAGGGGAAGAAGGCAGTGCCATGCTGCTGTAATTACATTACCGCCAGCTTAGTAGCGCCGCGGCCACTGACCCAATTATTCCTTGAAGACATCAAATTTATTGTGTCATTTGAAATAATGCGATCTTTGAGTTACAACAAGAGCTCGGTTGAGGGTTGAGCGCTTCGATGTACGATGCATGCGTTGGAGAATACATAATGTCTCAGGAATGGCTTTGACAGACTGAGGAATTCTTGGCTACGCAGTTCGCTTTCTTTGGTTCGCCTCAAACATGTTAATGGTCCTCTGGGACTGTTTTCACTCAGTTGGTAGCTCCTCAGGTGCCATATGGCGAACAGAACATATCAGGTGTGCTATTTCTTCACATACCTCATATTCACTCGCACTCACTAGGAACACTGAATCCTGATGAGGACTTTCATCCATACATGCTCTCTCTTTTCTCCTTGTGAATAGATGATTTCCTGCGTTTGTTTTGGGCCTCACATATTCAACCGGCGTTAACTCGGAGCATGCATGGGCATGGGCTCTGTGAGCGCTGGACACGCTGCGCCTGTGTGGGAGCTGTTTTAGTTGTCTTTGCGACTCATCTGCACTTTTATGCCTTCGTTTTTGGATGGCTTTTCCTTCTGCTGGAGAGTCCTCTGGGAGGCCACTATATCCTCTGCGTTGTTGCTCTTCACTGTTTGCTGGAAAGCAGCAGCGTTTGTCCTTTCAGGAAGTCGACCACTCATTCATGCCTTTCCGTTGATCCCCTAAGAAAACACCGGTGCCCCTTTCCCCTATCTGTATCTGTATATTTATGTCCATGACAGCAGCGGCCAGTGATAGATATTAAATGTCTAATCTGATTAATCATCCGTGACCATCTGAACAAGCTGCAGAATGCTCCTTGGCACTTTTATTGGCGCCAATCGACTGCAGATGGGACTAATGTGTTTCTGAGTACGGCAATTATGACAATCAAAGTGTCTTCAGGGACATGAGATCAGTGTTTGACGACCAGCCTTCGTCCAGTGTCAGCGACTGAGACATCGGAGGACTCATCTGTTTTTCACCAGCTAATTGTTTTATCAAGATGAGCCACAGAGCGAGAAGGCCACAGGCAGTGATCTGTCAAGGCAGTGTGAACCGGCAGAGCAATCATCTCAAGCTGACCTATTAATTACATAAAAAAAAACAATGATCTCATCCTCTGTCATACATCATAACAAACTAGCTCTTTTTAGATCACACTTGAAGCAGGAGCCGTAAGATATCTGGTGTTAAGAGTGTTAAGAGTTGGTTTCGAACCAACAGAAACAAAACGTCTTTCCATTCGGGGCTTCCATCTATCACGTCTCGTGATTAAATTCAACAGTGAAAAAGCAGCGAAAGTCAAACGTATAGCCGGGCACCGGGTCACGTTCAGCAGCACCCACGGTTCCACGTTTGCGTCAAATGAGGTTGTTAGCCGAAATGTTTGACTTTCAAATAAATACCATTCTGCCCCTTCATTGTGCAGAGGCTGCTTACCATGTCAAACCCATATGGAATTATGAGTGATGAGTCAAGCTATGACTGATAGGACTGGTTATACCTGTTTATATGCTGTTTATTCCACTGCAACTCATGCATGCAGCTTCTTTGTATTTTCCCTCTGGTGTGTCCAAAAAAAGACGCACTGAGTGAGTATTGTCTGAATTTGCCTATAGTTCCTCTTTGTTTTACTTCTCTGGAACTTTTGTACAGAAAAGTGCAATTCCAGCGGAAAGACAAAATGTTCCCACTCTTTACTATTTTTCATGAACCTCTGTGTTTAATGTGATCTGTTAGGGCAGCCCACATGTTGAAAGTGCAAACTTCCAGAAGTCATTCATTTCAGATTTTTGTTTCTCTTCTCAACTAGACAAAGATATGCGACATTTTGTCCCATTGTAAACACTACAGCCTGTATATGTACACTACAGAATCCAGTCTGGCAAAACACTTTGTAAAGGCCGGTCTGGATATGCTGTTAGTCACTGCCAGTATACCATTTCCGGCTCTGGGGAAATGTTTTTCTCACTGGTGACATGATGTGAAAAATACAAAGAAGCAGGCTTGTAAAACTTCTCAAATACTTGTGGCATGACATTAAGGAAAGAGAAAACACAAAGTATAAATCCTCCAAATTGAGTTTTGTGGTTGCTGTGGTGCGTTGTCTTTTAAAAAGGAGGGGCGGTATAAGATAAAGGGATGTGCAAAACATACATAGCAATGCAAATAGGTGTGGTTAAGAGATTCCTGTAAAGGAAGAAATGGATTCAGAGCCTTTAAAAGGATGTTTCAGCAACATCTGTCTGTGTCAAGAAATGTTTTTCCACCTCAGAAATGAAGAGAAGCTTACATTCACATCCATATCGGGTATTTTTTTGATATGATACACAAACTCTTACGAGGCTCCAAGGGGTGAAGAGTTTGAAGAACTCTTCCAGCCTACCTTCAGTTCAAGTAAGAAATTGCGGCTGTGTTTTTTCCTCTCAGGCAGCAGTGATTAAATACACACTGCATTCTCAGGTGTCAGCAAGTGATGTGAAGCTCGCGGATCGTGAACTCACTTAAAGTGAAAATGAGCTGACAGCACAATCGTAAGAAAGTAAACTGACGGTAAAAAATTAAAGCTCCGCTGACAGAAGCGGATTCACGGCAAGGTCAAAGAACTGTGATGACATGGAAGATAACAATTTTTGCATTGTATCCATTGCTTTAATGTGACATGTTGAGGAGATGGTTTACATGTTTGAAAGTGTGACTGTTTGAACACGTCTGACGTTTGTCCGTTTCGCCTCTCCCGACAGAGTTTCAATGCTCCTCCACGTTCTAAGATGAAGTTATGGAAAGGTGCTACTTTTGCCTTCGTGCTCTGTGGTGCAGCCCTGTCCATCCTCCTCATTAGAAACACGGCCACAATCGGACAGTTCAAACACAAGACCAAATATCCACACATGTCTTCATCCTCATCAAGAAGGTCCTCCTCATCAGAATCGACATCCAAGGCCTCGCCGCCGTCGCCCTCATCGTCAGCCTTATCCTGGCAGATGGGTGGGCTTCACCGGAGAACCCGATCGGCAGACGAGATGAACTCTCTTCTCTCAGAGTGTAAGATAAACTGTTATTGTCTTCTTTTTTTTGTCTGGTCTGAGATAAGGTGTCGTGTGAAAGGGCTGCTAGAGTTCAGACAGAACACTTAGGACCTGGCTCTGTTGTTTATAGAGCAGGTTTTAATGCCTCCCAATAACCTGCAGTCAATTAGCACCTCATAGTTCACTGGCTTTCCATAGAACCATGTTAACCTTCAGACATGATGATATACCCACTTAACTTTGGTTCCACATGGCCTCACTTCAGAAAACTTCTAACATGGTATGTGATAAGATTAGCTCATCGCTGTGGGATGCCGGGTAAGATAAACCTACAAAAATAAGATAATTCGTCTACCAGCTCCTTGATGTTATTTTATCTTCTCTTTGTCAGTTTCCATGATGTTCCAGAGCTTCACGGAGGGCGAGCTCCAGCATGTGGTCGGGACCTTGCTCGACAGGAAAAGGAGGAAGAGTCGGCGCCTAGGTGAAAAGCAGGCCCGAAGGACTAAAAGAGCCCGGAGGCCTAAACCCTGCTCTTTGAGAGAGCTGGAGCTGACCGTGAGCGAACTAGGTCTCGGTTATGAGAGTGACGAGACGGTGCTGCTGCGCTACTGCAGTGGCAAATGCACGGCCCATCGGCACAACTACGACATCACCATGGAGCACATGATGCGGACGGGGTTCAGGGAGAAGGGCCGCAGGGACAAGGTCAGCAACGGGCCCTGCTGCCGGCCCACCGCGTTCGAAAAGGACTTTTCCTTCCTGGACAATAAGAGTCGCTATCACACGGTACAGAACGTGTCGGCGAAGAACTGCGGCTGTGTATGACCCAGAGAAATAGACTTATCACTTCTTCTTGCTGCTCTCAGCCTCTGTTGGAACAGTCGAACATGGATGCTATTAAAGGACAAACTGTGGAATATAATAGTTTTCAGGTTGCTCCACGGCAGCCTTTTTGCGACAGGCAGACTTGAATTTTTTTGGACATCTGTTGATACGAGTTAGAACCGAATCACATGGACAGCAAGTGCTGCATTTGTGTGGATTCCAATGCAATGAGACAGAAAATGACTGTTCACACGGAAACATTTCTGTTTTCTTTTCTATCTGTGTAGTAACACTGTAAACTGTGGTGTAACAACAATGTAGCAATATTATGTTTGTGATGATTCATTTGAGTAGTAGTACATGCGATAGATGAGCCACGGTGGACTAGATTATTGCTGTTACTACACTTCATATCCATGGGCGTCAGTAAATCCAAATCTTGTAGTTTACATGATTACGGTGACGGTGAGTCACTTTTCAGGCAAAAAAAAGTGCTCAAAAATCATTTTAAAAGCCATAAATGAAACAAAACTAAAAATATATGTAATGCACCGATGTTTACTTTAGGCTCCGTGCAGGACAGTTTGGACCATTGACCTAAAATGATACGTAGATGATCAGCTGTTTCTGGAAAGTAGGTGTGTTGAGCTGTTGTTGTCACAGGTGACTCTGACCTGTTTCCCTGCTTGTATGCATTACTGTTACTGACTGCAGTGTTATTACACAGGTAAAAGAACACGTGTTATTGATAAGAATTTGACGACGGAAGAAAATCCTTTTATATAGCTCCAGGTTTGATACCCACCTTTAATTATTGTGTTTTGTATATCGGTGTTGTGTAGATCGACAGTGAGGACCTGTTTCAAAACACTCTCACGTCAGACGTCGATGTGAAAATTTATATCACCTGCTCTCTGCCGAATAACTCCTTGTGTTTCGAAGAAATGATCCTTTTAAGTCTGTTTTTATACTTTCCCCCCCAATTAACCAAGTATTGCAATTACCCATGATCCTCTGGAGATATTTTCCTCAAACAATTGCCAAAACACACCAAGTCAATTCAACACGCATAATGAATTCATTAAGTTAGATTCGTAAACACCTCTCGTCTCAAGTTCCAGGTGATAAAGCCTCTTTAATATCGTCTCTGGATGTAATTTGCGGGCGCTTACACTCGCAGGTTTTACTGTAAATAATCTGAGGTGTGAAAGAAAAGAATGCTTTTAGTGATCAGTAATGGCGTGTTTTTGTTTTGTTTTTTTTTCCCACCTCGCTGACAGAACTATGACTAACTATGAAGTAGAGTCAGGATCTGGAAATGTGTTTGCACCCATCCATAAAGCCCTGTAGCTTAATACACGACACAAAGCCCACAGTACAGCCTTTTATTGGCCCATCAAATGCCTCCTTGTTGTATTGCCTGGTAAAGTTTTAGCAGAAAATAAGCTGTTTATGAGTTATGAAGCATGTTTTTCACCTTCGACAATCTTTATTTGGTTTGAATCCATTGCAACTGTTTGCCTGAAGTACAATAAATTATGTTTTTGTTTTTGTTTTTCCTGAGGAGGTGCAGTGCAGGGCGCGGATGCGGTGCATCTTTTATCGTAGTTTATATTGTATTTATTTGGGAAGTAAATTATGGTTTTGCATATTTATTTAGACTACCACACAGAAACGGGACAGCTTATTACCATTAAGCAACTGTGCCAAAAAATGTTTTATCTAACATTCTATAATGACTGCTGAATAAACATAATTTCAGAGGTATGAATGTCTCTTTTTCTCCCTCATTAGTAATCTTTGGGTCTTAAATACACAAATAAAGATGAAATAATAATGATAAAACTTATGATGCAAGGTGCTGACGATCAGTTTACAACAGACCATATGGCAGATAAGAACACCGCTGTCATGCTATTGCTATTGCTGTAAACATTTCTCGGCAACGCGGGTTCACTCAGCGATGTTCTCTGAAGTCATCTATTATACAGCAGCTAAGCAGCATGTATTGAACGGTGATGACATGAGCTTATACAACAAGCACTGCGAGCAGGCAGGCAGTGAAAACCAGCGTGACAGATTCACGTTTGAAATTATCGACAAAAGAAATTAGACTAGCTTACCAAAGATGCAACTCGGAGCCGCTGAGACGCCACAGAGATAGAATCTGGGAAATGTAGTCCGATAGCAAGCAAAGGGTTTCTGGATGAAGGGAACCATTTTCCGCTTCAGTCCACTTCAGACCAAAGTGTATTTATCTGGGAATTATTTCAAAAGCGGAGTTGGTTTTCAGTGTCTGTGCCCAGGCTTGTTCTCCTGTCCACTGTTGTCCAAAACCTATTAAGAGCACACCAGAGAGCCACACTGTTTGGGGCAATACGATGCTGCCAGGAATACTCACTAGAGGCCAAATGTGCGTTAACACTTAGCAAAAGTGTCTCAAATAGTAACTGCTGCATGTGTTGGGCCTCCGGGATTGTTTTCAAGCGCTGCTTAATACACATTAAGGACGCTTTTTAATTTAGGAAATGAGTGAAACTCTGTAATTGTCTTAAGTTATAACAGCCAAACACCAAGTAAGTGCAACAATACAAGACAGCAACCAGCTAGAATTACTCACCAAAGTCTTCTCGATAGAGTCCAGGTAGAGGCCGCTTGTCCAGCTCCGGTTCTGGCACGAAATCAGCTTCACTCCTATTACCAGTGGTTGAAAAGCTGAGGTACAAACACTAACCACACCACCAGAGCTCTGAGCTCACGGTTCAGGCAACTAGAATCTAAAAAAACTGAGCCAACACTAACCAACAGCAGCTACAATTTGCAGCAGTTTACTTTACTGTCCATCAGGAAACTCTCTAAGTCACAGTTTCACCAAAATAAGTGAAAAAATCGGTGGTGTGTGATTTATTTACAAACCTCTTGTGGGTGATCGTACCCAGACCACAGTTACATTGTGCAGAAACGCGTACGGGAATGACAAAGAAACCATTCACCTGATTACATGTTAGCGTAGCAGAAAAATAACGTAAACGTTACATAAAGTTGCTTTAAGTAGCAACAACCTGTGCCACACACAGAGAGAGTATTCTAATTGCTGTGCGGTTTGTTGAGAATATCAAAGATATTAAATCAACACCAACTTTATCCTTTCAGTGACATTCCAGATGTTTTGGAGATAATAAAAAATAAACTTGAGGGATTCCAGGTTTTTTGGATCGGAACGTTGTATCTCAAACAAGTAAACTTTTCAAAGGTGAACATAAACAACTTTGTTTCTAGGTTGACCACCGTGCAGCTCTGAGTTTAGCTGGAAGGTTTTATGAGGGCCTCATGAGGCTTCACAAGTTCTCAAACTTTCTTAATCCATTTATTGCATTTTCTGTCTTTACAGGAAAAATCCATCTTAAGAATTTGTTTCGTCAAAACAACAAACAGCCGTCGGCCTTTCTTCCCGTCTCTTGCAGAAAACATTTTGACATGCCACAGCAGGTAAAGCACAGGTGTAATTGATCACTAATTGCAGCTGCATTCCTTTCACATGCGTCTGATGCACGGCACCGTTGCAGCTCATGTTGACTCAATCAAATGGCTTAGTGGGGATATCTAAACGGAAAAAAAGCCCCCGTTAATTCAGGTCTGCTGTTACTGTTACAGTTCAAATCAACGCTCTCGGAGACCACTAACAGAGGAAGCGGAGGAGGCAGTCATGGTGGATGTGGTCTAATCAGAAAAACTAACAACAACAGTTCGTGGCAGCTCCTTCAATACATTAAAATAAATGTTTGACAGTGTACAACAGTGCGTGAGTATCTGAGCAGGAACTCTGGCTTCAGATTGAAGTTAAAACATTAAATACAGCGAAAGCGGAGTCTGGGAGTTTTAACATGATGGTAGCGATATATACAATATTGTTTTGGAAAGAAACTTTTCATGTGGCGGTAATTCAGGAAGAATATTTGTTTGATGTATAGATGCCAGCTCCGACTTGCAGTATATACTCGAGGTCTAGGGAATAGTAACGGTTCTACAGTGCTGTATGTAGCATGAAGCGTCCACTTTGGGTGTAGGTTATCTTGAATTTAATGTGCTATCACCATATTTCATCTCCTGAATATGAGTTATATCGAGCAGGGGAGAAAAAAAAATCTTCCTGAGTTATACATGCATTGAGACTTAGTGCTTGTTATTCCTGTGAGACATAAATCCCAGGAAAGGCCAGACAACACAATTTACACAACACTTCCTGCACGATTTCAATGAGGTCACTCCACTCTCCTGTACCGAAGGCATTTGGAGGTAACACAGAAGTCAGCATGAGTTACCTGACTTAAAAGTGGATCAGAGGCAGGTCACGCACAATGATGTGGCTCACTGATGGTCCGGGGTAGCGGTTGTATTGTGTGAGTGAAAAGAAATCTTTTCCCCTGTGGGTTTATTTGGCTAAGTGGAGCACATGTTTTAGTTTGACTGTGACTTACTGTATTTACTACAGCTGTGGGGGAGAAATGACTTCAACAGTTTGTATTTTGAGCAATTTCATATTTCTGAAGCCAACTACAGGAATTACACGACTCCCTCACATCAAAGGCACATCACCCTCAAACATTTGGACGCAATGAAATCCAGTATATGAAGAATTTCCACAACAGTGACAACTCTCGGTCCAGTTACTACAGCAAAGAGAAAAATCAGAGCAGCATTTCCCAGCACGTTGTATTTACATAATAACATTGTGCAATTTCCAATATTTTTTTCATACTTGGAGCACCTTGAAATATGCTTAAAATGTTTACAACAGCAAGGAAAGTGCAGCCACTTTACCTCTGTTATAAACACATATTTCCGTTACTTGCCACTGCAGTAAATGGCCTTCAACCAAAACGTCTACACGCCCACAGTGGAGACCTACAGGGAGGGGAGAAAAAAAAGCTGTTAATGAAGGCTGGTGAGAAAATCAAACTGCATGATAACACATGGCTCCCATTTGATCACAAAGTATGATTAATCTGCAGGAATTCAGACCGCCGTTTGACATTTTCAAAGAAATAATCATTACAGCTGTTTGTTTTCCCTGATGTACTTTTCATGGGGCGATAATGGCAGGTTAGACCTTGGCCAGCAGGCATTAATGAACTTCAAATTGAAAGAAGTCGGACTCTTTGCCAACCAGGCGCTTAAACTGAACAGATGAGACGCTTGGCGAGACAAAATGAATCCACGTCAGCCACTATCCTCCCCTTTATCTGTTTTTTCAGTGTTTTCTTACATAATGGACCACTATCTAGGACCGGCTGACTACATGTTGGTGGCTGAGATAAGCGCATTTAAGCTAAAATCAATGATTATTTGTGTTATTTTTGCAGATTTAAAGGAAAAACCCCACCTAATTCATGTCAACACTGCAGCGTGTTGGAAGATAATAGCGTTAGTGTATACAAGACATCTGTTGTTGGTAACAGCGCTGACAAGATCTACAATAAACATGCCAAACTTTTACAACCCCCTCCCATGTCCAGCTGCAGCATGTTGGTGAGTTCAGACATCTTTAGAGGAAGATAGCGGGATGGACGGAGGATGCAGCGGTGACTCTGGAGGACCCGAACAGCTTGAACAACTGCAGCGAGCAGGTGTTTCTCCTCTTCCTGAGCAACTCTGAACTCTCCAAAGATGAATTAACACAATCCATTTGGGATGTTTTGCCTCTTTTATAATGAAATAGTTGCGTTACATTTTTTTTTAATTACACTGTAAGATCTACACAGGATTGGTTTGAGGTTTTGGGGTGGGGGAGGAAATAAGGTCATGGGATCATTTTATAACAGAGATAAATATCAAAGAAATGTACTTGACTCCTTGTATTCATTCATAATTCATGTACATTTCAATATTCACACCCATAAATATTTAAAACCTTTAAACCTAAATAACCATTAATAATTCAGCTGCTAATTGAAAAAAGATGGCATGTGTATACGCTGCAGTATATTGTGTATATTGTGTTTCAGAAACAAACTTTTCAGTGACTGCGGGTGACTTGTAAACAGTGTTGGAGTAAACAGGTCTCCTATCTGATGGGGTGCAGACTGGCTGGTGCAGCTACAGAGGCGTAGCTTTCTGATTAGCTGATTTTGAGCATTCGGTACTGGAATGAAGGCTGCTTAATTTGGCAGCGGCGTCTCTAAATAGATCTTGGACGGCACCGTCTCTGCCGTTGAAAAGAATGACAGCCATTCAACGAACACGGCTGGCGTGAGTCCGGCCGGACAAAGATCTTTCTGTTTTCGGCTTCTGATGTCCTCCAGTCCGACTCTTCGCAAACAGTCTCACTTGGCTCTTCTTCTTGAGGTGGTTGATGTGGTTGTAGAGATGCTGCCGATAGCTGTCTCTGCAGAGCTGTTGGACATTTTGCAGATGGGTAGGCTGTTGAACAGTCTGCATTAATGTTATTGATGGTGCACAGAGATATGTAAGGCCTTTGTAGAAAAGTTGACACAATTATCTCCGCCTCAGGATACTCTTTTCCCGCTGTGTGCTATTCACTGCGGTGCTGTTGTAAGTCATTGGTTTTTTTTGTTATGAGGTCATCGGTTCCTGCGTGGATCGGAATACGCTCCACACCTTTGAACCTTTGAACTACTCCCTTCACATTGTCTTTCTTTCTACTAGGGCTCTGTATGGGCATCTGATTTGAGTCATATTTAAAAGAAGTGTGCGTGCCAGCATGTTTATTTTTCAGCGTTGGTGGGTGTGTGATGTGTGGTGAGGTGTGTTTGTAGGGGCTTTGGGTGGAGTGACGATTGGGAGTGGCAGGATTTCATGGAATAGGGGGATTAGAGGGAGAAGTGGGGCAAGGTGTAGAGCTGGAAGGCTGAAGGAAGCGGTGATCGTGCAGATCAATTCCCCTCGCTTCAGTTCACTGCCCACTTCTCTGCCACACACACACACACACATAGTCTGGTGAATATGGATTTTAATAGATGTCATAATTCGATTTTTGGATGGACACGAGTGTCCAGATAACAAAGACGCAATTAAAGCATCAAGTGTTTAGCATACCCGCAAAAATCCACCAAACTTTTCTACATTTTAGTGCCAATAATAAAAATAATAATAAATAAAAAAATAAAAGTAAAGTAAATAAATAATAAAAAAAAAAGAGGATTTAAGAAGCACTTGGAACTGACATTAAAATGTAGATCATATTATTTAACTATATCAAAACCTTCTGAGTCAATCTTAAGTTTAGATAATATTCAGATATGGAGAAGGCTCTGCACTCTTTTAAGTCTCACTTTAAGTAAAAGTCAGAGTTTCTTGAAACATGATATCAAACGTTTCAAGTGTTTTCCAGGATTTGCCCAGTTTATTTTGTGTGCGCTCCGTGTTTAATCCCCATCAGCTGTAATACATGCTGTGTCACAAACACTAATTAGCTACAACAAATCCCCGAGATTAAGATCCTCAAAACGCACTTTATTCAGGAGCAGCTGCACCATGTGAATGGAATATGAGACGGAAAGAGTTGTAAAAGACAGAAGGAGCCAATGAGAGTGGGCAAAATCATTCCGGTTTGATTGTCTGCACTCGTACAGTGAAACATTTACAGAACAAACAATATCATGTAGTTTAACACTGCCACTATAATTGATAATCATTCAGTTAATCTTCATGGATTCATAAATGAATCCTGCAGTTTCAGGAAATATTTATAATGTATTTTTAAAGATATATTTCTTCACTTGACAGCTCCCCCTTGTGGAATAACAGAAGAATGATAATAAAGAAATAGAAAACATTTGTAAGGATTGCTGCAGACCATATTCTAAATATGAATCGAATTGTAATTAATTAAATATATGACTGAACATATGAATAAATATGATAACAAAGAATAGCAGAGAAATAAAAACATTAGCATGTCCTACTTTTGAAATAAGGTATACAGCAAGTTATCTGTAACTCTAAAGTACTGCAGACAGAAAAGCTGCATCAGTGTTATAACATATTCTAATATATGTATTAGAGTATCGTTATTGTTGTTCTTAAAATGTAACAATGTGTAAGCATAATTTTAATGTTGCAGCTGGTACTGGTGGAGCTAATTCATGCTGCCCGTGCTCATACTGCATCATATTTTATAAGCTTATGATATGTAGATTACTACATGTAACTCAAGCTTTCAAATAAATGTGACGGAGGAGGAAAGAAAACAATATTTGCATAAATACAAGTACTTTCAAATACAGTACAGTGTAATGTACAGTGTTTGAGTGAATATACATTTGATCATTACATATTGTACATTTAAGTGCAGGACTGGGTGTTTTTCTTTCATTTATATACAACAAGAATCAAAATCAGATAAAGAAAACTTGATTTCCATCAGAGGCAGTAAGGTGTGCAGATTCCGTTCTTGAACAGTGAGTAAGGATAAAGGGATGATAAGGGAGATCACCCTCATGCCTTTTACCATCTGCTATGATGTTCAAGCGAAAACGTGGTGTTAAGTTGATCGTCCTGTGGGGTCTTGTTTATTGTTTAGCTCAGTTGGTAGAGCAACCGCCCCGTGTACAAAGGCTCAGCCCTTACCGCGGCAGCCCAGGGTTCGATTCCGACCTTCCCCATCTCTCTCTCTGCTCACATTCCTGTCGCTCTTCAGCTGTCTCTATCGAAAAAGAGAAAAAGAGCCTCGGCCCAAAAAAAAAAAAAAAAAGTTGATCGTCCTGCTGCAGCGGTGCATGCTCACGTGATAAAATCATAGAGTGTAAGAATGCTGCAGTCATAATTCAAAGGAAAGTTGAGATGTTTCGTTTCATTATATCACAGCAGATACATGTTGATATAATTATTTGAAATGCATGACGTGTAATGAAATCATTTGTTTTTCTCAGGGCTCAGTCTCACACATTTGTGTTTGTTATAGAAAATCCACAAAATCAGACAAATGCTCCGAGGCTGTAATCGTGGAGAAAAAGACAAAGCATTTGTTTCTTGTGTCTGTTTAGTGTCTTCGGGTTTGCCCCCCCCCCTCCCAGATTCCAGTAATACTGTGGAACCATATCTGATTATTGAGTAATTTATTTATTTATATAGAGGGTGAGGCTTGAACTTTTAACTAAAATCCACATCATGCTCCTCATTCATTCCTGTTAGTAATCTCGCTTTATTTATACAACATTTCTCTCCTGGAGCAGGATGCTTCTTGGAACTGCCTCACAGAAGAAATAGTCATGTTGCAGTCATTTTCCCAGACCTCTGACTTGACTCCTTGTAAGGAAATAAATGACACAAATAAAGAATCATCAGAGGCACTTTATGAAAGATAATATAAATGTTATTTTGGTTTTGATGATTGTTTTTTATGTGACACCTGCTGTTTAGCCAAGCTGCTCAGAAGGAAGAAAATGGTATGACTTTGATAGATGTTTACCTTTTTTTTTCACTGATATAAAAACATGACTCCCCCTTCTCCACCGCGGCATTCCACAAATTCACTATTTTCATCACAATCTTTTATCCTCTCTGATCTTAATCCACTCTGACATGGCTACCCTTAAAAAATTGCCAAAACTTCCCAAGTTGACTACTGCATGACTCATTTACAGATCTGCCTTTTGTCAACAAGCTTCAGCTCACAGGTGATAACAGGTCTTAAAAATGCACCATCTGAGGTGGTAATTTGAATTTTACACTCCCTTTTTAATGCTCTCTGAGATATAACATCAGAGCCGACTGTGTGAAGAAGAGGAATGAGTTCAGTGTTAGCAGGTGTAATTTGTTCTCCTTTAGGAATTCTTAAAGGGAGCCGTTTGAGTAATGACACAAGAGGTTCATTCTGGGGCTTTTGCTTTCTTTCTTTCTTTTTTTTTTAACAATGCATATTAGGTGCTTCTCATTCTGACATCATGACATGTATAGGCTTGAAAGCACTCCAAGTCTACTGAAATTCAGGGGCTGTGCTGTGACTGAGGGCTATCGCTTTACAACAGCTTCCACCTGGTCTGAAGTAATGCATGCTCTGCGCTGTTTCATTTGCATTTCATGAGCAGAAAAACAAGAACTGAATATTCATTTGATCCCCGAACAGTGCTGATTAATTCTGTGCGGAAACAGACGAGAACATTTGATTTGAGCAACTTCAACATTAAAGGTGACCGCGAGCAGCACTTTGAAGCACGTGAGTATGTCAACAAAATGCAATTTAAAGATCCAGTGTGTAAGATTTGGGGAGCTCTCTACATGTGCATGTATGGTTTAATTACTGTAGTTATTAGTCAACAGTTAGTGTTGAATTGTTTCTACTTTAGTCCAGAATGGACAAACCAGACACAGGCTCTAACTCTTTTGTGTTTTTGCACGTACAGTGAGGGTTGCTATTCCCAACTACACCACTAGATGCCACTAAATTCAACACACTGTGCCTTTAAAATATTGAACTAAATCTGCTCTGCAAATGTTTCATAAGGAGGAAAATATGTTCAACATGTTCTGCTAAACCACCAAGGATACACACATTGTTTGTGTGAGAAGCACAACATGTAAATATAACTTTTTTGTTTGTTTGTGATAATCTTAACCATATTTCATATTTTCAGTATTTCAGGCATCTCAGAATGTTTCACATCAAACAGTCTAACCAAGTTCAGCATCGTAACGTGCTAACTTTTACTAATTTGCCTCAATACAAAGTTGCTGAGGTTGAACTAATATGGCACTAAAAGGTTTTTATAGCCTTATTACTAGTTTTGAGTAGGATAATAATCCACAGCCACATAGCCTGTTAAAACTACTGCTCTGTACTTCAGACCACTCGTGGTGTTAATGTGTTACCGTTAAAATGATTATCCCTGTATGACCTTGATGCTTAAGGCAATAAAAAGCCAGAGAGAGACATGGTTCAGAAAAACACTTATGTTACTACGCAACATGCTTTTGCTGAACCGGTAAGACCACCTTTGAATACTCCACTGTTTTCCAGTGAAGTAGTTTATTTATTTTGGTACCTCTGGTTCCTTATGTAACATTTTTTTTTTTTTTTTGAGGAGAGAATGACCTTAAGTCTCACAAATCAGAATACAAACGGAGAGGTGGGTGTATATATTTTTTTTCCCGGACGGGTAATGTCCTTTGAAAAGACAAAAATCTCAATTTGATCTAAATATATCAGAAGAAAAACATTAGGAAACACATTTAAACCCAAACACTGTGACACCACTGGTTTAGGTTTCAATAGAAATTGTAGCGGTAACCTTAGTCCAGGACAGATGTGTATCTAGAAACCTTGAATAAAAAGAATACAAATCACAGCATGAAGAATTACAGCATATCAAATGGAAAGAGGAGAGAAAATTGGGCCTGGAGATAGCTGAGGAAGATAAGAATAATACATGGGTAAGGCAGACTAAGACAATCAGTTCAAGGTTACAAGGTTATAGTTCTGTTGCAAGAACGAAATTCATTAGTGTGACTCAAAAACAGAAATTCATACAAGGATACACACATTGGGGACAGAACCATAATATCTCAGGGCTTGACCTTTAATTTCTGCAACTGTTTTGATCATTAATCTGTAGTTTGAGCGACTTATCAGGCAGAAATGCCAAAACTTTGTTGGTACAGGCTTCTTAAATGTGAGCATTTTCTGCTTTGCTCTACTTTATATGATCATGAATTGAATGTTTTGAGGTTTTGAACTATTCCACGAAACAAAATGTCAAACGTAAAAAGTAATTTACAAACATTTATATTGTTACCAAAACACTGTGATAGGCATCATTTTCTAACATTTTATAGACAAAACAATTATGTGAGAAAATAAAAAATAACTGTGTGGACTTTACGTTGACTAAAAATGTAAAACATTTGTAAACTGAGCTTGTATACCTAAAAGATACTAAGTACCTACTACTAAAGTACTGAAGTAATGCTGACTGAATCACTAAAACATCAAATTACTGTACAATTATTGTCAATTCAGGACGGCCACAAGGGGTCGTGAGATGGATCCAAGGCACCACAAGATTATTACTGGGGTGGAAAAGTAAACAAAAAAAAGTTCATAATTTTTGAAGTTTTATCTTCACAAAAATAATGTTTGCTTTTCATAGACATGCACCGTGTAATGAAAAGTTGCTTTGTATTAACAGGTCAGAAGCTTAAAGGGTTGGGAACCACTGACCTACAGCATGTCAACCTTCCGTTTACCAAACTGTTTGAAAACATAAATGAAGTGAAAAAGCTGAAGGAGCTGCTGGGTGGAACAGAAGTAAAGTTTAAAAAGAACATAGTCACAATTTTTATTCATGTACTCGCATGCCAAGTATTGACTGGAGAAAATGTGGTGACCTTCTATCAGATAATTTATTGCAGCTAATAATAAATCTCTATCCTCTCTGCTTTATACACCGTCCCATCAATTCGAGGTTGCATGTTCTGCCAGAGACTCTAAACTGTCCCGAAAAGTGTGTGCTGGGCTCTCAGTCAGTCATTGTCATTGACAGCGGTGTCCTCGTGCTTTCAGCCAAATCACATAAGATCTCTGTGACGGGGTCGGTTTGAGGTGCTGAAGTTGGCTGATCGGCCTGACCTGACCCAGGAGGAGCAAGGTCAGTTAAACAGCTCTGAGAAAGTTTTCTCCACCCATGAGGAAGACTTCAGGAGGATTTATGTGGTGCACCGCCACAAACGATGCGACCCCCATAAGGGAATGCTTGTATTAGGACATGTAAGCTCGTCTTGCAGGTATGTTGCAGATCGGTATATTGATATGTATCTGAAAGTTCCAGCCCATGAGCGCCACCCATTGTTATGGTGAGCAAGAAAGAGCTGAGATCGTGTTGACTACAGGAGGTGGAATGCTGTGACTCATAAGAAAGATTTCCACCTCAGGGATCAAGGAGATCCTGACCTAAGTGATTCAGGCCGAACTTGCCAGCTGTTACTGCCAAGTAGAGGTGGTCCCACAGGACCCGAGGAAAACTGTTGTGCCCTTTGGCTTCGGCAATTCTCCAGCAATGTTTCAGCGTCTAATGCAGCAGTGCCTCAGCGGCCAAATCAGACTCATTACTAGTTATTACTAGTCTATCTAGATGACATTACTATCTATTCCCCAGACTTTGCCTCCTACCTCAAACACTTTTGAGCACCTATGGCATCACGTCCTGAAGCTTCGTCCCGACAAATGTAAGCACACCTAGTGGACCAACAGGTGAGTGAGGCCAGACCCAGAAAAGGCGTTCACTGTTGTCGATTGGATTGTTCTCGCTACAGCTAAAGAAGGTCTGGCCGGGTATTGTCCCCGGAGCCTGTAGTCGCACGGCCACTAAATTCAGTCCTGGTTGGCATGCCAAATGACAAGCGCCTAAGGTCCTCCTCCTTCAATGACATAAAAAGAGAATATTAACAGAAGCGCCCGTGCTTTCCTATGCTGATTTTTCCAAGCCATTTGTTCCTTACACAGATGCCAGCCACCGAGGGTCGGGAGCAGTACTGGCTCAAGTCCAGGAAGGTAAGGAGCGGGTAATTGCTTATGCCAGTCGGCGCTTACATCCCACAGAAGGCGACAATGCTAATTACAGCTCGTTTAAATTTGAGCTTTTGGAGTTAAAATGGGCAATTAGAGATAAGTTCAAGGATTACTTGATTGGAGCTGAGTTCATTGTATATACAGACAATAACCCTGTTGCTCATTTACAGTTTGCAAAGCTGGGGAAAGTAGCTGGGTAGCCCAGCTGGCAACCTTCAACTAAGTCAAGTCCACAAAGAACACAAACACAGACGTCTTTCGGTTTTCTGCAGCCGACAACCAGCACTGCAGGGTTGATTACATCAGAAGCTGTGGAGCAGGAGGAGGGTTACCCTGTACGGCGTAACGACTGGGTGGCCAAACAACAGACTGACCCTTACATTCAGGCTGTAAGGAAGTATTTGGAGCGAGGCCAATGCCACATATTCTGAGATTCAAAACGGCGCTATGGAAACCGTCGGGTGACGTCACGCAAACGCAGTCCATTCTTCATACTGTCGTCGAGTGCCACCAGCGCTCTAACATAAGTTGCAGGGACTGCCAACTTTTAGCTGTGGGTGGATGTGCCGGGGTCAGTTGTTATGGAATGATACATACTTTGTTTCTTTTTATCTGTATTGCGTGGAGTGTTTGTGTTTTTTCCTGTGGGCCCTTGAACTACACACTTACCGACTGCAAGATCCGATCCTGGCTTGTAGTGCTGGAAATCTCCAATAATGCTGCTGGTTGTAGCATCCATGTTGAGGTCGTCGTGGTTCAGTATTTGACTGTTGAGGGAGGCGGGACTTCTCCTGTGCATGGGAGTGGTTTTACCAACTTGACTGGACACGCCCCCAGTGACTCAGAACTGAGATTACTGCTGAAGTTTTACCTGATTTTGACACCTAATTTCATGAACTTGTCAATTTAATCGTTCAAGCTTGGCTGGGTGGTTATACCACTTTCATCTTTCGTCTGACAAAATCTGATTTTAACTATCTAACCACATTTCATCACACTCATAGCAAAATAAATTGGGATTAAATTCAATCACAACTGAAATGTTGAACTCCTTTTAAAATCACACTCGGACGTGTTTTTTCCAATGAAGGAAGATTGCAAACATCAGACCCTCCTTCCGCTTTGACCATATACTACAGCTACGACTTCTGGCCTCAGAAAATCTTCACTATCACAGTTGCTTCAGGCTTTTAACAACAAAACAAGTCAAATTTTAGATTATCTCCTCTCCATTGGCTTTACATTAATTTAAAATCTTCAGTCTTGACATACAGAGCACTACATAGTCCAGCCCCGCTATACTTGAAGGAGCTGTGGTGCCTTCTGTCCACTGAGAGGAGGCTCACATCTTCAGAGACGGGATGTCTAGCTGTTCAAGATCTGAGCTGAGAATCATTTGTTTGTTTGTTTTCTCTGAATTTATTTTTACACCTTGTATTTTGTACATTGTACACTTCATTTCCTTTTTTTCTCCTTTCCCCCTTATCTTCTTCCAGTAAACAGTCTGTGTTTAAGAGTTCCATGTAAATCAAGTTTTGTTGTTGCATTTCCTCAGTGTCTGTGAAATCTCATAGTGAGAGCGTGTGAAAGATTTAAGGGGAAACCACTTTAAGTTATGCGTTTTTGTTTTTTTATACCATCCATCTAAGGTCAGAACGTTTCTTTTGTGACTTTCACGACACAGCTGCAGTCATTTACAGGAGAAACCGAAGAAAATACTTTCGTACAGAGTCACCACAGAAAGGCAGATTAGGAGAGTTTGGGAGCAGCAGTTGTGTTCCTAGTTTGGATGTATATGATTGTGTCGAGCTGTTATGATAGGTACATGCATCAAAAATTCATGACCTTGTGCGTGATGCATATTGTACATAAGCAAGTTTTGCTCCAGTCTCTGTTCAGCGCAGTCACAGCGCAGCATACATCAACCTGGAGGCCAGATCCAGCACATGAATATAAAACAGATGAACCACTCTGCCTTTGTCTGGCTGCTGTTTTGATTTAGTACAGCTACAGAAGACAATGTCAGAGTATACCAGTCTACTGATGTCTTCATCTGAAATTTGGATTCAAGTTTCCATTTTGCACAGAAAAAAAAGAAAAAAAACAAACAAAAAATCAGTTTTCAAAAGGAAAAATCGCAGACATCAGTCCAAAATGGTTTATTTTGTAAAGGGGGCAGTTGGAGGAGATGAGAAAACATGGTGCGCTACTAAATGATGATATATTCAAATGTACATGACATTCAAAAAGGTATTAACAGTTATCACTCAAATTTTCCACACATGAAGTTAAGTCTTCATTCCAATACGTTTTTCCAAATGAAAATGGATAAAAAGTTTGTATATTTTCAAAATAATAATAAAAAAAAAAAGTATCAACACAGTAAACCCATGGGATGCTGGAAAGAAAAAAAAAAAACAAGAGAAATAACAGTTACATGCAGATTGTAGACTGATGAGTTAAATTTCCATTTCGGAAAAACAAAATAAAATAAAAATGAAACAAAAAAAAATAAAACCCAAGGTGAATGACTAAGACATTTCTTTTTACTAATTTGGAGAAAATTTTGAGTTGAATCCTTCTGCTCTTTTGTCATAATTAACTCACATTAGCAGAAACCGCGGTGTTTCAGTCTTTTATTCAGTATAATATATAGGTCAATAGGAAATATAAGAAACTGCTATTAATGACAACTTGAGTGGTCTTGGCTAGCCATTACAAACAGCACATATGTGTTGAGATGCCTTATGAAAATGACGATCCAAAATAAATTACATTTGCCAAAACCTAACGCATGGACTGTTTGGGATGGAGGGGGGATGGGAGGGTTGGACTCAATGTAAGAACAACGGACTGATGACTAGTCAAATACACTGTGAATGAAGCTCCTCTGGATGTGTGGCGTCCAGAGGTACAACTGTAGAGTGAGTAAAAAGGTCCCAAAGTAGAAACTGCAGTCTTAACATGTGCCATACTTTAAAATGTAGAGGAAAACACCCTTACACTCATCAATATGATGAGCAGAAAAGTCCCAAACCAAAGCTTTGAAGTCTTTATTTTTGCTATCGGGGAGAGGAAAAAATACTCGAAAACAAAAATAAAACACAAAACAGGAGAGGGAGGGAAGAAACGACTCCAGATATTACGCTGAATGCAGAGAAGATGAACTGCACGAGTTGGGTGAGACACTCCGGCACAAGGGGTTATTTCCTGGAGCTAGACTTCTAATATCCAAAAGTACTGGTCTGGAGGACCCATGTTGGTCAAGGGGTGTCCATGGAGATGCCTACAGCAAAATGCCTCAACAGCAGCATCTTAGGCAGGCTGTCCAAGAGTGACGCTATGTGCTTCCTGCTGCCTGGCTCTCTCCTCCCTCTGAATTACCTGCAGGAAGAAAGAGAGAGCGGGTTGACAAGAGCTTTGTAGGCGAGAGTGGTCTGAATGTATACATCACAAAGCAAACTGCTGCTGTGGTGAGAAAAAGCTGCTAAAGCAGCGTACAAAACCACAAACGCTCCAAACTGTGCAGCTAAAGAGTAAGCAAACCAGGGAATGTTGAAACACGAACAATAAAAATCACTCACTCGTAGCAGGAGTGGAGGCTGAAGCTGAGGCGGAGGCATTGTCTTCCTCGTCGCTGTCGTCCTCGTTGGACTGCGGTACCTCAGCCTCAGGGATGGTTGTCGTCGGGGTCTCGGGCTCTTGCTCTGCCCGGCTCTTCAGGGCTAAGATACGGTGATGTAACGCTGCAGCCAGCTGACCTATGTCCTTAGAGCTACCCTGAAGAGAAAAGGCAGAGAGAGAGAGAACACTCAGCCACAGTGAAAGATGAATTTTTATTTCATTTTTGTCAGTGCAACATGTACAAACAGCTTAATTTAACTAACAAAAGCCATGTTAACTGGCTGTACTAACTGTTTGAGTCACAGCAGCCCCATAAACGGTCAATAGTTACAATAGTGCATCCAGCAAAGTTTAAGGGACAGTCATGACTTATGATGGCAAGGCTGGCTCTGGCTATCTTGCAGCAAATCTAACCTTCACTTATGCAAGAAAAAAAAGATGGCTTTTGTTTTGTCCTGTTGTTTTTTTATGTTATCTCACAAGGTGAAGCCGTGGAAGAAGAGTGACCAGCGCTCAGATTTTTAAGATGTCACTTCTCATAGCATAACCGCTGAAGCTGTCTGCAGATATCAGGCTGATGACATCTTGTCAGGAAGAACAGCAGCAGCAGATGAATTATGAAAAAACTTTCTGCCCTGTTTGCGCTGAAACTGGCATGTTACAGCAGATGTTCATGCTCTACTTAACTGACGCATTGGCAGTGACGTTCTATAGATATATAAAGAATAGGTCGTATTTGGGGTCTTTTTGCATTTGTGTAAGAAAGAAAAATAATAAAATCTGGCGATACAAACCGATATTAGGAAGACCTTGACCCCCTGGTCCTCTGTGTCCATGGCAGTGATTCGTACACTCTTCTCGCTGGCCTTGTCCACCTGCATCTGGGGCCAAAGTTTAGTGTTGAGGATCAACCGGAGGCTGCCCTGGGTCCTCATCACTGGAAGGATTTAAACACAAACACACACATATAACAGCAGCGAACTACAGGTCCAGGCAACCAACCACCTGACTCTATGATCCCAGAGCTGTGTGTTCATGTCATGAAAGATAAAAGACAGACAATTAAAAGCAATAATAACTATAAGCCAAGTGGCTGAGGATGTTATGTTATATTTTATGGTGTTTATCAGCATAAATACATATATGTAGCGATAAGAAATGTATCTAAACTTTTCAGGAATTTTCTTTCTCTTATTTTTTGTGCTTTTGAGGACAAAACACATCCACTTCCTCTTTAACAGCATGCTTTGGTGCCCAGTCCACAGAAGAGTGGAACAGGCTCCCCCTTGTGTTCAAAGTCAGGTACTGACACATGATGGCTGATGAGAAGCACCAAGAAGGATTTGTTTTTTTCCTCAGCGTTATCTTTGATCTCGTATCTATCTGGCACGAACATTCAACCCACAGACAAACACAACCTGATCACTGAACCATGAATATCTGACACCACAGTGTACAAACACAAGTTGTTACCCTACACCAGGAGTTTCTGCAGATGTGTTTACCTAGACGGGACTGTAGCGTGCCATCGTCTGTCGATGCCATATCGTTGAGCCTCAGCAAGCCTCGACCCCTCTCTATCCACGACTGAGCAGTCTTCTCAAATACATATAATTTGCACTGCATCTGAAATAAGAGCGTAACAACAGACGTCAATTTCACTGCTTCCTGTTACATTTCTTTACTGCGTGCGTTGAATGAAGAGACCCCGCCTCCTACCTGTAAAACGTTGCTTTCTGATTCCTCTCCGGTTTTGACGTCAACTTTCTCTAAGATGCACTTCTTGGCTGTGGCTTTGGTGTAGGCTGCTGCAGACTCCTCCAAAGACTCTGACACGCTGTTCGCTGGTGAGATAAAACACAGCAGTGAGACATCTGCACCCAACCTGAGTTAATATTTGGCTGCTGAGATCTTCACTTTTAAAAAAAGGCTGCATCTCTTTGATAACATCCCTCTGATAACATCTTTGCAACGAAACTTGAAGCTCATAGGCTGGCGCTCGATTACTACAAAAGCTGTACAGGCTGCTGCAGATCGTTTGAAGCGAAGAGCCACTTCAGCAGTAAGCCCACAATAAATACGTTTGCACGTAGCTGCTACATAATGCTTCATTTCTTTTCATTGCAAGCGGACATGGACAGTAACTGAAACATACTGTCAAATCACAAAAATGTACATTCAGTATTGTAACACCTGATGATGTGGCCTTGTACGATCAGCCCACAAAATAACTTCTTTGCAAACATATTCATCAAACCAGCATGCACACAGCATCGAGTCCCACATTTCTAATGAATTATTCCCACCTAAAACAAGCAGGTGATATTTTCTAGTTATCTGAATTAATTTCACTTTCACATGAGAAAAATCTGCTTGCACCTCATTCCTGTTGAGCTGTTATTTGCACTGGCTGTGAATAAAAAGGGAAGCTGATGGGAAGAGAAGAGTCAGATAAAATACCTCTGATGTGTCAAAATATGTGGATATTTCCAAGATTTACTAAAAATGTTGCAGCTCCTCGTGTTTTGTGCATACAGGAAATAAAAGCTGTGATGTTTAAGGAAATGGGTGAGACTGTGGTGTGAAATCTCAAATTACAGATTTATTTATCACACCCACAGCTCTTTATGGACTTTTAATCAAACACTAGCTCCCCATTACATTTGACGCCACTTTTAATATAACTCGACAGCTAGATGTAGGCATGTTTCAGTTTCTATTCCTGTTGAGCTGCTTATTTAGCCGTCCCAGGCCTTATTATTCTCAGTTGTTATCACTGGAGTAGAGCCAACTGACTCTCTTAAAGCTTCTAGTAGTCAAGCCAAATATCAGACGCGTTTTCAGTAATCAGTGGGGTTTGTGTCTTTACCCTTCTCTGGGGTGGTTTCCTGTGATGAAGGCTCTGAAGCAGGGGTAGCTGAAACTTCTTTATTTTCCTCGTTTGAGGACTCGCCCTTCGGGGGACTCTGAAAACACAACAAAGGCGGGTGATTGGAACTTGTTCAAAGCTCAATCACTAGGAGCTTTCCCGACGTGACAGATGATAGACTCGCTATTCAAAAGGCTATATCAACTCACCAGAACTCGTTCCGACATGTTCTGCCCAAAAACAAATTTTGCCCCACTGTCTGTACTGTTTGTGGCATTTTTTGAACTGAAAGGACAGAGGAGAGAGAGAGAGAGGAGGAGAGAAATAAAACAGTGAGTTGATGGAAGTTAATCATGAATGAAGATGACTTGCTAAAAATACTCAAAGGAGGACACAATTTTATTACCTTGGGGTAGAGATGTACTGTAAGAAATAATTAGTGCCCTCCGATTGAGAGTCCAGTGGCACACTATCCTTTGACTTGTCTTCTGTACTGTTCTCTTCCAACTAGAGGGAGAAAAAGAAGTGTTAAAGTTGAAGTAAATGCTTAAAGACACAACCCAAACTGAAAGGCCAAAAATCCATTATGGATTTCCAAATCCACATTATTGAAAATCCTGACCAAGTATAGCAAATGAGTGAGCAGTGAGTCACCGTTTCCAAAATGTCAAAACATTCCTGCCACAAAATTATACAAAATAATATTGGACATTGTGCAAAAACCACTAGAACTACACCTCTTACTAGGACAACAACAAGAAATTCTCTTAGCAAGCAAACTGAGACCCTGAAAGTCATGCTAGTGCAGACGCACATAAAAGTCACACATTAAACACAAACTGTAGACTGTAACAGAGGAACTCAGTATATAGAGTCTCAAATGTGTAAAAGCCTTTCCGGTCTGCTACATTTAACTGTCGGTGTGTTTTTGTTTGTCACACACTCTCGCCTCAGGTTTGCACAGTGGCTGGGTCAGGAAGAGGTCCAAGCTGAGTGGAAAACAACCCACCTTTGCTCTGTCTTTGATATTCTGACCAAACACAAAAGATATTGCTACATCTGCCTCCTTCTTCTCTCTTCCGCCTCCATCTTTGTTACCACTTGCTCCATCTTCCTCATTTTCATGTTTCTGAAATGGGAACAAAAATAAAACGGCGCCAAGTGTCAACTTGTTGTTGTCATTTTCTATAGAAGTTCTACAACACCTTTAACTCTGCCCCGTATGTATCACTTACAATACTGTGATTCTTTTTTAGAACATTTACGTAACTTATTACGAATGCCTAACGCAATATACTTCCTCATTACAAAAGGGGCATGAAACCACAGATCTTCTGTATTACCTACAGTTTAATGACACACTTTCTGAACTGACTCGCATTGCATTTCCCCCCCAAGCCCTCGATTATAACAGGCAGAGATTTAACCGCTCCTCACCAGTGACTTGCCCAGGGTGGCTGAGTGCTCTGTGTTGTTCAGGAAGAGGGACTGGGTCCCGGGTGTCCCATCTGATGACTTTTTCACACCGTTGGTTCCACAACTGGAATCTAAATAAACAGGAAGGACAAAGATAATTTACTGGTTTTTCCCCAGTATGGCAAAGCAGATTTAGTCTGTAAGGCACATGCAGAAAACACACTATGCAAGTTATCAATATTCAAAGTTAAGTTTTAATAAAGATGCAGTATGTTTTGTCTAGTTTATAGTGGTAGTTGTTTATAAGGTGACTTAAAGCTGCACTCACTGGACTCTATATGAGATTTAGAGGGAGGTGCCTGGAGAACTGCAGGGCGGAGGACACTGCGTTGCTGTTCCTTGGGTTTCTGACTTGGGACGCCTGAAACACAGCCAACTTTGTTTCATACTTTTTTTCTTTAACACAGTGATCTGTTTTGGTTCTACATCTTTAAGTCTAGTATAATATCTAAGAGGGGTTGGATAAAAGTTCAAATTCAAGTAACTTTTCAATTTCAATCAAGTCAGCGTCAAAAGAAATATTACACAAAAGAAGGCTATTGACCTCAAACACCAACCTGAACTGGGTGCCTGTCCATGTATGAGAGTCGGTGGCTTTAAACGGAATCCCACAGGTTTCTCCTCTGGTGAGACGGAGCACAAGAGAAGGCCGACATTAAAAAAAAGATCCAAGAGTCACAACAACAACAACTTATAAACGGGTATGTTACTTCTGCCTTTGCACCTTCCTAACCACAGGGCCTGTTACCACAGCAACCCTTGTACAGCGATCCAGTTGCAATTCAAGTCCTGTGCAGTAACATGGCAGGCTCTAGGGCCTGTGATCTATTTCAACCTGACTCTCCATCTCAGTGGCTTTATTAGCCCGACATGACCTGGCCCTAATCAGTGCTAACGCTGAAAGCCGAAAGCACTTGTAAAAACTGTATCCTCTTTTATCTCGAGATTTACAAGATGATTATCATGTCTGGTGAGCATGAATGTTCTCTTGGCGGATCTTATTTTTTTTATCAGCACAGTTCTGAGGACACGGAGGTGCACTTGATACTGCTGTGCAATGAAAACATCCACACGTGCAAACAAAACCAAATCTTAACATGTTCAATTCAACCAATCTAACAAGAACACCAGTACAGTACAGTACGGATGATCTGCTGTGCCTACTGTCGTTCTAGTTTTACAGTCAATCAGTGTTTGGACTCTTTGTTTGTTCATCTTTGTTTTCACTTCCAAATAAGTGCTTTATGTAATATGCTAAAAATGGTCATTAATTATGCTGTGTTTGTTTGCGCAAGTGGATGCCCCCTCCTCTCTGTTAAGCTCCGTTAACCGGTGACATCACTCCTGCCAACTCTGAACAGCTGAGCTGGTGATGAGAACACAACCAATCAAATCCAAAGCAAAAAATGAATAAATTAGACAATAATAATTCACAAAAGCACACATTTTTCTTAATATTAAAGCCTCCCCTGCAGTTGTAACTTTAGTCATGAAGCACCAATTCATATAAAGTTTCATTTCATCCTGTTTCCAATGAGGTACATTTGCTTGAATTCAAATTAATGACTAAATCGCTGTTTTGCATTTCTCCTTCCAATGAAATGCACATGGTGGACCACAACAAACACTCTGTCTGAGATGGTGAACAGCATGCTACCAGCTGCGACAGATAAATACTGCATGTGTGACCCATGGAAGATACCAAACCCCAGCAAAGTGTCTGCACAAGTGTGGAACTGAGGCCTGAACTTATTTTGCAGATGCATGTTTCCTTTTTTTTTTTTTTAAAAAAGAAGAAGAAAGCTGATCTCACAAATACAAAACAACCTTAATCTGGAAACAGCCATAACAGTGTGTCTTTACAAAATAAGGCACAGAGGCCCACCAGCACAAAACACAAGTGTCTTATAATCCCTAATAAACCATTCCTGACATGTTCAGTGGCACTGCACAATCCGCAGTCAACCAGCAGCACATTACATCTGGTATCTTATAATATTAAATCCTCTGGAGTTACCATTATAAACCTCAACTTCTTCCCCAATACTGGCATCATAAATATGACTGGCAAACTCACAATTTGTTTCCCAGCTGAGATTTGGCAGTTCAAATGATCATAATCCAGAACAGAACTGCATTATGTACAGGCATAGCCATGGGTCATGCAAGGTCACAATGTTCCCACAATGAAGAAGTATTCTCTGAATTACTGGGGATTTTGAGAAGCTTCTCTTAAGCAAATTTTATTTAATTTAATACTGCCAGCTCACTAAACAAATAGGTTTCGCCGCTCTCTGTTGGGTATATTGCATGTCCTATTTGTAACACATGACACAAACTGGCATGGACCAATGGTGTAGCCATAGACACACAGAGAACTTGGCCAAGCGCTTTCAAAATAACCAAACCTCAACTAGAATAGCTTAATACAACAACAAACCAGCTTGAACCAATTTAGAGATGTCCAAAATGACTACACTGATGTGGCATAGTGAGATTCTTCCAAAGGTCATTTATTAAGTTTAAAATTACACAAGGGAAATTTACGCTCATCTTCAATGTAAATATATTCACTTATTATTTATAATCATTTCTAATGAATATACCCTCATGCCTGTCATTTGGCTGTCTGTAGCTTTGTAACCGTGCATTTTTCTCCATCCATTAATGACGTCAGACCTCCACAGCAGACACTTCAAACTTTAGTTCAAAAGTAAAATGACAACATGCGAGTTAACTAGAGCTGGTCAGAGTGAAGGGGGTGCATTAGCAGGCAGACAATATGCAAAACATTGACATCTTACTTGCAACTAATGCTGTCATGATGTTTGAAAACGTTAACATGTGTCAAAAACTGTCATATAATCCTTTAAGAGGTTACTGTTCACCAGCCTCAGCACATTTATTGTGTTTGTTGTCTTAAACTGTCCACACTGAAACTCAGAAATTTACTGCAGGGGGGCTCTCAAGCTGTGAAGAGAAACTAACGGTGGTCTAGATGGCTCACCTGGCTCCGAGTCAGAGTTCCCAGTCGGAGACTGGCAGAAACTTGAGGGCATGAATACATTGTTCTTGGGAACTGCAAAGTAGCAAACAGGCATGGCACTCAGCATACAAATCAATGTGTACACCACAAGCAAGAACCAAGGGAGAAAAAAAAAAACACACAAATGCTCTGCTTAGTCACCACGTGCCCTTACCAGAATGTGGGGGTGGGAACGATGAGGTCCTTTCCCTTTTCACAGGGGGGCAATAACTTCCCTCGTCTTTATCTGAATCTGAAAATGGTAAAAAAAAATATTAGTATTATTCCAGTTTAAATAAATCTATACAAACTATAATATCAATAAATAAAATGGCCAGTTTGGACATTAAATTTACCTTCTCCATCCTCTGCGCTTGAGCCCTCCGCAGATCGCTGCAAGAAAACACAATGAGGTTTTTATCCCAAAGCATCCCATAAAATAGTAACACTAGGTTGCATCTTGCTTGACCTCAGTGTTATTCAGTCTGGAGCTGCACGTTGGGAAACACTGAGAAGTGGTGTCAATTTAAATAAGACCTACTTAACATGATGTCAACAGATTTTGACATTTCATCAAGCCGTGTTAACAGCTCTGCTAATGGGGCAAGATTTAATGTCAATAACTCTTGTGCGATATGTCAAGAATGCAGTCCAGACTGAAAAACTGTTTAAATGAACATCATAAAATATGACATCAGCCTCAAGACACACTCTAATAACAGACAGAGAGAGAGAGAGACTTACCTTCTGTGCTTTATCTTTTTGGAAAACAAACACAGGTGGCGCTATGGCAGGCTTGTCTGTTAAGAGAAGATGTAGGCTAGTCATCCAAGTTTAAAGTGTACAACAATCAGGTGTGTTTGATTCTTCATTGTTTACAGTAGAAAACAAAACAGCTGAGGCTACGGCCTAGTAATATCATGGCCTTGATATTTCCTCTTAAAAGCAGCGACCATGTGACTGTTGTTGATAAAACTATAAAGCTCTGTGCATCGGCATAATCCTGAATAAAACACTAAAATCTAACGCACAGTGATACACACCACATGCGTGAATACACGCTGCATGTTAGATCAAACTAAACGGCGCCTGTCGCTGTGACTGTTTGTTACAGTTCATTTAAATGTCAGTGAAATCTGACGCGAGATGACTCAAGTAAATAATATTTCTGTAATGCTGAACAATGTGTAATTTCAGTCAATGTCAGCAAACCAAACTTTAAACTCGGTTGCAGTCAGGAAGGAACCAGGAAGAGTGAGCTCACGTTATGTTGAAATGTCAAACAATGTGGTGCCAAATGTAAAATACACTGTCTGAAACTTTCGGTTGCTCCACATGGCAACTGTAGCTACTTTGTTAATCAAAAAAAGGGGGATTTTATTCAGCTCTCATGTGTTGCTGTTGCTGCTTTAAGACATTGTGATGTTCAACCCCCCTTGGATAGCAATCCGTTAGGCCGAGTTTGATGTCACCTCGCCACTTAATGCGTCCACCTTCACACTGTAACCTCTGTAAGATGTGTAATCCTATAATGTTAGCAGACAAAAGGTTTTCCTCTGTCTGGGCTGGGCCTGTAACTACACCGAGCAGGTGTAGCATCGCTGCCGAGGACATAAATTCACACGTTTTTTAGCCGCCGGGATTGTTTACTGGACCGACATTCGCCGTCTGTAACACAACATCTCATTGCTAACACTAGCTGTTTATGTATGAAACACGTTCAACGGCACGAAAATGTTGTGTGACCTATATTTAACCATCCAGCTTTAGTATCTCTCTCTGCGGCTTTCAGCCAGCTATCGTTGCTAACGAATGCAACAACAAACAAACAAACAAACAAAAAAAAGACTCCAGCGTGCTACACCGATATTCATTGAAGAAATTCAACCCGGGTTGTGTTCCCGGCTTATGTTAACCAGCTAGCATTTTTACACTAGCTGACCCGCGACTCCAGCAAATAGTCAGCGCCGCCGCCGGTTCTTCCCCCCCTCCCTCCCTCCCTCCCTCCCTTAATGCCCCCTTGAACGTAGCTTAGCTATAGTTAGCTTGCTAATGCGCTCCATCCAGCATGAGTCATCTCGCCTTCACAAGCAAGATTCTCACTGAATTCACACAAATGGGACAATCATGACAAAAATATATAAATATCAACACAAAGGGAGATGCGATTACAACCCAAAGCATTGTCTCTAGGCTGACGTTTTTCCCTCTCTACGCGCCTAAATGAACGTCAAGCAACTTAAATAGCAACGGAGGGGGGTGTCGTACTGTAAACGTCTTCCCCTCAATAGAAACATCACCTATAATATAATAGCTTTGGGGGGGTTTGCTCTGTGGCCTAAGCAAGCTTTGGTTTATTCTTACGTTGGAGCTGTTAACCTCACCGCGAATGACAAAACACACAGCCTAAAAATAGCCGGGTGCTAGCGTTGGAAGGTAAGCCAGCTAGCGGGGCGTTCCGAGGCACACTCCAGGTATTACCCGCAGCCCAAAGCGTTAGCATTGTTAGCCTCGCTCGCTAACGTTGTGCGGGTCTTGTGAACGCCGCGGCGCCTACAATTCACCTCGAAGTCGCCGTTAACACGCGGCGGAGCTGCTTTATTTCGGCTATCAAATATGCCAAACGACGTACGGGCGCCGTTTATAACGGCACACTAGCCGTGTTGTTTTTCTCATACTGCCACTTACTCACCTTCGTTTGCCAAGTCCGCCATTTTACTTCGACGCTCACACACCCACAACCCACCGCGCAGATGATACGAGTCGAGGCAGAGATGTTTTCAGTGGGAGAGAGCGCACATTGCTTGCCGCCGTTTAACTTGATGCAAAAAGAGCGACCCCCCCGCTGCTGCTGCTGCTGCTATCAACTGTGCCCTTCAATACACCGCCGTGATACTGTGTATGACCGCGGCTGTCGTTATGGTTATGCTTTTTTATGAATGCATGAGTAGTTTAAAGTTAGTTTGGATTGCCCCTACCTACTACTACTACTACTACTACTACAGCAACCCCCCTGCAAGGCCCCTGTAGACATATATGATGTAGAAATAACACAGATTGAAAGTGTTATCAGCTATTTATATTGTTTTTTTTTTTAAGTGTCCTTGTCCCAGTCTGTGTTTTATTTTTTTTCTACCTCAGTATTTTATTTTATTGTATTTTTATTGCATTCAAATATACCGATAGATATCTATCTATCTATCTATCTATCTATCTATCTATCTATTGTTGAAATCGTTCCCAGATTTCCCCGACATAAAGTCAATTATACTGCAAGTGACCCTGATCCACACTATTTATCTATCTATCTATCTATCTATCTATCTATCTATCTATCTATCTATCTATCTATGTTATAGATAGATAGATAATATATATATGATGAGTTTCCTATGACCTTGCAAAAAGTAGTAGTAGTTTGACAAAAAGAAAATCATAACTCATTGTCCGCTTATCCACTTATTGTGTGATGTATCATACAGTTCTGTATAGCATAAGGATTTGGCTTGGGAACCAGAGGGTGGCAGACTCAAGTCCAGCATGGACCAAAGTATGGACGGTGGAGGCTTGACGGGTAGCTGGACACTGCTGAGGTGCCCTTAAGCAAGTAGTAACTCCTACTCCCAAGGCGCTGTTACCTGGCTGCCCATCACTCCAGATGACTCCTCTCTCCACGTGAGTACTTTGTGTGTGCATGTAAAAACTTGCTAGCTTTATTTTTGTTTGTTTGTTTTGTTTCTCAAGCTTTCAACCACATCTCATGATCTTCCTCAGGGAGTGGAGTTGTCATGGAAATAGCTGGCATCATCATTGTTGTCATGATGATTGATGTCGACAAATGAGCCCCCAAGGCCTTGAATGATGAGACCAGACGGGGGAATGCTGCACAGATCTGACACGTACGGAGCAGAAAACAACTGCATGAAAAAGATGAAAGATGTCCAAAATGCAACAGTCGTGGATCACGAGAGAAAGAGGAGACCTTGCTTCAGGACCAAAGACCTCTGCAGCAAGATAAGTATTACCATTATATGTGACAGTGAGGAGGAAAGGTGAGTCATAAATAAGTCACAGTCATATTTATACACTGGGTACAAAAAGCGACTGAGCAGGAATGTTTTATTTCCCCACAGCAAGGATTATTCTAATCTTGTATATGTGGTTCACAACCTTTTTTTGTCTTGACACATTTCATTTTTTGTTTGTTTAGCTTTCCAGTTGCAGCTGAAGCTCTGCAGCCTTCCTCTGAATTGTGCTGAGGTATTTAGTATATCAAACAACCATCTGAAGGCATGGCTCAAATAAACACGGCAGAGTTCACGTTACGTGGATTCATGTATCAGTCTACATGATACACAAGTGCTGCGTCGCAGTGAGAAGATTTACAGGTTTGAATCTACCTGAGAGCTGTCAGAATAAAATAACACAAATATATTTTATGACAGTAATTAAAACAGACATGATATACTGTGGTGGATTAATATGCGTGTTTATAATGGAAAATAACAAAATCAAAACCTAAAGTTCTCTGATAGCTTTTTGGCAAATGGTCTGGAGCCAAGAATGAGTAATTTTACTAAATAGACGCAGTTAAAGAAAGCGTATTGAGTTTTATTGACAGTCAGTGTTCCAACTAAAACACTTCCACTATCCTTGAGGTCTAACACATGTGGAATACATTTCCTACCTCATAACACATTTGCAGAGACTTTTTTTTTTTTTTTTACGTTTTGAAACGAGCATTGTTTACACCAGCTTGTGCTCTCATCCTCTTTTACTGGCGCATTGGTACCTTTTTTTATGGAGGCCACATTTGCTGTGCTGTGAATCAGTCATGAAGGCATCAATGGGCTATTGTGCCACGCTGATTGGCTCCCAGAACTGTAAACACAGAAAAGCCACTCCAGCTCTGATCAAACCCAAGAGTGCCACGTGCTACAAGAGCAAAGCAAGCATCTGAATTTATGAACATTTTTCCATCTGTCTTCATATGAATGTTTTTAAAGCTTTGTGTTGTGTATAAACTGTCTGAGTGATCTGCTAGTCTGTGATTCGTCAAAGCAATGCAGTTCACTGTACCTGCCACCAGAGGGCAGGTAAAGCTAGAGGTACAGCAAGCAAGTCTCCTTCACACACAGACGCTTATGACTTTATTAAGGGGACACAAAGTCCATGATGCACTAATGACAAAATATTTAACAAGGTAACACATGTGCAACTTAATAACCAAAAGACAGAAGTCAGCAAACTGCACCTACGTACAAACTGGAGAGCCATGACCAAGGCCAGAATAATGCCATTTTCTGAGGCAAACCACCTGCACATATTATATCTGCACATAAGACTTCACACGGCAGAGCGGGTCGACACATCTATTTATATGGCTGGAATTACACCAGCATGGAAGTATACGAAGCAGTCTTGTGCCATTCTTATTAGGCCACATTAAGGGCCTGCATGTGCTGTTACACACTTTAAAGGTCCAGTGTGTAACATTTAAGGGTATCTACTGACAGAAACTGAATATAATATTCACAACTATGTTTTCATGAGTGTGTAATCACCTGAAAATAAAAATTCTTATGTTTATGTTACCATAGAATGAGCCTTATATAAACAGAGAGAACCACCAGAGAGTTCACCATGTTGAACCACTTTGTTTCTACAGTAGCTCAGAAGGGACAAACCAAACACTGGTTCACAATAGGACCTTTTGCATTTTTTACAAGTTTCATGGCCGATGTAGTTTTTCTTCTTCATGCTTGAAGCGACAGGTGACAGGTTTTTTAGTTGGTTGCAATCTGAAACTTCACCACTAGATACCACCAAAGTCTACACACTGGACCTTTAAAAAATAATACCAGATAAGATGGTTGGAATAATGTTAACACATAGCACATCAATCTGGGGCAACTGGACCTGGTTGAGGGTCCATGGAGACTTTTCGCCTCTCATCGAAGGTTTCAAATGTTGTTATTAACTTCAAAGACAGTGAAAGATTATAGAATAATCCAAAAGGTTTTTGTAGAACAACATCTGTCTATTCTTTACTTGGAAATTGGTTCATAGCCGAATCGATTGTCACACACCATTTGTGAATCAAGACATATCCACATTTACACACACTGACAGATTTCCCTGTATCTTTAAAACCCCTGAATCATCTTCTGTTATGACAAGAAAATGACACTGAGTCATAATAGAGATATTTATCTTATTATCTTGACATAATTAGAACAAGACACTGTAGCTGTTTTTGTCTAAGTTTTTGTCATGCTCTGTCTCTCATTCTCCCATAAACTTTTTTCAGTACATGTACAAGGAATGTTTTAATTAGAAAGTGACAGAGAAAGAAAGAGTAAGGCAGAAATAATAGACAATAAACAGATATAAGCATAAATCAGTTGTTTGCCTTGTTAGTTCAACTATTGTTAAGGAACACTGAGTAACATTTTTTCTAAGAGTTGAATTGCACAATACCAACCAGAAGTTTTCGGGAGGAATCATACTTAAAATTTCCCCTTCAGGCACATTTCAAACAAGCCACTGCTTGTGTTTACGCTGCTTGCTACAGAAGGCGATCGTCTGTCAGGAGGGCTTGGCTTGTGCGTTGAGTCGTAACAGTTTCACTTCTTCTCTTATCCATCAGTGTAGCTTGATGTCCAATGTCCGCTGTAAATCACTGAGTCAACATTTTCATTGGCGGCAGGCCAGGGAACTTAACTCACGCCAAATCATAAATATACTCCAGCTGAATATTTGTACATTTTTGCTGTGTGTGTCAAAATTGTCTGTTACCCTTCAGTGTAGCCGATTTACAAACTGGCTCTGTAACATTGTTGTAATTTCAGTACCCCTCACTTCAGGTGTACATAGGATGCGTGTATGTGCTCCTTTGAAGTATTGTAAGACCACCTCAGACACAGTTTGTTACATAACGGGCTTCTTGTTGTAACTAACACCAAAAGATAAAATCCAGGGGAATTTCACTGGAAAAGAAACAAAGGTAATTATGATGCAAGTGATGCATTCTTTAACAAAACCCAAAAACCATCTCATTTGTTGTTGAGTGTTGTAATGTTTGATCTTATCTTCTGAGCAGTGTCACCTGAAGAACACAGCTTCTGATACATTAGAAATGCTTGCTTGAAAATTGTTCTCACAATGAGATGCGGGAACAACTCCAAAAATGCTCAATTTAGCCATGTTTGGTATCGAAGTGTAAGCATTTGCACACGTTCTCGAGAGACCTGGCACAGCGTGCTCTATATGTCACTCCCAATTTACCAGTGACGGTGACACTAGAGCGTTTTATGTTTTCTATTGCCAGAAAGAATGCTAATATTGGACTTCTGGGCAAAAGCCCAGATTACTTTTGTTAACATCCATTACCTCTGTCTTCAATATCTGATTAATGGTTAGTTTCGAAAGAAGCAAATATTGATTGCCAGTCTGTGAAAGGACAGGAACTCCAGTCTCAAAGGTCAGATATGAAGTAACTTAAGGAAACTTTAATATCATGAAAATGCAGGATTTGTTTATTTGGCTGTGATTACCTTTGATGATAATGGGATTGTCTTTATCTGTCTTTTCTTTCTGTTGGTTTGTTGGTTGGATTATGACTGTGGCATTTCTGCCCCAAAAGTAAAAGTAGAAAACGTTTTGATCTTGGATTTGCACGTTTTTCTTTGCACGTTCATGTTCCCAGCAGGGGGAAAAAAAACTACTTTTGCACCTTCATGACCTTTCTGTTTCACCAGCACGCCCAGAAAACAACCGTATGATATACCTAAAAGTGTAAAAAAAAAAAAAAAAAAAAGAAATATGACAACTAAGACTAAATTCTTTTTCAGTTGTGTCCCCATGTTTGCTTTCATTTTCTCCTGCAGTTTACAAATGGATGGTTGCAACAGAAGTAAAAATTAGTGTCATTATTCAGTCTACTGTGTGAGACAGCTCCGTCTTCCTATCTCCATACTGCAGCCTTTTCATACGGTGTGCCAAAGTCAGTATCTCAAACTGATAAATGGCTTGACATGATGTCTTCTTTCATATGCATTCAAGACGACAGTAACGGTGAATGCATAAAACAACACATCGCATTGTCTGGAAAGATTGCTCAAGACAACACACTGTATCATTACACGGCCTGTGTCCAAGTTCCCTTGGCAGTGGACCATCATCTCCTGACAAATTTAATGCCATTAATCCATCAGGATATTGTGAATTATGCAATCACAACCAGGAATAATAGATAGAAAGATAATTGCAGCCAATTCTATAGTTGTTGTTTTTTCTTGTTCAAATTAAAGGTTGGTTTTCCAACTAACATTCAGATCTCTTTCATGTTGTACTGTGATCAAACCCACGGGGTTTGGCAGGGAGAATCGCACAGAAAGACTGAGGCGTTTTTTGTGATTTAATCACAGTCAATCACATTAATACAAACTGTTTTAATACTTGGGCGGCAACTGGAAAGAAACAATAAATTCTTAGATTTTTTTGTATGTCACAGTGCGTGTCTTCGTGTGTCCTGGAGTGTCGTAAACAACTGAAGTGGCTACCAGTATCCTGCAGGCAAAGGAAATGAAAAGGGCAGGTCTGTGAAACGCCTCGTTGGACTTTTGCAGGCTGTGTGAGTATTAGTGAGAGTATAAACAGTGAACAGTGCTATCAGATGTCCACTCAGGCACTCAGGGATCATTAATATCTGTCACCGAGTGTTGAAAAAGGGTCTGTGTGAAAAGAACACCGGAGCCTGTTTTTTAAGAATTAAAAGGAAAAGCTGTGGGTGGATATGCATTATGGCGACGCTGACAAGTGTTTTTAATGCAAGCTTCTCAACTGTCAGATCACAGCGTGGCCGAAGAAAGGACACTTCATTTCTGATTCTGTACATCTGATGTTTCATACATCAGATTCTTGAGAACATTGACAAGCGTTACTGAGAAGGCCAACAGATTTTTACACAAGATGTGGGAGATGTGTGGGAAGTGCCTAATTTGTCACACTTACCCGAGTTGATATAGGACTAATAATGTTGACACATTAGCCATTCATTATAGATATACCTACATTAAGAAATCAGAATGCAAGTCACTAATGACTTTATTTTCTCTTCCCGTCAGCTTCAAGGGTCAAAACGGGTTCAGATTTCCAGGTGAGATTTATTGATTATGAGATATGGCCTTTATGGCCTTATAAAACTTCCTGTGTGTGTTGGGGATTTCCACCTGTAATTAAACGTAAATGAGCAACAGCAACACTTTAAGCTAACCACGAACAGAATAAGTCTCAGAATAAAAACAATATATAATTTGTTGATTTAAACAAGTAACTACTAAAAGTCTGAAAGTTTGATGCTGACAGACGTTGTATAGTAGTAGTAGGTAGTTAGCAAACCTCACAGTATGAATATCATGTTAACTGGACAGTGCGGACTGCATTTAGACGGCACCGTTATCCAAAGCACTTACACTCTCGCACTCGCACTCTACAGCTCGACTTTCATTCAGACTTACACAGATGACAGTGAGCTATCTTTGCCATCGGCCTCGAGGAAAAGAGATAGTAACATGAAATGTAGTATAAACCACTGAAGAGGCACGTGTTTAGTTCTTGACTCTGTTATTTGTACATGCAGAAGAATGGGTGTATTAAAAAGGGAAAGGTTATTTACAGAGAGACTCTAATTATACTAATTTGCCAGTATACTGTATTTAATATTATTAGTATTAGAGCTATAATGTAATGCGTGTATGTGTTTGAACAAATTGAATTGCCTGTGCATGTGTATACAACATAAACAATACCGTCCATGGTGAATAAGGAAAATGCATATTCATATTGATGTACATAAACATATGTACAGGATAGTATTTCCTATATACTTTAATATTTACCCAGTTTGAGCAAAAACACAATGCACAATGACAGAGTGTGTTTGTATTCAGAGAGATCACTTGAGAAAGACGATACACATCTGACCTGTTAACACTTCTCATGAAAATAAAGCCTTGCATTTCTGCAGGATAACGGCTGCATCCCAGCACAATAATTCGATTGTCTGAGTCTGTTATTTTAACCTTTTGTTAAGTGCTGTACTTAAGTGCATGGATTTCCTCAGCAGAACGTTTTGGATACGAATTGAGAGGTTATGTGAGAATAATGGCACTTCATTCAACAGTCATTATGAAAGTATTAGAGCACAGGTTCTCAAACTCTGGTACGAGTACCACTAGTGGTACGCGACCTTGCTGTCGTGGTACTTGGATCTCTGAAATGTTTTTTATTGAAATGAAATAATAGAAAAACATATCAAACCATGTATAACAAGATATTGCTGGAATATTATTTAAAATAAGTTTTGCATTTCCTGAAATATCTTGTTTCCATATCAGCCCAATATGTTGTCACGTTCATGCACAAAGTGCGTGCATACATTCATGATAAAAAACTGCCATACGTGGCTTCAAACCAGAAACATTAGGAAGAGAAGTGCAGATCAGGAGTATCACGTTTCCACCAAATGAACTCTGGTTGTTGAACAACAATCAGCAATAAATAATCTCTCTAAGAGGTGCGTAAACTGTCCGTAGTTGAACAGGGTCAGCCTACACTGCTGGATTATAACAACTGTCAAAATAGTGCTACTTGGAGAAACAAATATTTACTGAGTTGGAACATGGTATAAAAAGTTTGAGAAACACTGTATTACTGTGTATACTGTGTATTTCTCAATATGTACTGTGAGTGTGACGGGATGTTAAAACCTTTAAGTGTTTAACAGACCAGACTCCGATTACAGCAGCCTAAGGCTAACATGCGAATACATAAGATCACATACTAAGAAAGACATATATCATTTGTAAGAATGGGGACCTCCCACCCAATTCAAGACATGTCATTGCACATAACTGTAAAAAAAAAAACAAACAACTTTTGTCTCTAACTTCTAACTTCAATCAATATCTCTCCTGCATCAGGTGGTGAGATCCTTACATTAAGTGGCAGACACATGATATGACTAACATTTGGATTAAGTAACACACAGAAATCTTCATCTGTCTATCATGAATGCTTGTTGAGTTGAAATAAAAAGTTAAAAAGAAAAAAGGAGAAAGAAGGAAGATGATCTGCAGTGCAAAGGTTGCGTTTATTGTAATACGATACTTGGCTAAGTGCCCTCGCGCTTGAGTGCTTTATAAGAGTTGCTTGCCTCACCTGCACAGACAGAAGAAGAGAGACAGAGACCTAATAATACGTGCACATCTGGAGCATTAGAGGTGAGTTACCTGTAATCCTCAGAAGATACTAATTTAGTATTCCAAAAGATACGACTGAGTAAGATTTATGTACTTTACTTTACTCTTCTTTGTATAGATGTGTCATGTTTAGCCAAAAAGCAAAATTTAGATCTAGTTCAAGTATGAAAATTTGATGTCTCAGATCAAATAGATTTAAGCACAGAGCGCAGAGTGAACAGATGTTTTTAGCACCTCAAAAGCAATAATATTTCATTTTGTTTCTTACCAAAATGATTTTCTAAAGGAAAAAAGCAAAAATAATTGAACCATTTTGGTATAAAAAAAATAAGTTGCTTAACCCTTTAGAACAATTGCTTCATTCAATAGGTGCCAAAAGATCCTGTAATGTAAAAAAGCTTTAATAATTGTGAGATATGGCAGAATGCATGTACATAACACACACAGAGAGCCGATATGAAATATTTGTACAATGGTCAAGGTCTCAAATGTGACTACGTAGGGCGTGGGTGGACCTGAGGTACGATAATTGCAGAGTGATAAGGCTGACTTCAGGTAAACGCTCTCACTCTTTGCATCCATCTGGCTATTTTCAGAGCTGTAACCACAGACAGCAACATGCGGTTCAACACGCTGTTCTTCCTGCTGACCATATCTTGCCTCAGTCTCGCATTGGCACAAGGTAAGACATTGTAAAAGAACAGCTGGTATCTGACAGTATTGTCTCATAGGCGGCATGTAGTACAGATCCTTGAGCACACAGCAACAATAAATGAGGGTCAATTAGGCGGGTTTATTGCCTAAGTACCTGTGTGGGCTGCACTGTTCATTGTTGTTGAGCAACTTTAGCATTTCCTCATTGTGTCAATTACCTTTTGATTTAATGTTGTATAAATTGATATAATTTCTGATCCCTCAGTGACCTATGATGACTGCTGTTTGAAATATGTGAAACAAATGAACCACAGAGCTCAAAAGCACGCAGTGGACTACAGGCTGCAGGTGACAGATGGAGGCTGCAACATCCCTGCTGTAATGTAAGCACACATGAACATCCGTTTTAAAACTGACCTGACTTTCAAGACGTTTAATGTTTCTCATTTTAACAGAAGTTTTCTGTGATTGCTCCTCAAAATAAACATCTCTCTGCATCAATTATTCTCTAGCTTCACCATGCGGAGGAAGCGTGTGTTCTGCACAGACCCCAAAGAGGCATGGGTCCAACAACTGATGAAAAAGATTGACGCTAAGAAAATCAAAACCCACAAACAAGACCAGGTGGGTGATTATCGATTGTTGCACATTTTTCCAAAATGTCCCATTTTATCAAGTCCTATGTGTCTAGCAACCAGTCCAAGCAATGCTGTAATGCAACCGACATGTATTCAATATATTTTCCAGAATTCAGTGTTCAAGGCATCTTGAATCAAGAGCAATGACTTTAAAACAATTTGAATTCTCAGTTTTCAAATCAGTGTTTTTGCTCTTCACAGCACAATCCACACCGGCCGTTCAGAGGTTGAGGACGACTGCCTGCTACATTGGCCCTGTAAACATTTACTCCTCTGCCATCTAGACCTTATCACTGAGCAACAAGAGTTTTATGGTGTCTTATTGGAACATAGGCAGAGGATGATCAAGGAAATCTTACCTTAGCCATGCTTTTGCTTTCCCTCTGCACATCATGGTCAACGGCTTGGGTGGAATCGCAGCAGCTTTTTATCATACAGGCTCCTGATGCCAACTGTCCGCTATACACTCCATAAATGTGACTGTTTTCGTGCTTTTCGAGACATCAGATATTCACTAAGCTGTTTAATTCGTTAATAGTGATGAATGTAAACTATAATATGTATATAAAGATGTAACATTTAGTATTTCTTGCATAATGTGTGTATATACTAAACAGAAAGCTTTTTTTCCTTTCAGAATTTTGT